>CAMZMU010000035.1:22244063-22862614 GCA_947311845.1 Poa pratensis
CCGATTCCTGGGTCGGTGCCAACTCCCTTAAGTTTCAGGCGCCTGCCTTGTTTGCTGCTGTGGATGAACGCGCTCGCTGCTCTCGTTCGGTAGCTGAGGCGCTCGACAATCGCCAATGGATCCGCGACATCACCGGGCCGCTGACTGTGCCTGTCCTTGTCCAGTTCCTGTTGTTGGTCGATGAACTGCAGGCGGTCGTGCTGCAACCAGACACCTCCGATCGCATCGAGTGGAAGTGGACGCCCTCCGCCACGTACTCGGCCAGTTCGGCCTACAAGGCCTTCTTCGTCGGCCTGGAGTTCTTCCCATGCGGCAAGGCCATCTGGCAGGCCTGGGCCCCGGCGAAGTACAAAGTGCACATCTGGCTCGCCTTGCAGCGGCGCATATGGACAGCTGATCGGATGCGGCGGCGAGGCATGAGCACACACCTTATGCCCGTTTTGCAACCAGGAAAATGAGACCGCAGATCACATCGCCGTGGGATGCCCGCTTGCCCGAGAAATCTGGTATGCCACTCTCGCCGTTGCAATCTGCAACACCTGACGCCGGATGCGGACGCCACTCTGATCAGCTGGTGGCCGGGCGCTAGGATGCGAGTTCCTCGACAGCATCGAAAGGGCTTCGACTCCATTGTGCTCCTCACCGTGTGGATGCTGTGGAAGGAGCGCAATGCCAGGGTTTTTCAGCGCCTTGCCGGTACCAGCCGTGAAATTTCCAAGAGGATTGCCGATGAGGTCCAGCTTTGGAAGGTCGCCGGCGCTGTCAGGCTAGGAGTTCTCTGGCAATAGGCCAGCTGTTGTTGTGTTGGGCGATGTATGCTGTCTCTGGGCGGATTTGGTCGATGACTAACCACCCGTCCCAACGTTGTAACCGCATCACCGCGATGCCGGAACCCCTGTAACTCGTATTTTTTCCCTTCTATTGCATTGGACACGCAAGCTTTGCGTGTTCGCAAAAGTAAACTGGAATGATCCCTCCAGGTACCGAGATCGTGGTGAGAGCTATTCGATCACTCTTCTGCATGTACATCCATATGTTACATCCTTTTCGATCTTTTAGGCCCTTGCTGCTACCTAACAAGGGTCCTGCAGGTCGATTGATCGTTGGCAACAACCACAATAATTGAGCGAGCGAGTTAAACTAATTCAGTGTTCACGAATATATAGGTGTGACCGGTTTTAATTTTATACTAGCTGTAGCTCGCATTCATCCAAAAACAGTTCTAAGCCGCCGTGTGCTAGCGTGCTAGCTCGTCGTTCTCATTTCTTCTTATGGGAAATTCTGGCTCCTTCCTGCATATTTTCTTCGAAGCGTTCGCTGACGAGTGCAGAACGTGGTGGGTATGTCTTTTTGTGCAGGCTATACGAAACTGCTGGACTACCGATAGCCATAGATAATATGCTAGAGCCTCGCTCGCAAACTGCAAACGACGTCACATGATCGATGACACCGATAGTTCAATCGCAGCGCATATGTACCACTGCTACTTGGCTGGAATGGAATCTGAATTTGGTGTGTCGATCGTGCGTGCAGAATCCCCTTCAATCCCTCGCAAGTTGCTGGTTTCTCAATCTTTGGCCAGCGTATAGCAAAATGGTTGATTATTGTCAGTGTTATTTGTTTGAACAGCTCAAAGTCGTCGATGATAAACAAGTCAAGAATTTTTTACTAACACTCCTTCCATGGTTTCATCACCCCTAGCAACATCTAAATATGGAGTATGAATTTTCTGAAGCGCTCCTTTCCCAATCGTGCCCTCAGCACTGCATAGAATGTTCAGAGCTACAACTATCTTGCAGCTTGGGCGTCGAGAAATACAGGCGCAGAGGTGGTACGTAGCAGACAAGTGGTGTGGGAGCTGCAGGGCCCAAGGTCAAAGCAGCGAAGCGATGGACGCTATCGGAGTTCCCTCCCATGATGCACACACACTTGTTGGGGGTATTAGAATTCAGTAGGAATCCCTGGTTGCAAATGGCCAGCTCGAGCGGCAGACGTCACTACCGGTGACAGCAACGGCACAACCACCCATGGGAGAATGGGACCTTCTTCCCGAGCGTACGTGGGCGTACGTGCGTGCAAGCTTCCTGGCTAGCTCCTTCCATTGGCCGGCGAGCATGTGACACGGAATTTTACCTCATGTTTCTTCCTTGGCAGCGAGCTCGCAACTTGCGGCGAGCGCAGCCGCCCCGCCGGCTCCGGGTACGGGTCAGGGACACTTCGGATCGGGCGCCGCCGCTGCTGTTCCAGTGGATAAAACTTACGGTTGGTTGCCCAGCGACCCAGACTGGCCACATGTAGTTTCCTCGACCACGCCGTGCAACCAAAAACAACACGTGCTCGAGCGCCGGCTGTTGTTCGAATCTCGCTGAACGATGCAGCACGTTGTTGGTTCCTACTGACATGAACTTCAACGGATCTGTTTTGCCTTTTTTTAGCCTGCAAATATGACAACGGCATCATCTTTAGTGGTTGACTCTTGACTCTTATGAAAGTGAAAGTTTTGAATTTATGTCACATTATGTGCGTAGAAGGTTTCACAACTACAATACTCCATTCATTCAAAAATAAGTGTCTAGAGTTTGCCCAAAAGTGAATGTATCTATCCAAGAAACATGTCTAGATACATCCACTTTTGAGCAAACTGAGACACTTATTTTGGGACGGAGGGAGTACTATATGTTACTCCCTCCGATCCAAAAAAAAATGGGGCGAACTGCACACAACCATTTATTACCAAATTTACGTCAAGTATAGTTTTACATCTCAAATGATCACAAAGAAATTGAGACAACTCTCAACCGGACAAAACTACGGAAGTCTACTAATATTGCTGCCACGTATGTCAGGAGAAAAAATCTGCATCGATGGAGTACCATAAATAAAGAATGAGTAACATCTTTAACCATAAAACTTTGTACAGACTAAGACAATGTTAGATTTTAGGATCTGACGATAATACGACACTCTAGAGGCGACCCCGAAGGCGTCTCCGGCAAACCTTCGCTGGACAACCCTTCTCGGTGTTTGTAGGAATTAAAGCTTGTCAGAGCTAAGTGAAATTGAGGAGGGGGACTCTGTGTTGTTTTATTATGATTTAATAAAGATAAATGCTAACACCCGCATGAGTGAAGAAATCGAGACATGTCGCCTGTACGCTTGGGCCGGATTGTTATCGACCTGGATTAGGTCTTTGCCACTATACAAACTTCTACTAAATCTCACGAAAAAATAATGAACTTTTGATGGTTGGTACCCCTTGTTTCTTCTCTTCCTCCTTGGAAGGGTGTTCCACGTTCAAATATCTTGTCCCATGTATAGATGTTAATTTTGTTAATCGTTTTATAGTATAACGTTTATAACACTCTCGGCCTTCTTCCTCATTTAGATAGCTGCGGTACCAATGTCAGCCGCATGTGAATACGCCATCTCGTCATCTGGGTGCTAAACAACGATTGAAGAATGAAGAGAAAGGAAGTGCAAGAGGTGGGTAGCAAGGAATCCGTTGATTTCGTTTCAATGCTAATAAGTTTGTGTTCGTTTGATTTGTTGGTCACACCTGAGTCCTACAATGGTGGGATATACGATGTGGACTCTCGCTAGCGTGAAACTGAAATTGCGGATAGATGATGCGAGCTATCGTTGGCTGCCCTCGTAGCCAACTGGTAGTTCGGTCACCACCGTCCTAAAGTCACTGCCCGGGAGTCCAGTCACCACCACACACATATCCAGAGGAAATGCTACATTGAGTCTGGAGAGCCTTGCCATGGTAATGGACGGGGATACGCGATCCCACTGTCCGCCTAGAGGGGCTTTGCCTGCCGTTTTCCTTTGGTGGTGGCCCCTCCCCTCCCCCACCCCCCCCCACCCCCCCCCCCCCCCCCCCCGGACGCGCGTGGCTGCTCTCGTTTACCGTCACATTCCTTTGTATCGACACACCGTTGTTACATCACACTAGGCTAAGTAATTTTATTATTAAGCTTCAGCTATAATTGTTGAACGAAGCTCGAGCTACCGCGTCTAAAGGTTGGGTCTTGCATAGGCACAACGTACGGCTTCATTGACCGACAAATACTCCCTCAGATCTACTAAAAGTGTTGTGAATAGTGAATTAGTTACCTACAAATCCACAAGTCACAACAGATTATACGGATCAGAGGGAGTATCTACTTATATGTATGTTTACATGTGCATGAACGCAAGCAACCCGAACCCGTTAAGGCGTCAAGAAGACTATTGACCTAGCTCTAGCTGGCTGTCCGTCTGGCCTTGTAGTAGATTATTCCATCGCGCTCACGACTGAGTAAATCATTTAGCCCCACTCTCTCCCCAGAAACCAAGACTTAATCAAACCATCAAGCCAATCTTCTGTCTCTCTAATTTGATCAAGACGAGAGATACTTTCATTAGTTTAATCATCCCCGTACAGAGGAGGACCAACTCCTCACGAGGATTTAAACGAGAGCTCGCGAGCCGATCGAGCAGAGCAATTAAACTCGATCGGACAAGTCTCCGATACACACGTCCTGACACCAACCTCGCGGGGCGCGCGACGCAAGCACGGCCGGCGTGTACGTAGTACGGCGACGACCATGATGAAGAGGAGCCAGCTATCATCGGTCAGCGCCCTTCTCCTCCTTGTGCTTCTCGCTGGCCAGCAGCAGGCGGCGGCGAAGAAGTACGCCGCCATCTTCAACTTCGGGGACTCCCTCGTGGACGCCGGCAACCTCGTCACGGATGGCATCCCGGACTACCTGGCCACGGCGAAGCTGCCGTACGGCATGACGTACTTCGGGTACCCCACCGGCCGGTGCTCGGACGGACGCCTCGTCGTCGACTTCATCGGTAAGCTTGCTGTATGATCGATCATCGTTTTTCTTTTCCATGACTACACTGAGCCATTAATCATTCTTGTATTCTGAACCGAGTTTAATTTTGGCTGTGTGTTCTTCTGCATGAGCAGCGCAGGAGCTGGGGCTGCCGCTGCTGCCGCCGTCAAAGGCGAAGAACTCCACGTTCCACTATGGCGCCAACTTCGCCATTACCGGGGCCACGGCGTTGGACAGGGACTACTTCGTGGCTAAAGGGCTGGGAAAAACGATCTGGAGCTCCGGCTCCCTGCACACGCAGATACAGTGGCTGCAGGAGATGAAGCCTAAAATCTGCAAGTCCCCAGAAGGTTGGTGATCGATCGATACACATGCACAGTTGCACACGCACGCAGGCATGTACTGACGAGCATGCATTTCGCCTGCGGTTTGATCAGAGTGCAGGGACCTATTCCGGCGGTCGCTGTTCATCGTCGGCGAGTTCGGCGGTAACGACTACAACTCCCCGCTCTTCGCGTTCAAGCCGCTGGAGGAGGTGCACGAGTTCGTGCCGGACATCGTCAACTCCATCGGATTGGGGATCGAGGTACACACGCTCGTTTCTTCCGAACTGATCACTCATCGCCATCCAATTCTCCAGTGCCGCCTCACTTACATAGTTACACATCGATCGTGCAGAAGCTGATCGCTGAGGGAGCGGTGGAGCTGGTGGTGCCTGGGGTGCTGCCGATCGGTTGCTTCCCGGTGTACCTCTCCATCTTCCGGAAGCAGACGGGCGGGTACGGCGAGAAGAGCGGCTGCATCAAGGACATGAACACGCTGTCGTGGGTGCACAACGTGGCGCTGCAGCGGAAGATCGTGGAGCTCCGGAAGAAGCACACCGGCGTTCGCATCATGTACGCCGACTACTACACGCCGGCCATCCAGTTCGTCCTCCACGCCGAGAAGTGGGGTAAGTCAACCGTCTCGATCTCGATCACTCTTCCATTTCGGTCGTTCCATTTGTCTCTGCTCCTCGCCCGGTTCTGTGGCCACGGCAGTTTGTGTCTTGGCAGTTTGTTCAGTTCGTTACGGAATGTGGACGGGCTCTGACATACGAGCCCACCACCTGTTCCCGACACTTTTGGAAACAAAAAGGTTCAGAACATTTTCATACCCCAGAACAAGCAGTATTTTCCCTAACTTAATGAGCTTGATTAATTTTTGCAAAGGGAATTTAAAACAGCAAAACTACAAATAATCAGCTGAACTATATTCCTGAGGTTGCGTGGTCACCACAAGTATGGGAACCGGGGGAAGAATCAGCGGAGTGACGAGAGCATGCATCCATTTCCGGGCAAACCGGTGGTTAGCCAGAACCTTCCTATTCTTATGAGGTTTCGTGATCAAATGAGCAAAGACGTTGAACTCTTCCTGTGAATAGGATGGGGAGATGAATTTCCAGTTAAGAAATCTTCGCTGGCAAACTTGTCTGGACGGGGTAGCTAGCCAGCTCCGTCGTCAACATTGAAACCTGATTAAGAAAGGTGCTCCATCCTACAGAAATACTAGTAGTGCTAATTTGCGTAGGCACATCGTACGTGTGCCATGACGAGGTGTTGATGTGACACCTAACGAAACAATCTGATGACATAACTAGCTAATCGATCCATGGACAGAGACTCAATTCTTGTTTTGCCATAAAGCTTCAATGCTATTTATATGTCCTATTTTTTTCTTTTAAAAAAGTTTTGACAAAATCGTATCCCGCGTAGATGATCACGCACTTTTTTTTTTTTGAGAAACATCACACACATTAATTACATTATGTGACCATGTTAAACTAATTGGCACAAGATCGAAGACTTCAATCTGTCTTGGCAGGATTTACTTGCATTAGTATATTATTCGAGGTAAAGTATCTCGACCCTCTTCATTGGGTTGTTGCACATGGTAGTCGTCGTCTAAGCCGCGTACTATATAAAATTCAGCTGGTTTTAAAATTGCATTCCAGTATCAGTGGCTCTTGTTGTTTCCATGTGATTTCTAGCATTGACCTGCTGTGATAGTTGTACAACATGGGCAGCAATTTGGCATTTAACCGAGACAACTGGAATGTTAGGTTTTATTGTTAGAGCCAAGAAGTTAGCCTTGGAGAAAGAAAAAACAATTTAATCCAATCAGCTACCTTCTTACACCTGTATTTGTGGTTACCCCCACTTGACATATGCAGCTTGTCTGCACATTTGGAAGACTAGACTCCCCCTATCATTGTTTCTAACCAAGTACAGTACTTACTAATCATACAACAATAAGCCAATAAGGTAGAGCCATGGATCATTATTCGGCCAACTTGCTCTTCGGTTCTTCTAGTACATGCTGGTATCGATCACCAATTTGTGTACACATCAGTCTAGTTTCCAAGAAGGAGAAAACGACCACTCTCGACATAATTATTAGATTCAGTTCAACTAGCCGATCTCTATCTCTGAGGAGAAATTTGGTTATCTAGCTGGTGTGCAGCTGTGCACTGATTCCTCGGCTTTCATGTTTGGTCCTGAAAAAAAAATGCGATGATAGGTTTTTAATCAACTAAGTATGGGTGTTAATCACGGTCTGCATTACTCCGTCAAAATTTGACCAGTGCTTAGTCGAAGACGTATTCTACGGTACTCTTCTTTTTGGTCCATTGATTGTCCTCGATCTCCCACGTGAGAAGAGGCAAAAAGGAGAGTATGCAGAAGAATGACGAACGCAAGTTGCGATCCGGGCAATCCGGGTTTGGAACCAAGGAAACAAAACAAGTGCAACACCACATTTCACACATTCTTAATCTTATCTAACGTCGTTGTGTGTTTTTTGTGGCAGGGATGGTGAGGCAGAAGCCGAGAGCGTGCTGCGGGGCGCCGGGGGTTGGGGTGTACAACTTCAACCTCACGTCCAAGTGCGGTGAACCAGGAGCCTACGCCTGCGAGGACCCGTCTAACCACTGGAGCTGGGACGGCATCCACCTCACGGAGGCAGCCTATGGCCACATCGCCCGGGGCTGGCTCTACGGGCCGTTCGCCGACCCGCCCATCGTCGAGACCCGGAACAAAGAGTAGTGTATTTTTTTTTGCGTGCCTACATGGTACACACGCATTGGTTACTGTAGAGAAAAGAATGGAGGTAAAGGACAAACACGATGATACAAAAAGAGCAAAGAAAAAAACATGTCTTGTGCAGATTAATTGATTGGTTCACGTTGTGATCTTCTTTTCGGTGAATATATATATGCATGTTGATGGATCTGTAGCAGTATTTTTTTCTCAAAAGACCAAAAAGGACTTTTAGCGTCAAATAATTATACGAGAGTCCCATAACAGATAAATAGTTTGAATGACATCCATCTAAAGCCATCGAACTTGTCGAAGAGGTGCTCAAGCTTGGAAACTACCCCTCTTAGCATTTAAACTTCTTAAGAGGGTCCGTTTTTCGATAACACTAGGAGATGATAATTTTCTTAGGTCTATGAACTTTAAACATTTTTGTTAATGAAAATCCAAGTTTGTGTTGGAGGTCGAGTTAAAAAAAAGTTAAATTATCTAGAGGATATTCTCCGGTGCGCTACCATAACATGCAGTTGCGGCAGGACATATCATGTACTTGGTGCAGTGCAACAAAACATACTGAACGATTGCACTGCAAATCTGAAGGCATGCAACCTATATTTTTATCAGTACAAAAGAAGTTTATCTAAACATATCAATAATGATCTATTTTTGAAGATCTTGACACAAATAGAGCAGCCGTGAAAACCCGTCGTTAGTTGGATGGTCGGTTCAAATGATATTTTGACTTTTGTATTAAAATTCACGAAAAAAAGGGAAATTTTCACCTGTGCCCTCTTCCACCGAGGGACTCTGTACCCATGTGACATGTGGTGCGTGTGGTTTACTAGTGGGTGGCTCAAAATCAACCTTATAGGATGGGCACCCTTATAATAGTAATTCTGTTTTGGTCATTATACCAGAACATGATTTATTTTGACTTGAAATTTGTATGGTGTTAGAATATATTATTGTCTAAATTTGAAACGTTTCTAAAAAAATATTTGAAACTTGAGAATATCGATTTCAAAATGTTCACCAAAAAATACGTCCATGGATCCCGGCTTCCACTTGTGGTGTCTGTGCTCTTAGGCGACCACCTTTTCATTTGGGCTCGTGTATGGACTTCAAGCTACATATGTTGGAAACCACAGTGTTCTGTTCGGAACCATTACCTAATTATGACACAAACCTGTGTTTTTCTCTGGTCCGCTCGTATGTTAGGCATGATGCCCTTAGACTACCCATAGTGGGAATAACATAAGTAGTAACATAGATGCCACGTAGGATGAAAAGATGATGCGTCATGCAATTAATGAAGAAAGAGGCAAATGGAGTAACATAGGTAGTTACTGTAACATCACATATTCCAATACAATATGACTCTACAATGTAATAAATACGCTCTTGCATGATAGCACACTTATGTTACTCCCCACTATAGAGGTAGTAACATAGACTAGTAACATGTGCATGTTACTACTCTATGTTACTCCCCACTATGAGTAGTCTTAAAATAGCGACCCTCTCTTAGCGTTCCCATCTAACACGCCAATAAATAGCACACTTACATCACCCATCTGCACCAAGTATCCATCCCAGAAGAAAAACCAGGAAGGAAGAACACACACGCATGGGGAAGGTGACCATGCAGCTTGCGCTGGTGGCCTTGGTGTTGGTTGGCGTCATGTTGGCGGACCATGAGGCTGAAGGTGGACGGGCTGCACCGAGCGGCACCTTTATCAACTACTCTGCTCTCGGGATCAAAGCCAGCATGACCGCCGACGCCAGACGACCTCCTATAGCGGCAAACCGTTATACACGCGGCTGCAGCAAGCTCGATGGTTGCCGCGGTTGATGCGTGTGTGTGTTTAACTGCATGTGTTCCTCTTGTTTTGCACATATGTTGAATTGTTGATCATGTATGCAAATCTTGGTCCCATGTATATGTTTGCAATGATGTATTGTTAACTTGGAGCAATTGCACCATACTAACTACAAATTCTTTTGTTATATAAAAAGCATGCTAATCTTCTCTATCTAAATAGGAGCACCCCACTACAAGTATTTCTCTCTACATGCAAGGTATCCACATCATCTAGCATCTTTGATCAATCCTAGCCCGCCATGTGTAATGGTCCTGTACACCTCATCCTCACGCCAGCTCAGAAAAAATCCACATGTTCCATCGTGGCATCAAGCGGTTTAATAGTTGAATGCATTCTCTCCGACTCATCGTTTCCCCTCCCCACTAGGTGTCGGTGCCACCGACCTGTGCTCGTCAGTTCACACGCTGCCATCCCCAGTCAAAGCGTTGCCGTCTGAGCCGCTTCTCCTCCCAGCCTGTACGCATTCTCGGTTAGATGATTGGTGCACTATATATTTGCTCCCCTCCCAAGTCCCAATATCTATTGCGCGCTGTTTTTCCCGGTGTCTCCTGGACCTGTCCTGGACCGTTCGTCCTCTATGTACCTCATTCCCCAATTCTGCTTATTTAATTCACTTTGGTTTTTTCTTTGTCTTGCCCATTGCCAGGCACCAACGCCTGACACTAGTAGAAAAAGGACTTTTCGTCCGGAGTACTGTTTGCCATTAGCCCCGGTTCAGGCAAAAACCAGGGCCCCGTGGGGCATTGGTCCCGGTTCGGTTGGGGGCATTGGTCCCGGTTCTTGGCAAGAACCGGGACCAAAGCTCCAGAGCCGGACCACGTGGCATGCCGCGGAGCTTTGGTCCCGGTTCGTGCCAAGAACCGGGACCAATACCCCTCCCCTGCCTATATATTGTTGCCCCCACCCCCCTCTCTCTCTGTTTTTTTTTCCTGGATTGGTGGGAAGTGGGGGTGCTAGTTTTTTTTCTCTTTGCCACGCACAAGATGTGTTCGATGAAATGCCCGACCCGCACCGAGGTTAGCAACTTTATCCTTTTCGTCTGTAATTGATACAGAAATATTGCACGTGTCGATGTACGGTGGTCATTTCACTATTCAAGATGTTATTGTAATGGTATTTGATAAACTTAATTTATATATGATGCAGATGGATGCACGGATGCGATGGATGTACGGCGAACGACGCAGTTCCGAGTTTATTGCAGGCCTGCATAAATTTCTCGATGTGGCTGAGGCAAACAAAGTGAATAATTTTATGCCTTGTCCATGTGAGAAGTGTCGGAACGTCAGGGAGTACTCTGACCCGAGAACCATTCAAGACCACGTGATTCGGAAAGGTTTCATGCCCAGCTATAATTGTTGGACCAAGCACGGAGAAAGAGGGGTTACGATGGAAGACAATGAAGAAGAGGAGGATGATGACAACTATCCTATGTTCCCTGAGGAATGCGGTGATACTGTTATGGAAGACGTTGAAGAAGAAAGAGGTGAACATCGGGCATCAGATGAGCCCGCTGATGGTCTTGGTGGGGTCATTTCTGATGCAAAGCGAGAATGCGATACAGAAAAGGAGAAGCTAAAGTTGGAGGCCATGCTTGAGGATCACAAAAAGTTGCTGTACCCAAACTGCGAAGATGGCAGCACAAAGCTCGGTACCACACTGGAACTGCTGAAATGGAAGGCAGAGACTGGTTGTTCTGACAAGGGATTTGAGAAGTTACTGAAAATAATGAAGCCGAAGCTTCCAAAGGATAACGAATTGCCCGAGACTACATACGAAGCAAAGAAGGCTATCTGCCCTCTAGGATTAGATGTGCAGAAGATACATGCATGCATTAATGACTGCATCCTGTACCGCGGTGAGTACGAGAACATGGATAAATGCCCGGTATGCAATGCACTGCGGTACAAGATAAGACAAGATGACCCTGGTGATGTTGAGGGCGATGACGAGCCCCCCCGGAAGAGGGTTCCTGCTAAGGTGATGTGGTATGCTCCTATAATACCACGGTTGAAACGTCTGTTCAGAAACAAAGAGCATGCCAGGTTGTTGCGATGGCACAAAGAAGAGCGTAAGAAAGACGGGAAGTTGAGACACCCCGCCGATGGGTCCCAGTGGAGAAAAATCGACAGAGAGTTCCCGACATTTTCAGATGACGCAAGGAACTTAAGATTTGGTCTAAGTACAGATGGCTTTAATCCTTTTGGGGAGCAGAGCTCCAGTCATAGCACTTGGCCCGTGACTCTATGTATCTACAACCTTCCTCCTTGGTTGTGCATGAAGCGGAAGTTCATTATGATGCCAGTGCTCATCCAAGGCCCGAAGCAACCCGGCAACGACATTGATGTGTACCTACGGCCATTAGTTGATGAACTTTTGCAGTTGTGGTCCGAACCAGGTGTACGTGTGTGGGATGAGCACAAACAACAGGAATTTGACCTACGAGCGTTGCTGTTCGTAACCATCAATGATTGGCCTGCTCTTAGTAACATTTCAGGACAGTCAAACAAGGGATACAATGCATGCACGCACTGTTTAGATAAGACTGAAAGTATACATTTGGGAAACAAGAATGTGTACCTGGGGCATCGTCGATTTCTTCCGAACGGTCATGCCGTAAGAAAGCCCGGCAAGCATTTCAACGGTGAGGCAGATCGCCGGAAGAAGCCTAACCTCCCTGATGGTGATGTTATATATGACATGGTCAAGGATTTAGAAGTAATCTTTGGAAAGGGTCCTGGCAGTCTATCTGTTCCGAATGACGCTGACAACCACGTACCCATATGGAAGAAGTGCTCTATATTCTGGGAGCTACCCTATTGGAAAGTCCTAGAGGTCCGGTCTTCAATCGACGTGATGCACGTGACGAAGAATCTTTGCGTGAACCTGCTAGGCTTCCTGGGCGTGTATGGGAAGACAAAAGATACACCGGAAGCACGGGCAGACCAGCAACGTATGAAAGACCCATACAACAAGCAGACGGATAAAGGGCGTCAATACTTAAGCAGATACGCTCTTACCAAAGCAGAGAAGGAAATCTTTTTTGAATGCCTGAGCAGTATCAAGGTCCCGGCTGGCTTCTCGTCAAATATAAAGGGAATAATAAATATGGCAAAGAAAAAATTCCAGAACCTGAAGTCTCATGATTGCCACGTGATTATGACGCAGTTGCTTCCGGTTGCATTGAGGGGGCTTCTACCGGAAAATGTTCGAGTACCCATTGTGAAGCTATGTGCATTCCTCAATGCAATATCTCAGAAGGTCATCGATCCAGTAACTCTACCAAGTTTACAGAAGGCTGTGGTCCAATGTCTTGTCAGCTTCGAGTTGGTGTTCCCCCCATCATTCTTCAATATTATGACGCATCTCCTGGTTCACCTACGCGACGAGATTGCCATTCTCGGTCCTGTATTTCTACACAATATGTTCCCCTTCGAGAGGTTCATGGGAGTCTTGAAGAAATATGTTCATAACCGTGCTAGGCCAGAAGGAAGCATCTCAAGGGGCTATGGAACAGAAGAGGTCATTGAGTTCTGTGTTGACTTTATTCCTGACCTTAAGCCGATTGGTGTTCCTGAATCGCGGCATGAGGGGAGACTGAGTGGAAAAGGCACGCTAGGAAAGAAAGCACTGATATGTAGGGACGGGCATTCTTTAACTCAAGCACACTACACAGTTCTACAAAGTTCCACCTTCGTGGCTCCGTATATCGAGGAACACAAGAATTATGTACGCTCCAAGAACCCGGGGAAGGATGACTCCTGGATTAAAGAAAAACACATGGAGACCTTCGGCAGTTGGTTGCGATTACAGCTCATGAATGACACCACTGTCGGAGATCAGCTCTACTTGTTGGCCGCGTCACCATCTTCGACTGTATTGAATTTCCAAGGGTACGAGATAAATGGGAATACATTTTACACGATCGCCCAAGATAAAAAGAGCACCAACCAGAACAGTGGTGTCCGCTTTGATGCAACAAACGACGATGGGCAAAAGGACACATACTATGGTCGCATAGAGGAGATATGGGAACTTGACTATGGACCTACTTTTAAGGTCCCTTTGTTTCGGTGCAGTTGGGTCAACATGAATGGAGAAGGGATAAAGGTAGACCAGCTGTACGGGATGACAACAGTGGATCTCAAGAATCTTGGTTGTTACAAGAACGAACCATTCGTCCTAGCCAATGATGTGGCTCAGGTTTTCTATGTGAAGGACATGTCCTCCAGACCGAAAAAAAGAAAAAACAAGCAAACGAATACATCAGACGATGAGCCAAAGCGTCACGTAGTTCTTTCAGGGAAAAGAAACATCGTGGGAGTCGAGGACAAGACAGACATGTCAGCAGATTATGATAAGTTTGATGAAATTCCGCCCTTCACAGTGAGAACTGACCCAAGCATCCCGTTAAATAATGAAGATGCTCCATGGTTACGGCTGAAGCGATCATAGGCCAGGGACATACGCGAAGAAGGGTTCATGGCTTTTATGTAAATCAATGTAATGTATTAAACCTTTATGTGATGTGTAGTAATGTATTAAACCTTTATGTGGTGAAACACGCGTGGTAGGTGGTTGTCGGCTCCCACACCTCCCGTGGGAACCTCTCAAACCTCAGCTTCGACCGTCCAAACACAGTTCCCCCTGCATATCAGCGGTAAGACGTCTCTGATGATCTACAACCGTCCGGCAAGACGTCTCTGATGATCTGCAACCGTTTGGAACGGTCGCAGGTCATCAGAGACGTCTTGCCACTGGTTGCCCAAAGATGCCTCTCCGAGTGACGCTGGAATGTTTTGTGTTTGAGCACCACTTCGATCCAAGCAGCGGCAAGACGTCTCTGATGATCTACAACCGTCCGGCAACACATCTCTGATGATCTGCAACCGTTTGGAACGGTCGCAGGTCATCAGAGACGTCTTGCCGCTGGTTGCCCAAAGATGCCTCTCCGAGTGACGCTGGAATGTTTTGTGTGAGTGAGTAACTTGTCTGAGGAGGGCGGCTATATATAGGGTACGTGTGCTTCTTTAGTCCCGGTTGGTAACACCAACCGGGTCATGTGGCTCACGAAGTGGTCGTGATACTGCTGATCCAACAGCTCACAATCCCTCAAAAGAAACACACCCCTGATCCAACGTCTCACAAGCGCTTGAAAGAAACACACGATCCGTGTGCTTCTTTAGTCCCGGTTGGTAACACCAACCGGGTCATGTGGCTCACGAAGTGGTCGTGATACTGCTGATCCAACAGCTCACAATCCCTCAAAAGAAACACACCCCTGATCCAACGGCTCACAAGCGATTGAAAGAAACACACGATCTGTGTGCTTCTTTAGTCCCGGTTGGTAACACCAACCGGGACTAAAGACGGGCTTTGCGGTCACGACACGTGTCCTCCCCCAGCGCTTCCCTGGGCACGTGTCCTCCCCCAGCGCTGCCCTGGAGGTCTTTATATATTGTCGCCGACGGGGTAAACCCTAATCCACCATTCCTAGCCACGAACGCATCGTCTCCACGAGATGGATCCGCCACGCCCGCCGCAGCGCCTTCTGGACGAGGTCGAGCGTGCTCGGCAGAGCGCGCTTGGGCGCAACCGCGGGAGTCTATCCCGCCGTATGCCCACGAGCCCGGCGTGGAGAGGAATGCCCAGCTACCGGCCTCCTGCTCCACCAGGTGCCGCCGCACCTCCACCTGGCGCCGCTGCACCTCCACCAGGCGCCGCCGCTCCTCCCGCGGAGGAGGAGGAGGACGACGACTTCGACTGGAGCGACGACGGGGAAGAAGGTTGTGGGTTGCAGATACAGGAGGCCATGGAAGCCTCCTTCCAGTCTGTCCGCGACTACCCTGTCCAGCGAGCCAAGACTTCCTACCAGCTCAAGGCGAAGGAGGCTTCCGATCTGGATTGGGCGCTGAAAGACTCATCCTCCATGGATCTTGCCCTCCGCCGCAAACGTGCGCGCGAGAACCGGGCGGCCGCCCACGGGGCTGGCTCCTCCCGCCGTTCCCCCTAATCCTACGGCCTTCGAGCCAGCAAGTCCGTTTATGTAGAATAATGTTGGTGATGTTGGATCAGGGGTGTGTTTCTTTCAAGCGCTTGTGAGACGTTGTATCATGTGTAATAATGTATTAAACCTTTTATGTAATGCATTAAGATAAATGAATTAATAATTTTTATCTGCTTTCTTCTGCATTTTACAACACCAAACATTCATCTTACAAATATAGGTTTACTGAAATTGTTCTGCATTTACTTCTGCTTACGGATTATTTGTCGAATTTTGACTTACGGATTTAAAGATATGAATTTATCCATATTAAATTGAAAATGACAATAATAATGTAAAATTGATTTTGGATTATTTATACAAATTCAAACACTTTTCACGTTGAAAGTTTTGTCAATTCAAAATATGCAATAAAGTTAATATATTTTTAATTGAAAATGGCAAAATGGTTAATAGTTTGTATAGTTAGAATAATTATTTCAGAAAACAGAAAATGGTTTTGGATTCTTTATTCAAATTTAAAAACTTTTCATGTTGAAAGTCTTTTCAGATTTAAAACCATTTGAAATTCATATCCAAACACCTAAATAAGAAAAAAAGGCGGGAACAAAATTTCAGAACTGAAAAGTTCGAAATAATTTTGAAAAAGGACTCTTTGGTCCCGGTTGCTAGAAAGAACCGGGACCAAAGAGTCCATGGATGCGCGCCGCGATCTGGCATTAAATGACCCACTCTTTGGTCCCGGTTTCTGGCAAGAACCGGGACCAAAGGGTCACTGGTCACTGGTCCCGGTTCTTGCCAGAAACCGGGACCAAAGACCCCTGCTACTTAACTTCCCCTGGCCCCTTCTTCTTCCCCGATCCAAAAATTGCCTAAGGACCGGAGACGCGACGCGGAGCGAAACTACGCCGGCAGGCTGCCGACTCCGCGCCGCGCCCTGCCGCCGTACAAGAACTCCTTCTCTGACGCCCTGCCGCCCGTGCCGACGCGCAGCGCCGCCGCTACACGCCCTCCCCAACTCCGGCCGCCGCGTGTCGAGCAAGCTCGCGTCGCCGTTCGGTCTTCCCCGACCTAACCGTCCATCTCATCACTCTCAGGGTGAGCTCCTGGTCCTTCCCGACCTTCCCTTTCTCTTCCTCGTGCCCCGTAGCTCGCTATCGCCGTGCTCCATCGTCCGCCGCCGCGGGAGGTGCTCGCCGGAGCCCTTCCGGCGGTGAATAGATGGCTGCGCCGCCACCAAATGGTAGCGCGCGTCCGCACAAGTCGAACGCGCCAGCCCGCGCAACCCCGCTCGCTCCCGTCCGTCGAGCCCGTGCTCAACCAGAGAGCAGCAGCCATTGCTGACGTCAGCACGATGTCAGCCTCTCTTTTATTTTCCGTAAATATTTTCTGCAAATGTTAAAACCCTGACAGTGGGTCCCGTTGTTTAGAACAATTTGAAATTAGAAATTAGAAATTAAATGTATGAATTTGTGTATGAAATTAAATGTATGAATTAGAAATTAAATGTATGAATTTGTGTTAGGGAAAAAAATTACGGGTTTACGATACGAGTTAACGAGTTTACGGGTTTACGATACGAGTTAACGAGTTTACGGGTTTACGATACGAGTTTACGGGTTTACGATACGAGTTTACGGGTTTACGATACGAGTTTACGGGTTTACGATACGAGTTTACGAGTTTACGGGTTTACGATACGAGTTTACGTGTTTACGATACGAGTTTACGAGTTAACGATTTTACGGGTTTACGATACGAGTTTACGGGTTTACGATACGAGTTTACGGGTTTACGATACGAGTTTACGAGTTTACGGGTTTACGATACGAGTTTACGGGTTTACGATACGAGTTTACGGGTTTACGATACGAGTTTACGGGTTTACGATACGAGTTTACGGGTTTACGATACGAGTTTACGGGTTTACGATACGAGTTTACGATACGAGTTTACGGGTTTACGATACGAGTTTACGGGTTTACGATACGAGTTTACGAGTTTACGGGTTTACGATACAAGTTACCCAACTAAAGTTTTGTGCATTGTTCTTAATTTGCAGAAACTATGGAACGAGACGAAGATCAGGAAAATATCCTCCAGGATATAATCCGCGGGCCGGAAGATATTGTCGATGTCACCACGGAGTTTTTGAACAACTCCGGTGAGGGAGATGAGTCTCTCAACCGAAGAGACGGCTCCGGTGAGGTAGAACCCGACGGCCGGGGTGAGGGAGAAGTCAGCGAGGGAGAAGCCGACGAGGGAGAAGCCGAAGGCTCCGGTGGAACATTAAATGTTGCAAACTCCGGCGAGGTGCATATACATATATTAATGAAGCCGAAGATTGTATTAATTAAGCCTCTGCTGTCTATATACATATATTAACGCTCTTTCTTCTTTTAGCCCTCCGGATCGAGCAAATCTTCTGTAAGGACAAAACGAGGCCCAGCCAAAAAGTTGGGCGACCAAGAAAGGTACACGATCGAAAGAGTCGCTGAAGACGGCACACCGACTGCTCCCCCTGGTGTTAAAAATAAAATGGTAAAGCAATGCGGAGTTCTTGTTAGGGACTTCATCCCGATCACCGTTCGAGAATGGCATCGGCCAAAGAGAAAGGACAGCTATATGTCAGCGATGAGGGCAAAGAAAGACTTTGGAGAAAGCTCATGGTTAATTTCACCCTGCCGGCGCCAGAGGTGGATTCAGATGAGGAGGATCCAGATGAGGCAGAAAAGATTGCCCGGAAAATCATGGAGCAAAAAGTCAAGGACTGGGCACTTAAGAAGATGGCCGAGCTATTCAAGAACTGGAAGAAAAGATTGAACAAACTGTTTGTCAAGAAAAATAAGACTCCAGACTTCGATAAAGGGTATGAGAAGATAAAGGACTACTGGGAAGAATTTGTGGCGTACAAGAAATCAGAGGAAGCTCTGGAAAAGTCTGCAAAAAATGCGGCAAATGCTGCTCTAAAGATGTACCACCATACTATGGGGCCTGGTGGCTACGCTGGTAGCATGCCTAAGTGGGAGAAACTTGAGGCGGACCTGCTGGCTAATGGGATCACTCCAGAGCCACTCAAGTGGATCGAACGGGCAAGAAATTGGTTTTACGGGCATGGGGGCACGTTGGACGCAGAAGGGAAGTGCATATATAACAGAAGACACAAAGATAATCCCCTACTACCCATCCAAGAAATTAGAAATGCAGTAAAGGATGTTGAAGAGGGACGGTTCATTCCCGATAGAGAGGATGACGAGCTCACACGCGCCCTTGGGAATAAGGAACACGACGGACGGTTACGAGGCGTACCTGGCTCCAAGCCCAAGACAATTGCGATTCCCGAGCACAGGAAGAAATTTCCTGATAGAAGCCATCAGAGGAGAAAGGAAAGGGAGGCAATGGAAGCACGCGCTGCTGCAGACCGGCTGCGTAATATAGAAGAGAATTAAAGCTGCAGAAGGAACAAATTGCCGTGCTTAGCCAGCAAGGTACTAGCGGCCAATCTCAACGGCACATGGTAGAAGCTGCATGCGATGGTACCGGTGGCCCATCGAATCGGAAAAGCAGCGTGGCTTCCACGGAGCTCCAGGATGGTAATGATGATGCAGTGGCTCCACTTCGTCGCTACCCAGTGGATGATATCACGGAGAGCACACCTTGTGAGATGCATGTGAAAGTTTTTAACTTAACCGTGAAGGTGGCGGTCGGCTATGTCGTACCAATTGGACCTAATCCAACTTACCATTTCTCTCCGGTTCCAAATGGCTACGCTGTTGTCGCGGTGGATGAAGTGATGAAAGATTATGAGGAGCTGAAGCTGCAACACCCTGCAGGTGAAGATGGGGAGGTGCTTGAACTTGGAGAAGCCAAGAAAGCGACCATTCTATGGCCAAAGGAATTCATCGTGCTTCCGAACTGGCAGCCAAGGCCATCGACTCCTCACCAGTCTCCAGCGCAACAGTCCTCTTCACCGCCTCAGCATTCTCCAGCGCAACAGTCCTCTTCACCGCCTCACCAGTCTCCAGCGCAGCCGTCTCCGCCGCCGCGTCAGCCGTCTCCGCCCACCGCTCGTACTATGAGGGGTAAGCGATCACCGAAACGTAAAAGGTCGCCCCTCCCAACAGTACCTCATAAGAATCTTCCCATTAGACCTTATGACAGGACTGTAGCGGAAAACGCCGCGGAGGTGGCTGCCTACAATAAGGCTTTTTTTGCACCAAAAAAGCCCGAGCAGAAGGTATACGATGAAAAACCAAAAAGTGGAGAAAGTCCTTCCTTGAGCAGCCATCCCAGATATCGATGAATCTGCCATCTGACTATGGTCGTGAACTTACTAAGCTAGCACGTGCCCAGTCTGAGCAGAACAAGGGAAGAAGTGCAAAAAGCGGGAAACAAATTGCCCAGCTCGGACAGCAGAAAAATCAATCGGTCCCCCCGCTCATAGTGTGTTCCGATGTCGACAAGGACTTCAGAGTCGCTATGGATAAGACCTGGAATTATTGGACCCCAGAGCCATAGCTGCTGCTAAAGAACTTGGTGTCACTGTATCTCAGGCCAAGGAACAGGCTACCGCCTTGGGTATGAGCCTTGGTCAACTTTTAGGCTATGAACATGCGCCAATGTTAGAGATGGCACGGAAATATGTCCAAGGGGAGCCTATGGTCAGTAATGAGGAGATGACGGGTCTATCAACACATATGCGAAATCTGCATACCTGGTACCTGGTGCACACATCAAAGAAGGACGCGAAAGAGTGGTTTCCGCTGGACGTTAGAGTGGAGCATTTCTTCAAACGTTACACTATACAGGTTCAACTGACTGAACTGTTCCAGTTATTCCAAAAGCGCGCCCTCGACAAATCTATCCTCTCTTGCTATTGTCTGTAAGTGATTTATTTTCGTAATTAAGTCTCTAGCTCAGCTCGTTCATTGCCTGTATTATATTATCCTGCCTATATATATATCCTTTTGTACGCTATTATGCAGAATGAAGATGCTGGAATGCAAAAGATCTAAAGTTTTTGAGGTTGGGTTCGTTGACCCATATATCGTGAATTCACATACGTTAGTCAATCACCCCAAAGACGTGGAGCATGACCTGACCACCTTTTTAACCATGCAACATTTCTGTACGGAAATACTATTTCCTTACAACTTCAGGTGAGTGTTTCTGTCTTGTACATATTTTTATTTGGCTTTCTCGATGTTAAGTGTAATTGATGAGCTATGCATGTCTGCTTTATGTAAACGTCCGCAGGTTCCACTGGATTCTGCTAAGCATTCAACCTGACAAGTCCACAGTTGAAGTCCACGACTCATTAAGTTGGGACCAAGCGTTGTGGTCCGACATGAAAGAAATGCTCAACAAGTAATTTCAATCATTATCGCATTATATCGCCCTCTTTCGTTCGTTCCCTGATGTCAAGTAATTAATAACTCCTTTGTTCATTTTCTTTGCCAAAGCAGGTGTTGGACAATTTTCAAACAGAAGGTAGAAGGTCCATTCAAAGATGAGCTAACTTATAAAACGGTGGAAAGTCCGCAGCAGCCACCGGGGAGTAATTTATGTGGATTCTACGTTTGCGAGTTCATTCGCGAGTTGACCACTGAGCGGAGAACAACTGCTTTCAGCAAAATGCGGGAGAAGATCGACCCAGAACTGCGCGTAGGAGCAATTCAAGAGGAATTGGCGGGATTTCTGCTTAGGGAGGTCATCGATGAAAGGGGAGAACATTATGCTTCGGACGATGAACTACATATGCCTTGATGGCTTGATCTATCTCCATGTAATTAAATAGTTGTATTCTCGCAAGAGATCGAATATTAATTATATATGCATCAACATGTACTGTGTATATAGTAGAGCGTATAATATGCGTACGGAAACGATGGAGAGCACGTCGGCGATGCGAAGAAGGGGGAGACGACGGAGGCACCGGCGAGAGGGAGAGGGGGCACCGGCGAGAGGGAGAGGAGGCACCGGCGAGAAGGGCACCGGCGAGAGGAGAGGGGCACCGGCGAGAGGGGGCACCGGCGAGAGGGAGACCCTAAACCCTAAATACAAAAAAAAACACTCATTGGTCCCGGTTCGTAACAAGAACCGGGACCAATGAGTCTCCCCCACGCCCAGCTAGAACTGGCCACGTGGCCACCATTGGTCACGGTTCGTGGCCCAACCGGGACTAGCATTAGTCCCGATTGTCCAGTCCCGGTTGGGAAACCGGGACTGATGGCCCAATCGAACCGGGACCATAGGCCCATTTTCTACTAGTGTGAGCGGCTGATCCGCACTTGGAGTTGGATCTTGGATGGGATAGTGCCTATGGTGGCTGATTGTTTCGTGTCGCGCCACATCGACCGAGGTGTCATGTATAGTTTCCATGGCTGCTAAAGTGGTAATCTATGTAGCCTGGTGCGATTCATTCTTTTCCTGCAAGTCTGAGACTGGGCTCCAAGTTGTGAGTTTCAGGATAAAGATGGAAACCTAATGTGTGTAGCTTTTATGGGCAGATCTATTTTAATCCACATGCGCTTTGCTAGCTAGGTGCGGCACAAACATTGAACCCACATTGCCCCATTGGTTGTGCGCCTCAGTTTTTCACAGCAGATTAACAACACCTTTTTGTTGTAAAACATGTTTTTTGTTCCAACTTTAGGCCTCAATTATTTTACAGTCAGGCTGCAGTAGTATTTACAAGCTATGGAGTCTGTCTAAATCATAGCAGAGCTGAAGACATTGTCATAGTTTACATACTGTCATGACACATCTAACTCAGTGATTATAGGTATGACGGTCATGATTTTTTATTACAAACCACGGCATGCGACGTACATAGTCATGTGAATTTTGTTAATTTTCATTTGTTAAAGATCATTACAAACCAATAATCTCTGCTTGGTGCTAGGAACAGAGACAAAGACCCATCTTGATCTTAAACGAACGTTGAAGTTTGTTATACATTTGCACAATACATATAGACCGGCAATATAGTTGTAATAGTTAATTTCACGTTCTCAAAATTACTAACCATCTCAAACATGTCTTTGCTTAACTTTATATGCTTCAGTATTTCTCTGGCACAAAAGATTATGTTTGATGGCCAATTCTTTTACCAGCAGTTATTTCACTTTGTTTGTGATTGTATGCATTGCAGATTGGCAATGAAATATACTCATGAGTTACTTCTGATTTTTCAAAGGATAAAACTGGTACACTGTTAGAGTAGATTGGGTCCTTGGCTCTATATTTTTTTCTCCTCATGAGTTACTTCTGATTTTTCTACTTTATGAGTAAATTATGTACTGTACTACAAATTACCGCAGCAACGCGCGGGGGTATCATCTAGTTACATATATGGTCATCACTAAATATCCACAATTCAACAGCGTAACACTAATACAGATCGGTACCTCACACACGTTTAAAATTGCTCCTGTGCACAGTTAATCATCGACCACTATGTTGAGCGTTTTCGGTAGAATTTTCGATCACATACGGTTGACTACCCGTTGTGCAAGAAGGAGACCTATGCAGACCGTTTTGATCAATTAAATATGAATCATGCTACAGGCATCACTCACATCTATATCAGATGGAACCATGTGTGATTTTAAGAGATCGTACACGGTTGAACATATTTTGTATTGTCTGTTTCAGCATGGCACACACGGTTATTTGCAGCCATCGCACACCGTCGAATGAAACACAAATGATGTGTACTTAGGGAACTCTCCCACACATTTATTTGTGTGCCATATGTAACATGTCCACTCGCTATTGGGACTGTAGGTACTAGCAGTACCTGTAGAAACCTACTAGCAGGTGCATTCCCAACTATGTTATCTAACAACAATCCACATATAATCGAACATTTCATCCAAAAAACAGTAGCACATTTCAATAATATTTTATTGCACATTTGATACACCGCATGTATGCATACATTGTGACAAAGTTGTAGTTGCTAGCTATACATATGAGAAAGATACGCAAAATATGATGTCATGCTCGTGATCTTGGTTTCAGAGTGTAAAAAGGAGGGTGTACATTTCTATCGAGCCCCTGTATTCCACCTAGAATCTCCAGAACCTTCAGCTGACTCATAATGTCACCATGTGACATCTACGAAACATTGAGAACGTGATGCCTAATGAAGTGCGCCAAAATGTCGTAATAACAATAGGTTGGAAGTTGTTTAAAAAAACATTGTGTCTCACATGTCTTTAAATCAATAGGGAAGTGATTTAATTATATGGTAAAAGTGATTATATCAACCACGTGGCCGTGCTTAGACACTTAAACTTCATATAGGAGCATGGACAGGGTATCCTCATTCACGACGAGAGACTCGTAAACCCCCTCATGATTAGGGCCTGCTGCTTCAAAGGGGCGACACCACTTATTGTAGAAGTGATACCCACAAGTATAGGGGATCGTTGAAATCTTCAATGTGTAAGTATTAGTATCAATCCCACGAGGAGTAGAAGGTATAATTGTTTATCCTTTCAAATAAGAGTGTCACTATTCTTAATATCTATGCACTAGTCAAAGTAAAATGATGCAAGCGTTTTTGGGTTTATGGTGTAGAGTTTTCAATAAAATAAAATATGACAAGTGAAAACTCTCAAAGAGAGAAAGCCCAATCCTCTATGCAGCAAGAGGACAAGCTTGAGTGGTGTGTGGCTTATGTGTGGAAAACGTTCCCAAGGGCAACATAGACTTCATGGCATAAATATTTCTAGAACAACAAGGTAAACATTTTTTCAAGTTTTAATCTTCTTTGGACGGAGCCATAATTAGGGAAAGCTAAATAAATAAACTAAACCCCTTATGATGGTTCTTATGGCCAAGTAAATGACTGCACAAGAGGTATTAAGACATAAAGTCCCATCATAGCATTACACTCTAAGGTCCCCGATACTAATACCCTCATAATGCAACTTCATGATTCGGTCTCAGGTTTACTGTCCTCCCAAGTCTTCCTCACTCCATTACACTACAGTGTTCTCCTATGAGCCCATATAGGTGAAGTGATGTGCAGTCGACGTTCGCACAACACCATCATAGAATTACATAAAAGATAAAAAAACCAGACAAAATACCAACACATGTTAAGTGAAAATCATTGGCAATCCATCCTATGCCCCTAAGAACATGAGAGAACTACTCCCAACGCAAAGACATGATATGATTCAGTGGAATAAGTGATACAACACAATCTGAAAATATAATCTCCCCACAAAACAATGACAAGTAGCAATTCACAAGCATGTAGAATAGTACTTAGACAATAGCTAGGGTTCGAACAATCTCAAACTATGAGGGGGATGAAGTGGACCACGAAGATGATGATGGAGATGGTACTGGTCTTGACAGTGGTGATGATGGAAACTCCGGAGGGGGGATGGAAGAGCCTTCCGGAGGTGATTCCGGCGGCGTTTCACCCCTCGGATCTTCTCCGGCGGCACCCTTTCTGTTCCTGTTTCTTTGTTTTCTGTTTATCCGCCACCTCCTCGCAAAACTCCTCGGGGGACTATTTTTATAATCGGTTTTATGTCAAGATGAAGCCACGGAGGCAAGAACGGACGGCATCGGAGCCACGAGGGGGAAAATAGGTGGGCCCACGTGGCCAGGTACAGGGGCCGCGTGGGACCCTCTAACTTCTAGCTGGTTGGGCTTCTGGTCTTCATTTCGAGCCCATTGCGTTCGTCTCGAAAATTCTGAACCGTTCTCTTTGGCCTTGCCCTTTTTGGAGTCCCGAAGTTCCCGGAAAGTCTGAAACACTAAAAAAGACGTTTTCTGGAAAACGGAGTTAGAACCAAAAGAGGGGGATTATTTAGAAAATCCCCGAAATCATTATAAATCATGAATATAACATCATATAAGTTGCAAATATGTAGGAATATCTTGTAATAACATGCAAAGTTCATGTATGCATTTTACATGCATCAACATCCCAAGCTTAACCAATACTCGTCTCGAGTATGTAGGTGATACAACTAACATGAACTTTGCATTTTAAAACTATCAATGGATATCGAAGAAGATTACTATTGCTACATAGAGTCAAATGATTCATTCTTAAAGGAGTAGCAATATGCAAGATAGTTTATGAAATGATATCAAGTATTCAACGCAAGGATGTTCAATGATAATTCACAAAGTGTAACATGAATGAAAAAGTACTATGGACCACATGTATGCATAATGATAAGTAAGAACATCCTACAATGGTCATAGAGTATTGATGAAAATCTGAATATAAAAGGTGGAGGCTTTGGAAAGATATATACGTGAGTAGAGGTAAAGCATGCATAAGTTTCATCTATCTTCCAAACTCTTCTACTTAAGTTAATGATTGCAATGTGGTAATCCTTGGTGTCAAGCTCTCATTACCCCTATCATAGCATCTTGAGTGATTAAAGTTTAAAGTGAAAGCAAATATGAGTAGTGTGCTTGACAAAGTATAGGTTGAATGTCTCATGCCCCTTGAATACAAGTACCTACACCATGGTTACTCAACTTGGGACACAAAGCAAGTTCAAGTTATATATCATTGTAAGTAATAATAGTATCATTAAGAGCGTCAACTGGGGTACCTCTTGTCCCAGGATATGGAACAAGCCCATATCAAAATGACAAGACAAACAAACAAAATGAACAATCTCAACACCCTGTTTATTTACCATTTGGATAGCTTTTTATTGTAAGGTGTATCACAGAAGGTTCACCATGGTATATAAGTAAATTTCCACCAAGAATAATGCATGGCTTAGATTAGCGGCCCAGGCGTCTCTCTAATCATTTTTACAAACTCATTTAAACTTGCTTTATTTTCACATTTATTTCACTCATGATAAGCATCCATAAACAAAAGTACATGATATCAACTAAATGAAATGAAGAGCATGTTGAAAGTTTGCCATGTGACAGCAAATATGAGCTAACTCCCAACCCAGGACATTTGTCAAGTCCACAACATCATAATCTTAATCACAATGGGTCATGTTTTATTTATGCAATAAAAGTAATGTGTGCATCAAGTTCGTGAGAGCTATATAACCAACTTTTCCCATAACAATCAACAACATAAACATTTTCATTCAGAGGTATATAACACAAATATCATGATAAACATACTCAGAATAGCATTAAGCTAATAGGTAGATATGGTGGACTCACTGGAAAAAACTTTGGTTGAAGGTGGAAACAAGTTTGTACTTGTTGGGATTTTTGGGCTAGCAAGAGGGAGAAAGTTGACCATCTAAATGCATGCATGAGTATCCATAGAACTAAATAATCCATGTTAAACAAAGTAAAATAACAATCAGCATCAAAACATGAATAAAAGATAGCTCTTAATAAAGCACTTGCAAATTATTACTCATTAACAAGCTCATGAATCATGCAACTATATGTATCTTTTAAAATCAACTCAAACATCCATTTTCCCAATCTTATAATAGCATCCAACATATTTCAACCCATATTTCCAGTAGCTCTTTCATATATAAATGATAGTGTGGTGGTCTCACAAAATAAAAATCAAACCAAACAAACAAAAAGACGCTCCAAGTTTATGCGATAAAGTGTTTCGATCGAAAAACAGAAGTTAGACGTGTGCAAACCGAGAGTGTGTAGGTCCAGCGGGGTTGTCTTCACATCCCCAAGCTTATGGTCTTCACCATCCTTGGATAGCTCTTGGTGCATCTCCTCCAATCCCTGTGCAAAACTTCAAAACACCGTTTCTCCCATTTCTTTTCTGTGGGGTTGCATTACTAGTGATAAACAAATAGATTCCTTGCTGCATATAATCCTTGAACAAAAATTCATATGAATGTCCATAAAGTGTATAATGTTGTATGCCTACTCATAAACTCAATTGGATCAAAAAGATTCAAGTTAAAAGTTCGAAGCATGCATCAAACATAATGGGACAGAATCTGTCCAAAAAACAGCAGCAGCAATACGTATTTTTCTACCCTACTAAACTTTCTTGAAAGATTACGAAAACATTCATGCATACAGAGGATGAAAAGTTGCAACTACAGTTCAAATATGAGCTCATTCGGAGTTACAGAATAAGAATTAAAAATCATACCGTGCACAGATTCGTGCAGGAATAAAATCTCCGAACGCTATAAGCAACTTTTTCAAACCAAAATGAGTAAAACTTGACACTTTATTAAAAATTGCAGAAACTAAACTAAAAACTAAGTCTCTTGTTACAGCAAGAGGACTCAAAGAAAATCACAAATAAAAACGACCGGTTGCCTCCCGTAAAGCGCTTTCTTTATAGCCATATAGCTAGGCTTGATAGTTTTAATGATGGTCACATCGGAATAAGAATTGAAATGTAAAAGAGAGCATCAAGAGAAAAATATGAAACACATTTAAGTCTAACCCACTTCCTATTCATTGGGATCTTGTAAGAAAATAAATCAATAAATCTCAAAATGACTAGCATAGGAAGACAAAGCAAGTGCAACTTCAAAATTTTCAACAAAAAGAGAGAAGACTTAATATTATTGTGGTATATGAAGTCATGTCTCCCTCTCTCATAAAAACTTTCAGTAGCATCATTGATAAAATCCACAATATAACCATCACATAGAGCATTCTTATCCACATGCATAAAAGTATCATTACTCTCCACATAGGCATAAACAGTATCATTAGTAATAGTGAGAGTAAAAGTATCACATCCATCATTGTAATTTCATAAATTGGAGGCATAGAATAATGAAAATGATTTTTATCCTCAATAGTAGATGGGCTGAAAATATCATATTCATCATTGTAAACATCATATATAGAAGACATATCATAATCAACATAAACTATATCCTCAATAGTAGGTGGGCTGAAAATATCATATTCATCATCATAAAGGGAGACATAGTATCATCGAACAATTTAAAGAAACCTCCCCAAGCTTAGATGATTGCAAGATATAAAACAAGTTAAAGAAACCTCCCCAAGCTTAGTCTAGTGCACACAAGAATAAAAACTTAAGCGCTACACTCCCCGGCAACGGCGCCAGAAAATGTCTTGATACCCACAAGTATTGGGGATCGTTGAAATCATCAATGTGTAAGTATTAGTATCGATCCCACGAGGAGTAGAAGATATAAGTGTTTATCCTTTCAAATAAGAGTGTCACTATTCTTATTATCTATGCACTAGACAAAGTAAAATGATGCAAGCGTTTTTGGGTTTTTGGTGTATAGTTTTCGATAAAATAAAATATGACAAGTGAAAGCTCTCAAAGAGAGAAAGCCCAATCCTCTATGCAGCAAGATGACAAGCTTGAGTGGTGTGTGGCTTATGTGTGGAAAACGTTCCCAAGGGCAACATAAACTTCATGGCATAAATATTTCTAGAACAACAAGGTAAACATTTTGTCAAGTTTTAATCTTCTTTGGATGGAGCCATAATTAGGGAAAGCTAAATAAATAAACTAAACCCCCTTATGATGGTTCTTATGGCCAAGTAAATGACTGCACAAGAGGTATTAAGACATAAAGTCCCACCATAGCATTACACTCTAATGTCCCCGATACTAATACCCTCATAATACAACTTCATAATTCGTTCTCAGGTTTACTGTCCTCCCAAGTCTTCCTCACTCCATTACACTACGATATTCTCCTATGAGCCCATATAGGTGAAGTGATGTGCAGTCGACGTTCGCACAACACCATTATAGAATTACATAAAAGATAAAAAAAACCAGACAAAATACCAACACATGTTAAGGAAAATCATTGGCAATCCATCCTATGCCCCTAGGAACATGAGAGAACTACTCACAATGCAAAGACATGATATGATTCAGTGGAATAAGTGATACAACACAATCTGAAAATATAATCTCCCCACAAAACAATGACACGTAGCAATTCACAAGCATGTAGAATATTACTTAGACAATTGCTAGGGTTCGAACAATCTCAAACTATGAGGGGGATGAAGTGGACCACGAAGATGGTGATGGAGATGGTGCTGGTCTTGACGGTGGTGTTGATGGAAACTCCGGAGGGGGGGATGGAGGAGCCTTTCGGATGTGATTCCGGCGGCGTTTCCCCCCTCCGATCTTCTCTGGCGGCAGCCTTATGTCTCATGTTTCTTGGTTTTCTGTTTCTCCGCCGCCTCCTCGCAAAACTCCTCGGGGGATTATTTTTATAGTCGGTTTTAGGTCAAGACGAAGCCACAGAGATGAAAACGGACGGCATCGGAGCCACGAGGGGGAAAATAGGTGGGCCCACGCGGCCAGGTACATGGGTCTGCGTGGGACCCTCTAACTTCCGGCTAGTTGGGCTTCTGGTCTTCATTTTGAGCCCATTGCGTTCGTCTCGAAAATTCTGAACCGTGCTCTTTGGCCTTGCACTTTTTGGAGTCCCGAAGCTCCCGGAAAGTCTGAAACACTAAAAAAGACGTTTTCTGGAAAACAGAGTTAGAACCAAAAGAGGGGGATTATTTAGAAAATCCCCGAAATCATTATAAATCATGCATATAACATCATATAAGTTGTAAATATGCAGGAATATCTAGTAATAACATGCAAAGTTCATGTATGCATTTTACATGCATCAAGAAGGAGCACCTCCGTCAACACGACAAAGCCGTGTGAGAATATAAACAAAGAAGAGCTAAATATATTAAATACAACTTCAAGTAGTTAGTAGACTTGCTAGCATTTAGGGGCTTCCACGTCGCATTTATTTGTTATTGATTACGTGTTTGCCTATATGTCACTAGTAGAAACTAATAACATATAAAGATGACACACACAACTTCGTGTTCAATGTTATCAAAATAAGATCCCTATAATAAGGAGGTAGGATTACACACCACAATAAATGTCAATGTGAATTGATAACAAACAAAGTAATGTCAACATGTGAAATATTCAAACAAACTAAATGAAACACAAATAAAATTATAACATGTATGACCAAATGGTCAAGCACATAAAATACTTTAGCACAGTCGACCTACTAAGTATACAAACACATATTCTAGCTCATGAATATGGTCTTACATATTACAGTAGTCTAACAGAATTTTATAATTCATACAAGAAACTAACACAACCGTCATAACAATATTCTATTACACGTGGTCCAGTCAATAAATCCAAGGCAACAATGTTGCATATCCAGCATTACAGCGCGAATCGGATCAAGAGGCCGAGGAAAGGCGAAAACAAGTCCACGATGCCAAAGGTACCGTTGGCTATTTGACTGCACAGACATGCATAGGCTGTCGGATGCTGTTACTCCACCTCGTCCATGCCATGTCGAACAAGCATTGGGGGTCATCGTCCATCTGATTAGGGACGCACCTAATGCAATGCATATTGTCGGTGTGAGTTTTTTGGGCCCAAATGTAGGCACAAAGGGGCGACAATTGAGGAGTGGAGTTCTTATGCGTGGGACACGACATTACTTTGTAAACGAGGGAGGGTTCCATTCGTTTGGCCCTGACTGCACAACAAGCATCGCACACAGTGGCGGAGCTGGCGGTAGTGGTTAGTGATGTCAAAGCTCAGAACAAGCTAACACTGATGTCAAAAATTCGAATTTATGTGGTCAATTATGGTGTATTGATAGCTGAAGCTTTAATACTACCCAATTTTTTATGTGGTCGCTTGACCACATAGTCCATGTGCAGCTCCGCCACTGATCGCACATGATTATGTTACAATAATCGTTTTCGACAAGGGACGATTTGGGAAATTAAACCGCATGCGATGTGCAAGATAGTTTTCGGTTTTTATACTTCAAGACTAGACATATCTTTCATTGTTTATTTAGATATATGGGCGAGTGAACAAATTAGTACTTCATAACCAGCTTAAAAATGATCATTAAATTGATCATGTTTGTTGAAAGTCATACAGTTCATATCTGAAAAACCATTGAAGCAAGGTTTTTCAAAAGAATAAAAATATTTCTATTAAATTGGGCTGAAATTCAATAAAATGTGGGAAAGTAGCAAAAAAATCTAGTAAGCTAAAAATATATCTACATTAGCGCTCGAAGTGTGATTTAATTTGTTTGAAAATTATTTTGGTACACGTTCAGTGATTTCCACAACGACTTGCCTCACACTCTTTTCACCACCATAGCCACCCCTACCGCTACAAAGTCGAGTTTCTCTCATTAGTAGCCATTGCAATCACTTCGTTTTGGTACGGGAAACAAAACAAACACATTAACACATACTTGGAAGAAATTGCCGTTCCAAATATAATGACTCCTTGTATTCAATAGTTTCTAGGCTTACACGTAACAAGAGCTATCACTACATATGAAACCATATCGAAGGTAATCATTAGATGATGGTACACGGAGGACGGTGCGCCGCCATGCTTGGGCCACCCACAAGTATTGCAAGTTTGTCTCGTCTTGGTCAATGCATTTGTCGTGGGCATTATGCGGATGTGAACAATTCTTTTTTTTTCAAGTATTTTTTCCATAGTTATACTGAATATCAAATTTCAGTTTTCATTTGACTTGGATGATGTGTTGTTCTTAGTATTAATTTACTCAATTGACCGGTTTCATAACAAATCCCTTGATTTTGAATTGGACTCGGTGTACCGTCCTATGGGTTTCACTTTATTTTGCACTGATGTACAAAGAAGATTTGTGTGTAATTTGAAACGTACAATATGCGTATATCCTATATTCATTTAATGGTCATATCTTATACGTGTACAAGTATCTTTTGTTATCTTTTCCCACTCACCTTGTTAGAGCAGGATCCTAAGACTGATGTCACCGGATTATTGCACCAATGCAGAAGTAGTGGAGTACGCGATCCCCTATTTTCATACATCATATAGTAGATAAAGCAAAGAGCCCAGTACTTTTGCACTCTACTCAGCATGTGGGAAAATTACCAAGACTTGGTCAATCATGTGAGGAAAACAGACTCCTATTGCATGAAGGAAAGAACACTACTAGCTGACGCAAGCTCCAACTGGTCAAGCAAAAGCAAATAGCAAAATACCATGGCGCGTACCACATATAAATAGGACGGCATCCCCTTGCAACACGAAAGAAGCCCACGCATCCAGAGGCCACGACATCGCGCGCTGTCGTGCGTATCGATCATGAGGTGTCAGTTCTTGATTTGCTTCGTGCTCATCGTCGCTGGGCAATGGCCGCCGTCGGCGACTGCGCAGAAGTACGCCGCTATTTTCAACTTTGGGGACTCCCTCGCCGACGCCGGCAACCTCTGCGTGGACGGCATCCCGTCATACCTCGCCACGGCGCGCCCGCCGTATGGCATGACGTACTTCGGGTACCCGACGGGGCGCGTCTCCGACGGCCGCGTCGTCGTCGACTTCATCGGTACTCGCACTTCCTTCCGTTCGATCAACATACAGTCCGTAGGTTCTTATTGGCTAAAGCATGGTCTTCTCCCCGGGCCTGTGGCATGTGCAGCGCAAGAGCTGGGGCTACCGCTGCCACCGCCGTCCAAGGCGCACAACGCGTCGTTTCACCGAGGCGCCAACTTCGCGGTCACCGGCGGCACGTCGCTGAACACGAGCTTCTTTGAGGCGCGCGGGCTGGGGGGCACGGTCTGGAGCTCCGGCTCCCTGCACACGCAGCTGGGGTGGTTTGATGACATGAAACCATCCATTTGCAACTCACCAAAAGGTTCAGTTATGCACAATTGCACATAGTCTGGAATAGATGATCGCTTGATCGTGCCGATTCCTGCTCGTGACTGAACGTGCATGCGTGGCGATCATGATTCAGAGTGCAGGGACCTATTCCGGCGGTCGCTGTTCATCGTTGGCGAATTTGGCGGGAACGATTACGCCGCGTCGATCGGCGCGTTCCTCCCTCTGAAGGAAGTGCACACGTTCGTGCCGCACATCGTCGACTCCATCGGCAAGGGAATCGAGGTGCATGCGCCTCACAGGCATCTCGCCTATATGTCTCGTTTCCACATGCGTGCAGTGTTTCTCAGTCCTCCTAACGCCCGCCGCCGGCCGGCGTGTGTGCTTTGGTGCAGAAACTGATCGCGGAGGGCGCAGTGGATCTGGTTGTGCCGGGGGTGCTTCCCAACGGTTGCTTCCCGATGTACCTGTCCATCTTCCCCAAGGAGCCGGACATGTACGGCCCGCGCAGCGGCTGCATCAAGGAACTCAATACGCTGTCTTGGGTGCACAACGCCCTGCTGCAGAAGAAGATCGCCGAGCTCCGAAAGAAACACCCCAGTGTACGCATCATCTACGCCGACTACTACACCGCCGTCATGCAGTTCGTCCTCCACGCCGAGAAGTGGGGTGAGTTTCTCTCTCTTCTTTCACGGTACTAGGTTTTTGGAGGCTTTTCTTCTAAGGTTTTTTTTAGGCCTTTCTAGAATGCCGTTGGTATAATATGTATTTGTTTCTTGTCAGTCAGCATTAGAAATGGTCATACATGATTTGGTCGAGTCATTCATGATGATGTCGATAGCTTGTGTGGAAATGTTCTTAAAACCAAGTGTTGTACTTTCCTTGAACTCGTTATTAGGTGGAGTCAAACGATAATTCAACGAGTTCATACTTTTCTAAACCTATCTACTACATCATACTTTTTTCTAAACCTATCTACTACATCATACTTAATATTTTGTAAAGAAATATTGCATAGTCAATAAAGGCATGGACCTTCTCAGTTCGCCATGGTCAATTAATGTATTAGAACCAAGCTAGAGCCGAGTTATTCGGGCCTGATAGCTCCATGCCCTCATTCCCCATGTTCTTTCTCACAGGGTTCCTAAGACAGACGCCGAGGACATGTTGTGGTGCGCCGGGGGTGGGAAAGTACAACTTCAACCTCACGTCCATGTGTGGCAACCCCGGCGCGTATGCATGCGACGACCCGTCAAACCACTGGAGCTGGGACGGCGTGCACCTCACGGAGGCTGCCTATGGTCACATTGCAAAGGGCTGGCTCTACGGGCCCTTCGCCGACCCGCCGATCCTCAAACACCGGCACCATTGATGAGTCCTTTCTGAAAAAATGGCCATTCTGTTCTTGTAAAAATTGTCTTCTATTAGATAAAAGGCATCAAAGCGTCCGCCTTTAAATTAATAAAGCTAGATATCGGTAGAGTCATTAAATGGTGCTGAGGAAATTAGCTTACAAGAAAAAGAACAACAAGTGAAGTGAAAAATTGAACAAGATATTTTTTTTTGAAAGATCCAGCAATTGCTGGCTTATCGATTTATAGTAGGTAGAATATATACAAGGTAGCCCTTGGGCAAAAGAATAACCGAAGAGAAATTTTAGAGAAAAAATGTAGTGCTAGAAATGCAAAATCAAGGAGGTTCCCAGATTATTCGTCTAAGCTTTTTAGCCCCAGCCTGAGCCCAGACCATTGCTTCTTCTTGGGCCAAATTCAACACCCGCCGCGGATTGGAGGGCTTATTTTCGAAAACCCTTTGATTTCGTTCCTTCCACAGCTGCCAGCATACCAAGATGGTCGCTGATCGGACTCCCTCGCGATGCGGTGCTGCCGTATCAGCAGTCATCTTGTCCCATACTTGTGTGACCGAATTGCAGGTTTGCCAGCCGTGCGGATTGAGAGCAGCAAAGTTCCTCCAAGTTGCAACTGACATCCAAAGCAGCCGGGCATAAGGACATTCAAAGAAGAAGTGCATTGCAGCTGTGAGCGGCGCAGTCCCCGCCGTAGTCACCGTGTCAGCAAACCCGGGGTGCCGTGGCCAAAACGACACAAACCGGAAGATCGCGCAGCATGGATGACACTGTATGTCACTAAGGAGCAGCGGATAGTGATCTAAATGTGCAGTAGACAATGCTTGCACGGTGCAGGAGCTGGAGAGGGCCTCCCACTCAGTGTTGCAGAAGCAGCGATCTAAACGCACTAGCATCGGGTTCCGTCGTTCGTTGCTCCATGAAAAGGAGCGATTCTGGCAACGCGACTCTTTCAGCTCGACGCGGTTGATCACGGCGTGAAACTGACCCATCCGTCGGAGGTTGACGGTTGAGTTGTTTTTGTCCCTTGCTTCATAGATTAGGTTAGAATCCCCTGTGATTAGCCAAGGAGTGGCCGTCGCAGATCGTAGATCCTCCAACTCCCGCAGGGAATCGTCTTTGCCTTCTTCTGACGGACTAAAAACTACTGACAGCAAGAAGCACCAGCTTAAGGCTGGTCGTATTGAACAAGATACACTGCTCGAAAATGCTCCAAGTTTTGATAAGCCGCAACCATCGCTGACTAGAGATGAATCAAATGTAAGATAGTGATGTCAGAGAAGGAAGCATGCCTAGGTAAAAAACAACATAGGCTTCCCGTGGATCCACCATCTGTCTCCACTTCTGCCTTTATAGTCGCCACGAATAGTCAGTCCGCAGGACAAGTACTTTGGAGTCAATTCCATGTTGCATCGTCTTACCTAATTCCACGATGTGCCTAATACGTACTCTTCTAGTGAAGGTTCCGCGGGTAGATTAAGTTATTGTCGATGCTTCCCTTCTTGATAATTTTTTTTTGGGTGTTAGATACCGGTGAGTGCTTGAAGCCACAAGGCAGAAGGTCATCATCTTTTAGTTAACTTGGTGACGATATGGATGAGGTTTATCGTCCTAAAGCCCGATATATCTTTGGGCCTGTCTTATTTTGGAATCAAAGTCATGTAGGTAGAATTTATCCAATGCAAGTCCGGGACGTAAAGATTTAAATTATTGGTGTCCATAGTGAAGTTCATCAAATGAAGAGCATCTGTGTGACTGTGTCACCCAAATTTTAGTCTGCCATGTGGACTTCCCAGTTTTTCATGAGGCCTTCGATCTATTCCTATGTCACCACGTGACTAGTTTTTTTTTGCTTTAACCAGTTGACATTGAAAACGTCGACATGGCCAACTTGCCATCCAGTGATGTAGGCCATGCGATGGAGGTCACGTGAAGCACGAACTGAACGTCTATGCGGCATTCGCTATTATAAATTAACCTAGCCTCTTTGTTCCGTCCATCAATCAGGTCTTGCTAGTTGGTAGCTACACCTACACGATGAAGCTGATCTGGATCCTCCCGGTTCTCCTCCTCCTTGCGTCGGTGGAACCCGCCATCTCATCCATCCGGCGCTACGATTCCATTTTCAACTTCGGCGACTCCTTCGCCGACACCGGGAATGACCTCGTGGTTTTCGCGGCGAACTCGCTCGTCACCCCTTCAGCGGCGGCTCCCTACGGCATGACCTTCTTCGGCCGCCCCACGGGCCGCAACTCCAACGGACGCCTCATACTCGATTTCATTGGTGCGTACTCTTTAAGGCTCAGTACTCTTACGTCTTAAACCATCTACGTACTCTCCTGTTAATTGAAGTGAAGAATGTCTCACTCATCGTGATTCCGGCCGGCGTACGTGCAGCTGAGAAGCTCAAGCTGCCACTCGTCCCGCCGTACCTGTCGCACAACGGAAGCTTCCGCCAAGGTGCTAACTTCGCCGTCGCCGGCGCCACCGCTCAGGACGCTGTTTTCTTCAGAGATATCCCGGGTGTAGGCCAGTTTGTTCTCAACACCAGCTCGAGTGTGCAGCTGCGGTGGTTCGAGTCCCTGAAGCCGTCTTTGTGCAGCCCTGTCCGTGCACGAGGTAAACCATCAAAGTTAGAGGATCCAAGTCCGGTTTCAAGTGGCAAGTGTCCCCCGGGCTTCTTCCACAAGTCACTCTTTTTCGTGGGGGAAATCGGCTTCAACGACTATGCCTTCGCCGTTTTCGGAAAGACCATTCCAGAGCTCAGATCCATGGCCTCAGACGTGGTCAAAACCATCTCCGCGGCCATTGAGGTAACAGTCCGTTGCAGTAATCATGCATGCCCAATTTATCTGTCTAAACTCTGAACTTGCCCGACTCTCTGAACCCAACAGGTACTCATCAAGCAGGGGGCCAAGACCGTCGTCGTTCCCGGGATCCCTCCACTGGGATGCACGCCGCCCAACTTGGTGTTTTTTCCTAGCGCCGACCCGGCGGGCTACGAGAATAGCACCGGGTGTCTGAAAGATCTGAACCAGATAGCCGTGCAGCACAACTCCTTGCTTCAGGAGTCCCTCAAGAACGTCAGAAGAAAACACCCGAGTGTCGACGTCGTGTATGCCGATTTCTTCACCCCGGTCATGGAGATGGTGGAGTCTCCTGGCAAATTTGGTCAGTACTTCTCATATGTAGTAATTTGGTCGGTACTAATGTCTAATGTACACAAACTACCTGGTCATCGCTTGCAGTTTTGTCTGTTCTATCTAAGGTTTTACTTAAGGTTACATCATTTCTTCTCACACAAAGTGGTTTGGACAATTGTAGGACTAACCCGGGATGTTTTGAGGTGTTGCTGCGGTGGAGGTGGAAAGTATAACTTCAACATGAGTGCTGGTTGTGGCATGCCTGACGCGACGGTGTGCGACGACCCCTCTGCATATTTGTTTTGGGACGGACACCTCACGGAGAGGGCCTACAGCTATATTGCGAAAGGCTGGTTAAAGAGCATAGACAATTGTAAATACTAGCACACTCCGTGAAGGCCTCTTGATAGCGAAACAACTAGCTTGTCATAGGCTGATTGTTCACTCGGATTACGCTGCGGTGGTCGAGGCTTACAACTCACCTAATTGTCTATCCTCGGTATCAAGCCACATAGTAGATGAGTGTCGCGAACTGGGGAAAGACTTCAGGAAAGTATAAGTCCAACTTTGTAATAGAGAGTCTAATACTGTATCAGATGAGTTGGCTAAGTATGGGAGGGACAATCCATCGACCTTGTGGTGCCATGTACCCCCAAGACTTTCTTGTGCCGCTCCTGGTAGACGATGTAACTGTGATGGATTAAAGCAGCACGTTTCAGACACACTCTTTTCTTTATCAGTGTACCTACGGGGACTGGAAGATTTTTAATGAGGCGACTTGCTAGCTTGGTAAAGTTGTGTTTTAAATTCAAAAAAAAAAAGATGGGACTACAGAGAATTTTGGATAGCTGATTAAACATTTGTAAATTTGATATATCATCGATCGGCACATATTTCATGGGTCGAGAGTTTCCATTTTTATTAAACACGCAAAATACTTGTGTGTCATTTTCGAAAACTATGAGAAGGTTTAATTACAAGAGGTAATGTTGTTTTCGTAACGGATGGAGCATCCCTTTCATAAGGCTGAAAAAATTGTCACGAGAATATTGTGTATTCGTTTGACTTGTTGTAGTTTCATTTTATTAGAAGGAACTCGCGTGTGTCTCCTTGTACCACTACAGTAGAATTGATTGCTTTGACCTGCTGTTTTCAGTTATTTTCTCCTTCTTTTGTGCTAATGGTTTTGGTTTTGATCTGTCAGATGGTTGGTCCATTAGTTCTTATGTTTTTACTGAATGATAATGAGCTGAGACTACAATCAATCATATAACTTCTGCCTCTCTTATATTTACACAGGTCACAGGGAGCTCTATATTCATATGGTTTTCTGTTTCTCAATCCGCACTCCATCCGCTCCCAGTACATAATAGAAAAACGGACTGAGGTTCAAGTTCTGAGAGACAACCTGGCGAACTGAAACATCTTAGTAGCTAGAGGAAAAGAAAGCAAAAGCGATTCCCGTAGTAGCGGCGAGCGATTATTGAAGGCGAGGGTTTGAGCTCTCGCGACAAGGAAGGCGACTCGCCGCCGTGAGCAGGTGGGCGCGCTATGCCGCCGGAGACCCTCTGCACCCGCCCGCCGCCGAAGGAGGGGCACCCTGGAGGTAGGTTCTGGGCGCTGGCCCCCGAGCTCGACGACGACGAAGACGTTGCGGTAAGTTCTGCCAGCGAGGAGGAGGCGGGGTCGCCGGCGTTGGCGGCTCGCAGCGGTCCAACGTTCGGAGAGTTTCTCCAGGCCGCAGTCGAGCGGGGCGGCTCGCTGCGCGCTCCCCGACGCCCGCGCCGGTCGGCGTTCGCGCCGGGCGGCCGAGGCTCGAGATTTTCCGCCCTCGCCAGCTTTGGCACTGACGGGCGGCGAGGTTTCCCCTTCCGCGAGGTGCCAGGCGCGGCCTCGTGGCCTCGGTCGGGGGGGAGGAAGGGGAGGGAGGCCAGCCCGGCGCGGCGCACCCTCGTCTTCGCGGCGGCAAGTTCGTCGTCGCCGCCGCCTCCTGCTGGCCGGGCGGAGTCTGTGCTCCCGTGTGGAGTTCCTGCCCTGGACGCAGTGAGGCCGCTGTGGGCCGGGCCTGCTAATGGGCCTGGGCTTCTGCTGGCCCATTCCCAGGTGGACGCGTTCCAGGTGGGCGTCGCGCTGGAGTCAGTGGGCCTCGCCTGGGCCGTTGTTGGGCTGCGGCCCACCCCGGCGTTGCCTTATCCATGGCTGTGGCTGCCCAGGGGCGCAACATCTCTGGTCGTAGGGTTTCCCGCAAGCGAGGAAGACGTGCGCCGCCACCGTCGCTCGGCTCGTCGCGCGCGATCGACGCCGACGCCGCCACCTCTCTGGCGTTCTTTCGCCGAGGTCGCCATGAACCCGCCGTGGCCGGTGTCCCAGGGCAATAAGAGATGCTTCGACGACCGTGCTTCGTCTGCCCCTCAACGGCAGGAGGCTGACTTGCGAGCCAGGGCGCTGGCGGCACAAGTAGAGGCGCGGGTGGCGGGGAGAGGTGCGGCTGGGGCGGACGCCGCTGGCTATGGCGCGGCCAGGAAGCGGGCGTCGGGGAAGGGCGCGTCCGGTGCTGGCGGGTCGGGTCAAGCTGCGGCCAAGAAGGGCGTGGCCGGAGCTAGAGCTGGTGCTGTTGGGCGTGTCCAGCCGAACCGGTACGCGCTGCGCGCGAAGAAGAGGGAGGAGAAGGAGAGGAAGAGGGTGGCTGAAGAGAAGGAGGCGCTGCGGGCTGCGCACGCCGCCGGGCGCACACCTCCGGGTGCCGGTGCGCCCGAGAATCGGACCTCGGTCCAACCCCGGGGAAAAGCCCATGTTGGGTCCAGGAGTAAGTCCGCCGCGCTGTCGGCGAGGGCTGCGACCCCCATGGAGCGGGAGGATTGTCACCGACCGTGTCTCCGCGTACTCGGGCATGCTATTGCCAGAGAGGGTTTTTTCGACCTGGATTTTGACACGGACGAGTCGGACGAGGAGGAGGAGTCAAACTCCGCGGTCCTCTCGTTTAAGGAGGCGCCGCTTTCGTGGACCGTCCTCGACATGGAGCTTCACAACTTGACTGATACCCCCTGGGATTGGCAGATCTCTCGCTTCTCCGACAGGGAGTTCGAGGTGGTTTTCCCTTCCAAGGAGATGCTTAGCATGTGCGCCTGCAACGGTCGCATGTACCTATCCCTGAGTGACACCGCGGTGGATATTCGCCTCGCCGACTCGGACCCTGCTCCGGTCGAGATTCTCCAGGAGTTTTGGGTGAAGATCTCTGGTCTGCCCAAACGCATGAGGCGTGCGGACCGGCTCTTGGCTGGCTTGGCCATGCTGGGGAGGCCCATCCAGGTGGATGAGTCGACCCTCCCTGGTCGTCGCCCGGTGCGCATGAGTCTTGCGTGTCGTGACCCGGTAAAGCTCCGAGGCCATGTTCAGATCTTCCATAAGAACAAGGGCTACAACCTGGCGATCCAGCTGGAGTCGGGGCCGGGGGGAGCGCCTACCGCCCCTGGGCCCTCTCCTCCTCCCAGGCAGTCCCTGAGGGAGATGACGACATGTAGGTCTCGGAGGATTGGGACGAGGCGTTGGAGAAGGATAAGGCGCGAGATCTGGCTAAGGCCAAGGCCAAGGAGGCTGGTGGGGACGCCTCTGCCCCATCCTCAGCCAAGTCGGTTGGGGTGGTGGCTCCCTCGGGTGCTTCTTCCTCAGTGGCTCTTGTTAAGGTTCCGGCCGAGGCCGAGGAGGGTGAGTTGCAGCTGGATCAGTACGGCAGCAACGCCACCCTCTCCCGTTCGGCCGCCTGGCCTCCCTCTCTTTCGGCGCTTGAGAGGATGCAGGCGGCCGAGGCGGCGATCCTTGCGGAGGTGGCACAGCCGGTGGTCCAGCCGGCTTCCCCTGCTCCTGCGGCGCCCGTCTCCCCTTTGGCCGAGTCCTCGACTTTGTTGGCGGAGGACTCGGGCTCCGAGACGGGCACTCCGTCCAGGACCGCGGGGGACCACTTCGACGACGTCGAGGTCCACGACACCGACCTGGACACGGACCTGGAGTCGGAGGACATGGTGGTGGACGTGGAGACGGAGATCCCCAGGCAGCGCAGGGCCAAGGCGCTGCCGTCAGGACCGGCGCGCAAGAGTGCGCGGCTTCTTGGCGTGGCGTCGGCCATGCAGGTCGCCGAGCATGCGGAGCTGCGAGCGGCGGCCAAGAACCTCGACAACACAGGTACTTTCAAATCCAATCCTTTTGCTATTTTAGAGGAGGTACCTGATGAACACCTTGTGTCGGTTGTCGACGATGTTGGTTTGGCGTTTTCCCTTGAGGCGGGTTCGCCCTCGGAGATTCTCTCCTTGGTTCGCGCCAAGGAGATGGCACAAGCCTCGCTTGCCATAGCTGAGTTCCGCAAGGAAATAGCCACTGCAGCGGCGGCAAGTGCGATCCCACCCCAGTCGTCTCTGTCAGTGACTGGAGAGGAGAGCTCGGCGCCCCAAGTTGGGGCGCAGGACCCTGCTGCCGCCACGCCGATCCCCCGTCGTGGGGGTATCTCACAGGGCTCCCGTCAGGGACGGAGGAAGAAGGCCACGTAGATGCGCGGCGGCTTCTACAACATCCGAGGGTTTGGTCGGTCGGGGCGACGAAACCAAATTCGAGAGCTAGTTACCCGAGAGCAGTTGGACTTTGTGGGTTTGCAGGAGACCATCAAAGCCTCCTTTACGCCCGCTGAGCTTCTTTCCATTGACCCAGGAGGGCGCTTTGCCTGGCACTCTACCCCAGAAGTGGGACACTCTGGTGGTATGCTTCTTGGGGTTAATGAGGACATGTTCGAGGTGAAAGCCTGGAGTAGTGGATCCTTTCACATTCGGGTGGATCTCTTCCAGTTGGACTCCACCCAGACCTGGTCAATCTTTGTGGTCTACGGACCCGCGGATCACCGCCGCTCCCCTGAGTTCCTGGAGGAACTTACGACGGCAGTGACGGCCTGCACCCACCCCCTGGTGATTGGAGGGGACTTCAATTTGATCCGTGGGGCAGGGGACAAGAACAATGCCAACATTAACTAGCCCCGGGTTCACCGGTTTAATGATTGCATTGCTCGCCTCGCGCTGCGAGAGGTCCGAAGGAGTGGGGGTCGATACACCTGGACAAACAGGCAGGTGGATCCAGTCCGGTGCGTTTTAGACCGAGTTCTCATGTCTGCAGATTGGGAAAGCCTCTTCCCAGTTTGTACGTTGGTGGCCGAACCCATTATTGGGTCTGACCACGCCGCTCTCATCCTCAGCTCCGGCGAAGGCCTTAGGAGAAGGAGCTCACACTTCTTCTTTGAGAGGAGTTTGCTAGAGAGACCAGAGTTTGGTGACCTTGTCAAATCCAAATGGTTGGATTTGTCGGGCACCCTGGGCTAGTCCGAGGGCTCGATCTCTACCTGGCAGCGCCTATCTGGGGGCTTGCGGCAATTCCTCAAAGGCTGGGGTGCCAACCTCGGCCGTGCGTAGAGAGACCGTAAGGAGGATATTATGGCCCAGATTTGGACCCTTGACTCCTGCGCTGACTCAGATGGCCTAGATGATGAGGGTTGGGCCCTTCGATATCATCTAGAGAGTCAGATATGCCACCTCGCCAGGGTAGAGGAGGAGTACTGGAGACAACACAGTAGGCTTAATTGGACCCTTAAAGGGGATGCCAATAATGTGTATTTCCATGCCATAGCCAATGGCAGGCGGAGGAAATGTACCATCACAAGGCTGGTAGATGACCAGGGGGCTATGGTGGAGTCCATGGCTCTCCAGGGTCACATCTACGAGTTTTACCATGCGCTCATGGGGGCCCCAGGTGATCCCCTGCCTTTCGCCTCTCCCCATCCCTCTGGGACACGCGTCCTCGTGTCACAGAGAAGGAAAATGACAATCTCATGCTGACCTTCACCGAGAAGGAGCTGGACGCGGTCCTAGCTAGCATGAAGGTGGACATGGCCCCGGGGCCGGATGGTCTCCTAGTTGGTTTTTTTAAACGTTTCTGGAAGACCCTTCGCCCGGTGGTGCTTGCCATTACCAATGACTTCGCTCTTGGCCGAGTGGACATTGCGAGACTGAACTTTGGGGTGCTGACTCTCATTCCAAAGGTGCAAGGCGCTGAGGATATCCGTCAGTTTCGACCGATTTCACTGATTAATGTCATTTTCAAGTTTGTAGCCAAGGCGTTTGTGCTCAGACTTGGCCCCATTGCTCACCGCACGATTAGTTCTACTCAATCTGCGTTTATCAAGGGGCGCCTCCTCCATGAAGGGGTGGTCTCCCTTTAGGAGGTTATCCATGAGTCCTGTTCCAAGAAACTTGGGGGCGTTTTCTTGAAACTGGACTTTGAGAAAGCCTACGATCGAGTCAACTGGAACTTCCTGGGGGAAGTCCTCCGGATCGTTGGCTTTGATCCCGGCTGGGTCCATAGGGCCCTTAGTTTGGTCTCGGGGGGCCAGACTGCGATCACCATTAATGGGGAAATGGGGAATTTCTTCCGTAATGGTAGAGGGGTGCAACAGGGTCATCCCTTGTCCCCTCTTCTTTTCGACTTCGTGGTCGAGGCCTTGGCGGCCATCCTGGATGCCGCCAAGAGGACGGGGCACATTCAGGGTGTGGTGCCTCATCTTATTTCGGGGGGGGGGGTCTCTCATCTGCAGTATGCAGATGACACGATCATCATGATCCATCATGATGAGCGTGCCATTACCAACCTGAAGTTTATCCTACTATGTTTTGAGAACATGTCAGGTCTCAGGATCAACTTCCATAAGAGTGAGGTTGTGGTTTTGGGGGCCAGTCCTGAGGAGCAGCTGACGGTGGCCCAAATGCTTAACTGCAAGCAGGGCTCCTTCCCATTCACGTACCTGGGTCTCCCTATCAGTGACAGAGCGCTGAGGGCGGGGGCCTGGGATCCCCTCACTACCAAGGTTGGGAAACGTGCGGACCCCTAGATGGGAAAGCTGATGTCCTCGACGGCGAGACTCACTCTCACCAATGCATGCATTTCAAGTCTGGCTCTTCATGCCATGGCGGTATGCCTGCTTGGTGATGGGGTTCACCGGACGATGGACGGGCATCGCTCCCGTTTCTTCTGGGAAGCAAACGGGAAGAAACGTAAATACCACTGGGTACGCTGGGATGTAGTGTGTAAACCCAAGGCCCTGGGGGGCTTAGGTATTACCAAACTCATGAACCGTTGCCTCATGGCGAAATGGGTTTGGAAAATCCTGTCTGGGCGGACATCCTGAGGGCCAAATATTTACGGTAAGATATCCTGGTCGACTCTCACACAGGAGGGTCCCAATTCTGGAGAGCTCTCCAGAAAATTAAGAACCTGATTTGCGCTGGTGCAAAACACTCTGTGAGGAACGGGAGATCCACAAGATTGTGGTGTGACTGGTGGACAGGGCCGGGCCCCCTCAAGGACCGCTTCCCGTCCATCTTTGCGATCACGACTGCACCAGAGACCTCGGTGGCTCTTGCTCACCGGGAGGGGGAATAGTACATGCTCCTACGCCGGACCCTGGGCCCGGTGGAGATCACGGAGTGGATTGAACTCAGGAGGGAGCTCCCAGAGTTTCTTCGTTCCCCAGACCAGGACGTTCTGACTTGGGCTCTTGAGCCGTCTGGAACCTTCTCGGTTAGGTCTCTTTATAATAAACTTTGCAAAAGAACCCCTAGGAAACACTATAGTGAGATCTGGGGAATTGCTATTCCCCTGACGATCCGTATTTTCCTCTGGCAATTAGCTAGGAAATGTTTACCCTCGAATGATAATATTGCGAGGAGAAGGGGACCCTCGACGGGTAGGTGCACCCTATGTGAGGAGGTGGAAGACACAAATCACATCCTTTTCTTGTGTCCACTTGCGAAGTTTATGTGGAGCGTGGCTAGGGAGCTGCTGCAATGCTCCTGGATCCCCTCGTGTTTCACAGACTTGTTTAGGCTTATTTCCTTAGAGTCGGGACAACATAAGCGAATCCTGTGGATTTGCTGTGCGGCTCTACTTTGGTCTTTGTGGAACACTAGGAACAAATTCTCGATTGAGTGGGTGTTTCCTTCTCAACCGGCTGACGGGTTATACAAAATGGTGATGCATATGCAGGTGTGGAAGCCAGTGGCTAGGAGGCAGGATCGGGAAGCACTGGGGCTAGCGATTGGCAGGATTCGCTCGCTTCACGACTCCGTCCGTGACAGACCGGACGCGCTGCCAGTACCTTAGGCTTTCTCATGTATCTCGCTTTAGCTCGTTATTTCAGGGTGCGTCGCACCCTTGTACTGTAGCATGCGTGCTACCGTGGACTTATTTGTTATCCTGCCTTGGGCAGAGATTAGTTGTTGTTTGTGGATCTTTGGCCGGATGGCTTTATTAATTTAAAGTTGGGCTCTGCTCGAGCCTTCCGTCTAAAAAGTATACATTAGCCATGGCCTGAAAGGAACAGAGGTACCGGCATGAGTCTATCCATCACATGAACAAATTAAGGATCACAAATTGGCAACAGAGAACTATACTCAGTCTGCTAAGGAATAAGAACACCACCAGCATCAGCAAGTGGCTGTGGAAATCTTCTTGCCAGCTGAAACACAGAGTCTTTTATCGCTTATTCTGAAACACAGACTGAATACAAGAGATCTATTGCAACGCAATACTTTTCTTCATAGCGGATTACACTTGTGTGCTTTGCAATTCCCATGTTTTCCAAACTAGAACTCACTTGTTCTTTTAGTTTCAGTTTGCCGGAGCTGTTGGACATACCCTACTCCCTTCTTTGTCCTGTGATGATGGTGATGATGATTCTCGTCTCGAGACTATCTATGGAGATAACTATTATAGGTTTCCGGGCAATTTGGTTCGCAATGAATTCCGGACATGCTTTCCCATAGTGGTGTGGAATACAACAACCGCGGCAACGTGGGGCTGTTGTCAGTGTTATCTCTGTTTGATTCACTAGCGAGCTGGTGCGGAGCATCAGCCAGCAGCTATATTTCCCATAAAAACATTTCAAAAACACGAAATAAAAAAGTTTACATATGACAAAAAAAATCATCTAGTTTAAAAGAATGTTAATTGGTGACACAAAAAATCTCATGGTAATAGGTTGATATTTTTGAAAAATAATGGTTCCTGATAATTTTAAAATGTTCAAAAATGGTTCACGATAAAAATGGTTCACAATAAAGATGGATTTATTTGAAATAATGGTTCACGACAATTAAAAGGGGTTCACCTATGATAAAATGGTTAACAAAAAATTTAAAAGTATGTCAGCTACTCCCTCTTGTTTTAATATAAGACGATGTTTTGGCATTTGTCCAAATGCACATGCATACAAATGTATATAAACATATTTTAATGTGCATGTTTACTCATTTTAGTGTGCATGAACAACATGTAGAACATATAAAACATCTTATATTAAAAAAAGGAGCGAGTATATAATCTAAGAAGTGAACAGTTTTCACCTATAGTAAAAATGGTTCACGATATAGTAAAAATGGTTCACGATATAGTAAAAATGGTTAAGAATAAAATTGTTCAAGATGAATCTAAAAGTTTTCACCTATAGTAAAAATGGTTCACGATAAATTAAAAAGTGTTAACCTTTAACAAAATGGTTCCAGATAAAAATGGTTCACGAAAAATGGTTCATGTATATATTTCTGGAAAAAAATATGAAAAAAATACATAATAAAATAGTGTAGCACCCAAAAAAAATGAAGTAGAAAAACTAAAAAAAACACAAATGGGCCGCGCTATGTTGAGCGACTCTGTGGGTGACTCTTGGAGGGAGACTAGTTGAATTGCGTCCTTTAAGAGAAATTTTATGTATGATTTTTTTATAATGACATCATTAGTGAAATGTTTGTGCAAATTTGGATATAAAATTGAGAAGTTAAAGTCGTCCAAACTCGAAACCGATCACGGGGATGGAACCTAGCCGTCGACGCGCATATATTTCATGTATATAATTTTTTGGAAACGCCGGGGCTTTTATGCAGAAAATTGGACAAAATTCGTGAAATGTCTGTGTGAATTTGGATCCAAAATTGAGGAGTTGGCTGCAGAAAATTGGACAAAATTCGTGACATGTCTGAGGGAATTTGGATCCAAAATTGAGGAGTTGGAATACGCAAAACGTGTCGCCGCGTCCTTTAAGAGAAATTTTATGTATGAAATGTTTTGTTATAATGACATAGTAAATATTGAAGGAAATTCAAATTTGACAAAATTAGTGGAATGTTTGTGCAAATTTGGATACAAAATTGAGAAGTTAGAGTCGACCAAACTCGAAACTGATCACGGGGAAAGAACCTAGTCGTCGACGCGCATATATTTCATATATTTCATGTATATAATTTTTTGGATACGCCGGGGCTTTTCTGCAGAAAATTGGACAAAATTCGTGAAATATATGTGCGAATTTGGATCCAAAATTGAGGAGTTAGCTGTAGAAAATTGGACAAAATTCGTGAAATGTCTGTGCGAATTTGGATCCAAAATTGAAGAGTTGGAATACGCAAAACTCGAAACTGTTCACGGGGATGGAACCTACCCGTCGACGCACATAGAGTTCGTGTATATAATTTTTCGGAAACGCGGGGGTTTTTCTGCAAAAAATTGGACAAAATGCGTCGAATGTTTGTGCGAATTTGGATCCAAAATTGAGGAGTTAGAGTCAACAGAACTCGAAACCGTTCACGGGGATGGAGACTACCCATCGACGCGGCGTATATAATTCTGGAGGGAAAAAATGTTACAAAAGTTGTGGGGAAAAAATTTCAAAAAAAAAGTGCTACAGTGCTCGCGCACTGTTTATAACTGTTCGTGTGAACAGTGCGTGACGAACCACAGCTTGCTAAACTTTCCCTCTAGGATGTGCGAATTTGGATCCAAAATTGAGGAGTTGGAATACGTAAAACTCGAAACCGTTAACGGGGATGTAACCTACCCGTCGACGCGCCGTATTTTATTTTGGAGGGAAAAAATGTTTAAAAAGTTGTGGGAAAAAAATTCAAAAAAAGGAAAAAGTGCTACAGTGCTCGTGTACTGTTCATAACTGTTCACATAAACAGTACGCGACACACCACAGCTCGCTAAACTTTCCCTCCTTTATATATAATATATGGATCCAAAATTGAGGAGTTAGAGTCAACAGAACTCGAAACCGTTCACGGGGATGGAGACTACCCATCGACGCGGCGTATATAATTCTGGAGGGAAAAAATGTTACAAAAGTTGTGGGGAAAAAATTTCAAAAAAAAAGTGCTACAGTGCTCGCGCACTGTTTATAACTGTTCGTGTAAACAGTGCGTGACGAACCACAGCTTGCTAAACTTTCCCTCTAGGATGTGCGAATTTGGATCCAAAATTGATGAGTTGGAATACGTAAAACTCGAAACCGTTAACGGGGATGTAACCTACCCGTCGACGCGCCGTATTTTATTTTGGAGGGAAAAAATGTTAAAAAAGTTGTGGGAAAAAAATTCAAAAAAAGGAAAAAGTGCTACAGTGCTCGTGTACTGTTCATAACTGTTCACATAAACAGTACGCGACACACCACAGCTCGCTAAACTTTTCCTCCTTTATATATAATATATAATATAATATATATAATATAGTAGGATATAGGACTCACGATTCAGTATCCCTAAGGCTGGGCCTAGGCTCTTGTTATAAAAGAGATATAGGCCTCTGGCCCAGTGATTTGAACTGAACCCTCAAGTTCATAACGTGCCTGCAGCATCTAAAAGAAAAAAAATTACCAAACAAAAATCTCCGATTGATGACAGTCGAGATTCGCCTCGTGACAAACATACTGCACATTTCAAGATGCGTCTCATGTGAGCCCTGACTTCTTGGGCACAACACCAGCACTGATGCTGCTTTATCTTACTCGGAGAAGCTTTTTTTTGTAAACGCTAAGTTGCGCATGCATCTTTCATGCATCGATCGCCTTGGTGGTCCCAACACAAGAGTGATTAAGTCAATAGGAATAAGCCACGTCGCACTAGTTTTGACCCTAACCATCGATCGACGCGTGAGCATAGGAATTTTGTCATCAGCTTTCCCTAGGGCATTGCCTAGAGTTCTTCTGGAAGCTTCTACTCCATGCAGGTTCTGCACCAGTTTGCCATAGCGTGCAAATATCATGGTATAATCCGGAAGACAATGTCTTCCGGTATGTCCACCGATTGATCCCGTCATCCATCATCATCTTCGTACAATCCACTATATAGATAGATGAGAGTTTGAGGCATCATTGTTCTTCATCTTGTGGTTATGATATCTTCAAAAGGGTGCACCACTTCGGTTTGCCATTCAATATGAGCCAACAATGTAGTAAGTGGATTTTTCTGAACATGAAGATATAAAGTGGCGGCCAACTCCATCTAGCAAGTAAGAAGCACCCTATATAGTACAACATAAGCCATATGAGAAAATTAATTTGATAAAAGATATGAACACTTACATGGCTATCGACATTACCCATTTTGACACTTATTTTGCTTTTGTGCATATAAACCAGAAATGTTTCTAGACTCTTGCGTGATGGCTCATCTATGTTTGAGAGATCTCTCATTGCGTGTTGTATTATTGGAATCGGCTCTATGTTTTGCTTATGTTAAGGTAAAATTGTGGATTTTCCCAATACTTTGACCCTCCTTTCGGTTTCGCAAATATGATCTATGCTTGTGATCAATCAAGTCCTACACAACAATTTATCTTTGTGGGTTGAGTATTCACTTCCTCTTGATTTGATCGCCTCATTTTGTAAGTGCCCAATGATTTTCCAACAGTAAAGTAAGAGGATGTAGTATCACTAATCTCATAATTTGGTATTGACCCGATCATATGCATAATAAACATTTTCTAAAGAAAGGTCACAATTCAACTAGCATCATAAACTCGAATATATGATGCAAAAGGGACAAGAATCATATCCAAGATTTCATCGAACAGTTCGGTCGACACATCCGGATCTAAACTGCATTATGAGCTATAAATACACAATGAAATACAGCTCCACATTTTGAAAAGGGCTCCTGAATGAACATGACAAATCTTACACAACAATTTGTTTTGTGGGTTGAGTATGCACTTGCTCCTGCCTTCATCGTCGTATCTTTTAGTGTCCAATGATATTCCAACACTAAAGTAAGGGATGCAGTATGACTTTGTGCCGTACTTTTGGCGCCGCAAGGGGGACGACGCCGGTGATGACAATGATGGTCTTGAGGAAGGACCCGACGATACATCTGATGTTGCGGGTTTGCTTGGGTCACAGAATACAAGTATGGACGTGGATGCTAGAAACTCTTCTGCTGGTTTGGGAAAGACAACGGCATCTTCGTTTCCGTCGACTCAGCAGTCGGTTGTGGCAATAACTCCGTACAATCCAAACCCGCAAACTCCTCGCGGGATCGAGATAGTGTCGAGGATTCGACGTGTCTCACCGGGGCTGCTGCGTGCTACTGCTGCAGTGAGTATCACTTCCGGAGAGTCTGTGCAGGTGAAGCTATCGAAGAACGCTGAAATTTCGATGGATATACTTGCTGGGCCGGAGCTGCAGTCTTCACCTGGACAGAGCTCGGTAGTGGAGCACATCAGCCCACGTGGGCCACTGCCGGCCACTGATGGGCCGCTTGCTCCAGCTGTAGCGCTGGCGGCCACTGTTGGGCCAGTTACAGCTGCAACGATGTCGCCCAATGGGCCGCGTGCTCCTGCTGTAGAGGCGGGTGAAGAGTTGGGCCGGCCTGCCGCGCTGGCGAGTTCCACGGCTGGGCCATCGGTGGAAGCTGGCCTCGCACGCATGGGCGCGTTGGAGGTCTGCGCTGCTACTGGGCAGACTCGGGGGAGGGCTTCTTCTCCAGACCAGCCTTCCCCGGGTGGCACGGTGGTTGCAGCAGGCGCGACGGGGGTCGTCTCGACTCCGACTCCGACCACTCCGACGTGCACCGTTGCGGGTGTGGCTGCTGCGTCCGCCGGGTTGGCTGCTACGTCGTCTATGCCGACCCAGGATAGCGGCACCGTCACGCCTTGCACACCTCCCCCCACGGCGTCAGCTTTGGCTGATGGGGTCACCCCGATCCGCTGGAGTGGGAGGTTTGGGATGGCGGTTGATGGGGCTTCAGCGACCGATGAGGACTCTCTGCAGAAGGCCATGCATCGCCAAGCGGCACGCAACTTGGACTTCTCAGGTACAGATTTAAATTCAAAGTCATTTCTGTCTTATTCTTCTCAGTCAATTTGCTCTAAATTGAGTAGTGTAGGAGTTAAACTTGGTAATTCTAAAAAAGAAATTCTTGTGTCAACTAATGTCTTGAGGCATATGGAATTTGACCGTCTTACGGTTATTCCTAATGCATCGACTCTGTTGACTTCCACCTATTTGGATGAAGAAGAAGCTATTGCCACATCAGATGGTCAGCTTCTTCCTCATCTAATTGGTGAAGTGTTGGAGGGTGGATTAGATGACGACGGTTTGAGCTCATTGTATGAGTTAAAAGCATCCAGTCGGAAATCAAAATCTACCACTAACAAGGCGTCACGGAAAAGGTCCAAGTTATCCAAATCCCCCTGTTTCCCAATGAATGGCATGTTTGCAAATAGTAGAGGTCTTGGTGACTTGGCTAAACATTTGCATTTTGCTGGTAGTGTTCGGGATCATAATTTGGATTTCTTGGCTATTTCTGAGACGGGTCGACGTGAGTTCTCGCAATCCCTATTGAACCGACTCTCGGGCGGCATAGAGTTTGATTGGTACTCACGTCCCCCTCATGGCCGCTCCGGAGGCATTTTACTCGGCATCAGGATTGATACCATGGAAGTGTTGGAGGTTACGGATGGTGATTTCCATATCAAATTGCACATCCGTAATAAATCCGATAATTGCACGTGGAGTCTTGTTGTTGTGTATGGGCCGACCCAGGAGGTGGCCAAGACCGCTTTTCTCTGTGAAATGGTAAACTTGGCAAAAGATAACCCCCACCCTCTCATCATTGGTGGGGACTTCAATCTGCTACGTTATCCGTTTGAGAAAAGTAACGCTTCGACAACCGTTGGCATCTTTTATTCAATGCAGTCATCAACAGCTTGAACTTACGAGAGATAACAATGGAGGGGAGACAGTTCACTTGGGCTAATTCTCTTCCTGAACCACTTACGAGAAACTAGACCGTGTATGATGGATACTGAGTGGGAATCTAGGTTCCCACTAGTGTCGGTGCGGGCTCTAGAACGTATCGAGGGTTTGTCTGATCATGCTCCCATTCTTTTGACCACTGGAGTACCTAGACTGCAATGCAAACCACGGTTCAAGTTTGAGCTTGGGTGGTTACACCGCGAGGGCTTCCATGAGATGGTTAAACGAATTTGGGAATTGCCAGTGGTGGGTGATTCGCCTATCCAGCGGTGGAACAATAAGATACGTGCTTTACGCACGCACCTCGTTGGTTGGGCTCGTCATACTGCTGGTTTACTTAAAAAGAGAAGGTGCGACTATCCTCATAATTGATGCTCTAGAAGCATTAGCAGAAGTTCGGCTATTATCTACGCAAGAGATTGAGCTCAAGAGCCAATCCAATGCAGAGATAGCGAAACTACTGCGTGAGGAGGAGTTAAAATGGTATCAACGTTCTAAAACTCAATTCATTCTTGAAGGAGATTCAAACACTCGCTACTTCCATAGTATTGCCAACGACAGACATCGAAAAAAGCGAATTCACTCTCTAGTTCAGGATGAAGGAACGATTGAGGGCCATGATCAACTAAAGTCGTACATTACAAATTACTATAAACGTCTGTTCGGTGATCCAGAGGAAGGTGACTTCACTTTGGATGAATCTCGAACAGAGGATATACCCCAGGTTTCAGCCGAGGAAAATAGTTACTCACTAAACTCTACTCAGAGGAAGAAGTGAGAATGCGGTTTTCCAAATGAAACATAATACGGCTCCTGGACCTGATGGTTTCCCGGCGAGTTCTACCAGAACTTTTGGGATGTTATCAAGTCTGATCTACTTCAACTGTTCGCTTGTCTCACAATGGACAACTTGAGCTATTTCGTCTCAATTTTGGTGAGATAATTTTATTACCTAAGGTTAACGAGGCAGAAAGGATTCAACAATTTAGACCTATTTGCCTCCTTAACGTTAGTTTAATTTTTTTACCAAAGTGGCGACGATTCGCCTGAACAGTGTGGCAGATCATGTGGTTCGTCCGTCTCAGACGGCGTTCATGCAAGGCCGCAACATTCTTGATGGTGTTGCGATTCTGCATGAAACAGTTCATGAACTACATAGGAAAAAGTTGAATGGGGTAATTCTTAAAATTGATTTCGAGAAGGCTTATGACAAAGTCAAATGGTCTTTCCTTCAGCAGACCCTCAGAATGAAAGGTTTTTCTTCTGAGTGGTGCGCGCTAGTAAATAGCTTTGTTTCGGGAGGAAGTGTAGCCATTAAGGTCAATGATGACACTGGCAAATACTTTCAAACGAAAAAAGGCTCAGACAGGTGACCCATTATCGCCAGTACTATTTAATATAGTGGCGGATATGTTGGCTATCTTGATTGAACGCGCTAAATCTGAGGGCCAGATTGAAGGAGTGATTCCACATCTTGTAGATGGTGGTTTATCGATCCTTCAATACGCAGACGATACGATTCTTTTTATGGAACATGACATCGAAAAAGCTCGTAACCTAAAGCTGATTTTATCAGCATTCGAGCAACTTTCGGGTCTTAAGATAAATTTCCACAAAAGTGAATTGTTTTGCTTCGGCGAGGCTCAGAGAACGCCGCCTTGTATGCCGAATTTTTGGCTGTCAGCAAGGTCAATTTCCTATCAACTATTTGGGTATTCCGATTCATTATCGGAGACTTACAATGCTGAATGGAAAAAGGTGGAGGAAAGACTTCAAATTCGCCTAAATAGTTGGAAAGGCAAACTCTTATCCCTGGGTGGAAGATTAGTTCTCATCAATGCGGTACTATCGAACATGGTACTGTATATGATTTCGTTCTTCCAATTGCCCAAAGGAGTCTTAAAAGACTGGATTACTTCCGGTCTAGATTCTTTTGGCAAGGGGATTGTGAGAAGAAAAAATATCGACTGACTAAATGGAGTGTGGTTTGCTGCCCTAAAACCAAGGTGGGCTCGAATTCCTGACCTTGAGGTCAAGAATAGAGCACTGCTAGGTAAATGGCTCTTCAAACTCCTCTCTGAAGATGGAGTTTGGCAAACCCTCCTTAGGAGAAAGTATGTGGAGATCAAGTGTTTCCCAGGTGCAATGGAAACCTGGTGACTCACACTTCTGGGATGGCCTCATGGCTACAAAGAAGTTTTTTTCCCGCACGGATCTTTCTCAATTAGGGATGGATCGGAAATTCGATTCTGGGAGGATAAATGTCTAGGCCAATCGCCACTCCGAGAACAATATCCGTCTGTATATTCTATTGTACGAAACAAAAGCGACACGATCGCGAAGGTGCTGGGCTCGTACCCACCAGATGGTTCGTTTAGAAGAAGTTTATTTGGAACAAGACAAGCATCCTGGAATGCTTTGCTCATTCGACTGGAATCAATCCAATTGTCAGAAGGCAAAGATAAATTTCAGTGGAATCTTACTAAGAATGGAAAATTCTCGGTTGATTCGATGTATAGAGCATTAATCCTTCCTGAAGTTCCGGTCGATAGTAGGGCTAATAAGAAAATTTGGAAGATGAAGATACCACTCAAAATTAAGGTATTTGCGTGGTATATTCGTCGAGGATTAATTCTTACAAAAGACACCCTTGCCAAGCGTAATTGGCACGGAAGTAAAAAGTGTGTCTTCTGTCATCATGATGAGACTATTACACACTTATTCTCCCAATGCTAGTTAGTCAGGTCTATATGGTCAGTCATCCATATAGGTTCTACCTTACATCCTTCGCGGTCCGTTGCAAATATATTTGGCAATTGGTTAAATGGAGTGGATCCTAGGTTCAAACTATTCAGCAGAATGGGCGCGATTGCAATTATTTGGTCGATGTGGCTATGTAGAAATGACAAGGTGTTTAACGATAAAAATGCTTCTATTATGCAGGTGATCTATCGGTGGACAGCTACGCTACGAGCATGGTCAACACTGCAGCGTGTGGATCACACAGACTTATTTTTGTAGGTGGCGTCGAGGCTGGAGGTTGCAGCCAGGGAGTTATTCTCCCGGCATGGATGGCAACATAGTCTTTGATCTACCACTACCTTAGGCGGATCTACAATTTCTCATTTTAAAATGTAATTCGCCTTGTTTTATTTATGTTGCACTGGGTACTTGAGAACTGGTGGCTGTGTGCATCTTAGGTATAGAGATGCCGGGTATAATGCTTAATAATAAAATCCCTTTATAAAAAAAAACTAATCTCATAATTTGAATGAGCGATGTTACCGTGATTGGCATGTACTTAAGAGTACGTACTTGTCCGTACTCCTAGTTCAATTAATTCTGTACGTCCCAGTTGTTACCGCAATCTTTTTTATGGGGAACGGTTGTTACCCATAATCTTCAGAACTAACCCACGTTTCTCGATTCTTCTCGAAGAAAAACAGCTCGTCACGTTTCCCGATTGATCCATGCACATCCCAGCCAATCTAGCGTGTGAAGGACAATAAAAAATGCTTAAATAAATTTGAGTGTAGCCAATGTTGGGTCTTACAAATACGCAAAATTTCAATACAAAATCTTTGTGTTGTGACCTACATAAGAAAACAAATTCCGACAAAATAAAAGTAGTTTGTACGGGCTACAGTCAGTCCGTAAAATAGTTTTTTTTGTTAATCAGATGAGTACCGATCGGATCATGCGTGACTGCCGCGATCCAAGCACCGGTTGTTTTTTCGCGTTCCGATCGACCGTGGCTGCTGCGACGTTCGCCTCGCGATCCGATCGTGTGAGTGCCGATTTATTTTCCATGTTCCGAGCGTGCGTGGCTGTGAGCCGATTACTTTGGCAAGACTGGTGGGTGGGCCTGAGCCCACTCTGTGACAGATACCCGGAGCTCTTCGCTATCTGCGCAGATCCGGAGGCCTCTATCGCTCAGGCGAGGAGTCGGGACCAGTGGGTCATCCCCTGGCGCTGGACTTTTGGCACCGCAGAGGTGGTTCATTGGAACAACCTTAGGTGAGAATTGGATGGAGTTCGGACTTCTTCGGACACAGACCGCATTACTTGGGCGCTGGAACCTTCGGGGAGGTTCACAGTTAGCTTCTTGTATAAGAAGCTCTGCCAGGGAGCACCTCGCCAACACTTTTTGGAGATCTGGAGGATTGGGGTCCCCCGCAAGATTAAGGTCTTCCTCTGGCAGCTCATTCGGAAACGGTTACCATCCAATGACAACATCCAGCGTAGGCAGGGCCCTACAACGGGTCGTTGCACTCTTTGTGGAGAGTTTGAAGACACGAACCACATCTTCTTCACATGCCCTCTAGTTAGGTTCATGTGGAGCACAGTTCGCGAACTGCTGGGATGTGGGTGGAACCCCTCCTGCTTTGCAGAGCTGTACCGTGAGGTGCGCAAGTACAAGGGTCAAATGAGACGAGTGATTTGGACGGCGTGTGCGGCCTTAGTCTGGATGCTTGGACGACTAGGAACAAATTCACTATTGAGGGCATCTTGCCTACTCAGGCGGCTGACGGTCTATACAAACTTTCTATGTTCTTGCAGGTGTGGATGCCAGTGGCTAGGAGAGCGGATCGAGGGGCGCTGGAGCTGATGATCAGCAGGATTCGTCTGCTCTATGCCCGCGTCAGGGAGGTGCCGGGATGAGTCCCTACCTCCTCGTTTCCTGCGTGTTTTTTCCTGTGTCTTGTGGGACCAGGAGTCGAGTCGTGCAGTGTCTTGGGGGACACAGCCTCTCTATGGTGGCGTTTGTTGACTTCTTGAGTAGTTGTATCTGCTTCGGTGGTCTCCACCTTATTGTCAAGCTTGTGTGCTCCGACAATTGTATCTTTCTTTCGAGCATGCGTGCTCTTGGTTCGCGGCTTATGTCGATTGTACGAACTATGTGGGATGTTGGCTTCATTAATTTAAAGCCGGGTTGATCTTGAGCCTAGGGTCTTAGCGTGCGTGGCTGTCGCGACTATGCCTAGTACTTGTTCTTTTTACACCGTTGGATTGACCGGATCGGACGGTCCCTAAATTACCCTACCACTGTAAAACTTGTAAATTTGAATTGATCATATTCAAAACATCACAATTCAGCTACCATTGTAAGAATGAGCATATAATGCAAAAGGAAAGGGACAAGAAAATTAGATCCGAAATTTCGTCGAACAGTTTGTCGACACATCAGCCTCTAAACATCATCATGAGCTCTAAATGCACAACAATATGGAATGAATGGATTTAATACGGCTCCACATTCTGAAATGTGGTCCGTCAATGAACATGACTAAGACTTGCGTATTCACAAATAGCACCAGTTATCTTTCTTCTGGAACTCGTAATTAGCACTAATAATTTGTTGAAATCAGGGAACACAATATCAACTGGCTACAGATACGGGCGTACGGCTCAGTTCGCCCCGGTGTACTCAGATGCTCTTTGCCACCATTAGAACCGCTTCCGAGTTGTTCTAAACAACAGAGTATACCAGTCCATGACCCTGTGAGTCGTGACCACCAGTGGAGCAGAGGGCCTCAAGTGAAGAAACCCGTACTCCCAAGCTCATCGTGAGCATCAACGCATCGTCCTTGTCTGAATAATTGAGCTTTGGGAGTGTCAGTCAGGACCGAGCTCACACGTGAAGCATCAATTATCCATTCATAGGGGGACGGACTTCCAGGTTCCGGCGGTGTCTAGCCTAGTTACCGCGTGCCCTTCACCGTCACCCATGGATCGCGTAAACCGGCTCCGATTCGCCTTGCCGTCGGCGCGCATTAACTCCGGCCACCACCTACAATCTCAAGCATGGCAGAGGTGAATGAGCCTTTATAGAGCCACCATTACTGGACCTGTCTTGATGTGGAGACGGGCGGCAGCGCCTCGTGCCAGTGTCTCTCACACTCTCGCCTGGCTGTATAGCCCAGAGGAGTGAGTGAGTGGACATCAGTGGGTCGAGCTAGCCAGCTACTGTGTGTCACTGCTTTGCGGCGCCGCAGCTCTCGCGCATTTCCATGGCGATCTCCAGCCAGCTCTCCGTCCTCGTCGCCGTCCTGGCCTGCTGCGGCCTCGTGCGGGTCTCCCAGTGCGGCGGCGGCAACAGGCAGAACTACACCTCGATGTTCAGCTTTGGTGACTCCCTCACTGACACCGGCAACCTGCTCGTGTCCAGCCCGCTCTCCTTCACCATCGTCGGCAGGTTCCCCTACGGCATGACCTATTTCCACCGCCCCACCGGTCGCTGCTCCGACGGCCGCCTCGTCGTCGACTTTCTTGGTGCGTGCCCGTCACCCAATGTTGCCTTCCTGCTTAGAATGCGATGTATTTCCAGTGACATTTCTCTGATTCGTGTGCACTGTGTTTCCCTTCTGGCTGCAGCGCAAGCGTTTGGCCTGCCGCTGCTGCAGCCGTACCTGCAGTCGCGCGGGAAGGATCTCCGGCAGGGCGTCAACTTCGCCGTGGGCGGCGCCACGGCAATGGATCCGCCATTTTTCGAGGGGATAGGGGCATCGGACAAGCTCTGGACGAACCTGTCCCTCAGCGTCCAGCTCGACTGGTTCGACAAGCTCAAGCCTTCACTCTGCAACTCACCCAAAAGTTCGACTACCTGTGTTTTCCATCACTACCTTAGTTAATTAGTCAGATTTTGGGTCAATCTCTATTACTCACTGCAAGGTTCTTCCTTGTGTCTTTTTTAAATCGATTCAGATTGCAAGGAGTATTTCAGCAAGTCGCTCTTCCTCGTGGGGGAGATTGGGGGAAACGACTACAACTACGCCTTCTTCAAGGGCAAGACCTTGGACGACGCCAAATCCTACGTCCCCACTGTCGCCACCGCGATTATCGACGCCACCGAGGTCAGCAGAGCTGCATTTTTTCTCTCAAGATTCCACTCTCTTCTGCCCACTCAGACTCAGAGATGCATTATTTTCTTCATAGATTTCTCTGTTGATCTCCTAGCACAATGTAATACTCAGTTCCCAATACGCTGTTGCTGCATGTACATTGGCGGCTCAGAGACTGATCAAAGCCGGCGCGATGCACCTGGTGGTGCCGGGGAACCTGCCGATGGGGTGCTCGTCGGCGTACCTCACCCTGCATCCCGGCAGGAACAGGAGCGACTATGACTCCATTGGCTGCCTGAAGACGTACAACGAATTCGCGCAGCGACACAACACCATGGTCCAGCAGAAGCTGCAGGTGCTCCGCCTCAAGTACCCCAAGGCCAGGATCATGTACGCCGACTACTACGGCGCGGCCATGGCCTTCTCCAAGAATCCCAAGCAATTCGGTGAGTGAAACCCGCAACCATATATTTCGTTCAAACACCATGATCACATCCGTGGGAGCCTGGGAGGTAGATATTATCCGACTTGAATAGACACAGACTCATTGGAATTCTCTGCGTGAAACACCATGATGCGAATGCGATGCGAATTCATTCACGATCGAGTGACAGGCTGAAAGATACTCTGAACGATAACCATGTAGTCTCAAGGATGGCCCGTAACGTGCGCCATCGTCAGTATCGGTGATGCAACAGATTGGTTATTCTTCTTTAGGGAAAGGTGAGCCGTGTTTGAGCATAAAAGGAGGCTGAAAAGATCGGGATATGGTCCAGTTAACTGTGCTGGTCATCTCCAGTTCTGGTTAACATGGTTTGCTCAGGAAAAATGTACAGTATATCTTCTTCGTGGTGGCTATCTAGAGTTCCAGAAATTTGCATATCCCTCTGATAGGATTTTGAGGAAGGAGCTGGCAATTCCATCCTGGTAAAGCCAAATGACGCGCGTATGATGCCCAAGCCCAAGTACACAACAAATAGAAGGGAAACTCTTCTGTCCTGTCGATACGCACTTAACATCGGTTTCAAGTTGCCTTAGATAGTAATTTGTAGCTTGTTTCAAGCAAGAACAGGGCAAGGCTGAGATGTCGCCTCACAGCTGAATCTTAATTCCTAACTAGTGAGCTTGTGGCGGTTGCAGGGTTCAAGCAGGGCCCGCTGAAGACGTGCTGCGGCGGCGGCGGGCCATACAACTTCAACCCCACGGCGAGCTGCGGCGTCCGGGGATCCAGCGTGTGCGCGGACCCGTCGGCGTACGCCAACTGGGACGGCGTGCACCTGACGGAGGCTGCCTACCACGCCATCGCCGACAGCATCCTCAACGGCCCCTACATCAGCCCCAGGCTGCTCTGACCCTCAGCCTTGCTCTGTTCTTGCTTAAGCTAGTTGTGACTCGGTGACTGATCTGATCTCTCTAATGGATACTCCGTACTACCGGACTGGAGTGAGTTAGGGATGAAATCTTGTACTGCCACTTTAATTACGACGTTCATTTAACCACTAATCAGTGCGGGCAACATCACGAATTCACGATCCACCGCCGCCCGCCGGAGTATAGGATTCTGATGCTCGCGGAAAATTTCAGCAAGGAAAGGCTCGTTCCTCGCTAACCGTACACCGTACACATTTGCAGGCCTCCGCTAACCGTCGGAAAGCCCAAGGTAACGCTCCCGCGTGGGCTTGTCACCGGCATCGCTCACATCGGCCGTGAGGGCAGGGCCAACTTGCTAGCCTGCTAGGGCAGGGCAGGGCAGCTTGCTCAATCTGATCTTTTATTAAAAAAAAATAGAAGTTTTATAAAAATCTAAAATAAACTTCTGGGTGAAGTAGATGATGTTATAGAATTGATGCACTGGCCATCTATCTCAAAAGTCCGAGCAGATGAAAAGGGGCGAGCCAATATATTTATATTCAACACTTCCCCTCATGTCGGATCGGAGCGGATCAAATAATACTCTTTCCATATCCTTTCCTATATTTTTTTGCCGGATTCGGAGCGGATACAGATATGAATGCGGATAATATCGGAATACGGATACGGATCGGAAACGGAGCGGATTCGGACCAGATACAAATACTAAGTAGCGGATTAATACATACAAAGAAAAAATTACCGTGCAAAATATATGAATAAAAGAACTATCCAAGCACATAACACACCAAAATATAGGTGGGCATGATGCAAGTGAATGGATGCACGACATATAACGAATACTTCTATACGATTAACGAGTGTAAGTCCTATTAGGTAAGATGAGTTATATACGGAGAGACTTAAACGAGTGATTGGATCAATGTGCCAATGAATTTGGCTATTTATACTAACTAAATAAGCTAATAAATCGGATTATCCTAATAGAGTATATCGGATAATCCCCAACAAATGTTGGATAATCCGCATCCGTTGTATAATACCAATACCATATCCGCCGGATATCCGGCTAACGAATATACTTACAAACATCCGTATCCGGTGGATTTCCATAATTTCATACCATATCCTCAAAAAAGGATATGGATGCGGATTCGGGGGAAAATTATCCGTATTTTTTACATCCCTAGATACCATACAAAATTGTTGCATTAGCCATCTATCTCAAAAGTGCAAACTGATGGAAAGGGCTAGGCAATATATTTATATTCAACAGATGCATCTTACAACCATGCAAAATCTTGAAACACTTTTTAATAAGGGTTTCAAAAATATGATTTGTTTTTGCATATTTTGGAAATTTGAAAGTGTGTATACTTCGATCCACATAATCGACAACACAATGTTTTGTGTAGGTCAGAATATAAAGCATTTAAATTAAATTTTACAAGTTGGTGAAACCCATCATTGATAACACGCCGTTTTTTTTTACTTTTAAGTGTGATATTTAGTTTTTTAATAAAGAGATCACCATAACTTGGGAGTCAAAAATCTTCATCCAAAGAACTGGCCTATATAAGACAGAGCTTGTAATAGTCGGACAAAGCGAGTGGAGATTTTTGACTCCCCAGTGCCAATGCTAACTCTATTTAAAAAATTCGAAAATCATATTTGTGATTTTCAAAAAATATAAAAAATATATCCCACAAATAATAAAAATAACAATTTCAAACACTTTGTACTCCGAGCTAAATAAAAATGACAAAATTGTTGATCTGATTATGCAGATTTTCAAATCTCTAAATTTTATTAGATTTTGTCATATTTCTGTAGCCCATAGTGCAAAGTATTTGAAGTTGTTTCAAAATAAAAAAAGTATTTGAAGTTGATATTTTAACTTTTGTGAGATACACCATTGGGTACTTCTGAATTTTTTTCGGAAAATTTGTAACACAGAAATATGATTTTGAAAAAAAAAACCTTAAATGGAAGGAGCCTTGGAACTCTGGAACACTTTCCGGGACAAACCTCATTTCAGAATTTTCTGTATACAATTTAGGCACATTTGTATCCTCTTTTGGTCCATTTAGGAGGAATGGGTTCGATACAGATCGGCCTTGAAATCAGGAAGTTCTTCCACGCCACAAGGGAAGGACAGCTTTCTCCGCAATTGGGTCATCGGGAAATGCAAGCACAACCAGAAATCCAAGCCGCTCAGCGTGTATCACTATATATATGTAACTCTGGCACTCTGCATTATGGCTACATCGCATACATAGACTGCTGAACAGTTCACACGCTGCGCGAAACCATGGAGCACCGCTCGCCCTCAACCTCAAAGTCAACAGTTTTCGTCGCCCTGCTCCTCCTCGGCTGCGCACATTACGCTCAGGCGAACTATGGCGCCCGCCGCCCCTCGATTCGGTCCATCTTCACCTTCGGCAACTCGTACGCCGACACGGGCAATTTCGTCAAGCTCGCCGCAACGTTCTTTCCGATCATGCCTTTCAACAACCTCCCCTACGGCGAGAGCTTCCCCGGCGGCCCCAACGGCCGAGCCTCCAACGGACGGCTCATCATCGACTTCATCGGTATGCATACATGCTTTCATTCTGTCATGCGATGAGCTAGCGTTTCAGTTTCAATCACAGAGAAGCTAGATAGCTAGCTAGCATATGGTGTTTCCCATGCGGGGGCCGACCATTGATCGATCAACTTCGCATGCAGCCCAAGAGTTTGGGCTCCCATTCCTCCACCCGATTCTCGGTGACGAGCGTAACTTCACCAGTGGAGCAGATTTCGCCGTCGTCGGTGGCACGGCGCTCGATCTGGCTTTCTACATGAAGAACAACATCACGAGCGTGCCCCCTTTCAACAGCTCCTTGAGCGTGCAGCTTGACTGGTTCCAGAAGCTCAAGCCCACCCTGTGCTCAACACCTAATGGTACCCTCCTACTGTTGGAATCCATGTGTTATGACCAGTTCTTTGTGTTCTGTTGAGAGCCTAGTAGTACTTGGTAAAGAACTCCCTGATCAGTCTGTTATATCTTCAGATTGCAAAGACTACTTCAAGAAATCCCTCTTCTTCATGGGAGAGTTCGGTGGAAACGACTATAACTTCTTATTGGCAGCCGGGAAAACCTTGCAGCAAGTCTCCTCATACGTCCCAAAAGTCGTAGAGGCCATCTCAGCCGGTGTCGAGGTGTATATTACAGAGTTATAACTCGCTGATTGATCGTCTGATCCGCGTGCCTGATCGATGCTTTCTGTTCTGCATGCAGGCGGTACTCGAGGAGGGAGGCAGGTATGTTGTGGTGCCGGGGCAGCTGCCGACGGGGTGCATTCCGATCGTCCTAACGTTGTACGCGAGCCCCGACAAGAGGGACTATGACCGTAACACCGGGTGCCTAAGGAAGTACAACGCGCTCGCGCGCTACCACAACTCGGCGCTCTTTGAGGCCGTGTATCGGCTCCGGTGCAAGTACCCCGGGGCCAAGATCATCTACGCCGACTACTACAAGCCGGTGATTGATTTTCTCAAGAAACCAACAAGATTTGGTGAGTGTTTCTTCGTCCTGTCGTACATACTTACATTGAATAACCTAATCATGTCCATCTCGCCAATTCTATGACCATGACCAGAATTGCTTGTTTGGATCTAGCTATAGGGAAGCTACCAGTTGAACGTAGCTGTCAGGAAAGTAAACGCTCTATGTAACAATACTCTTACCAGATGCAGATCCCAAAAGGTCAACTGAGATTTGCCTTATTAATTACTCACATAAGTTGACTAGTAGTATATGATTCGCTACAATATTAGGCTAGTATTTTTTTTTCATTCTCTAGCTTTCTTTTGCACGTGTAGAGGTTCTCTTACATGAGAGCTCACTCTTTCTCGTCGTCTCTCTATTCCACATAGACAAAAATGTCATGTAACTAGGTTTTTAGCTTACTCTTATATTTGTTCTAAAGTACAACTTGGACTCTGATCAATCTTATGCCGTTCTAAGCATAGGTAACATTAGAGATCCTAACCTTTTCCAACTGATCCGAATTCTATGACCATGACCAGAACAGCTTGTTTTGATAGCTACGCGGAGGATAGCAGTTGAACGTAGCTGTCAGGAAAATAAACGCTCCATCTATAATAATACACTTACCAGATTCAGATCCAAAAAAGTAAACTCGAATACCAAGCCAGTCAAACTGATTCGCCCATTCTTAAGCCTGTGGCGCCAGTCAGGAGTAACTTAGGCTTGTCACAAGTTATGAACAGTTAATAATTCAGGGATAAATTTGTCATTGCAGGGTTCAGTGCTTCATCGGGGCTTCAGGTGTGCTGTGGAGGGGGTGGACCGTACAACTACAACTTAACAGCGGTGTGCGGGTTTCCCGGCGTAAGCGCCTGCCCTAATCCCGCCACCCAACTGCAATGGGACGGCATCCATCTCACTGAACATGCATACAGTCGCATCGCCGCCGGTTGGCTCAATGGCCCGTACGCGCACCCACCTATTCTAAAATAGTTCCATGCGCCCCTAGCAGCACCTCATGTATGGGCACAAATGTCATTCGATCAGTTATGTTCGTCGCTGGTTCTAAGTTATTCTGTTTTTGTTGAGTTTAAGATTTGCTTCTGCCCGGACGTATTCGTTGTTTTTATTTTGTGAAGAAATGAGTTATGGAGTCTGTTCTAGACTGCTAATGTGAATAAAGATGGCCATACGGGAAGCAAAATTAGCCCATTTTATGGGGAGGAATGGTCCCACATGCACAAGTGAGACGCGAGGCCAGTTTGGCCAAGTCTCATCCAGAATTCTTCATTTTGTTTTTTTATGTTTCACATCGAAACAGAGACCCATCTCATTAATTCTGGAGAAGTTTGTTGTCACTACTGAGATTACTATATATATTGGAAGGTATTGACACGTAGGGTTTACGACTAAGTGTACATCGAGGTGTGATTAACTGATTATGATACGCTTTCGGAGCTCACACTAGGCCCAGCCTGGCTTGGGGTATGGACTGGACAGAAAACTATCTCTAATAACTAAAAAGGCATTTTTAGTTCGCCACGATAAACACTGAAGTTAAGAATTCTAAAATGCGGGCTTGACAAAGTTTAATTAAAAATACTCATTCCGGTGTGTATACAAGGCCACTATCTCAATTTAATGATACACAGATAAAACAAAACAGACTACTAATAGATATCATGACTTTTAGTGAGGAAAATCTTTCCTATTTCGGACTAATTAAACATATTTCATGTGATGTTTTTCTCTCTATTGATGCATTACAACGTTCGACTTAATAAACACCGTCTACGAGGTATAAACGTAATCGATTCTTCTTGGGGAGAGATACCGATGACTTCCCAGTTGCAAACTGTAGTTTGAATATTGACATTGTATTAAAGACTGAAGGGGTTATATTCTCTTCAAGGGAAATAAAATAAAATATAGCAGCATCATTGTTTCGTCGAACATCTTACGAAGACACATTGATAAATACCAGTGTCACCACTGCAGCAAAGCGCACATATCGTTCAAAAAAACTTTTCACCTGATTTTATAAGAGATAATTATATCAAAATGCGAAGGAGCACCCGGCGACGACGCCCCCTGGAATCTCACCGTAGCCTTCACAACTAACCAACGCAGCTGATGCAGTATCCCGCGCATATGCACACCTTATAATACGCTCCCGGCAGCTCGGGCAACAACGTGATGACGTCAACAATCAATAAATGACAAGCAGAAGCTCACCCATGTGAGCAATATATGATCCGCATGCAGCCTCATTAGCTTAATCAACAGATTAGTTATATTCTATTCTATTCACCTACACATCATTTCAACTCTTATTTTTCAGTTGTTATATCTTTTTGAATCGAATTTCTAATTTTTGATATTTTTATATATTTGAGCTCTTGATGAGAAGATCTTCAACACAAGATCAATATTGGATATTTTTCATGCATATTTTCAAAAAGGCTTAAAATTCGACTTTTGAAAATGGTGTTGAAATCACAAATATTACATGCATATTATTATTATTTGTGACATCACAATTTTTTTAAACGTTTTCTAAATACTAGGTAAATATTCATATTTTAAAAAAGTTCAATGTTTAAATATATATATATATTACTATTTTCCAAAATTGAAAAAATCGGATTTTTTCAAAATATTATTTTTACAAATGTTTAATTTTGAAAATCGTGGAGAATAAAAAATTCAACTGTTTGTGGAGAATAAATAACTTTTGGAAACATTTTGGACACATTTATGACATATTTTTTGTATATATGTGAAATTTCAGAAATAAATATTTATATTTATTATTATTTTTTACTTCTTAAAAATGAATATTTACCAGGCATTTGGAAAACATTTAAAAAAAAATAAAATTGATTTTTTAAATATATATATTGAATTAGTATTTTTGAAAACATTAAATTTTTAATAATAAACAAATGAAAAAAATTTATGACATATTGTATAGGAGACGTGAAATTTTGGACAACATTAAAAAATAATTTTAAATTGGGGAAATTTAAAAAATTCATATTTAAAATAACATTATTGATAAACATTTTTTAAAATATTAAATTGATAAATTGATGACATATTGTAAATTTGAACATTTTTATCTCGAATTTCATAAAAAAATATTTTTTTGTAAATGTGAACATTATTATAAATTTACGAATCTTCTGAAAAAGTAAATTTTAATATGAATATATGAAAACAATGTGACAAAGTTTTATAATAATTTAACATATTCCAAAAATCAGAAATTTTGGAAAATAGTAATATATATTAAAAATTGTACTTTGTTAAAATATGGATATTTACCTAATTTTTAGAAAACATTTTAAAAAATTGTGATGTCACGAATAATAATAAAAATATGCATGGAATATTTATGGTTTCAAAACCATTTTGAAAAGTCAAATTTTCAGCTTTTTTGAAAATATGCATGAAAAAGATCTTGTTTTGAAGATCTTCTCAACGAGTTCTCAAATATATAAAAGTATCAAAAATCGAAAATTCGGTTCGAAAGATATAACAATTCAAAATAAAATAGAACAGGATGGGTGAGTGAATAGAATAATATATAACTAATCAATTGATTAAGTTAATGTGAGGCTGCATGCACATCATTTATTGTTCATATCTGTTCATTAGACTAATTAACCGCCCACTAGACTGTTAGTGCACATGCATATTTAAACCACCTATTAAATGCACCCTTATAGATGTTGTTGGATGTTGTATCAATAATGTCAGCGTCCTGTATTTGTACGATCGTAGGTGGGAGATGCTTCTTTGTTTAGTAATCGCGAAGTCCTAACAGCCATCCAGATACCATCCTCGCTTGTCTCCGTGTGCCAAAAGTTCCCGTCCATAATTATATGGGCTTTGTTCTATCGAATTAAAAATTGCTCTTATTAAATTACACATCAAACTATGGTATGTTAATGTTTTTGGCATACTATGTGACTGTACTTGTACACTTTTTATTATAAATATTGCGCGTGACACTAAATCTTAAATATAAACAAATTACGAGTTATATATTACCAAATATATCATTTAAAATTTTAGATGTTATATTTTCTAATAGTTTATCGTGCGTGTCTTTAGATCGGGCCGTTTCTTGGGCTACGGCCAAGGCCCAGTATCAAATACTATATTGAAATACTGAACAATCTCAGAGAAAATTCAATACTACAGTACATGTTTGGCAATTCAACACCCTGACATGGGTTCTCACATTATAATTGGATCGATGGCTAAATCTAATTGGAAGAGCAATTGCTGATTTTCTAGTTTGGAAGTTGGAAAAGGAATCAGTGAGGATTCAGATTTTAGAACCCTACCTTGAATGAATTTCGTGAATCCCTTCGTTGTCGTGCGCACTGTGTAACTGATACTCGTAGAAATGATAGCCTTTAGTAGCTACCTGCAAGATAAAGTATACGGGGTTAGGTTGAGCCTCCAAGTGCAGAGTATGTAGTAAGTGAAGACGTGTTTTTCCAACGAGGGTGACTCGAGGGTTTAATATCGAACTCTCGGGGAATCAGTAGTGAAAGGTTTATCTTCCTATCCTTCTTTTGGTTACCTACAAAACAAAGTTAAATGTTTTGGTCCTCAACCTCACCTGTGGTTGTCAAGCACAAGGTGTATGAATGATATCAAGATAATTATGCAATGCAAGCAAGAAATAAATATGCAATGATGCTGGTAATAAATATGCAAGTATGATGATAACAATGATATATGATATTTTTGGGTTTTGAATGATGAATGCAAGATGTAAAAGTGTTTTTGTATTTTGGATTTAATAATTGCATAAAATGAAAAGTGGTAAAAGTTGTTGGAAAGGTGTTTCTTATGATTAAAAATGGACCGGGGTTCATGGTTTCACAAATGCACTCTCTATTTAATAAAGTGGTAGACAATGAACACTAGAGTTGACATATGAGATTGCAACACAAAGTTTAATGACAAGTTACTAATTATATGAGCATCACGTCCTAACATAGAGACCTTTTGGTCATTAGTCTCACTTATACTCCATCAAGATGCGAACTAAATCATAACACCTTAGTAATTAAGATAACTCGGAGTATAGCTTTAAGTATCATGACATGAAGTTAAAATAAGAACATGCTAGATCTAGTCACGGAGAAGTGGCAAGTCACCCACTACCCTTGTAGCATGGTATTTTTGTTTATCCCTAGTGAGGCAACAAAGTAAGGTAAAACACCCAAGTGGATCGCGATATTACACTAGTCAACTTACCGCACTCACCACCCCCCGTTACTCCAACTAATGCACACATCACCCCACACACGCTTCATAAACATGCTTGATCATAACAAGTAGATAAGAACGGGGTACATAATATGCATCTATATTCATAACTGAAACAAACATTGCAATCTCAAACATATATTAACTCATAAAAAGCTCCACCACATAGGAATTACATAGATGACCGTAATAATGTTCGGTAGCTCATACGGTACTAATTAGTGAAGCTCAAAGAGAGGAGAGATACATAAGTTACTTCCACAAACCCATAGTCCAGAGGTGGACTACTCCCTCTTCATCATGGAGACGGTGGAGATGTCGATGGAGAAGATGGAGACCACGCCGTCAGCGCCCCGTGAGTTTTCCCCCTCCAATCTGCAGCTCCAGATCTCTTTCGGTGTTTTGTGTTTCGGCGGTGCTTGTTCCAGAGAACGTGGGGGGGGGGGGGGGGGGGGCTATTTTTATAGTCGGTTTTAGGTCAAGACGATGTCGGTGGAGAAAAGATCGACGACAACGGAGCGTCGAGGGCCAAATTGGTGGGCCCCACATGGCCAGGTACAGAGGCCACGTGGGCCCCCCTCTTTTGGGCCTCGGGGCTCCGCTTGTTCACTTCCTTTGCCCCAAGTCTTGTTCCTTCCAAAAAAAATGATGCTCGTAAATTTGCAGGTGATTTGGACAACGTTTGGGTCCCTGAAACTTAAAAGGAAAAATAGGGTTTTCTGCTGTGCAGAGTTAATTCCATAAAATAGGAAATAAATATAATATTCCCCAAAATCATTATATAACAGTGATAGAAGCCTTATATGATGCAAATATGATTGGAATATAAGTAATATAGTGCAAAGTTAATGTATGCATTTTACATGCATCAGTAACCCAACGCCTTAACGTTGGTCGACAGATTCCGGATCTCTTGGTGCCGGTGCTCCCAGGGCTCGCTCGACCGTGCCGACGTCGTCGATACGCTGGCCGCCTCGCCTGATCACCTCACAGCTAATCAATCAAACCGCCACGGCGTCGTCGGTGCCGTCGTTGTATATGTTTCGCTCGACCGACCGAGCTCTGAGCGACAGAGCTAGGGCGTGTTTGGTACGCTGTAGCGAGCCCAGCCTGCCCCCGCCAGCTGCAGTGTTCTCTAGTTAGGTAGCCTGTTTTTGGTGTTGGGCCAGTCTAGCGCTATGTTTAAAGCACCCACGGGCCAGGCCCCACGGGCCAGTTCAGTCGTTTCCAGGGAGCCATGCCCGTTCTTCCTCTCTCTCTTCTCTCTGGCTGCAGATTCCCCATCCGGCTTGCAGCAAGGCCGTGCGATTTGGAAATGGCGGGAGCTCGCATGGTACAGCCGAAATCTCGGCGGGAGAGTTTGCGTCACCTCCCGCCCAAAACCCTCCCCTATATACACCCTCTACCCTCACCGCTTCACGAAGTCCACCATTTTCATCAACTCGAGATCATTGATCCGAGCTCCCAGGTAAGCGGCGGCAGCACTCTTCACCGGCAGGCAGCAGCGGAGCAGCGGGGTACAACATGGCGTCACCCTCCTCGACACGGATTCAGCTCGTATTCGTTCGTCCGCATCGATGGCTGTAAGTGTCGGAACCGTGCTTCCATAGTGTTCGTATGTGAAGAATATTATAGATTTGAGATGTGTTAGTGGTCGGTGAAGCTGTATGTATAATCTATACTTGTAGCTGAGCTGCTAGGATTTGTAGATCTGATAGATTTCATCAAAGTTCTGAACTTGTGGTAGGTTATGTAGATCTGTTTGTTGTGATGTTACTACATATGTTCATTCTGTACAAGTCTTTGCTTAATTAGGAGGTTAACAATGGTAGTTCTGTAAGTCTGTTATCGTCGTTGATGTAGGAGTTGAAGAACGAGGATCTTAGTATGTCACTCGTACCAACTGGGGACTCGCAAATACCATCGTACGTCGACGACCCGCAACCCATGTCGGAGTACGGCATGAACGACTCCATGTACGCTGATGTGCATGACGTTGTAGGCTTGTTAGCTGCGACGGTGAACCGGTAGATTGCGACGAACAAGGTCCAGGCCAAAGCAACCATGAAATGGCTCCCATTCATGTCAACCTTCGTGCTCAAGCACATGACCACTTGCATCACGTCTGGGGTTAGTACAAACAAGGGTTTCAAAGAGGTGCATCTGAATGCTTGCGCTCGGGCTCTCTTTGCACACTGTGGGGCAGAGCTGACCTCAACTCAGGTGTACAACCACATGAGGAAGTGGAGGATGAGGTGGGTACAGGTGAGCAAGCTCAGAGATTTGAGAGGCACTCAATGTTGTGAGGAGACCCACACCATCATCCTAGAGGACGCACACTACACAGGTCACATCATGGTGAGCATCTGTATACTAACAATGTGTTATTTTCAAACTATTACTAACAATCCTTTTCTAACACACTCATCTTCCAATCGTAGTATCATCCAGGGATGTTGAGTTTCTTAACAAGCCTATTCTGAACTACCCACCGATGCAAACGATATTCTCCTTTGGTTTGGCCACCGGCAAGTTTGCCATGGCTCAGGTACTCCCCTTGTTACGCCTCAGCCGGAGGATGCCGACATGTAGGAGTTCGACACCGTGATTCTTGATTGTCCTACGCCTAGGAAGGGAGATACACCCAGCCACGCCCATGGAGTAAAGAGGAAGAGAGGTGCCCTCGCTGAGGAAGAGATCCAGGCCTCCAGCATGACTGAAGCTGTGAAGGAGGTTGCCCAGGCCACCAAGGAGAGCAAGCCCATGGACATGCCCTGACCTGTACAATGTCATCATGGACTCTGTTGGTTCACTGAGGAGGCTCTGATGGTGGCTCTCGGTCACCTCATCGACCACAAGGCACGGGGTGTAAACTTCGTCGGCATGGCGGAGCAGCACAGGACCCTCTGGGTCAGGAACTTCATGGGCAAGTACTACACTGATTGAGCATGATGAAGTTGAAGTGATGATGTTGATGTATATTTTGGCTTAGCTAGGGCTTACAAACTTCTCATATGGCATGTATATTTTGATGAGGTGGTATATACTAACCCCTCAGATGATGGTGAACTTGATAGTGGTGGTGGTAGGATGACACCACTTTTTGATGTGGTGGTAGGTTTAACACCATAGGTGTAGGATGAACTTGTGATCGTACTTTTGTAAGTATCATGCATGATGCACTAGTTTTATGTTAGAGACGCATTCTGAAGCTTCTGCTGTTGTTGTTCATGTGAGTACTGATGATGCTATTCTGTGTTCGTTGATCGTTGTATCCTTTGCAGATGAACTGGTACGTTGTGTATAGGGGAAGGCGTCTAAGAGTACTGTACAATTCTTGGTGGAACTGCCAAAAACAGGTGACAGGGTTCTCCAACAATAGCTATGAAGGGTTTGAAACTTTGCAAGAGGCTCAGGCGAACTACATGAACTATCTGAACATCATTGAGTTAGCAGCTCATGACGTGATAGAACATCAGGCCAAGAACAGGTGACAGGGTTCTCCAACAATAGCTATGAAGGGTTTGAAACTTTGCAAGAGGCTCAGGCGAACTACATGAACTATCTGAACATCATTGAGTTAGCAGCTCATGACGTGATAGAACATCAGCTGATTGCTCAGGCCGTGGAGAACTAGGTCATATCCGACATGGGTAATCAAGTGGTAGGTACTAGGATGAAGGACTTCATAATCATCGCTCTAGTTGTGGTGATTGTGAAACTCCTACTGTTTTAGTGTGATCATGGCATGGTCATCTCACCATGTTTGAACTGTGGTAACCGTAGCCGGCTGCTTGTAGGCAACCAAACATTGTGCCCTTGTATAAGCTGAGCCGAAAAGCACATATTCAATGGAACCTAACAAAGTTTTTGTGTTTTCTCATTCGACGCGACTAACCCAGCTGCGAGCTACCAAACTAGGGCTACAACATGGCTCAACGCCGTTTTTCCGTGGCCATGCTCGTTAGGACATGCCGCCCAATAAAACGAGAAACTCTTGCAGCCCACCAAACGCACACTATGCCTTTCATATTTCTTAGGGGTAGGGGGGGGGGGGGGGGGGGGGGCAAGCCTATTGGGATAGAAGGTTCAGCCGTGACGCTATGGGCCAAGAGGACAGGTCACAGATCTATGCGTTGAACTAGGATAGACCGTGCTAAAAAAAAGATAGACAAATACTATACCTAGTTTTTTGTGAAAAGTAACTGGTATTCAGCTGAATATCCATGAATACATTTGTGCCCGCCCATGCATACATGCTTAGTTCGTTTCGATAAAATCTGAAGTCGATAATTCTGAAATGAGGAGAATTAAAGTTCAACTGAAAATATATTGTGTTCACTCACAGAGTGAGCCACTCAGAGAAGATAGATTGACAAAACAATCTACTGTTGTTTGTACAAATCAATCACCTAATGATCATGCCCTCCTAGCCTATAAGAACCATGTGCTATTTTCTTTCACTTTTGTGTGTAATGTTGCAGGAAAAAATATATTTCCAGCCGTATAAACCAATGTGCTCCTTTAATTATTGACCTATACTAGATCTGTTGAGATGAATCTAATCGTCTTGGCCGGTGAGCGCGGCGTAGAACAGGGTGTTCCAGGTGTCCGGGAGGCCGGCGACGCACCAGTGGGTGCAGTCCTCGCCGAAGATGCCGCCGTCGTACTTGGTCGGGTGCGCGTCTTTCCTCAACTGCGACAGGAAGGTGAAGTCCAGCAGGTACACCGGCTTGGCCATGCCGGCCAGGACGCTCCGGATGATCGCCTGCTGCTGGATCGGCCCGCCGGGGTATGGCCCCGTGCTGTTCAGCGGCTCCGTCTCCCCCATGCACGTCTTCTTCGGCGACGCGCCCCAGTCTTGCCCCCTGCGTCATTGCAGTCACAGCAAAGATTAAGAGATGGATTTGACAGTTTGAGGACAAGTTGGTGGTTGTGATTTAGCGGTTCAGTTGTAGCAGTCAAGGGCCAAGGCAATGGGCCATGGTCCCAACAGCACTAATCTCCTTTGTTGTGATGACTGATGAGATGAGGATCCATGAGATGTCGGCTACGTAGTGCGCAGGCATGTGACCTTGAAAGAATTTACTCCTACTTCACAAATCAAGACGAGAATTACTTGTAGTGAGAAGGGGAGATGCCCTGGAAGAAGACTTTCGTGTCTGTCTGGACGAGGTTGGCGTCGACCCAGCTAGCCCAGGTGTTGAGCGCCTTGGTGAAGGCCAGCGTCCGGTCCATGTCCTTCATCACCTTGCTGTCCTCCTGGATGTAGTCCCAGCTGCAGAAGCAAAGGCAAAATTCAGAATTCAGACACAACCTGCCTGCATATAAAATGCAGCAAAATAGTACAGAGGAAGCATTTGGGAGGGATGGATGCGTGGGGCCGGTGCGCGGCCACCAGTGCCAGGAGTCGAAGACGAGGACGTCGGCGCCGAGCCAGTTGCGGGCTTGGTCGATCTCGTCGAGCTTGAGCACTCGTCCGGCCTTCTCGTCGACGAGGTCCACCAGGTAGTGCGTCAGGTAGTACACCAGCGTCACACTGTACTCCTGCATTTTCAATGAGCTTCAGTTAAGCAAGCCATCGAAGCCATCCACCGTCAGGTAATAGCAAAGGGTAGCGTTTGTGTTTCCCTGCATTTCATTTTGCTTTGCAGTACACAGCCAGTGAGCTAGATCACTGTTGAAGGTTGCATCAATCGATGGCCTGGTTATACTTATGAGAGGAGCCCAACAACCGGATTGCACGTGTGTGTCGGCACTGAATGGCGCCAACGAAGGTTTTTGTACTCGTCGAAGCTGGCCACCAGCAAAAGGCCATGAGCGTACACTGGGGATCAAATTTTCTGGTCCTGACAGTCTGACAGAACACATGAAATCCATAGCATCAACAGGGCAAGTAAACGGAGAGGCGTTGGTATGTTTGTGATGGATCGAGAGTGAACAGCGTCTCAAGAGTCAGGGAAATATAGAATCATAGAAACGGGAGAGGAGATCGAGAGCAGAGCACCTACCACTACAGGAACATGTCATGCTAGATCCGTAAGTAGGCCAGGTTATCCCACCGTCCCAACAACACCAGAGCACCGGCAAAGACACGGCAGGGAGCAGATCGATTCAGACAGCTCTTTCATTTCAGGCCAGCTCACCTGGGGATACTGCACTGGGTGGCCCGTTTTCTCTAGATTCGGTGGATACTATGTTTCTTTCCCTTTTCATCCATCCACACAAGGTGAATATATGAAACCGAGAGAAAAGAATTTGGTCTCCAGAAAAGAACAAGAGAAAAGAAGGAAGAAACGGCAAGCCACCGTCAGAGTTGCAGAGTTCGGTACAAAGTCCAAACGAGACGACCTCACGGCGACCCGAATTTCGTTCGGCGTTGGCCTTTTATAGTTTATACTATCTGTTGACTTGTGTCGCACAAGGCGATAGATAGAAACGCTGGCATTTGAGATCAGACACGGGGATAGACGCAGTGGACCAGCCAGGCGCCGCCGCCGCCGGACTGCACGGCCGCTCGCCATCGCCGTCGCCAGCCAGGCGTACAATCTCTCCAGCTCACGCCTCACTCTCCTCATTTCATCGACGTCGGCCGTCTTGATCCGCCGTAACAAACTGTACCGGACACGAGCCGTAATTAGCCCAATCATGCTCCTGCGGCGAATCCCCAAGTGCCGAACGACCTGTTGACGTCCCACTGGACTCATCACCTCATCATGCCCACACCGCACTGCCTGCCCACTGCCCAGGCCGGCCCCAACGTTGCCACCCGTCATCTTTTTACCGGACAAAACTTAAGCTTGAGCTCGAAGCTCACACGAGAGCAGGAAGATGCCCACTCATCTGATGGCCTGTACAGCGGTAGCAGCTCGTGATAAGCTTCGGTCCCCGACCTGCTTCCTGGTCGACCCTGCAATGGAGCAACAGACTCGACCACGGTACTTGGCTCGTGAAGGCTTGACAAGATTCCTTCCTCAGTTAGCTTAGCGTTGACCACGGCGCTCACCTCCTGCTCCACGACCAACATCATCTTCTTCTGGACCCCAACGAGTCCAGTGGCCTGACCTGAGACAAAGGAGTGCCCAGCTCGGACGAAAACGGCAACTGAACCGCACTAGCAACAGCGACCTCTTCCACACAGTTACCATCAGCAGCAGCAACGGCATGGAGGACAGAGAAGTTGGCAACGTCACCTCCGCTGTCCCCCTGGCCCACCGGCGTCTCCTTTGACTGTTCAGCCATGGACCCCACAGAAATCTGCAAGTCCGGCGTAACGTACACCGGAGCTTGCCGCAGCGGCTTCCCGGAGCTCTGGGTTACCTGGCCCGTCGGTGACGTAGCAGCAGGAGCAGGTGTGCTGCGCGGCCCCGACCTGTGGTTGGTCGCCGGCGGCACCACGGTGCGCTGGCGATAGCGGCGAGGCGCCGGCTCACGAGCTGCGGCGTCCCTGCATTGCAACCCTTGCCAGAACCTCTTCCGGCCATCGTCGTTCCTGCTCGGACGGCGCCGCTCACGCTGACCATCCCTGTCATCGCCGTCATCTCTGTCATCATTGTCATGGCGTCTAGGTGGCGAGCAATTCTGAGATGGCCGGCGAGTGCGTCGCAGACCATCCTTGACACCCAGCTGCCAGTCCTTGTGCTCAAACACTCGTGGCCATGGAGCAGATGTCGAGAGAGCCGGCGTGTAGTCCTTCACAAGGTCCACATGGATCAGAACAGGAAAGGTTTGTCCCTCTTTACCTTCATCTTCCGGTGTGCCTTCCGGCCTGTAGAAGTGGTCGCGGGAATGTCCGGACGACCGATGATGGTGAACTCAGATTGCTGCGGAATCTTGTCCGGGTTGCAGGTCCAGACCCAAGCGAAGAGCGCCTTACAGTTCTGTCTTGTGAGGGATTGGAGCTCGATGCGGTCCAATTCACAGCCTCCTTTGCGGACGATATCCCGCACCGAGTCCCACTCCCATGCCTCATCCGGCAGCCCGTCAAGCGCGACCCTGCAGTAGAACCGCCAAATGTCTTGGCTGCTTGGTGCAGCCGGCCGCCATGGCCTGAGCTTCAGGGAGGCGCCGCGAACGGGAAGGAAGCGTGAGTCCAGCGCGGTGTCCCTCTGAACAGGATCACGGAACGTGATCAGGAAATCCTCCGGGAAGTACTCAGCCACCTTGATGTCTTCCCATGGCAATCGGAACAGCAGCTCCGCAGACTTGGCAACCTGCGCTGCAGTGACACGCACCCGTTGATCGGGAACGGTGACCGTGAGGGCCGTGGTGCGGAGACGGTGGATCTCAGCCTCCATTGCAGGCGAGCGGACCACCGTGCAGCACGACGTATCTAGACGCCTTGCTGCAGCGCCGGGCGCGAGGTCCATCGGGGCAGCAGCAGGCAGCTTGGGCCACGCCGCGGCGGCGGATGGAGGCGGTGGTGGAGACGGTGGTGGCGAGCAGGTGGAGGCTGGTGGGCGATGGTTGTTTCTTGCCTCTGGGCAAAATCTGGCGATATGGCCGGAGAGCTTGCAGCGGAAGCAGAGGAAGGGGTCGCGGCACTGGTAGAACTTGTGTTTAGACGATGTGCAGCGGAAGCACCTGCCAGCAAGCCTGATGTTGAATGCCTTGGCCGCCTGCAAGACCCGGTCCTGGCGTTGAATGCCCAAATCTTTAGGCTGTGGAGCTAGAGAGCTGCTCAGGCTAGCTTGTTTGCGCTGAAGGTAGCGCCAGCGCCGAGATCCCGCAGTCTCCCAGGGCTGATCCTGGTCATGGTCATGGGCAGCAGCAGTAACGGAGCCTGGAGCTGGCGTGCTCTCCCTCCGCACCGCGTCCAGAGAGGTCGGAGCAGGGGACGCAGATGCGGCAGAGGGAGCACGATTGGCAACAATCATGGAGCGCAGCCGAGGCCTTGGGGCCGCAGACGGAAAGGGCGGCGGAGCATCAACCGCTGGTGCCGGAAGCGGATCTGACGAACCCGCCCGGGACGGCTGCAGGGATTGAAAGGGGGCCGGAAGGGGGGAGGGAAGGGTGGAGCTTACCAGGGCTTGGGAGTAATGGCTGCTGCTGCCATTGTTGGGCGAAGCAGGAACCATTAAAGCGGCACATGGGGGGACACGACCGCTGGCCGGGTCGGAGAAGCCCGGACGAGCCTCCTCGCCAGCCTCCCGCAGTGCCACACAGGGGAGCACCCTCCCGGAGACGGCGTCGATGAAGCTGGTCGTGGCGGCGGCGGGCTCGCCGACGCGCTCGTGAGGAGCAGGGGCGCCCATCCAATTTTTTCCTGCAACTTGAGCTGGAGCCATGGTGCGTGCCACATGTAGGTCTGACTTCATGCCTTGGCATGCCAAGGACGGACAGGGTGCTGGGCTTTTCCAGCCCAATTCCACAGACCGTCATCAGCAGCTCGCAGACCGGCAGTGCAACTTGGATGGAGCGGCCTAGAGAGGCCTCTGAGACTGAAATTGTGTTCGGGCCTGAAGTACAGCTTCTCTCGCCACAGCAGCAAGCAATTGTCAGCATGAGGCCCATGTCTGTTCCTGAATCAAGGGCTCGCTTTGCCCTGAGTGAGGCTGGGTTGTCGGGGTTCAGTCTGGTGGAAGCGATCACCGAGCGCATCTCTAAGCTCCAGATTGACGAACAGAAGGGATTCATTAAGAAGATCATGGCTATCCTATCACCGTCGGTGCTTGGCGCCCCTCCTGCGAAGCAAGCTTCTGCTGTTCTTAGGATCAAGAAGAAGCTGTTCAGGACCAAGACACGTCAGAGTGTCCGTGTGGCCAGAAACCGCAACAGCCCGACCTCTGGTTCTCGCTCCCAGGCAGCAATCTGCAAACTCCTTGGCATAATTGAGCATGAAGATGATTTCACAGATGAGACACTTCTCGAGTATCTGCAGTTCTTCAAGGAACCAATTCCTGAGGTGAATGTGAAGAAGCTTGCTCGGCTTGCCGGTGTCGACTCCCCGCCCAGATCCATCTGCCCGATGAAGAGCTCCAGGCAGTCCTTGATGAGCTCGCCGCTGGCAGCTCGTAACTGTGCACCTTCTGTGCTGTTGCTCCATAGTTTCCATGTTAGATAACTTCTCTGTTGCTGTGTTTGCGAGGCTCCTGTTGGGTCTCGCTGCTGGTCTGTGTCTCATGTCTGGAGTCTGTTCCTGTAACCTGTCACTGTTGAAGCTGTTTGTTCTCCGTTCCGATGTAGTTTCTCTGTTTCTTAATGGATGAACTCCTTTCCTTGTTCAACTGGAACGTGAGGGGATTGAATGATGCTGCTAAAAGGGCAGCAGTTCGGGAGGTAATTGATAGGATGAAAGCCTCCATTATCTGTATCCAGGAGTCCAAATTGGCCTCCTGTTCGGATGCCATGCGGTGCGAGATTGCTGGTCCTGCTCTCGACGCCCATGTGGCGCTAGATGCGGTGGGTACTAGAGGAGGAGTGTTGCTGTTCTGGAGAAGCGATCGCTTCTCAGTGGATTGCGTGGATGTACGTGTTTTCTCGATCACGGTTCGCCTGACTCCTGTTGGAGGTTTGGCACCTTGGTTTTTGACAACTGTGTATGGGCCGCATGATGACGCACGTAAGCTAGAATTCCTGAACGAACTGGTCGATATTCATAACTCCATCACGGGGCCGTGGCTTGTGACCGGTGATTTCAACCTAATCAAGGATGTCCAGGACAAAAATAATGCCAATGTCTCTCGGCGCTGGATGCGCCGTTTTAGAGAAGCACTAAACTCTTCTAATCTGCACGAAATCAACTTGATAGGGCGCAAGTATACCTGGTCCAACGAGCAAGCTAGTCCCACCCTTGTCCGCCTCGATAGAGCTTTCTGTACTGTTGATTGGGAATTGAGATTTCCCTCTGCTAAGCTGCTGCCTCAATCTTCGAACGTCTCAGACCATTGTCCTTTGCTTCTGGTTAATGAAGGGATCCTCAAAACTGGCAGGCGTTTTCGCTATGAAAGCTACTGGGAATATTTAGGAGGGTTCAAAGATGTTGTCCAGCAAGCCTGGGCCATTGACACTGGAAATATGAGCCCTCTTGCCTCTCTGAATCTTAAGCTGAGGAACACAATAGTTGCTCTGAAAACATGGAGTCGTACGCATGTGGGTGATATTCAGAAGCAACTCAGCATCGCCAATGAACTTATACTGCAAATTGAAACTGCGCAAGACTTTAGAGCGCTCTCTCAGCCGGAAGCATCGCTGCGCACCTTACTCAAGTCTCGCACTCTGGGCCTTGCTGTCCTCCTGAAGATCAAGCGCCGGCAGCGGAGCCGGTGACATGGCTGAAAGCAGGCGATGCTAATACTAGGTTTTTTCATAGGAAGGCCAATGCGAGACATCGCAAAAACATCATACACTCGCTCGTCTCGTCTGATGGCATCAAGACTAGCCACGAGGACATGCTTCAGCTTGCACAGCAGCACTTTAGGGAAATTATGGGAGTGCCCTCGCCTGCTGCGGCTAGCTTTCGCTGGGATTTTCTTCAGCTGCAAACGTTTGATCTGCATGACCTGGAGAACACCTTCTCGCTGGATGAGATTAAGAAGGCAATCGAGGACCTCCCTACTGATAAGTCTCCGGGACCTGACGGCTTCTCGGGTGGCTTTTTCCGTGTGTGCTGGACATAATCAAAGATGACCTCCACGCTGCGCTTCACCAGTTGTATAATCTGGATTCCCGTGGGCTGCGCCGTCTCAATAGTGCGCTTATCATTCTGCTGCCCAAAAAGGGCGACGCTGCAGCCCTTTCTGACTACCGACCTATATCCCTGATTCATAGTGTGATCAAGCTTTTCACCAAGGTTCTAGCGCGCCGCCTAGCTCCCAAGCTTGATCTTATGATCGATCACTGTCAGAGTGCTTTTATTAAAGGTCGGTGTATTCAGGAGAACTATCTGCAGGTCCAGAACACAGCACGCTTTTTCCACAAAACCAAGAAACCGTCGATTCTGCTAAAACTTGATCTAGCAAAGGCCTTCGACTCCCTGTCTTGGACCTACCTGCTTGACATGCTTCGAGCTAGAGGTTTTGGGGATAGATTTATTGAGTGGATTGCCATGGTCTTGGCCACGTCGTCCTCCCAGGTTCTGATTAATGGGTTAGCCACCGGTTTTATCTCACATGGCCGTGGATTGCGCCAAGGCGACCCCTTGTCACCATTCCTCTTTGATCTCGCCATGGATCCGTTCCAACGTGTGCTCCAGCTTGCTACTGCAGAGGGCTTCCTAACGCCGCTGCCTGGGAGACGCTCCATTGTCCGTACATCCTTGTATGCGGATGATGTAGCCCTTTTCATTAACCCTTCGCGCTCTGATGCAAACCTCATCCGATTGATCCTCACCAGCTTTGGCAACATCACCGGTCTAGTGACCAACCTTGAGAAGAGCTCTGCCTTGCCGATTCAATGCCAAGGGCTGGACGTCAACAACATCCTGCAGCCTCTTGGCTTTGCTGTTAAAGAATTTCCTTCAGTTTACCTCGGGATGCCGCTGTCGCTTCATGCCTTGCGGAAGAAGGACTTCCAAGCCTTACTAGACAAAATTGATGCGCTGCTTGCATCGTGGAAGGGTGCTCTCATATCTCGAGAGGGTCGGTTAGTGATGCTGAAGGCTGTCCTCTCCTCAGTTGCAATCTACATGATGACGGTGCACAAGCTGCCGGTATGGGTGATCGAGCGCATCGAGCAGCGATGTCGGGCATGGTTTTGGAGAGGTGAAGGTACCTGCAATGGAGGCCACTGTAGGGTCCAATGGCCCATCGTTTGCCGCCCCAAATGCCATGGTGGGCTTGGCGTCCTCGATCTCACTAAGTTCGGCAGGGCATTGCGGCTGCGTTGGCTTTGGTTTGCTTGGACAGCGCCAGATCGCGCGTGGACGGGCTCCTATATACCATGTGATGAGACTGACCGATGCCTCTTTGCTGCTGCCACACAAATTACTCTTGGCAACGGGCGGATCGCGAACTTCTGGAAAGACTCTTGGCTGCAGGGGCTCGCGCCATGCGCCATTGCCCCAAACCTGTACGCCATCTCTTGCCGCAAGAACAGGTCTGTTCAACAGGCGCTTCTGGGCAATAGATGGATAGCCGACCTCAGCCAGGGCTTGCAGCCGGAGATGATGCCTGAGCTTGAAAGGCTTACGTCGCTCCTCGACGCGACGGTGCTCTCTCCCGAGGTGGAGGATACGATCAGATGGCGTTTGACGGATTCAGGGAAGTACACTACGCGATCAGCATACCTCGCCCAATTTGAGGGCTCAATCACATCCGATCTTGCGCCCTTCATTTGGTCAGGATGGGCTCCTGGGAAGTGCCGTTTCTTTCTTTGGACTGCCTCCATGAACAAAATCCTCACGGCGGATGCTCTTCAACGTAGGGGCTGGGAAAATGATTACTTCTGTCCTCTTTGTATGCGTAACCTTGAGACGCCTCTGCATCTTCTTGCCGAGTGCCCTTGGTCTCATCGAGTCTGGGAGCAGCTCGCACGTCAGTCACGTCTGAACTGCCTCCTCCCTCATGCTTGGGCTGGGATTGACTCAATCAACGCTTGGTTAAAGCACTGTCAAGCTCAATCAGACCAAGGCCACTGGAAAGGGACTCAATCCCTCCTAATGCTGGCCTCCTGGGAGATCTGGCGTGAGCGTAACAGGCGGATTTTTCAGAAAGAGCTGTTGTCTGTTGAGGCGCTTGTCGCTAGAATTAGGGATGAGGCGGTGTTGTGGAACATGGCTGGGGCGACCATCCCATTTGACCCTGGTTGAGGCCTGTCTCACCGGTTGTTGTTTTTGGTTCATGTTGGACTTTTTAAGCTTTTCTGTAAAACTCTCTTCTAATCAATAAATTTAGCAGAGCTCCTGCTAACATTCAAAAAAAAAAACTTAAGCTTGAACCACGGTACATCTACTCCTGTTTTGAAGGAAACCAACAAATTAACAACGAGGAAGCGTCGGTACCTCAAACGTGACGGTGGTCGACGGGCTGACCTTCCCCGACCGTGGCGACACCGTGGTCTTGGCGCCGGGCACCGCGGCGTGGATCATGCACAGAAGCGACTCGTACTGGTTCAGCGCGAGCAAGTCACCCACGAACATCACCTTCTTCCCCGCCCACATCCTTAGGAGCGCCACCCCGTCGAACCTACGCACGAACACGCAACGCGCCCAACATCACGAAAATTGGCAACATACGAACCAGAAAGAACGGCGATCGGACGGCATTACTACAAACCTGGGTAAGGAGCAGGGCGGGCTGGGCTGCCACCGGTACTTGAGGTACTGCATGTCGGGGCGGTTGAACTGGCGGCAGTCGAACTCGGACCGGATGAAGGGGCAGCTCGCCGAGTCGTACAGCGGGTACGTCTCGTCCGTCACCCAGCTCCCGGCGGTGAACATGTCGCACGACCCGGACGCCGACTTCCCGTGGTGGTGCTTCCGGGAGATGGTGATCGCCGCGGTGGCCGCAGCCGCCGTGCACGCCGCCAGGAGCGCTGCCACCACGGCCGCTGAGATCGCCGCGCGCCGCGTCATGATCATCCCCATCTTCCTGCCAACGCGCAATGGAGGTGAGGGAAGGTTCTTGTGACGGCCAAGGAGTGGGAAGTGTGAGGGAGGGGGCCGGAGCGGTATATGTAGGTAGCTTGGGGCGGCTGGGCAGAGCTGGCGGATACGCTTCGTTATGGTAGGGTAATGGTGTTTCTCCATGGACGGATGGATCAGGCATGCGTTGGATGCACAGGTCCAAGAAGGATTTGACGCTAATAAATGTCATTCATTTATAGATTCCTTAACGGGGATTTATAAGGGATTTACTCGACTGTTTTTCGATGCATGGTGTAAAATGGATGATCAAACCTTCTGAGGAGTGCAGGGAAACCGACCAGCATCTTGAATCTGAGCTCCATTGTTTTTCGTTGACACGCTCGGGGAGGTTCATTTGGGAACGGCAATGGTTGGTTCTTTTTTTTTTACGTAGACTAGGAATGCTCTAGAGTGGAGGTGTTTTGGGCTTCTGTGCAGTAAGTTCAGTGTGTCTTACTTCTGTCTTTTCATGTAGATTCAGAAAGCATATTTTGCGAGACCCATCTTGGTTGTGTGTACTTTGAGTGGAAAATTTTCGAACCAGATTCAAAGAAATGTAAAATCCAGTTTTAATTAGGCAAATTTGGTGCAATTTAGTACCAATTAAAAACAAAATATATTCCAATATTTTGGATTTTTTCAGTGGGGTTCCAAACTTTGTGTCACCGAAACTAAATACTCTGTACCTTCAAAAATACTCACTCTGTTTCAACTTATAAGATGGTTTATATATCAGTGTGGACTACGTACGAGCGGAAAAGAGCGAGCATATAAACTGAAATGAATCTATATACATGTGATTCTAAAAATCCAGAACATCTTGTAGTTCGATAAGGAGCGACTAATAGACTGGTACCTTAATTGGTTCATGCGGTGAATTTTGTTTCATATCTAGTTTTTTCTAGGGTGTGGTAAGAGTATGCCACTGTGTTTTGCATTATGGATTGGGAATACATTTTCGCAACTAAGTTTTTCTTTTCTTGAAAGTGTGTATTTGAGTATTTCTTATAGTTTTATGCTTAATTGTGTACATTTGAATATTTGATTGTGTAATAAGCACAACACATCATAGTTTGGGAAGGACTTAGAGAGCATATGCCACCCTAACGATTTCATTAAGCTAAAAAATGTCAAGGTGAGTAACTGTTTAATATATGTCATACTTAAACAACTGAATTATACCGAGCATGTGAGAAACTAAACTAGCATCTCTTTTAATTTGAAAAAATTAGGTTAAAAATAATTGTATATTTTTTTGTTATGAGAATTAAGTTAGATCTCGTTAACTCCATGACCATTAGTTGCATCGTGCAGCTGAGAATTTTTCACTTGTACACAGGTTACACATATACTATATGTTGCAACTCTTCTTTTTTTTAGTTGCCGGTGTGTTGTGTATGAGTTGAGAGGGAAATGGTTCTCTTCATCTAATTGAGAATCAATCGAGTACTAGTTTCGTTTATGCAAGTTTAACAAAACTGGCATCATTGTTTTATCAGAAAATCACAACATTTGGACTAACTTATTTCTAGAAACCAAACATCACGATTAAAATGTTTTGACATAATTTCCTATAAGTCGGCCCCACCAGCTAGATGTCACATGGAGAGACGGTATTCTTCGTATATATTTTTAAGTAATTTCATATATTTCCCCCAACTATGTAAAAAAGCTCAAACTTTGTTTAAAACGTGAAAAAATCATTTCAAAATTCAAACTAAGTAAACCGGGAAGTTTGAACTCATTTTCCAACAATATAGAATATCCCATATTTTTTTAACATTCGTCCAACTTTCTTTATTTGTAAAATTCAGAATTTTGCCGATACTGCAGACTACACGGTGTGAGTAAATCTGAAATTTTGAACCTTTTTTGCCTAGACATTTGGGATTTTTGTATATTTTTGGCCAAAATTAATATAAAAAAATCGTTTTAATATTTTTCAAAATACTTATTTAAAAAATATTTTGAATAAAATTTGTGAATTTGCAACCAAATTTTCCGAGACGCTACGGTTAAAGTTCAGTCCAGTGCAGATTCGACTTGCACGAAATACAGAAAATTTGACTCCTCCGCCCACATGGCACATAACTTGTATGTCTGGTATGACTGAAACCGTGTCAAACAGACCAAATCGTGATATTTATTTTGAAACTATTTACTCGTAAATTTTATTTTTTAGAAAAAAGTCATTGGATATATTTAAAATAAACACTAGGATAGTAGTTGTGGTTTTGTGATGTTTGCTAATTCAACAGTCTGCCTAGCGCAAATTTCGTTGATAACTATAACATCAAAGATTATGTTGCTTACCTAAAGATATCATGGTATTTAATGTGTATATTTCCTTCCATAACACCACACCCAAGATTTGCATATGGTGGACATAACAAGAGGGGCCAGAGGTGATCTCGGCGTTAATTCGTCAATCTTTTCTAGTTCCTTACCTTGCTGAACATGGTTCCTGCCATTTGAATCAACGACTCGAAGAGGAAGGGATGACACCAACAAAATGGAATGGTATAAAACTGGATGTATCAGGTTAGGAAATCTTAGGCCGCCCGAGATAAATCCTCCCGGCACACGTTATTCCAAGGTCGTCTCCGAAATCTGTATCTGTCCACACTCCTCCATAATTCCTTATTCCTCTCCTTTGTGGCCAAGACGATTCTTTCTCTCAGGAACAAATAAGATCTACTTTATCCGAAAAGACTCACCTTCCACTACTCCAACTTTATCCCAGGTCCCGCCGCAAGATGCTATTGTCAGTGGTCGATCGCTGGATATGAAAGAGGGAAGCTGGACATGTCGAGCAAGACAGATCAGATGATAGCCGAGCAAGAGAACCCAGCTTTGGTAGCACATACTCGATCAAATACTGACATCGGCTGCTCTCTCGATCCGATGAAGTTTCAGCAACGGCGATTGTTTCCATGTATGGTCCCAACAAGCAGCGTTAAGTAACGCCGAAAACTTGCATAACAAGCGTTGCTTGCCCATTTCGCATTGATAAACGCAGGGGGTCTACATGTTGTTAGAAACTTGATAGAAATCGGTTCCACTAATAAGTTGCCGTATGCATGCAGTGAGGTTTACGGCACTTCAGCAAACAGGGACACTGAGAGCGCATTTTTCTTCAGATGTTCACAAACGGGTGCTGAAATCTTATACGGACATGAAGGATTTCAGCGGAAATTGTCAAGTGCGGCGCAGTGATCCCAACATAGAAAGATTGTTGCGTATGGGACTTCATCCCGCGGCGGACAAGGCAAGCCCAGGACGTTGGGTTTTGGCTGTTTCGGGGACGTAACGTACTCCGGCTGGGTTTGGCTTCTGCCGTTCTGCGGCCTGATCCTGTCCCATTCTTTTTTTTTTTGACGAAAAAGGCAGCGCCATTTTCTATTAATTAAGGAGGAGAAGAATGAATAGTGTTACAGAGTGTTAGTAAAGAATGGATGAGGTCTGAGGTTAGTAACAGAAGTAAGTAACTACAAACTATGAACAATTAGTCAGGAGGCATCCATTGGGCTCCCTTGAGTCCAGCACGCTTCCACTCCCGTAGGTCTTCCGCGAACAAAACACAAACCGCGGGGGCATTGCAAGCTTTGGTGTTGAAGATGCGGCTGTTCCGCTCCTTCCAGATTCGCCACCAAGTGCACATCACAACCGAACTAAGTTTAGTTGCATTGGCAGAGGCCTGTGCACTGAAGTTTTTCCACCACCATCCTTCTAGACTAGGTTCAGAGGTAGAGGGGACAGGGCAGCTGACAGCATGGCGACTGAAGACCTGCCACCAAATTGAGCGAGCAAAGGAGCACTGCGCCAGCATATGCAGGGCAGTTTCAGGATGGATGTGGCAGAGCGAGCAGATGGGGTTACACTGAATGTTCTTCTTTTGCAGCATGTCGGCGGTGGAGCATCTTCCCTTCACAGCCAGCTAAGCAAAGAATTGGATTTTGGGGGGAATTTTGATCTGCCAAATCAGCTTGGGGAAATTGGAGAGGGTGCGAGTGATGAACTGGAAATGGTAAGCTGAGCTTGCACTGTAGGTACCATTGGTAGTCCATTTCCGACGAATGCTGTCAGCTGTGCGGTCATCAAGAGTGAGAGACGATATCTGAACGGCAAGGGCCAAGTAGTCAGTGAGCACCTGCACAGTAGGGTTCGCCTTGATGCATTGGATCCACTTGCCATTAGTAAGAGCATCACGCACTGATAGCCTCGAGCCACGGCTATGCTTGAAGAGAGCAGGGTAAGCCAGCTTGGGTGTCACTCCATTTAGCTAGTGAGCATGCCAGAACAGGGTACTCCTGCTTTGGAATTTTTATGTTGGTATCACTAGCTGGTATAGGTATGTTCTGGATACTCTTACAGGGGGGTAATTTTCTGGGTACTCCTGCTTTGGAAGCTTGTAATTTAATTGAAAGTTTAGTAGGGATACCACCTACTAAGGATATTAAAACTGAGATCACTTTGGAAGATGTTATAAAAAAGTTGGATTCTATGGAGAAAAATTTGCCAAATTTCCTTGACAATGCTAGCAAAGTTAATGAGTCAATAGTAAGCATCAATAAAAGAATCGCTGTTTTAGAGGCTGTTTTAGAGGCTAGTAACACCCATGATACTCAAAATCATAGGATTGATGAGTTAGAGGAGGCTATGGAAACTTTAGTACAATTAAAATTGATAAAACTGATAAAATTGATATTCCCAAGGTGCCTAGACCGAAACCCCCTAATGTGCTTAAAATTGATAAACCTTTAGTACAATTAAGGGTGACTTACATAATGAAACATCTGCAGGGATACCTAAAGTGCCTATTGTAACAAGGTGTGTTTTAAAGGAAGTCTTTGATGATTTGGATGCTTCTTCACTTGGAAACACTTGATTTTTACTTTCTGCGCCTAGCTGAAAGGTGTCAAAGAAAATCGCTTACGGGAGACAACCCATTGTTTTATTTCTTTTATTTGAGTCATGGAGCTTGCTTACTTCTGTAAAAACTCCTTTATATCTTTATTTTATTGCATTGTTGTGCCACATAAAGTCTCTAATAGAAAGTTGATGCTAGATTTGGATTTCTGCACAGGGACAGATTTTTGCTGTCCACGGTTTTGAGCATTAAAAATCCCAGAAAAATTGAAAAAATCTGAAAAAAATTGTGTGTGATCCTCAGATATGTACGTAACTTCCATTAGTTTTGAGTTTTATGATCTGAGCAACTTAAGTGCCTAGAAAAAATTCGTCTTTACGGATTGTTCTGTTTTTGACAGATTCTGTCTTTTATTTTGCATTCTCTCTTTTACTGTGTTTGAGTGGATTTCTTTGTTCCACAAAACATCAGTGGCTGTAGCTAATGTCTAGAAGTATTGGTGATGATTGTTTCCTTACAGAACATGTGAATTTTTGATTATGAAGTAACCCTCTAATGAGAATTACTCTGATTTTGGTGTCAAAGAAATTTTGAAGGATCAAGAGAGGAGAATGATATTATATGATCAAGAAGAGTGAAAAGTCTAAGCTTGGGGATTCCCCCGTGGGTCACCCAAGAATATCTCAAGAATACTCAAGCGTCTAAGCTTGGGGATGCCCAAGGCATCCTTGGGCATCCCCTTCTTCATCAACAACTTATCAGGTCATTTCTAGTGAAACTATAGTTTAATTCTTTCACATCTTATGTGCTTTACTTGGAACGTCTGTGTGCTTTTATTTTTGCTTTATTTTCCGAATAAATTGGATCCTAGCATTCTTGTGTGGAAGAGAGACATGCTCCGCTTTTTCGTATGAATACTCGTATTTTTCACTTATATTTGTTGAGTATTCTTGTCTAGCTACTGCTATGCTTTTTGCTCCTGTTTTTCATGCATATCTTGTTCAGAGCTGTTAGTTCTTGTAGAGAAGTGCTCTCTTGTTTCATTGCTAAATTATTTGGAGAGTTTGTGTTGAAATAAATTGATTGGTGTTTGGTTGGAAACAAAAAATGCTACATGTGGTAGATGGTATTGGAAAAGACGTACATATTCTTGTAGATCACTGTCTTGGATAATTTGATACTTGACAATTGTTTTGAGCCCTCAAGTAGTTCATGTTTAAGCTCTTGTTATCATGTGGTTAAAACCTATTAGTGAAGAACTACCGTAGAGCTTGTTGAAATTTGGTTTGCATGTTTGGTATCTGTAAGGTCTAGATATTTTCTGGTAAAAGTGTTTGAGTAACGAGGAAGACAGTGTAGAGTCTTATAATGTTTGCAATATGTTGTACCAGTTGTTATCATGTGTCTGCTTGAAACAACCTTGCTAGCGTAAACTCTATACTGAGAGAGAATGTTTCTCGTGCATTCAAAGCTTGAGCCAAAATCCATGCCATTTGTGTCCACATAACTACCTATTATGTGGTATTTCCTGTCATTCCAAGTAAATACTTCATGTGCTAACTTTAAACTATTCAAAACTTTATTACTCCTTATTTGTGTCAATGTTTTATAGCTCATAAAGAAGTTATGTGGAGTTTTATCTATCAACCTTGTCATTTACCTTTGACAGACTTTCACCAATGGACTAGTGGCATATACATCCGCTTATCCAATAATTTTGCAAAAAGAGCTGGCTAATGGGGTGCCCAGTCTCAATTAATTACAACTTTAACCGCTTAATTCTCTTCACATTTTTTCCCTGATCCAATCAGACAAGCAATGATACCAGTGAATAACTGCATGTGTAAACAAAAGAGAACAAGAGGGATGATCTACCCTTGGGTAGAAATAACGTCCTTCATGGGAGCCGCTCTTGAAAGTCTGGTTGACAAGGGGGTAGAGTGTCCAATACCATTCGTTGACAACAACAAACACCTCTCAAAAACTTATTTTAATACTCTCTATATGATTTCAAAAACTTAAAAATCTCTAGCACATGATTTAATCCCTGCTTCTCTCTGCGAAGGGCCTTTATTTTACTTTTATGTTGAGTCAGTTTTCCTACTTCTTTTCATCTCAGAAGCAAACACTTATGTCAACTTTGTGTGCAAATTTTTTTATATGCTTGCTTATTGCACTTATTATATTGCTTTATGTTGACAATTATCCATGAGATATACATGTTGAAAGTTGAAAGCAATTGCTGAAACTTAAATCTTTCTATGTGTTGGTTCAATGCCTTTTACTTAGAATCTATTGTTTTATGAGTTAGCTCTTATGCAAAACTTTTTGATGCTTGTCTTGAAAGTACTATTCATGAAAAGTTTTGCTTATATGATTCAGTTGTTTGCTCATTATCTATTTGTTAGCAAACTATAGACCATTGCCTTGGATCACTTCATTCATGACATGTGCTTTAGAATATTATTTGATCAAGATTGCGTGGTAGCATGACACCTCAGAAATTATTTTTGTTGTTATCGTTTTACCTACTCGAGGACGAGTAGAACTAAGCTTGGGGATGCTTGATACGTCTCCAACGTATCCATAATTTCTGATGTTTCATGCCAATATTGTACCAATTGCTACATGTTTTATTTACACTTCATAACATTTTTGTGCAGTTTCTGGGGCTAAACTATTAACAAGATGGCACAGTGCCAGTTCCTGTTTTCTGCTGTTTTTGTATTCCAGAAAAGCTGTTCTGGAAATATTCTCGGAATTGGACGAAACAAAAGCCCATGTCTCTATTTTGCTGTCACGTACACGGAGTCCGGAGGAGACACAAAGGGGACCGAGGAGGCGGCCACACCACGTGGCGGTGCGGCCCCACCTCCTGCCGTGCTGTGGCATGGTGTGGGCCCCTCGGGTGCCCACCGACGTCGCCCCTTCGCCTATATATTCATCTATTCGGGAAAGCCCTAGACACCGGAGACATATTCCACGAAAAGCTCCAGAGCCGCCTCCGCCGTCAACCCTATCTCGGGAGGGTTCTGAAGCTCTTCCCGGCACCCTGCCAGAGAGGGGAATCATCACCGGACGGTTCTACATCGCCATGCCTGCCTCCGGAGTGATGCATGAGTAGTTCATCCTTGGACTACGGGTCCATAGCAGTAGCTAGATGGTCGTCTTCTCCTATTGTGACATCATGTTTAGATCTTGTGAGCTACCTATAATGATCAAGATCATCTTATTGTAATGCTACATGTTGTGTTTGTTGGGATCCGATGAATATTGAGTACTATGCCAAGTTGATTATTGATCTATCTTATATGTTATTTATGATCTTGCATGCTCTCCGTTACTAGTAGATGGTTTGGCCAAGTAGATGTTTGTAACTCCAAGAGGGAGTATTTATGCTAGATAGTGGGTTCAGTCTCCATTTAATCTGGGAAAGTGACAACAACTTCTATGGTTGTGGATGTGCTGTTGCCACTAGGGGTAAAACAGTGATGCTTTGTCTAAGGATAATTGTGTTGCTTACATTATGCACTTTACTTAATGCAATGATATGTTGCTTGCAACTTAATACCAACGGGGGACACGGATGTTAATCTGAAGGTGGATCATTAGTCGTAGATGCTGTTGGATCTATGTATCATGTTGTAATGCCCAAATAAATCTCATAGTAGTCATCATGTCTTGTACATGCATTGTTATGCATTCTCTATTTTGTCAATTGCACAGCTGTAATTTGTTTACTCAGCATGTTAGTTATTTATTATGGAGAGACACCTCTAGTGAACTGTGGACCCCGGTCCATTCTTTTACATTGATAATACAACCTACTGCAAACACTTTTCTTTTACATTCTCTGTAAACAAACACCATTTTCCACAGTATACGTCTAATCCTTTGTTTTCAGCAAGCCGGTGAGATTACACCCTCACTGTTAAGTTGGTGCAAAGTATTTTGGTTGTGTCGTGTGCAGGTTCCAAGTCAACAGTCAGACCTCCCCTTCGACGTTACGTTTTTTGGCGCGTTGACACTTTCAGAAATGACTTCATCTCCTACTGGTTCGATAATCTTGATTTCATACTGAGAAAAAACTTGTTGCTGCACTAATCACACCTTCCTCTTGGGGTCTCCCGACGAACGTGTGCTTTACACGTATCACTGGCCTTGTCGAATGCATTGTTTGGAGAGCTAGGATTTTCTTAAAGTTGAAAACCAACAATCTTTGATTGGATGACGACGGTGCTTATGCATGGTTCCTTTCTTGGAGGCTATTCTTGGAGAATCGCTTCTGTGAATTTGTATCAGAACCGGCTGCTGCGAGTGATTCATCACTATGACATTTTCTTATTCTTCTTTTTAGCTATGTGCAGTACTAATGTCTCGACCAGCTCTTTACATCGTATTGGTTCAAATAACAAGTATAATTGATACCATTTCTATATAATATACTCCCTCAGTTCAAAAATAAGTGTCTAAAGTTTGTCCAAAAGTGAATGTATCTATAAAAAAACATGTCTAGATACATTCACTTTTGAGCAAACTTGAGACACTTATTTTGGGACGGAGGGGTATAATGCTTTGTCGAAAATACTGATCGAGCCCATAGCCTGTCAGATGCCTGCGCCGGTCGAAGAACAGCTTGACGCCGACGACTTATCATGCTCAGTCCATTGCTGTTTCGCTTCGATTAAGGAACTTATTGATATATCAGCAGTTGTTCCTAAAAAATGTACGTGGAACAACCCTTATGATAGACTTAACTTTCTTCTTTGTCGGGTGACTCGAGTCCATGATGTATGCTATCCATGACAAGCAGAAGCAGGCCCCCTCTACGAGCGCAAGCATGCCCTTGACGGTTGACACGGTCGAGCTGTAGACTCACATGTTGGCAACTTGCATACACATCGAAGAAATTAAGCACGATGTACGTACACACAGCAAGATTACATGCGTCACTGGCAAAATCCATGACACTGGGAGAAACATTCCAATTAAGCATGGGGCGGATCGTGAACGATTCATAGACACCCCTAGCTAATTTCTGACAGAGACACCAGACGTGTGTAATTAACTATCAAAACGTGCCGTCACTTGCAAACGTACTTAAACGCGTGTTTGAATTACTAGCGAAACTTAATTGGTTAATTTGCAGTAGGTTTACTAGCTTCTCCGGTCCCGGAAACTACCGCCGTTGACGATTGTAATGGTACAAAAATGATTGCCACTACAGGAAACCGTCAAAACGCCGACGGCGGGCCGCCGTCGGTGTAGCAACGATCGCCGTCGGCGTATCGGCGTCAGCGTAGGACGCTGTCGGCGTATGAAAACTGTCGTCGGCGTATTCGTCGCCGTCGGCGACGTCGCAGTGGGACCCATAAAATGGACGTCGAACGTCTCCGTCTGCTCCACCTATACGTCGACGGCACACCAGTGGAAACAGGGGCTTTGGTGGAGAGGGGTGTTGGGCTCTAGTCCCGGGCGTGGTTCGTTCCCGGACTAGAGGAGGGAACTAGTACCGGGCCGGCTGCTCCGACGCTGCGCAGGTCGGGTCCCGGGTTGTAGGGCACCTCTAGTTCCGGGCCGTGATACCACCCGGGACCGAGGCAGTCAGCGGCAGGGTGGAGACAGGAGGGTGGACCTTTCGTCCTGGGCCGTGGTACAGCCCGGGACTAGAGGTCCCGCTATATCATCTCCCACCCCGGGCCAGCCACCATTTTGAACTCTCAAGATCATCTCCATTGTTTCCTCTCACAAGCTCAAGTGTAGCCCCATTTTTTTTCAAGATTTGTCAAGATAGACGGTACCCATCTCTCCAAGGGTTAGCAACACTTGATCCTTTCACCCGGCGGCCGAATTTTAGCCATTTCCATACAAGTTTAGCTCATTTCATTTTTATAGTGCTACCTAGGTGTTTGATGAAATGCCTAAACTAGGTAGTTCATTTTTTATGTATTTTAAGCTCAAATTAATTTATTATTTGTGGATTTTAGTATCGTCTCGGTCCTCACCGCCGTCGATAGCCCCCGCCATCCCGTGACCGGCACCACCTCGGTGAGCCTCTTCTTTTATCTGTTATTTTACAAAATTATTTGTATGATTTGATTGCATAATTATTTTTCTTGTATAATTTTCTTATGTTTTTTATGTATAGTGTCATGGTTTTGATATCCGTCCCCGTCGTCCCTCGTCCGGACTATGATTCAGATGTGGTATATTTTTATCACTATTTATTTTGTTTCGTGTTTATAACAATCATGCCGACCAAATTGACATAGATATATTTTTATTTAGGAGGTAGTTGAATCGGAAATTCCAGCCGACCCTATTGTAGAGTTTTTTATAAAAGAAAACAACGATTTGAAAGCAAAATTGAAGATAAGTGAAGATCTTCGTCTCCAATGCCTAGAAGAGAAGATGGTATTGGACTTGCAGATTGCCGACATCGTTGATACTCACGGGGTCGAGCTTACCGACGTCGTCGCTGTTCACGAGATGAAGATGGATGCAATGCGCTTGAAGCTTAGAAAGATTAGAAAATATGTCATTAGTCAAGGGGCTTGGTATCATTATGCTGTTGGTTCAATAGTTACCTTAGTTGCGATTCTGATCGCATTTGTTGTTGGATTTAAATTCTTTAGATAGTTGTATTCTAGTTTTAATTAATTTATGTTTTATGAGAACTATGTATTACATTTGGTCAGTACTATACTTTGGTTTTAATGTGATGAACTTGTATTAATGAATATGATATGTTTCCTATTAAGTTGGTTTATCGTAATGGGTTTTAGCGTGATTTGCAGATGAGTCATCCGTGGATGTACGCTGACCGACGCTCTAAAGAGTACATGGATGGCGTGCAATCTTTTCTCAATGTGGCTAAGGATAACAAGAGGCCCAATGGTTTTATGTGTTGTCCATGCAAGAAATGTCGGAATGAGAAGGATTACCCTAACACAGACAGAATTCACCTCTACCTGATAACGATTGGTTTCATGCCCGGCTATAATTGTTGGACCAAGCACGGAGAAAAAGGGTTATGATGGAAGATAACGAAGAAGAAGAGAACGATGATAACTACATGTACCCTGAATATGTTGGTAACCCAATAGGGGAAGCTGATGATGAACCAGATGATCCCATCATACATGATGATTTACGTGGGGTCATCGTTGATGCACATACCCTAGCAGAAACTACACTTGAGAAGTTGAAGTTGGAGCGCATGTTAGAGGATCACAAAACAAAGTTGTACCCAACTTGCGAAGATGGCAACACAAAACTCGGTACCACACTGGAATTATTGCAATGGAAGGCAGCGAATGGTTTATCTGACAAGGGATTTGGGAGTTTACTGAAAATAGTGAAGGACAAGCTGCCGGCTGGTAACGAATTGCCCGAGAGTGCGTATGAAGCAAAGAAGATTATCTGCCCTCTAGGATTAGATGTGCAGAAGATACATGCATGCATTAATGACTGCATCCTCTACCGCGGTGAGAAGTATGAGAATTTGAATGAATGCCCGGTATGCGGTGCATGGCGATGTTGAGGGCATGCCCGCCAGGAAGAAGGTTCCTGCCAAGGTTATGTGGTACGCTCCTATAATACCACGGTTGAAACGTTTGTTCAGAAACAAAGAGCATGCCAAGTTGTTGCGATGGCACAAAGAAGACCGCAAGAGCGACGAGATGTTGAGACACCCGGCTGATGGGTCGCAGTGGAGAAAAATCGATACAGAGTACAAGGAATTTGCACGTGACCCAAGGAACTTAAGGTTTGGTCTTAGCACGATACAGAGTATGAAGGTCCCGTCTGGCTTCTCGTCGAATATAAAGGGAATAATAAATATGGCAGAGAAAAAGTTGCAAAACCTAAAGTCTCATGACTGCCACGTGCTGATGACTCAACTGCTTCCGGTTGCATTGCGGGGGCTTCTACCGAAAAATGTTCGAGTATCCATTGTTCAGCTATGTGCGTTCCTCAATGCAATTTCGCAGAAGTCAATCAGCCCAACCACTCTATTAAGGCTACAGAAGGATGTGGCTCAATGTCTCGTTAGTTTTAAGTTGGTGTTCCCACCATCCTTCTTCACTATTATGACACATCTCCTAGTGCACCTGGTCGACGAGATTCACATTCTGGGTCCTGTATTTCTACACAATATGTTCCCCTTTGAGAGGTTCATGGGAGTGTTGAAGAAGTATGTTCATAACCGTGCTAGGCCAGAAGGAAGCATCTCCAAAGGGTATGGAACAGAGGAGGTCATTGAGTTTTGTGTTGACTTTATTCCCGGCATTAAGTCGATTGGTCTTCCTGAATCGCGACATGAGGGGAGACTAAGTGGAGAAGGCACTCTAGGAAAGAAATCATACATATGCAGGGATGGGTATTCTTTCACAAAAGCACACTACACAGTTCTGCATAATTCCACTTTGGTGGCTCCGTATATCCAGATGCACAAGGATATTGTACGCTCTAACAACCCGGGGATGGATGACTCCGCCATTACAAAGGAACACATGGAGAATTTTGGCGGTTGGTTGGAAACGCATCAGAACAACAACAACAAAGTCTCAGATGAGCTGTTCTTGTTGTCTAAGGGGCCATCTGCAGCCCACAACCCTCTTCCCCGTCGTCGCTCCAGTCGAAGTCGTCATCCTCCTCCTCTGCGGGAGGAGCGGCGGCGCCTGGTGGAGGTGCGGCGGCACCTGGTGGAGCAGGAGGCCGGTAGCTGGGCATTCCTCTCCACGCCGGGCTCGTGGGCATACGACGGGATAGGCTCCCGCGTTTGCGCCCAAGCGCGCTCTGCCGAGCACGCTCGACCTCGTCCAGAAGGCGTTGTGGCGGGCGTGGCGGATCCATCTCATGGAGACGATGCGTTCGTGGCTAGGAATGTTGGATTAGGGTTTACCCCGTCGGCGACAATATATAAAGACCTACAGGGCAGCGCTGGGGGAGGACACGTGCCCAGGGCAACGCTGGGGGAGGACACGTGTCGTGACCGCAAAGCCCGCCTTTAGTCCCGGTTGGTAACACCAACCGGGACTAAAGAAGCACACGGATCGTGTGTTTCTTTCAAGCGCTTGTGAGACGTTGGATCAGGGGTGTGTTTCTTTTGAGGGATTGTGAGCTGTTGGATCAGCAGTATCATGACCACTTCATGAGCCACATGACCCGGTTGGTGTTACCAACCGGGACTAAAGAAGCACACGCACCCTATATATAGCCCCCCTCCTCAAACAGGTTACTCACACACAAAACATTCCAGCGTCACTCGGAGAGGCATCTTTGGGCAACCAGCGGCAAGACGTCTCTGATGACCTGCGACCGTTCCAAACGGTTGCAGATCATCAGAGATGTGTTGCCGGACGGTTGTAGATCATCAGAGACGTCTTGCCGCTGCTTGGATCGAAGTGGCGCTCAAACACAAAACATTCCAGCGTCACTCGGAAAGGCATCTTTGGGCAACCAGCGGCAAGACGTCTCTGATGACCTGCGACCGTTCCAAACGGTTGCAGATCATCAGAGATGTCTTGCGGCCGGTTGCAGATCATCAGAGACGTCTTACCGCTGCTTGGATCGAAGTGGCGCTCAAACACAAAACATTCGGGTTCCCTAGCTATAACCCATTTCTTCTAGGTGGAAACTCTCATTTCGTGTATTAACCCATTTCTTCTAGGTGGAAACTCTCATTTCGTGTATTAACCCATTTCTTCTAGGTGGAAACTCTCATTTCTTCATGAAATTCCGCCCTTCAAAGTGACCACTGACCCAAGTCTCAAGTTATATGCAGACCCTTGTCCATGGTTACGGAGCGATCAGAAGAAAGGGTCTCACAAAAAGAAAAAGCGAAGACTAAATAGGGATGTTGTTCATGATGTGTAATAATTTATTAAACTTTTATATAATTTATAGTCTGGAGGACAAGACAGACATGTCAATGAAATCAAGCGTATGGCGGTGGCGGAATGTAGTACTTGATTTATAAATTTTTGAATTGATTTTAAATTAAGCGCATGTAGTACTTAATTTAAAACCAAGCGCATGTGATACTTCATTTTAAACCAAAACAGAAAACAGGAAAATGAAAGCAATTTTTACTTAATTTAGACAAGTAAATCAAAAGATATAAAAAAAGTAAGAAACCAGAAAATTAAAAAAATTAACCTCTAGTACCGGGCCGTGCGACCACCCGGTACTACAGGTCCACTGGGCTTGGCGCGCAAATTTTCGCGGCCCTGAGGGACCTCTAGTACCGGGTGGTAACACGGCCCGGTACTAGAGGGTCTCTAGTACCGGGTGGAGCCACGGCCCGGTACTAGAGGCCTTTTTGGCGCTACTTCTAGTGGCTCGGGCCGAAAATTTGCCCAAGTCCAGCAAATCGACGCTCCGCCTCCGGGCTCCAGACGACGCCGCCCCCTGCGCCGCCAGGCTGCCGGATTTCGTTCCCGCGCCGCTGCCGCCCTCACCGTGGGTCGCCGTCCTGCTCCTGCTCCGGGCGCGGCCGTCCCCGCTCTTCCCCCGAGCAAGATCGTCGTCCCCGAGCAAGCAAAGCTCGCCCCCGACCCACGCGGTGAGCTCGCCCCCCGACCAACTACTCTCTCCCTCTCTCAGATCTAGCGCGCGGCGGCGGCGGACCCTAACCACGGGGCCGGCGCCGGAGTTGGCAAACAAGAACAATTTTTAGGGCCTAAAGGGGCCGATTTCATTATAGTTATAGGCCACAACCGGCCGATTACATTGGGGGGGGGGGAGGCCATTGATAAGGCCATTACATTGGAGGGGGAGGGTCGCCGGTGCCGGTGCCGCCTAGTCGTCGAGGATGTAGAAGGGCGGCGGGGTCCAGAGATGCTCCGGTGGCGCCTGCTGTGCGGTGGCCCTGCTGCTGCGGTGGCGCCTCCTGCTGCTCCGGTGGCGCCTCCTGCTCCTGCTCCCGTGGCGCCTCCCAGCTCCCGCCGGTAAAGACCCAGGACTGGCCAACGAGGCCGGTGGGCAGAGGAGGCGGCGGCGGAAGGTCCTGCTCCTGCTCCTGCTCGCGTTCCATGGCGTAGTGCCACGGCTCGACCTCGTCCGGGTCGTACTCCTGCTGCATGGCGGCGGTGGCGGCAGCAGGGCCGCGGCGCCGCGGCCGCGGTCCTCACCTTCTCCCACCTCTTGATCTCGTCCTCGACGAGGGTGCGGTTGGAGGCCTCGTAGGCGGCCTGCATCTCCGGGTCGTCGTCGTCCTCGGGGACCTCCTCCTCGAACCACAGCGGGTCGGGCAGCGCTGGGTAGGCGGATTGGACGGCGCGGGGCGCCGGGGCGAAGTAGGAGTGGCGGCGGTCCTCGTGCTCGTCCTTGAGCCACTGCTCCCAGTGAGGGGAGTCCGCCGCGTAGCGGGGTCGTTGCGGAGCGCCGGAGGGAGGAGGCGGCGCCGGCGCGCGATCTCCCTGTCCAGTTGCCTCCCAGGGAGCGGGACCGCCGGCACCGGAATCCTCTGCGGGTTCAGGTGCCAGCCCTCGGGGAGGTGGACGTCGTGCCACTCCAGCGTGGCGGCGTTGTCCCAGTGCCACTGGCACTCCGGCTCCGGCACGTAGCGCCGGCGCCGGATCCTCCTCCCTCCAGCGGTGGTGGTGGAGGTTCGTGGCGGCGCGTCGGGTGCGTGGGCGACCCGCACCGGTGGCGCGGTCCTCCGCACGCCCTGCGGAACGACGCCCAAGGCCGCCGGCGGTGGAGGCGGTGGAGAAGCGCGGCGACGGTTGGAGGACTCGCCGGTCTCGTTCTTCGGGGACTTCCCGAACCAGCGCGACATGGCGGCGAGGGCACTGGACGGGCGGAGGGGAACCGTCGGGCGGAGGGGAACCGTGGGGCGGAGCGGAGTGGAGTGTCCACATCCGCACGGGCGCGTCCCTTTTTAAAGACCAGGACCGTCGGGTGGGCCAGCGCCCGAGTCGCTGGCAAGTGGGCCAGGAGCATTGACTCCGGGTGGGCGGGGGCTGTTCGTGCTCCGCATTGACCACGGGGGGTGAAGGCGAGGCGGCCGGGTGGGAACACGAGGCGGGGAGGTGAAGACGAGGCGGGGCGGGAACACGAGGCAGGGCGGCGGGGTCAGAACTGGGTCGCTGGCGGTGGGCCAGCATTGACCACGCGTGGCCAGTGGGCGGTCACACGTGGCGGTGGGGCGGGTAGGCGCTGGCAGGTGGGCCAGCGATGACCACGGTGGCCACCTTTGACCAGGTTCTGGCCCAAATTTGGGCTGGGCTGGGATTGGGACAGCAGCCTAAGTTTTTTTTGAATTTTTTTTCTTTAGATGCAATATTAAATTGTTTTTGTTGCATATTTGTATATTGAATTATTGTACTAATGCTATTATTGTTTTATCTTTTTTTTGTATTAGTTAAACAATGGATATCGATGCTCCCTTCGCAACGAGAGAAGGGGAAGAAGAGCTACTTTCCTACATTTGTGAACCCGGTGAATTTCGGCATCCCGCAGAAGGAGCTGAAGATGAATTTCGGCATCCCGCGGAAGGAGCTGAAGATGAGGACTCGGAAATTGGTGGACCCACGCCGTCTGGCGAGGTATATTAAGCCTATGTTGAGCAGATGCAATAACTGATTTGTGCATATATATGTATTCACACATGTTTCATATTTTTAGACCTCCGCATCGAACCAAACCACTAAACGAGGCCATGCCCAAGGGATGGGCAAAGATGAGCATCTCACAATTGACGAGGTGAATGCAACTACTGGCCAACCACTGGCACCCGTGCCGAACGCAGTTAAGTTTGTGCATCAATGCGGAGTCACTGTCAGGGACAACGTTTATATCAGCACTCAGGAATGGATTAAGCCAAAGTTAGAGGGAGTTAGTTACGTCGACAAGAGAACCAAAGATGTGCTTTGGAACAAGCTCATTGCACATTTCACCCTACCGGTCTTGGAAGATGAGGTGAAGACAAAAAAATGACGGACAAAGTCAAGCATTTCGCTCTTAAGAAGATGGCTCAACAATTCAATAACTACAAGAACAAATTATTCCGTGAGTGGGAAGAAGATGGGAAACTTCCGGATTTCACCGGCACACGAGAGAGGCAGCGGCCTCACTGGCCTGCATTTCTGGAGTACAAGAAATCAGAACGAGCTAAGAAAAGGTCGCAAACGAATAAGAATAATGCAGCGAAAAAGAAGTATCACCATAAGATGGGGCCAGGTGGCTACCGAGTTGCCGAGCCTAAGTGGGAAAAAATTGAGTCCGAGTTGCGTGCAAAAGGGCTCACCCCGGTCACAGAGGAATGGGACAGAAGGATAAGGAATTGGCTACTTGCGCATGGAGGGGAGTATGACATGGAAACAGGGGAGTTAATAATTGATGAAAGCAAAGTAGTCAACGGAGCCCAAAAAAAATTATTGACTTAATTGCCAAGTCTAAAGAGGGAAAGTTTATTTCCGACAGAGAGAAGGACGAGCTGTCAGAGGCCCTCGGGACCAAAGAAAAAGGAGGATCAACACGAGGCTTAGGAGAAGTGCCGTGGATTGAAGGGTTTCCCGAGGACCGTGCCTCTTATAGAAGCCGATTGAGAGCAAAGAGGAGGAAGGAGCAGCAGGAATCAGACCGGTTGATGATCTTAGAAAGAAATCATGACCAGATGGTTGCTCTCTATAAGGAGCAGCAGAAGCAAATAGATCAAATGCGCGAGCAAGGGGCGCCAACTCTTCAGCTGGAACAAGCGAGTCAAGGCGGCCCATCGCATCGCAGAAGCAGCGTGGCTTCCTCGGTTATGGTCGGTGATGATGAGACAAGTTACCCCGTGGATTATATCACGGAGAAAACAACTTGTGAGCTGCATGTCCCAGTATTTAACTTATCCACGAAGGTGGCGGACGGCTATGCATTCTCCATTGACTCTACAGCATCGTGGCTTGGCAATGCCATTCCAGATGGATATGCTCGTGTCGGCGTGGATCAAGTTGTACAAGGATATGAATCACTGAACCTTGAGTTCCCAAGAGCTGATGATGAGTCGGTGCTAGGGGACGTCGTGGGTGGTCTAATTCTATGGCGGAAGAAATACATCAAGTTTGAAGGCTGGGCGCCAAGGCCACCATCGTCTCCGCCAATTCACGATTCACCACCTGATGACGATGAAGGGGACGACAACCATCAGTCGCCTCCGCATCAGTCGTCTCCGCCGCCGCGTGCGCCGACTCCACCGCCGCGTGAGCCGACTCCACTGCTGCGTCAGCCCACTCCGCCGCTGCATGAGCCACTCCACCGCCGCATGAGCCGACTCCGCCGCCGCATGAGCCGACTCCTGAGCCCCGACATAGGAAGGGCGCCACTTCGTCGTCCATGGGATTCGGGCGAGACCCCCGACGTTCGCCCCTCCCAAAAGTACCCAAAAGCCTTGACGACCTCAGAGCTTGCGACATGACTAAAGAGCAATTGGATGCGTGGGTGGATGCAGACACAAAAAGACAGCTTGCACGGAAAAAGCCCGAGGAAAAGCAAACATTTACTGCAAAGGAAAACAAGTGGGCTATTGGATTCATCACGGAACCATCGCAATATGAGAAAAATAAGCCAGATAACTATTTACGAGCTCTGAGTAAAAGTAGTAGCTCTCCCAAGACGAGAAGTAGTAGTGCCAGAGGGAAAAGAGACGTTGCCCAGCTCGGACAACAGGCAAACCAGTCGATAGCCCCGCTCGTAGTTATACCCAGTGGTCATGGCTCCGTGACGGACCTAATTCCTACTTTATCCTTGAAGAAGGACTTTGCTGCAGATGCTGGTATTACTCTTGCTCAACTGGACAACGAAAATCTCTTTCCGTCTGATGTAGATGATTCATGGAAATGGAAATGGGGGAGGTCCCTGCTGCGAGGTGATCAGATAAAGTGTCTACCGACATGTATGCGACAACTCCATAGTTGGTACATGAAAACCACAAAGCAATTTGATGAATTTTTGATCTGTGTGAAAGTTACAAAAAATCATTTCGCGGGTGAAGACATGTTCACAATTCAGCTCGAAGAACTCTGGTACTTATACAACCTTGACTCCCTCGACTTGGCTCTCGTCGGTGCCTACTGTCTGTAAGTGATTCAATTCATTTATTTCCAAAAAAGATAAAGTCTTTAGCTCTCAGCTCGTTCATTGCCATCGCTAATTATGCTCACTACGGTATTATGCAGAATGAAGAGTGATGAATGTGGTAGAAAGGGCATCTATGGCTTTGGGTTCGTTAACCCAGTACGAGTTAATGCAAGGACACTAAAAAACCACGTGAAGGACACGGAGAAGAACTTGCTAAATGCCCTAATGAAGCAACATTTCAACACGGAGATAATGTTTCCTTACTTCTTCAGGTAAGAGAGTGTTACTCGCTTGTACAAATTAAGTGTAACTGATGAGTTACTGACGTGTATATAATCATGCGCAGCGATCATTACATTCTGCTAGTCATTGAAGTTGATAGATCAAGAGTTCAAGTCTACGACTCATTGGACTGGCCTGAGGAGAGGTACCAAAGCATTCTAGATACGCTCCAAAGGTAATTTCAAACATTATCGCACTATATCAGTCTCTCTTATTGATTTCAGAGATATCAAGCAACTAATAACTCATTTATTCTTTTTTTTGCCGGCAGGGTTTGGAAACAATTCAAAGCGAGGACAAAGGGTTCAGGTTCATTTGAAGAACAGCTGACTTTTGTTCACCCACAGGTAGGTAGTACGGTCTAGCTAGGTTCACGCATCTCTTTATTTATTGTTTTCAATACCACTATATGTTGACTATGATTTGATTGAATTCTATTCTCGTAAAGTGGATCGAGAGGCAACCACAGGGGACCAATTTCTGTGGATATTTCGTTTGCGAGTGGATTCGTCGTTCGGTCACTGAGCGGGACCCAAAGAAATTTTTAGACGTACGTGAACAATCATATTCATCAATTGATCTCCAGTGTCATTCATAATTTTTGATAGTCATGATTAATATTCGTATTGATCTCCTTCTTTTATAGGCAGAGCCATTGCGCGAGAGTATGCCACTAAAGAAGCGCTTTCAAGCACTAGCAGAGGAACTTGCGGGGTTTCTGCTCAGCGAAGTCATACCTACAAAAGGAAAATACAATGGAGAATAGCGGTGAAGTCCCGGTTATGATCTCCCGTGTAACCGAATAGACGGGCTCTAGTCCCGGTTATGATCTCCACACACGTGTAATCGAATAGACGGGCTCTAGTCCCGGTTATGAGCACCTCCATGTAACCGGATAGACGTGAACATATTTTTATTTATGAACATTTTGATATGTTATATGTAGTTTCTGTTTTTAATTAATTAAACGCATATTTTTTTGCACCATTTCAATATTAAATTGGGTGGAAAAACAAAAAATTACAAGCTGCCACGTGTGAGGTCCTTGGTCCCGGGTCGTATGACCAATCGGGACTAGAGGTCCTCCACCACGCCCGCGCCTCGGCGGCCACGTGGGAGCCTGTTGTTCCGGGTCGTAACGGACCCGGTACTAGAGGGGGGCCTCTAGTGTCGCCTTGCTAGTCCCGGGTGGACACCCGGTACTAGAGTCCCTTACGACCCGGGACCAGTGGCCCTGTTTCCACTAGTGGCAGTGCCGTCGGCCTAGGCTGCCACGTGTGCTGATCTGGTGCGTCTGGGAGGAGTCTTACGCCGACGGCATTCCAGCGTCGACATGGCGCCATCCTGTGCGTCCCCACAGCATCCCAATGCCGTCGGCGTATGTTAGACCATATTTTCAGTTTCTGAAACTTTTTGCTGCTGGTTTCTGGCGCATTTTAAATACAATTAAAATTGCACAAATTATAAAACATCACAGAAACATCAAATGAACATAACATACATATCCAAATGACACAAACATGATTCAAATTCATCCAAACTCAAAAATGACACAAACATAGTTCGAATTAACACACGCTACACCCGAACACATCCTACACCTCCCGAGAGCCCGAGGTATCCATTTCTGACAGCGTGAGAATAGGCAACCGACCGCGTGGGCCAGTCGAACCACACAAGGAATCCGGCGAGGCACGGGACGGTGTGGTCTCACGCGACGAACTCGGCGAGGCACCACCAGTGCCATGCTCCACGAGCGTGCGCGTCGAAGTCGGCGAGGCGGAAGCACGACCAAAGGGTGCAGTCCTCGAGTATCCCGATCCCTACATGTTTTGATTCCAAGTTAGCAACTTGGAAAGCACAGCATGACGGTAACAACTTGTTTGGCAAATAACTAACCGGAGTCGCTGTCTTGTATGTGCGAGCGACTGACTCGCTCGTTGGGCCGACAGGCATGATCCCCGGCCTAGGAGGACGCGTAGGCAACTGCGACCGCTCTCCAGTGGCATGAAACTTCTTGTCAGCCTACAAGATAGTTTAGATGTCAGGAGTTGCAGAAAAAGAAGGTTCAAACTAGAGGAAATGGAACTTGTCATATTTTACAAATATAAAAGTTGAAACTTACAGCATCCCTCAACTCTGCCCACTCCTCATACTCCTGCCTCTTCTGTACCCACAACTGATACTCTCTCTCATAGTGCACGTAAGCGGCATCGAAGGCCGTCTCGAAATCAGCCTACAGTTTTAAAAGGGAACGCATCTAGTCAACTTAGCCACTTAGCTAGGAACGAATGTCGGAAAGAGAATGAAATTGAGAAAAACTTACATCGGGGCGAGCTCGGGAAGGCCGACGAGGCAGGACGGGAGGGTCGTCAGCGGTGAGGGTAGCCTTGACATGCGAGAGGCCCAACTCAGGAGTACGCGTGAGTACCGCACTAAGCATGAGAGGACGGCCATACTCCCAACCGTTCCCGGCAAGGACCACCGCTCTCTCGTCGGTGTCATGCTCAAGAGGTTTGTCCACCTCTGGATTTATACCCTTGAACGTCTCGACGTATGCCGTTAGCCCCTCCTTGGCAGTGCCGAAGTAATCGGGCTGCGAGGGCTGAGGCTCAGAAAAATTGGGCTTCCTCATCTTCATCCTCTCCCATGTTTGCATGTGCGTAAGAGGCTCCCCGAGATCGGCCTCCTGCAATACCAAAGAAGTGTCATGCGTATCAAGTAGGAACATGAGGGGAAATAAATGAAGATTGTTTCATATATATATACCAGCTTTGCCTTGAAGCGATCATGGTTGCGGGCACCCGCACAATGTGTCCCCCCGATCCCACGGTTTAACTTGTTTCGCTCGCTCAAGGCCTTGAACCCGGGGTCCTCCCCAGCCCACCTAGACACCAACGCCCTCCACGCGTCATCCTTGCCATAGGCCCATGAGGGCCTAAACTGAAAAAACAATACTCATGTGAAGAACGGATAATGCAATTGCAACTTAGCAGCAACATGTAATCTCATTAACAATCTACTTACCGCCATGTAGTCATCTACGGTCACCTCAAGTGGATTCTCCACAATCTCATGCTTCACCGCCGTCTTGCCTAACGTCTCAGTACTGAAATGATTGATCATGGTATGCTTTGCATTGTAGAACTGCTGTCGTGTCAACTTCCTACAAGCCCCCTCCAAAGTCTTGTCCGCATCGCCCCGCTGCTCAGGAAGTACCCTATAGAACTTCTTTAATCATGCACAAAAAACAAATTGTGAGAGCATGGTGGGGACATCAAGTATGAACGAAATTCGAAAAGTTCAACTTACCCAAAACTTGTTGATCACGACGTCAGAACATTTCCCGCCGGTCGCGTAATTGGCGGCCTGATAGTCTACCCAATGGGTGGCTAGCTTCGTCGCGCCGTTGGGGACGGTATTGTACAAGCCCGGCCAAAACTTCCTAATCAAAGCTCCAACCGGGGTGTTAGGCACACGGGCTCCCGCAGGATGTATCCAGTTGCTGCATAATAATTAAACATTAGTACATGTCAAATTGTCCTGACCACAATGAATTTACCATGTTCAAAATTAGTATATATAGTCACTTACTCTTTCCCATTAGGCGTAATGAGGATCTTCTCCTCCTCGGTAGCAGGTTCCTTGTCCTCATCAGGGACCTGGGATTCCCCTCGAATCCTTGGCTTCTTCGGCGGCGCGGAGGGCCCCGCCTCCAAGTCCGTGGAGGGGCCCGCCCCCACGTCCGTGGAGGGGCCCGTCTCCTCCGAACCCTCGTCGACAGAAGCAGAGGGTATGTCCGAAGACACGTTGCCCCCACCTCGCCCTCGTCCTCCCTCGCCCTCGTCCTCGTCCTGCACCTCGTCCCCGCGGAGGAACTGGAGCATCGGCACCTCCCCCTCCTCCAGTATCTCCACCCTCACCTGCATTGAGAAAGGGTGAACAATTAAGCATAAAGACATGATCCAATTAAGAATTGCATCACCTCTACTCTCACCACTGTCAGACAGGTAACGCGGGTTCGGAATAAGTTCTCTTCCACTTTTAGTAAATTTCTTCTGGCGTATCTTCTTCAGCAAGGAGGCCGATGATTCCTTGACTTGGCTCATCTTGGTCAATCACCTGCATTGAGAATGGGTAAACTTTTAAGCATAAAAGACATGATCCAATTAAGAAGCATGAAGACGTAATGCAATTAATAAGCATGTTAAAAGACATGATCCAATTAAGAACAAATTTTTATCTAGAGTGCACCAAATGCAGTAGCATCAAATAATCAACAATCAAATTCATCTCAAATTCATGTAATTGATCTCAGATTTGTTTCTATCAAGATTACAGCAAACAAAATGATAAATTGATCTCACATTTACAACACTAGGCTACCAAGCAACATCACAAAATTGTCTAAATTTGCTATGCAGTGATATATAGAGGCAAGAACATCACAAGAAAGGCACGGTGTCATACCTTGTCTTCGACGGCGATTCCGGCAGGGAGGTGGTCGGGCGACGGGAGCACGGCGGGGATGAGGGGAATTGGCGAGCCTGGGGTGGACGAGGATGGCAGAGAGAAGCTTGGCGGCGGGGACGGCGAGGACAACAGCGGGTCGGGCGACGGGAGCTGCGGTGAAGCTTGGCGGCGGGAGAAGTTGGGGAGAAGCTTGGCAGCGGGAGGGAGGAGATACAGAGCCGGGGAGGACGTTGGCCGTGAGGGACGGCCCGCTCGCCGGCGGGAGCGGTGCTGCGAGCTGGCGGCGCCGGCGGGGAAAGAAACCCTAGCTAGAACGGGCTTTGGCGGCGGCCAGCTTTGCCGCTGGCGAGCTGGCGGCGCCGGAGGGTTCGGCGAAGTCGCCGGCGCGAGGAGTGCTCGGGGAGGTCGCCGGCGCGGGGAGGGATTGGGTCGCCGGCGCGGGGAGGGATTGGGTCGCGGGCGCGAGGCGGCCGGGATTTGGTTAGTTGGGGATTTGGTTTTGGATAGAAGGTGTGCGAAGCCATTCGGGCCGATTTGGCTTAGCCATTCAGGCCTACGCCGACGGCAAAGCCGTCGGCGTATGGTTTTTTTTTAAGAAATCAATTATTATTTTAATTTTTTAATTTTTTTTCAATTCTTCTATTATTTTCTATTTTTCATTTTTTTTGACTCACTGGTCCCTTTATCCTTCGGCAGAGACTACCTCTTCGTTCTAGGCTCTTCTTTCTCCATTTATATGCGCATTCGACTACTTTTCACTGGTCTCTTTTTCCATTTCATTTTGCTACCCCCTTTAGACTACTTTTCACATTGATATTAAACAAACCCTGCAAATTACATTGACAACATATATTACACAGAGAAAAAAATATCGGTAGTAGCGAGAACACAACATAAATTCATCTACCATCGACGCAGCCTCCCGCATCACTCCTGCCTTTCGACGACGCAACACCCTTGCCCTTCGACGACGCAGCACCCTTGTCCTTCGACTACCTAAATTAACCATGCCCCTTTCAGAACCACGTCGGATCGAAGTTGCCTACCTTCTCCAGTGGCCACTCTGACCGGCAAATCGGCAAATCATCGCGTGGCCGTGAGACGGCAGATCGGCCTTCGATCCACGGAGCGGCAAGACGTCTCTGATGATTTGCAACCATCGGAACAAGTGTTGGGAATGTTGCTAATCATCAGAGATTCTTGCCGCTGCTTGGATCCGACCGAGGGGAGGGTTCCCGGAACTGAAGGATTTCTAGATAGAACAAAACACATGGTTTCCTCGTCATACAGCCCAACGGTGGCTCGTGAGTGCCTGCATATCAAATCCTCGTCATACACCCGAATGTTTTGTGTTTGAGCGTCACTTCGATCCAAGCAGAGGTAAGACATCTCTGATGATTTACAACCGTCCGGCAAGACATCTCTGATGATCTGCGACCGTTTGGAACGGTTGCAGGTCATCAGAGACGTCTTGCCGCTGGTTGCCCAAAGATGCCTCTCCGAGTGACGCTGGAATGTTTTGTGTGAGTGAGTAACCTGTCTGAGGAGGTGGGCTATATATAGGGTCGCATGGCTTACGAAGTGGTCGTGATAGTGCTGATCCGACGGCTCAGAAGCGCTCAAAAGAAATACACCGCTGATCCAACGGCTCACAAGCGCTGGAAGGAAGCACATGATCCGTGTGCTTCTTCCTGATTGGGCATACTACAGCTCACAAGTTCTGAAAAGAAACACACACCGCTGATCCAACGGCTCACAAGCGCTCGAAAGAAACACACCGCTGATCCAACGGCTCACAAGCGCTGGAAGGAAGCACATGATCCGTGTGCTTCTTCCTGATTGGGCATACTACAGCTCACAAGCCCTGAAAAGAACACACACCGCTGATCCAACGGTTCCCAAGCGCTCGAAAGAAACACACCACTGATCCAACGGCTCACAAATGCTGAAGGAAACACACAATCCGTGTGCTTCTTCCTGATTGGGCATACTACAGCTCACAAGCCCTGAAAAGAAACACACACCGCTGATCCAACGGCTCACAAGCGCTCGAAAGAAACACACCGCTGATCCAACGGCTCACAAGCGCTGGAAGGAAGCACACGATCCGTGTGCTTCTTCCTGATTGGGCATACTACAGCTCACAAGCCCTGAAAAGAAACACACACCGCTGATCCAACGGCTCACAAGCGCTGGAAGGAAGCACTCCGGGATGTGAGCGGGTTCACCGGCATCACTTTCTCTCTTGTGAGTTTCTGCACTTTGAGGTGAAAACTCCCCTTCCGGGCGAACCGGATAGAATCTTGTGTTGATTTGGGGTAGACCTTGGTTTCTCACCTTCCTATGGCCTAACCTAACACAACCAAGCAAAAAAGTCCACTGGCCTACCCCCTTTCGACGCACGTCTATGGGGGTAGACGAAAACGCTAGGATTTTTCCAGCGGATTTAGGGTTTCGCCGAAGCGGGGCCCCAGAGCGTCGGAACCCCACCCAATCCTAGGTTTTGCCATAGCATGTGTATACAAGTGTGTTGGTTGCTGCAGATGTCCAAGTTCCCACTCCGGGATGTGAGCGGGTTCACCGGCATCACTTTCTCTCTAGTGAGTTTCTGCACTTAGAGGTGAAAACTCCCCTTCCGGGCGAACCGGATGGAATCTTGTGTTGATTTGGGGTAGACCTTGGTTTCTCACCTTCCTATGGCCTAACCTAACACAACCAAGCAAAAAAGTCCACTGGCCTACCCCCTTTCGATGCACGTCTATGGGGGTAGACGAAAACGTTAAGGTTTTTCCAGCGGATTCAGGGTTTCGCCGAAGCGGGGCCCCAGAGCGTCGGAACCCCACCCAAACCTAGGTTTTGCCATACCATGTGTATACAAGTGTGTTGGGTGCTGTGGATGTCCAAGTTCCCACTCCGGAATGTGAGCGGGTTCACCGGCATCACTTTCTCTCTAGTGAGTTTCTGCACTTAGAGGTGAAAACTCCCCTTCCGGGCGAACCGGATGGAATCTTGTGTTGATTTGGGGTAGACCTTGGTTTCTCACCTTCCTATGGCCTAACCTAACACAACCAAGCAAAAAAGTCCACTGGCCTACCCCCTTTCGACGCACGTCTATGGGGTAGACGAAAACGTTAGGGTTTTTCTATCGGATTCAGGGTTTCGCCGAAGCAGGGCCCCAGAGCGTCGGAACCACACCCAAACCTAGGTTTTGCCATACCATGTGTATACAAGTGTGTTGGGTGATGTGGATGTCCAAGTTCCCACTCCGGGATGTGAGCGGGTTCACCGGCATCATTTTCTCTCTAGTGAGTTTCTGCACTTAGAGGTGAAAACTCCCCTTCCGGGCGAACCGGATGGAATCTTATGTTGATTTGGGGTAGACCTTGGTTTCTCACCTTCCTATGACCTAACCTAACATAACCAAGCAAAAAAGTCCACTGGCCTACCCCTTTCGACGCACGTCTATGGGGGTAGACGAAAACGTTAGGGTTTTTTCAGCGGATTCAGGGTTTCGCCGAAGCGGGGCCCCAGAGCGTCGGAACCCCACCCAAACCTAGGTTTTGCCATACCATGTGTATACAAGTGTGTTGGGTGCTGTGGATGTCCAAGTTCCCACTCCGGGATGTGAGCGGGTTCTGGCCGTTGGCACAGTCGGCACAGGTGTTTATTTATTTTACATGTATATGTTGTAGGGTCGGGTTTCGGAAAACTCAAACCGTTATTTTATGCGGGTGGGATACCGAAATTGTGAGGGAAATTATATAGTCTAATTTATATATAAATTATACCTATATTAAATATTATATAGAGAAATAAATAAATAAATTTTATATAGAGAAATAAATAAAAAAGGAACATATATACGCCGACGGCTTTGCCGTCGGCGTATTATATCAGCGGAAACGTCTGCTCCGCTCCGTCACGGTGGGATTGGGTACGCCGACGGCCACGGGTACGCCGACGGCGGCCGTCGGACCCGATGTGGCTACGCCGACGGCCTGTTGCGCGGCTGCCCTAGTACGGCTTGTACGCCGACGGCCCCGACATTTGGCCGTCGGCGTACCAGCCGGCCGTCGGCGTTTTGACGCATTCCCGTAGTGTGCGTGGCATGTTTGGTAGAGGCACTGAAAATTCATCGGTTAGACGTACGGCTTGACGAGGTCTTGAGTCAAGTTAATTGGTTTCCTTGATGCAACGGACAGTGTACGAACTACATGCTCACGTAGATTGCATGTTTTTTTTTCATCAAAGTGTTAGTTAAGGGTATGACTTGGTAGGCATGCCAAAATTAATTCATTTTCTGATGAACTGCTCCATGGAAAGGTTCTATCATGATCTCAGAAACCATAGTTCAAGTGCAAATGACTTGTACAACGTCAAGACTTATGGGCGGTCAAGAAATTAGTAACCAAACTCCACTTGCCATTAGCATTTCCTGCCCGTTATGCAATCCTAATCCACGGGAGTAGAAAAGTGAACTCAATGAGGATACCTAGACATTCGATATTCGGACAACCACGAGACAGTGTTTCACCGTAGACAATTGTGGTGTGTTGGTCCATGACACGGAATCAAAGTAATTACGAGCTAGTCTTCGCACAAACGTATTTACACAATTATTCTGTCTATAAGTAGAAAGGGTACAAGTCATTTGGAAATGTGAGTGTAATGTAACAATAGCCAAATTAAGATCTATAAGTACACTTTTCACACGCCTGTTGCACTCATACTTCTCGTCCAAATAAATGTAAATTCATTCATTAAGAGAGGGTTTAATAGTGTTACAATCCAAGGGAAAGGCAAAAACTGCAATGTCCTAAAAACACATATACTCTCGCGACATAAAATACGTATGGCCTAGGGCTGGACATAAAGCTCGAAGTTCGGTAAGCTTAATTAGCGCTCGCTAACTCGACTTGTTTGAGATCGGCTCGTTTTCTTAATGAACCGAGCTGAGCAGCAATTTTAGCTCGTTAACACTAATGAGCTAAACAATCAAACTAACGAGTTTCACGAGCTACTCGTTAAACTCATTATCAACATGCCGCTAGGCTGTAAATCTATATCTCTTAAGTATTTTTTCACGCGGTTGGTGTTTGACAAATGTATGTCACCGTATTTTTCTAAGTATATCTATGTCGAAAATCTTTTACTCCTGATGCTTTCTTGATAGCTTGTGTAGTTAGCTAAATACTCTGATACATCTTCTTAACGAGTTTAACGAGCTACTCGCGAGCGCTCGCGAACATATAACGAACCGTGCCGAGCTTTATATTTAACTCGTTATCCTTAACGAGCTTAACGATCCGAGCCTTAACAATCACGAGCCATAACGATCCGAGGCTTAACGATCTGAGCAGCTCGTTAGTCCAGCCCCTTAGCCCCCGCTAGAGCCCACATCTTACCTTCCTCTTTGGTCTTGATGACCACCGTTGACACTGTGGCGGAATGGTTCAGTCCACTCTTTGCAAATTTCCCACGAGATTAGCTAGCATAGCCAAGGAAATAAGAGCCTTTTGGGAACGCCTTCATTTTTTATCATCTCCATCCAAATCGCAGTCTGACAACCTAACGAAGTATTGCCATTGATCTCTTCAACAAATGAACCAAATAAGCATTTCAACACTTATCAATGAACTTAATAATGTATATACAATGTTCACGATGTAAATACTATTTATTTTAACAGCTTATTTCACAGAACATATTTCGTTCCTTTGACGAACACCAGCCCTACATAAACCTCGGATCAGACTACAAATGTAAAATATTTCCCTAAACAAGTACACTGGTTTACTGACCGAGAGGCTCATCTTTTTAGATAAAGGGATTTTATTACTTAAGAGTTTTAAGCATTACATCCGGCCTCTGCATAGCTAAGATGCACACAGCCAAAGACAGAGAGGCTCATCTAGCTCCATGACCCAAAGGCGTTCTCAGATATCATGCATACACTCACTGACTCACAATGCCACCACACCACAACAACTCATGAGTCACCAGTGACAACATGCTAACACCAATTTAAAAAAAAAACTACTGTAGTATCCTAGACAAGTTATTGCCAGCGGTCGAAATAAGCTCTTTCGCGGGGTGGAAGACCAAGCAAGTAATGATCAACTCAGGAGGTGGGTGGATCAGTTGATCCTTTTCTCGATTGAAAATGGTGGTGAAACGGCAGCTGTTATTATCCAATCCAAGGGAAAAGTGTGGGATACGATCCATTGCGCAAAGCCGCAAACATATATTAAGCATTTCCAAAAACATTGGTCTCAATATCCAAAGTCTTCCTCAAGTATGAAATATACACTCATAAGGCCACGACAACTCATGAGTCACCAGTGACAACACCATGCATCGCCAGTGCGCCTATATAAACATGAGCTCCGGCCGGTGCATGTATTCCACACAAGCATAACTGCATAAGTCAGCATCAAGCATAGATAACACAGCCTAACAAATTAAGATGGCTTCTTCCACTCCATACCTTGTCCTACTCTTGAGCGTAGTCAGCCTCCTGCATGCATCTCTCACGGCGGCGAACCCGCCACAACAGCCGCCGCCGTTTCAGCTGCCAGAATCGGAGGTGAGGGCCAGGTTTCAGAGGTGGATGACCAAGTACTCAAAGACTTACCCGAGCGAGAGGAGAAGGAGAAGCGGTTCAGGGTGTTTGAGGACAACCTCAACAAAATCGGCGGGTTCGGGCCGCAGACGGATACCACCGTCGTCGTTGGAGGGTTTGGACCGCAGACCATCACGACTGTCACGGTGGGCATGAACAGGTTCGGCGATCTGGAACCAGAAGATGTCGCCGCACAGTTCACCGGGTTCAACAGCACAACGGGTTTGGTTCACGGGGCGCCCTCCTACCTCCCATACGACTCCTTTAAGCCGTGCTGCGTCGACTGGCGCTCCAGCGGCGCCGTCACCGGCGTCAAGTTTCAAGGCACCTGCTGTAAGTGAAGCTAGCTAGTAGCTCCTGCTGCTCAGTTGATCAATTCTTCTAGTAAAGTGGGTAGTAATTGACATCATGCATGGTTTCTTAATAATTACTGATCATGCTGCGTTGCGTGCATGGATATCTATGTATGGCCATAGTGTCGTGCTGGGCGTTCGCGGCGGTGGCGGCGATCGAAGGCATGAACAAGATCAGGACCGGGGAGCTGGTGTCTCTGTCGGAGCAGCAGCTGGTGGAGTGCGACACCGGGAGCAGCGGCTGCGGAGGCGGCCGCGTGGACACCGCTCTGGGCCTGGTGGCTGCCCGCGGCGGCATCACGTCGGAGGCCAAGTACCCGTACAGCGGGTTCAACGGCAAGTGCAACGTGGACAAGCTGCTGTTCGACCACGACGCGTCCGTGAAGGGGTTCAAGGCCGTGCCGATCAACGACGAGCGGCAGCTGGCACTGGCGGTGGCGCGGCAGCCTGTGACGGTGTACATCGACGCGAGCGCGTGGGACTTCCAGTTCTACTCCGGTGGCATCTACCGTGGCCCCTGCTCTGGCGACCCGGCGAAGGTCAACCACGCAGTCACCATCGTCGGCTACTGCGAGGAGTTCGGGCAGAAGTTCTGGGTGGCTAAGAACTCGTGGAGCAACGACTGGGGCGAGCAGGGGTACATCAAGCTCGCCAAGGACGTGCCCTGGCCGACGGGCACCTGCGCCCTCGCCAGCTCGCCCTTCTATCCGACTGCTTGACCCACGACGCCTCCATGCCTCGGGCTTTTGCGTGTGGCTTATGGCAAGTATATAGTGCATCGGTCGATCACAGACGGATGAGATCGGTGGATGTAGGTACTGTTTATTTTTCCTTGTGATCATGTAAAACAAAATATTACTAATATTGTGTAGCAACCATTTGGATCAATCAATAAATCATTTAATAAAAAGGATTTGCTTAGATCTGGACGCCTAAAATTTCTCAAATATTCTACTGTATTCAAAAGGGTCTAACTAACATTGAATCGTATTATGTTTGATTTCAATGTTTATAACGGATGCCCAAACTTTGACCCAATCTATTAATTAAGTAGTTTGATTAGAAGGCGAAAAGCCAAAATAGAATTACAACCCGACTGCTCTCATGGCATTATTTCACGCAACCACTTTGCACCCCCGATAATCCAAAGTTTAGCTTCGTTCTTGATTTTATCGAAGGTCACCGCAGCTGGGGATTGCTTGTTGTGAAAGACATGAGCATTCATTTCGTTTCAAATTTCCCAAGTAATGAACAAGATGAGGGAGCCATGGCTTTTCGATTCGGTGTCGAGGAGCTGGTCATGCAAAGCCACCAACTTTTGAGGTAGAGAGTTGGCTAATGCAGAAGGGTGAATCGTGAACAGGCCAATCTAATATTTGATGCGGCTTCAAATCCTCATAGTGAAGTGCCGACTCCATGCACTAGTAGAAACAAGCCCATCTATCCCGGGTCCAGAGGGCCTTTGATCCCGGGTTTACAACCGGGATTAAATGGTCGGGACTAGAGGGGGGTGGCTTTTATCCCGGGTGTCCACGACCCGGGATAGATGGGCCTCCACGTGGGCGCGGCTGGGCGCGCAGGGGGGGGGAGCTTTGGTCCCGGTTCGTGACACGAACCGGGACCAAAGGGTTTGCATCTTTTGTATTTTATTTGCTTATTTTTTAGGGTTTTCGATTTTTTGTTTTCCATTTAATTATTTCCTATTAATTAAGATCACGTTGCGCATACAAAGTCACACACATATATAAAGTTGACACATCGATCGATGTCACGCGTGATGCATACATATAAGTCACACACATACGTTTTGATACATATATAATTAAGTCACACACCGACATCACGTTTCTCACGTCGAGATCACGTCAATTACATTGGAGGCAGAAAATAATTTCTAGGGTGAAAAAATTCTCCGGATTTCTTCAGGACCTCCTTGTTCAAAAATCCTGCCAATTCCTCTTGAATTGCTATAAGGCGCTTCGTTGGTATGAGCTTGTCCTTCTCTCGTTCCATCTAGATCAATAAGAAAATGTGAAATCATCAGAAAATGTGAAAATGGAAATGAACACAAATATGGTAATGAAGTAATTGCCGAGAGTGTATACAGACCTCTGTTGTTCTGAGCTTTCTATCCCGCTGATGAACAAAAGATCGTATGTACTCGCAAACATAATATCCACATAAATTATTCCCTTGTGCCTGCCTCAGACACCACTTTACAAAGAATAGAATTTAATCAAAATAACAATCAAGCATGATAATGGTGCTGAAACTAGAATTTAAAAGTTGCGCGGACATATATATAGTACTACTACTTACCTTGGTTTCATACCAAAACAGGTGCGGTTTCCAAGTCCCACGAACCTCGGTAATGAACTTTTCCCAAACCCTGGCCGGCAAAAGAAAAAATCAAAGGACTTGAACGAACGAAAGAGATCGATATATAGAGCGATAATGACTGAAGTTACCTCTGAAACATTGCTTGCAAGTTGATATAATCGTCCATATCTTTCCTTAACGAGTCCAGGACTTGAACGCATGCTTGTTCAGGTCTAATGTCTACCAGAATCCAATGGTTGCTTCACACATTTATATGTCCATGAGTTACACTAAACATCGAGTAAGCAAAGTAGAATGTGTAGAAGGTACGGTAACACTCACCTGAAGTTGTAAGGAAGAAGTATATCTTCACATGTATGGTGTTTCACTAGATATTGGAGCATGTAATGCTCGGTGTCCTCGGGATGGTTCCTTACGGTTACTTCATGAATCCAATATGGGTCCATGAACCCTAAACTATAGATTCCGTTGTCTCTGCATTCGACGATCTTCATTCTGCATATATAATAGCGTACAAAAGAATAAAGTTAGATAATTGGCAACGAACGAGCTGAGATAGAGACTTAATTAAATTGCATAAAATAAATCACTTACAAACAATAGCAGCTGATGATGGCTTTGTCGAGGGAGTCTTGATTGAATAACTGAAATATTTCGTCAAACGGCACATACATCGCGTTATCCTCTAAATAATGGTCTTTCTTATATGAAACGTGGAAATACTCATGGTGCCTTTACGGCTCCCTCGTACCACTCATGCAAACGTCGCAATTGTGTCGGCAGAGATTTGACCATCTCAGGTCTGACCAAGGGCTTCCCGTAGGCATATGTCCATGCATACATATACTCTTTGGGGTTTTCTATGCGAATTGTGTCTTGCTGTATTTCCTTATCGGACACCACTTTGAACGCGGGGACCGACTGGTTTGCCTGTTCTCCGAGCTGGGCCACTTGTTTCCCGGATTTCTTATTAGCTTCCCTCTTTTGGCGAAATGCAGCCTCCTTCTCCTGCTGGGCCTTTTTAGCTGCCATCTGCTGCTGCTCCCTCTTTTGGCGACATGCCTCATTCTCCTGCAAATTCCGTTCTCTAATTAACTTTTCAATGGTACGATCATAGTCGTCTCGCAGAATAGGCGGCCGTGCCGGCCCAGTCGATAGATTTTTCAGAAATTGTGCCACTTTTCCCGGTGCTATTACCTCCTTTCGCATGTGCCGTTTCGGTGCCAATTGTTTTTTCACATCAGCTCGCACCGACTCCTCGAGTTCCTCTGGAGTCAAGTCGTAGGATCTCTTTGGAAGAGGCTTTCGCAACTCACGTTCCTCTCGAGTTTCTGGCGGGAAGTTTAAAGCGCACCTCTCTGTATATTTCGACGGGATCTTTAGTTTCCGCGAAACAGAGCGCACTCTCTCTTGAGGTGGTGGGGATGGACTCGGGCTGGGCTCCCGACAGTCGTCACGAGGTGGCGAGGATGCATCTTGAGGTGGGGGGGATGGATCTTGAGGTGGTGGTGCAGGGGATGGATCATGACGTGGGGAGGGAGGATCTTGAGGTGGGGGGGATGGATCATGACGTGGGGAGGGTGGATCTTGAGGTGGGGGGTTGCTACTTGGAGGAGTCGGTGGCCTTGGCGGCGGCAAATTTGGAAACAAGATGTATTTCTTTGGCCACAGAATGATGGACTTCTTGGCATCTCCTAGTGTCCTCTCGCCGTCACCTCCAGGAATGTCAAGATTTAGATTAGCATATAACGGCACAATGTCATCCACCCCGACAATAGCATAGCCAGCTGGAATCCCGCCGAGATGGTACCTTGGTCCAGGTTCATTCAGTAAAGCATAGCCGACCGCCACCTTGAAGGACAAGTTGCCCATTGCCATATGTAGCTCGCATTCTGTCTTCTCCGTGATATCATCCACGGGGTATCGAGTCGGCGGCGCTTCAAGTTCAGAATGTTCCATCTGCGTGGAACCCACGCTGCTTTTTTGCTGATTAGATGGGGCGGCTTCGACTTCTGGACTTTCTAGCTGCACACGAGATTCCCTTTGCTGACTTTGCTCCAGCTGATGCACCTTGCGTTCCAATGCCGATAACCGGTCGCTCTCCTCCTTTTTCTTTCTCTGACGGCTTCTATAAGTGTGAGCGTCTGCCGGAAAACCTTGTGCCCAAGTAACTCCGTATCCATAACCTCGTACTCGTCCAACTTTTTCAGGATTCCCGAGTGCGAGTGACAGCTCGTCTTTCTCTCTGTCGACCTTGTAGGTTCCATTTCGAACTTGCTCTATTGCTTTCTCAAGTTCTGTGGTTATAAACCTAATCTTTGCCTCCCATTTTCCCTGAGCAACAATCTTCCCTGTGTCAGGGTCCAACCCAGCGCCATGCGCGAACAACCAAAATTTGGACCTATCGGGCCAGCCCGCTGTCTGTGGAATCTTCCCCTCATCAAGCAGTTTTGCTTCAAATGCTTCCCACTTAGGCACGGCAGCCTTGTAGCCACCTGCCCCCAAAGTGTGGTGATATTCCTTCTTCGCAGCATTTAACTTGTTTCTTTCCGATCGGGCCACAGCGGCCTCCGATTCTCTTTGCTCTTTAAATAAGGGCCACTGGTCGTTTAGCTTCACTTGTGCTCCGGTGAATACTGGAGTGTATTCAGGATCTTTTTCCTTCTCTTCACAATAATCTTTCCATATAGTTTTCTTGTGGGTTCGGAACTGTTCGGCAGCCTTGCCAAGAGTCCACTCCTTGACTTTCTCCATCCACTTCTCGTTTTCTGTCACTTCTGGAGGCAGGGTGACCTTTGTCAAGAGCTTCTCCCAAAACAAATCTTTTGTTTGGTCGTCGACATAAGTCCAAGTCTTGCTCCCGTCCTTCCGCGGATGCCATTCTTGACATGTGATCGGTACCATGTCCCTAACTAAAACTCCGCATTGGTTTATAAATTTGCGGCGGCACTCTAAGGGTTGCATTGGTTGGCCAGTAGCATCAACTATGTCGATCACTACCCTTTGACCCTCCTTCATCGGCTTCGACGGGCCTCGAGGCTTCATGGCTTTCGACCCTTTCGACACTCTAGATGCAGATGATTTGCTTGTTCCAGAGGGCTAAAAGAAAAAAAAAGATTCGTTAATAACCGCAGGATCAAATAATTAAGCTATGTCATCGATCAACAGAGGCTTAATTAATATATACCTCGCCTGAGTTTGTTACTACCACTTCCTTCTCTACACAAATTTCTGCTCCCTCACCGGAGTCATTGAGAAATTGGGAGCTGAATTCCTCTAAATTTGCCACAACGTCTTCTTCACCGACAGGCGCGGCTGCACGTCCTGCTATAATCATACACATTCGCTCTTCACGATCCTCGTCTCTAACGCCGAGGCCCGGAAAAAGTGGATCCAATGGCTCTCCACGCTCCTCGTCTATGCCGAAGTCGTCCGGACAATTTGGATCCATGGCTCAATTAATGTGCCTGCAATCAATTTTGTAACAAGAATATGAATATCCATATGTAATTTAAGATGACAAAGATCGAGCGGATGATTTGGGGAAGACGCGAATTTTGTTGTTTAAGTAATCTCTGAACTTAGAACAAATTTAATCTCCATATTTTAAAATTGAATGACACTCAAATTCATAGCACTTTTAATATCCACATGAACTTAGATAAAAAATGGCACACAATAGCAAAATTTACATCTAAATTTGCAAAACAACAAAGCCTACAATTTTAATCTAAACATCACTAAAAATTTAATCCAAACATCACTAAAATTCATAATCCGAATTCATAGCAAAAAAATTACTAAAATTTTCAACACTAACCTAAGTTTGCTAACCTAAATTTCCTAACACTTTAGCCTAAATTTGCAAACACTTAACATGCATCAAAATTAGTATTAATAGCAAAACTAAAAATTGCTAACTAATTTGGAGGCCTACCGGAGCTAGGAGGCGGAGAGGAATTGGCCGGAGACGGCACGCGGGGGGGGGGGGAGAGGGAGGCCGGAGCAGCACCTCGAGGCGGCACTAGAGGAGGCGACGATGCGGCGGGTCGCGCACGTCGAGGCGGTGCAGCTCCACGGGAGAGGAAGCACGGCTCCAAGGCGCAGCTCCACGGGCAGGCCACGCGCGGCGGACGGCGTGGCTCCACGGACGGCAACGGCGGACGCGGCCTCCAACTCGACGGTGCGGCAGCCTAGCGGGAGGGCGCGGCGACGACGGTGACACGCGCGTGATGATGGCGACACCGTGGCGGGGATGCGGCGTCGAGCCTGGCGCGCGGGAGGGGAAGGACGCGGCGGCGGTGGCGTCGGAGGGCGGGGACGCGGCGTTGGGGCGCGGCGGGAGCAGCACCGGGGCGAGGACGTGGCGGCGGTGGCGTCGGAGAACGGGTGCGGCAGCCTGGCGGCGTCTCGGCGTCGTGGGGAAATTTGAGGACTTGGGTAAAATTTGGGGCGAAAGGCCACCAAATCGACGCGGACGGACCTTTCATCCCGGTTCCAGCCACGAACCGGGATGAAAGACCTTTTCATCCCGGTTGGTAACACCAACCGGGACCAAAGGTCTGTCTGGGCCGCGAAAAATTGCGCGCGAAGCCCAGCAGGCCTTTGGTCCCGGTTGGTGTTACCAACCGGGATGAATGGTGTTTTTCTTTTTTTTCTTGTTTCCTTTTCTTATTTCTATTTCTGTTTTCTTTTTCTTTTACATCTATTAATTTAATTGCTTTTGTAGTTTTGTTTTTCTTTTACATGTTTTTGAATTGTTATTTTAGTTTCTTTTTAAAATTTAACTTAAATGGTCCAATATATATGAAAGGCCTTTTTTTTCTTGTTTCTATTTGTGTTTTCTTTTTCTTTTATATCTATTGATTTAATTGCTTTCGTGATAAATTTGATTTTTGACTGAGATAAGGTTTATCTTTCCTCCTTATATAAAGGCCAGGGGCCGGGATAAGGTGGGGTTGGTGGGGGCTGGGATAAGGTTTATCTTTCCTCCTTATATAAAGGCCAGGGGCCGGGATAAGGTGGGGTTGGTGGGGGCTGGGATAAGGTTTATCTTTCCTCCTTATATAAAGGCCAGGGGCCGGGAGACCTGAGAGCCTGCCCCTGCTCTCTCCCCTACTCCGCGCCGCCGCCGCCCTTGTCTGCGCCGCTCGACGCCCTCCTCCGCGCCCGTGGCCTCCGCCGGTGCCGCGCTATATCCTCCACACCACCGTGGACCTCCCCTCCGTCCCCATGCCAAGGTGCTGCCCTCTCCCTCCCCTACCTAGGTTGCACGCACCTTAGTTGTTTGATCAAATTCCCCACTCATTTTTTTCATATCTCGGCGGGAATCGATGACGACCACCCATTTGTTGGAACCGGGCAGTGTCCGGGACTGGGCTCCGCCGGGCTGGCACTGGGAGGTGTCTTCCGGGACGCGTAGTTTGTTGAGGAATCCGGGTGACGTCGTCGACCCGGATCTTGTTTGGTGGACGTCACGTGGGCCAGCCTCGGTGCAGAGGCCGCCGGCCCCCGAGGTGGAGGTGCGTCACCGTATCAGAGAGGAGGACGAGCACGTCCGTCGTTACCTGGTTAGGTTGGATACGCAAGCGGTGCATGACAATATGTGGTATACACTTCATAGGGATCCTCCTCATGTGAGTATTGCCCCAGTGATGGTTCCTTATCTTTGGGTGCAAGCCGCCGGCCGCTCAGCACCTCGCGGCTTAGGACCCGACAAAAGTTAGTTATATTATTCGTGATGTATTATGGATTAAATAAAGATGTATGCGTGATACTTTTGAATATTTGATCAATGATGTTTTTGTAAAGTGAGGACAATAATGGTCCCTGCTTTGAATTATTCTGCAATCCCCTTTTATAAAGCGACGGTTACCGCTGGCGGACACGTGTGACTGACACGAGTCATGACCGCGAAGCCCGCCTTTAGTCCCGGTTGGTGTTACCAGCCGGGACTAAAGAAGCACACGGATTGTGTGTTTCTTTCAAGCGCTTGTGAGCCGTTGGATCGGGGGTGTGTTTCTTTTGAGGGCTTGTGAGCTGTTGGATCAGCACTCCCCACCACCACCACCACTCCCACCTCATCCACAGGTACACTTTCTAATCGCCTATAAATAGCGGCGTCCCTGCAGCGAATGGCACACAACGAGCATCTACCTTCGCCACCAAATCCAATGGCTAGATTTAGCCTACCTGCTGGCATGTTCCTTGGCATTATTGTGTTCGTCCTTGTTCACTGGCCAGCCATTGGAGCCACCTCCTGTAGGTCGGTGAACAATGACAACACAACGACGCTGTTGGAAACACAAGCCCTCAGGTAGGTTGAATCCAGCCACTGGATTAGGGTGACGCAATGATGAATTGCCGAGGAGGTGGGAGTGGTGGTGGTGGAAGTGGTAGCCATGCCCCTCGGTCCGATCCAAGCAGCGGCAAGGCGCTCTGATGATCTGCGACATTCCCAACACTTTTTGGGACGGTCGTAGATCATCAGAGACGTCTTGCCGCTGTGGATCGAAGGTCGATTTGCTGCTCACGACGACTTTAATGCTTTAATACATTACTACACGACTTTAATGCTTTAATACATTACTACACATCACTTTTTGAGGACTTCTATGCTTATCTTTTCTTTTTTTCGGTCTGGAAGACATGTCCTTGACATAGAAAACCTGAGCCACGTCTTTGGCTAGGACAAATGGTTCGGTTTCATACCCAAGATTCTTGAGATTCACTGTAGTCATTCCGTACTGCGGGTCTACGTTTACCCCGCCTTGCAGGTTGAACCATTTGCACTGGAACAAGTATAGCTGTTCTTCAACAGTGTTGTCATTAAAGGCCTTTTTTTTCTTGTTTCTATTTGTGTTTTCTTTTTCTTTTATATCTATTGATTTAATTGCTTTCGTAGTTTTGTTTATCTTTCGGGGACGTCGCTTAAACGAAACACACGATCTCAAAGAGTAGGAACCATCACAGGGGTGTGTTACCAACCGGGACTGAAGAAGCATACGGATCGTTTCACTCACACAGTTACATTATTACACATCACTCACACTTTTCATAAAACGGACTGTAAGGAGGCTTCAATGGCCTCCTGCATCTGTGGCCCGCCGACCTCTTCTCCATGGTCGCTCCAGTTGAAGTCATCGTCGTCGTCATCCTCCTCATTACACAATCTTCTTCTACTTTCTACCCGTCACTTTCTTCTGATTGCGCCGTAGCCATGGACAAGCTTCTCCATTTAACGCGAGACTTGGGTCAATTTTCACTGCGAAGGGCCGGATTTCTTCAAAATTGTTGTAATCTTCTGACATGTCTGTCTTGTCCTCCACTCCCACGATAGTTCTTTTCCCTGAAAGAACTATGTGACGCTTTGGCTCATCATATGATGTCTTCGCTTGCTTATCTTTTCTTTTTTTTGGTCTGGAAGACATGTCCTTCACATAGAAAATCTGAGCCACGTCTTTGGCTAGTACGAATGGTTCGTTGTCATACCCAAAATTCTTGAGATCCACTGTAGTCATTCCGTACTGCGGGTCTACGTTTACCCCACCATCCAGGTTGTACCATTTGCACCGGAACAAAGGTACCTTGAAAGAAGGTCCGTAGTCAAGTTCCCATATCTGCTCTATGTACCCATAATATGTGTCCTTTGTCCCATTGTTGTTTGATGCATCAAAGCGGACACCACTGTTTTGGTTGGTGCTCTTTTTATCTTGGTCGGCCGTGTAAAATGTATTCCCATTTATCTCGTACCCTTGAAAAGCCAATATAGTCGAAGATGGTCCTCTGGCCAACAAGTTTAGCTGTTCTTCGACAGTGTTGTCATTAATGAGACGTGTGTGCAACCACCCGCAGAAAGTCTTCAAGTGTTCTTTTTCAATGCATTCTTCAGCCATTAATGAGCGTAAAGTATTCTTGTGTTCCTCGATATACGGAGCCACCAAGCTCGAATTATGTAGAACTGTGTAGTGTGCTCGATTGAAAGAATCCCAGTCAGAAAATATTTGTTTCTTTCCTAGTGTTCCTTTTCCACGCAATCTCCCCTCATGGCGCGATTGAGGAACACCGACCGGGTTAACGTCAGGAATAAAGTCAACACAAAACTCAATGACCTCCTCTGTTCCATAACCCTTGGAGATGCTTCCTTCAGGCCTAGCACGGTTATGAACGTATTTCTTTAAGACTCCCATGAACCTCTCGAAGGGGAACATGTTGTGTAGAAATACAGGACCGAGAACTTGAATCTCTTCGACTAGGTGAACTATGAGGTGCGTCATAATATTGAAGAAGGATGGTGGGAACACCAACTCGAAGCTGACAAGACACTGAACAACATCCTTCTGTAAAGTTCCTAGAGTCAATGGATTGATCACCTTCTGAGAAATTGCATTGAGGAATGAACATAGCTTCACAATGGGTAGTCGAACATTTTCCGGTAGAAGCCCCCTCAATGCAACCGGTAGTAATTGTGTCATAATCACATGGCAGTCATGAGACTTCAGGTTTTGGAACTTTTTCTCTGCCATGTTAATTATTCCCTTCACATTCGACGAGAAGCCAGACGGGACCTTGATACTGTTCAGGACTTCAAAAAAGATCTCCTTCTCTTCTCTGGTAAGAGCGTAGCTGGCAGGACCTTGATACTTCTCTGGATTAAGGTGGTCGTCTTCTCGTGCATATGTTGATGGTTCAGTCGTGCATCCGGTGTATCTTTCGTCTTCCCATACACACCCAAGAAGCTTAGCAGGTTCACGCAAAGATTTTTCGTCACGTGCATCACGTCGATTGCAGAGCGAACCTCTAGGATTTTCCAATAGGGTAACTCCCAAAATATGGATTTCTTTTTCCACAAGGGTACGCGCTTGTTGGCGTCTTTCGGAACAGATAGACTGCCAGGACCCTTTCCAAAGATTACTTCTAAATCCTTGACCATCTCATATATAGCATCACCATCAGGGCAGGTAGGCTTCGTCCGGTCATCAACCTCACATTTGAAATGCTTGCCTTTCTTTCTTACGGGATGCTCAGGTGGAAGAAATCGACGATGACCTGGGTACACATTCTTGTTGCCTACATATATACTTTCAGTCTTATCTAGACAGTGCGTGCAAGCATTGTATCCCTTGTTTGACTGTCCTGAAATGTTACTAAGAGCAGGCCAATCATTGATGGTTACAAACAACAACGCTCGTAGGTCAAATGCCTCTTGTTTGTGCTCATCCCACACACGTACCCCTTCGTCACTCCACAACTCTAAAAGTTCTTCAATCAATGGCCTCAGGTACACATCAATGTCGTTGCCGGGTTGCTTCGGACCTTGGATGAGCACCGGCATCATAATAAACTTCCGCTTCATGCACAACCAAGGAGGAAGGTTATACATACATAGAGTCACAGGCCAGGTGCTATGACTGGAGCTTTGTTCCCCGAAAGGATTAAAGCCATCTGTACTTAGACCAAATCTTATGTTCCTAGCGTCATCTGCAAACGTCTTGAAGGTCCTGTCGATTTTTCGCCACTGCGACCCATCAGCGGGGTGTCTCAGCATCATGTCTTTCTTACGGTCTTCTTTGTGCCATCGTAACAACTTTGCATGCTCTTTGTTTTGGAACAAACGTTTCAACCGTGGTATTATAGGAGCATACCACATCACCTTGGCAGGAACCCTCTTCCTGGGGCACGGATCGCCGTCAACATCACCAGGGTCATCTCGCCTTATCTTGTACCGCAACGCACCGCATATCGGGCACGCATTCAAATGCTCGTACTTCTCACCGCGATAGAGGATGCAATCATTGATGCATGCATGTATCTTCTGCACCTCTAATCCTAGAGGGCACACAATCTTCTTTGCTTCGTACGTACTGGGGGGCAGTACGTTATCCCTTGGAAGCATCTTCTTTATTATTTTCAGCAAATTCTCAAATCCTCTGTCAGTTGTACCATTCTCTGCCTTCCATTGCAGCAATTCCAGCGTGGTACCAAGCTTCTTCTGGCCATCTTCGCAATTTTGGTACAACAATTTTTTGTGATCCTCTAACATGCTATCCAACTTCGACCTCTCGTTTTCACTTCCGCTGTTTATCCGTGCATCAAGAATGGCCCGGCCAAAATCATCATTGGGCTCATCATCATTGGGCTCTTCTTCAGCTTCGTCTTCCCCCATTGGAGTATCACCGTCTGCAGTGAACGTAGGATAGGTGTCATTATCCTCTTCTTCTTCATTTTCTTCCATCATAACCCCTCTTTCTCCGTGCTTGGTCCAACAATAATAACCATCCATGAAACCCTCCTCCAACAGGTGGACGTGAATGGTTCTTGACGTAGAGTAATCCCGCTTATTCTTGCAGACTCTACATGGACAAAGAATATAACCACTCGACGGCTTGTTATCATTAGCCACACGGAGAAAACTATGCATGCCATTGATAAAGTCGAGACCGCGTCGGTCACTGTACATCCATTGCCGGCTCATCTGCATTATATAAATATATCAAAAACCATTACACTACATCATAAATATATAGTACTGACCAAATTAATTAATACAAGTTCATCACATTAAAACCAAAGTAGAGTAGTGCCCAAATGTAATACATTGTTCTAATGAAACATACATTAATTGAACCTAACATACAACTATCTAAAGAATTTAAATCCAACAACAAATGCGATCAAAATCGCAACTAAGGTAACTATTGAACCAACAGCATAATGATACCAAGCCTCTCGACTAATGGCATATTTTCTAATCTTTTTAAGCTTCAAGCGCATTGCCTCCATCTTCATCTCGTGAGCAGCGACGACGACCCCGTAAGCATCATCGATGTCGGCAATCTTCAAGTCCAATACACTCTTCTCTTCTAGGTATTGGAGACAAAGATCTTCGCTTATCTTCAATTTTGCTTTCAAATCGTCGTTTTCCTTTTTAAAATACTCGACAATAGGGTCGACTGGAATTTCCGGTTCAACTACCTCCTAAATAAAAATATCTCTACGTCAAGTTGGTCGGGCATGAGTGTGATAAACACGAAACGAAACAAATAGTTATGAAAATATACCACATCCGAATCATAGATCGGACGAGGGCCGACGGGGACGGATATCAAAACCATGACACTATACATATAAAAAACATAAGAAATTAATTATACAAGAAATAAATATGCATTTAAATCATACAAGTATATATATATTTTAAAAATAAAAGATAAAAAAGAGGCTCACCAAAGTGGTGCCGGTGACGGGACGACGCGGGCTATCGACGGCGGTGAGGACGGGGACAACACTAAAATCCACAAATAATAAATTAATTTGAGCTCGCAAATACACTTTCTAGCTTGGGCATTTCATCAAACACCTTGCTAGCATTACAAAATTGAAATGAGCTAAACTAGCAACGAAATGAGCTAAAGTTGCAACGCCGGAGGAAAGAACGATGTTGCTAACCTTTGAATAGATGGGGTGCCTTCAATCCTCTCAAATGGTGCAAAAAAATGGGGATTAATTTGAGTGGGAGAGAGGAAAATGGAGGAGAAATGGTGATGAACTCGAGCTAGCTCGGGGTGGAAGAAGATGATATAGCAGGGAGACCCTTTGATCCCGGTTTGTAACACGAACCGGGACCAAAGGTCCCCTGCCAGGGGGCCCAGCGCTGCTAAGCATGTGCGCGCATGTGAGGACCCTTTGATCCCGGTTCGTGTCACGAACCGGGACCAAAGGTCCCCCCGACCCGGGAGCAATAACCACGGGCGCCCCGCCCTACCGACCCGGGATCAATGGTGCATCTATCCCGGGTTGTAATTTGGCCGGGATAGATGGCCCAAACGGATGGCCCCTTTTCTACTAGTGATGACACTTCTGCAAAAACGAAATAGGCCACAATTTGGCCACCCACTTTTTTCAAGAAGATATGTCGTCCAAAGTCTATCGTAAAGTGAGAGCTACGCTGAGAATTCAATTTTGGGAGGCGCCCAAAGCTCTCCAAACCATCTTATGCATGTCGGTAGAGATTGAGACAAGAAATTGCTTTTTGTAAACCAAGGCTGATGAATATTTTCCGCTTGCGGGAAGCTTGCAACTGATGTTATCCTCCAACTCATTTACTACTTGGAGATTTTGGATTAAGTATCAGAAAGGTCGGGTCAAAGCGATATACTCCCTCCGTCCCAAAATAAGTGTCTCAAAGTTGTCCAAAAGTGAATATATCTATACTTGTTTTATGTCTAGATACATCCACTTTTTGACAAATCTAAGACAGTTATTTTGGGTCGAAGGGAGTACCTTTTTGTTTTAAGTAGAAAAGCTTCGTAAGAATTGATTTTCCAAAAAAAAAAGGGAATAAAATACAAAAGTGTCTGCAGCTGATTGCGCGGGATCGGTCGCCCAACCCCATTCATGAAAACGCCTCAGGACTTCTTTCCTAGCGCCTCTAAATTGACGTCTGCACTAGATCCTCTAACGATCTGTGTACCAACTTAATCTCTCGTCTAGTCTCATTTGGTTAGCATGCAATGCTTTTATATGTTATACGCCAGATCACACAGGATTATCTCTCCCCTGTTTCAACATGGCATGATCCCATACAGTGGCGGAGGACGGAAATATGAGGTCAGGCAAACTCTAAAGCAAAAACAATGATGCAACAAAACTAAAAAATTCTAGACACGTTGACACTTTATATGGTATTTTAGCATAATCACTTACCCAATTTGTTGAAAACATCATGCCAAAATTTCGCATCCATCTCATGTATAAAAAGATATCAATAGAAGCAATATTTTTTATCCTTTTCCACATTATATTCAACCAATCAAAAAAAATACCATTGTGGTCAAAAAGATCTATTATCTATATTTGGGGAGAAATTATGATGAGTTGGACTATTTTATCAGATAAGCAAATGTAACATCTTCTATAACATTGGGGGCAAACTGATCCATTTGAATGTGAATTCTTCTATCAAGTTTTATGTAATCTATGAAATCAGCTATACCTCCGGCTCCTAAAACCTCAACATTCTCTTCCACTACGGCTTCAACTCACAATCGAAATTTCATACAATTCAATCCAAGTTCTAGAAATTATACCTCCCCTTGCAGCTGCAGGTCTCTTCCCCTTCCTATCCATATCTGCCACAAAATCATCGCGGCGATCCGGACAGCCGCCTGGCCGGGTTGCACCCTACCTTTTTGTTGCTTGGACATGCGGTACCCTTGCTGCTGGTTGCTGCTGCTGCCCGTCGCCCGTCGGAGAAGGCCAGCAGGAGAGGCGGGGTAGGACCGGAGTAGGCAAGCAGCCGTCCGTACAGGTACATGCGGCTGGCCGGATGCTTGCCTACTCCGGTCCTCATCGCCTCTCCGGCGGGCAGCAGCCGAACAGAACAGGCACGGGAGGTTCGCGGAGGAGGTTGCACAAGCGAAGGCATCAGGTCGAGCGGTCGAACGACCTGTGCAGTTGGCTGGTGCGCTCGCGGCTATTCAGGCTCCCGGGCGTGAGGGCGTGGCCCAGTAAGGTCCAGCTCGGTAGGGGGCACCCGTGACCAGCCTAGTTGATGGTTTCTTTTCCCACATTTTGTGTTTGAAAAGATTTGTCATTTGGTAGTCATCAAATCGAGCTAAAATCATGGAATTCCTTCATGATTCCATAACATGGAATTGGCATGTCATTTCATTTGAAATTCCAGCAAATACAGATTATGTGTTATGCCATTTCCTATCCCTAACCCTTTCATTTCACTTTTCATACGAGCTCTTAATTATTTGAATAAGAAGGTACCAAATCTCAATAAGAAGATGTCAAATGAAATGAAATGATGAGTGTCAAACGAGCTCTTAATTCATTGAATAAGAAGGAGCTATAGAACAAAGGTTTTTTGTACTCATGAGGTCCCAAGAGCGGGCTTCAATCTTGATCCAGTCAAAGATGATGGAGGGCAAGGTGCTAATATTTTGGAAAACCCCTCGGTTCCGTTCATTCGAAATCTCCCAAGAGACCAACATGACAAGCAAGGCAGTGGCCTTGTTCCGACCGTGGTGGGCAATGAGAGATGCTCCCACCACGAAGGCACAACGATGAAGGCGGACCAATCCGACGGGGTGAAGTCTTCTAGCCCTAGCCATGCTTTGACCACCCCCAAATCCGCACGGTGTAGCGGAAGGTGAAAAGGAGGTGATACGCTATTTCATTTTCTCGACGGCAAAGGGGGTAAATTCTACCATTGGGCCATCCCTTTCGCTCCAAGCGATCTGTCGTCCACACCCTATTTTGGATAATAAGCCATGAGAAGAACTTGTGCTTGGGAGGGGCCCAATTCTTGCACACGAGGGAGTCCATCTTTGAACGAATGGTGCCGGCGAACTGAGCCTTGTACGCCGAGGAGCAAGTGTAGGCACCTGAAGTGTTGAGCTTCCAAATGATCGAATCCAGGGTATCACCAGTGAGGTTTCCCCACATTAGAAGCAATCAAACATCGACCGTCACCAGAACTAGAAAACATCTATTTATTCAAAGCATAAAAAATTATTGATGAGAAAATGTCACAACTTTTATGTGAAGGACCAAACGTCAATGTCTGTATATACACAGACCATTGGCTGCACCAGTTTAGATAAATCCAGGTCATCAAGAAAACAATTGACGGGCTTTACATAATTACATGAGGTCAACTGAGATTTACAATAATGCCGATACACCGATAGACAATGTCGTACGGATGCAAACCCTCGCTTCTCCATCCTCTAGAGATTTACATTATCCCCTTTAACTAGAGACATTTTTTGCAGATTTACAAGAGTTCCCAATCATCCTCTAGATCATTTGATGAAGTAACTATTTCATAATGAGCATTTACTGCTTCATGTGGTCTAATGGGGGCCGCTTGATGCACATTCGTATCCTTCTTTGACCACCGTAATTTATTCGACAAGCTCCTCATCAATACTTTCTGCAAGGAATGAAATCATCAATTAACATGCTTTTGCACAAAAAGTGAAAACAATAAGAATGGTCATAAACATCAGTATGCATGAGATAATTGCAGTGTAATGCAGCATTATTCTCCTAAATTCTCCAAATATGGGTAGAAAATAAATTCAGAGAGACCAGTGTAACCTAGTTATATATTATACAAAAAGAACATAATGTTGTAATTGCATTATCTACTACCACCACTGATTCATCTCATTATTACCACAAAACCATCATGTTTACCTTGAATGATGTGTTTTTTGGTTGAGGAACCAAGGAAGCCTCTGCTTCATCATATCTCATCCGCTCCTGGCCATCCCGGAGGTCTATATCTACAAAATCTGTGATCTCGTCAGCTAACACATTTGGATCGTCAGCACCACTGAACACATCTGCACTCAAGTAATGTGAGCTAGTCTCAACAGAAAAAAATCATTATGTTACATATTTAGCACACAGAAGCATCCTATTATTCTCTGTCGAAGTTAATAGGTACCGAATACATTTTCAATTATTTGCATTTTGCGGGAAGCGGATTTAAATACTATGAAAGCAAATTAGTGTTTTTCACACATTTGGAAGTAGATAATATACAAACCGTGCTTTGTTGATTCTTCATGGCTGTTTGTCCAGCATAATCCTGATTGCTCTTCACCATTTGCTGTAATCTTTTCAAGCAGAATTGCACCATCAGAAGCAGAAGATTCTGTCAGAACATCAGTGTAAGTTTAATATTATTAGTGACATTATATGTGAAGATGAAATTTAAGTAGCATGCCATTAATGCATACCCTCTCAAGGTAAAAAGTTAAGTTCTCTATTGTTTACCTTTATCTGTATGTCTCAAAGTCGAACCATAAACTCCAACTATATCAATGACTCTCTTTGTGTTTACTTCTTGAGATACATAATCTTGGACTATGGTGTCTGGTTCTGTCAGGACATATCAATTGGATCAACTATTAGGTAAATCAAAATGTCAGAAGGAAGTGGACACTGGATGTTAAACACCATTTGGCAACATAATTTCGATAATTTCTATTTTAAGATAGCCAACAACTCTTGCCGCGTCAGTTAATATTGAAACGCCCTGACGATCTGAAGAAATAAGATGAGGAAAGATAAATCAGTACCAGGTGGTTGTGGTGGTTTTACAGAATTCCCTGGGTTCCATAAAATAATTTCCTCCTCACTGCTCACAGTTCTCACTAGTAAATTGCAATTTTCAGGAGTGCAGCTATGTTGGAGATTCTCTGAACTGCATAAGGTAATTTCCTCCTTGGTGCCAGCAGTTCTCTCAAGTGAAGTGGTGTCTTCAGATTCGTAGCTGTCTGCAGGGTAAAGAGTGAACAATATGGTTATGTTAGAACAATGATGTCTTCAAGGAACTTAAGTTCCCGTTAGAACAAAAGATTCCTTTCATATGAAGTATTTTCTGTGAAATCAATACGAAAGCTAAATGACAAGGATGAATAACTGGGTTAAAAATCTATGCAATCTGGTGTGCTTCGTCAGGGACAAACCTGGACTTGTAGAAGAAACCGATTCACTTTCAAGAGCATCAGTATCAGTTGAGCAGAGAGAACTATCTTTTGTGGTCAGGAGAGATGAAGGAGAACTGGAGACTTCCTCGTCCGGGTTAGCTTGCTCCATTTCAACAGATGTGGGGGAAGATCCAGTTACGGGATTGCTACTAGATGGATCTATCAATGACCTCAGGCCTTTGTTTGTTAATTCATCGTCATGACAGGGAGCATAAATCAATGCGTGGATATCCTCAACTAGACCAAAAGCTTTATCATGAGCATACTTCATGGGTAACTGTACAAAAATAAGACAAAGTCATTACCAAAGCATTGGCAAAAATCTATCTCATGCTAATTATCTGCTGTAGGAATAAAATCAAGCTAATGATGCTATAACGTGTGAAGTTATGACAGGGCACCACCTCCATGAGCTTCTTCATATTTTCTCCAAACCCATCGAAATTTATACCCATATCAAATCCATCCACAATCGAAATAGAACCGATATAATCTGAATCCAGTCCTCTCGCCATTGGCTCTTTGCCTCTTGGTGTCAACAAAGAGACATAAATTTCCTGCTTCTGTGTTGAATGATAAAATGCTCAATGTCAATTACCAGGTAAATATTAGATTGCCACAAATGATAATTATGACTTGTGAGTAAAATGATATGGATTTGTGATTCCCCGTATGTTTTCACAAGATTGAAATTACAACGACGCCGGTGTGTGCTCGCACCTCCAGAAGAAGATTGTAGTACAGGTCCTAGGTAAGGTTCTCCAAAATACAGCGTTTGCCATTATAATGCTAAAAAAAGTATTTGCCAATACGATTTCACATAAGCTACTAGCAGTGAAGTAATAACTTACAGCAAAATCTCAACAGAACCCCAGTATGCGGGCCTAGCAGGAATGATTATTACTGTATTAATTGAACAACACATGGTCCGATTTAACGGCAGAGCACATCAACACTAGCAGAGGAACAGCAGCGCCCAACAACAAAAAATCCCAAGAAACTCGAACCAAAGACGAACAGCTACCTATCGATCGCCGCATCAGACGGAACCTAATCGCTTGCCGGAGCAGGAAAAAATATGCAAGAAAAAAAAAGCTCTGACCTTTTAGCGGCGGCCGGCGACGAGGAGCGAGCGAGAAGGCGGCCGCCGGGAGGGAGAGCTGCGGCTCCTAGGTTCTGGCCTCCGGAGGACACAAGAACCAAACAAGAAAAGAGATCGAAAAGCTACGGAATACGACTGGTGAATAAAAATAATAGATTAAATGAAAAGAGCTCGAGTGCGAATCTTTGGGAGCACGTACTCCTCCCCGTGGCGGCAGGGCTTTACTTGCGGCCCGAGTTTGTACAGCCAAACGAACTCCCAAATCCGGTCAAATTTCTTCTTGCCGTGATTTTGTGTGGTTCTGATTAACTTGGCCGTCTTTTTTGATAATCCGGGCCGTTGAATATAAGTTGTGGAGTGAGTAGGACAGGATGCAGAAGTGTGCAGTGTGCGTTGCATCAGGTGGAACGGAGTTCCTGACGGATTAGGAAAAAGACCTGCCGGATTGCCATTTTGCAAAACGAGTTACAAACAAATAGAGAATGCGGTTTGCAGAACCACCTGGATAAGTTTTATCGACATATCCTGCTATTTCTCTCTTTTCTCTGTTTTTCTTTTTCATGGTCGAAAAAGCTGTACAAACTATTCATCGTAGTCGAAATATTTGCAAAAACTACCAGAAAACCTTAACGAAAAGGACATGACTTTTGGGGGTAAAAGGTAAGCCACTGAAGTTCAGGAAAGAAGAGGTGACACAAAAGCACTACGACTCTACGAGAGCTTTCTTTTTGGCCCTTCGTTGACCAGAAAAATTGTCTCACTCATCACACTTGATGCTGGAACGCAGGAAGGTAACACATACCTCAACCACACGGAAATAAAGCAAAAGAAGAACAATACAACAGAGGAAAACATAGGCAGCCAAAAAAAAAAAGGTGTGTCCCGTTGCTACTGGCTACTGCAAATAATAGCAAACATTAACACCTTGCTGGGAAATAAGCCCATAACTACAACTAGCTGCACCCATCCATATAACAAACATGGGAAAAAGAGGAGACCAATAACAACACAGTACACATACGATCTTCAGAACTTCACAAAAAGGATGGTTCTGTTATAGCACCGGATACATAGTCCATTTCGGATAGAAGTTATAGTTTCCTACTTCTGTCCTAGACAACAGCATGTCACACGCCCTAGCTGTTCTTTCCTATGAAAGCAGCAGCATAACGATTACACGGAAGCAAAGCCATAGAAGGGACATAAAGGTGAAACTACATTTGTTATGACGGATTAACACGGCTAAATAGAGCACAAAACACATCTACGGCTCGACAGTAGTCACTTGCTGCCATTCGCCATCCACAGCTTCTTTCCACAGGGTCACGTTGTTATTGCCATCGGAGACCGCCAGAATGTTCCCTGTCAGCGACCATGACAGCCTCCAAACAGGGGTTCTGAAATCGTTCAGCACTCTGCCTTCCCACTGCTCGCCTTCTTTTGGCGCGGTCCAGATGACAACAGTTCCATCCTGAGATGCGCTGGCGATCGTGGACTTTGGGAGACCCAGGTTTGGAGCCCAGGCGACATCTCTCACCCAGTCCCTGTGCATCTGAAGGGCAGGAAAGCAGTCCATCCTCCAACTTCCGTTGGTGAGCTTCCACACCTTCACTGTGTTGTCACAACCACCTGAAGCAAGTTTCTGAACATACTCATACTGCCCAGAAGGCCCTGGGCTGATTAGAGCACCCGGCGCCATGGCCGGAGCCCAGGAAACAGAGGTCACGCCCACTGGATGAGCCTGGTCAATGCGCGTCGTATCCCACCCTCCATCAGAACGAGCTGTGAAGACTGAAATGTTCCCATCAGATGAACCACAAGCCAAACACAGGCCGAGCTCATGAGGCGCCCAAGCAATGGAATTTACAGATGACTTGTGCTCAATGAAAGTGTGTGCCTGTGCCCACTCATCAGGTTTACTCCCTTCTTTCCATATAATGACCCGCCCATCGTAGCTGCAGGATGCAATCATGGAACCATACTTAGGATGAGCCCACGCGACTTGCCAAACTGGGCCCTGGTGTCCGCTCAAAGTAGCAAGTTGTTGGTGCGAGGTGCCACTGACGCCAATGATCTTTATTGTGTTATCAGAGGATGCAGTAGCAATGCGCTTCCCATAGTAATCCATGGCAATGTCATGCACCACATCTTGGTGCCCAGTCTCTATCTTATGAGGAGGCATTGTTCCAAGTATGTACCGGCTTTAAAGTACTAACAAACTTTTCGGTGCTGACCACCTCAGGCCCTTAAAACCTGAAGTTTAAAGGACATAAGTTAAAGAACAAAGCAAAGTAAAATGTATGCAGTGTATGATTCAATCACAATAGTATTGCACAAATTAAGGAGCTGAAGACATAATGTTCTTATGGTTATAGGTTATAACAATTTTGATGTTACAGTTATAAGTCATAACAATTTTAGTATATAAGATTTAATTAGCTACCAGCATGCCAGCACAACATTTTTTTCCTAAAATGACAGAATGAATCACCTGACTGCCTATAAGGCGGATGATTGTGTGTATACATACGACTATGTGCATAATACTTAATATTCCTTTAAACACAATTAGCCTCGTAAACAAGCAATTCCGGTAACAATTTACCAATGCAGTACTGGGCAATTCAAAAGGAGAACTGTGATTGGCAGAAAAAACAATGTTCAGCTAGTTGAGGATAATCGATTACTAATGCTGCTGGTACTGGAATAGTAAATAGACGAGAATTGTAATAGCAATAATTTGAAAAACAGATCTCCCAAAGGATGTATTGAGCTAAAAAAAAACATAATCAGTTGAACCAAACATAGATGAAATGGTGCTGGAACTAATACTGTCATACAGACTATCTTAGGAGTTAGGATTGTATTTGTCCCTTTACTCATTGGGTTTTTTTTTCTAGAAAACGCAAAAAGATTTTGCGTTTCTTTTTATTGAAAAGGTAGAGAGTTTGTTACAGCGACAATGCCTCTAGGGGCTTACAGGGTGTATGAAAAAAAACTAAATCAGTGGACGTCCCATGTGGTTGGGATGATGTCTCGCAGCCCGCCTGCTCCCGCTCTTGCCCATAGCGCGGCTTCCTCTTTGATCGACTTGACCAGGTCTCGGACCGATGGCTGTGCGTCATCAAAGACACAGCTATTGCGGTGTTTCCATATGAGCCAGGGGACAAGGAGCGTGGCGGAGGCAAGTCCCTTGTGCATTGCTTTGGGAGTGCTTTGCTTCGCTTGCTGGCTCCAATGGTGAAGGGAGACGGAGGCGTCCGGCGGCTGGCATGGCAAGCGCAGCCAGGACAGGGTGTCGTAGCACACTTGTCTTGAGAAAGGGCAGGCAGTGAGGAGGTGCGGCATGGTTTCCTCCTCTTGATCGCAGAGCAAGCACAGCTGGTGGTGTTGCAGGCCGTGGCGACGGAGCCTTTCAGCGGTCCAGCACCGGTCTTGGTCCGCAAGCCAATGGAAGAACTTGACCTTGGGGGGAGCCCAGCACTTCCAAATCATCTTCCAGGTGGGGCTGGCGACGGAGCCGTGGAAGGTAGCCGCGTAGCACGACTTGGCCGTGTAGGACCCAGAGGCCGTCCACTTCCAGATCATGGAGTCGGGCTGGGTTTTCATTGGTCTAAACAGGCAAAAACAAATTCCAACATGTAGCTGCTGTCTAGAGGATTCATGGCTATGTTATGGCACAAACAACATGACTATAATATTTCCAGTACCTCTGAACTTAATGTGGACCTAGAATGAAAAAAGTCATCCCAGAGAGTGAACTTACAGCAGCAGATTTACTACAAAAAGGAAATACTGAAGCCCGAATGAAAGCTTTCTCAAGAGAAGGCTCTCTTGATTACATGGAACATCCGTTAAAATTAGCATTGGGTTAGGTAGAGTGGACAAACATGCACAGCATATACCAAGATACTCCAAGCACCAAATCTAGCTAACATGCCCTAACCAACCAAATTCACTAAGGCGAGACCCAGGCTAGGAACCCTAGACACATCAAACCAACATCGCATCCCCTGAACACGTGCCTACCCAAAAGTCAATTCAGAAGAACATAGTACCCTGCCCCGATCTCTGTTATCCCACAAGGTTGTTTCATCAAAGGTTTGCAATTTGTACACATGTTCAGTTTTGGCTTTATCGTTGATCTGGGTCCAATTCCTTTGTTGCTGTTGTAGGTTTAGATAGCAGCTGCAGCAATCTATTAAACACAAATATAGCAGTACAAGTACAGATAGCAGTAGCAAAATTGAAGCGAAGTAGCAGCTACAAATCTCACTGTATTGTACTGTATTTCTCTACATTTCTCTACCACTTCCTCTCAATCTCTCTCTCTCAATTTCCCCACCCCGGCCGAGCCTCCCATGGCTGCGCCTCCTCCTCTAGGACAGCACCGCCCCCACCCCGGCCTACATCCACCGCAGCGACGCCCCTACAGCGACGCCCCTACCCACCCCTGCATCCGACGGCCGGCGCCGCCACGACCCCTTGCATCCCGCGCGAGAGTTGAAAAAGATAAAGTAGGAGACGCACCTCTCGTCGACGGCGTGGTGGCGGGAGGATTCTTCCGGGAGGGAGCAGCAGAGGAATGGCGCGCGACAAGGCGAGCCGGATCAAGAACAGCAGGGAGAGTAGATCCAGTTCGTGCCGTGGGGAGAAGGAGAGGACAAGGAGATCGCGGCCGTGCCCGAGCGCAAAGGGCCGGCCCCGGCACGGCCCAGACGAACTTAAACGGGCCTCACCCCGTGGCCTAGGCACGGCACGCATGGTAAACGGACACGGGTCTGGGCCGGCCAGCGTGCCATTCGGCCTTTTGAGCCATCTTCCGACATTTTTTTATGGCAAAAACCGGGCATGCCGCCCCGCAGCTCACCTCGATCGATGATCACGGCACATGGTGTGTCATGGGACAGACACAGCTCGTTTAATCGCGACACTTTAGGCCCCTTTCAGTTACCCAGCAGAGCTGTCTGAAGCGCCATCGTCGGGTTGGCTCGTCTCCTTCCAGAAATTGACCAAAAACAAAAACTCAAGTTCAAACTTGAAAATATAAAGTTTAGCGCAAAACTAGGTTTCAACTCTAAAAACTACAGCTTTCAACTTGGAGTGACTCAATTCTCTACCAAAATTTTGCGCAAAGTTTTAGCCATGAGGAATAGCAACTTTGAACTCAACATAAGCAAGCTTAGAACGGGCTTCAACCTCACTATCAACTCGATTCAATCTCAATCATATTATCACGGGAAATCTTAAGAACAATTGTTCATATAAATCTTAGCTTTTAGTGCTTTCACTTCGTTTTTTCACACTAAAAGTACTCCGAAAAGAAACACATATGGAAGTATTGCCTCCTCTGCCACCTGCTCCAACAACATATGAGGATTGCAACTAGAGAAGCGGCGGCAGCATCGCTATTAGAATAGTGAGCATGCTCTGGTTCTCATCAACATCATTTGCGGCGCTAACGTCATCGTCATTCATTCGGTAGAACATGAACTCATATCAAGCAAAAAATAGCGCGCTACAGAAAAATAGCACCGGCCTCTACATATGCTATTATTAGCATGTTATTTCGCGCTATAGCGTGCTATTAGCGAGACATTGTACACCGGTCTATTTAGCGGGACTATTCACATGACGTTATATCGCGCTACTTTTTCAGTTACTCATATATATTATATATGATCCAAATAATAAAGCAATCAAATTACCCAACATTCTATCAAAAATTATCTAGATAAACAATTGTAAGAAACCCGCTAGATTCCACGGGGTCACTTTATATATTATTCTGATTGCAAGAGACGCCGTTGGCGATTCGACAAACTCGAAGATCAGACTATTCCTCTATTTCCGGATGTTCCAACTTCCAACAACCAAAGGATGGCAAATGACTGAGGTCATTTTCGTTTATCCGCCGAGGACGATCGATAGCCAATCAGTGATGGTAGCCACATTTTCGTGAGAGGTGTCGTCCCGGAATATTAGGCTATGACCTATGAGCCCATTCCCGTTCATTGACTTCTCTACTACACCGACAGACGGCAGTAGCAAGCACCATACGTGCCTGTTTCCCGTGTCTCGTTGCATGCATGTAGTACTGAATTTTCTGTAAGGTCCCACGATCGACGACTATTATCGATAGCTTGATTGCATCTGCATATCTCGCCGCGCGTCCACCGGACACCAGCACTACAGCACTCCGCCTCAGTCTCAGCTCCACGGCAGCTCGCCATGGCGACCTCTCCTTCCCCTAAGAAGGTACTAACTACTCTTGCTCCTCAGTAGTCAATACGGTCATTGCAGCCCGGCACGGCCTGACCTCTCCATCTACGTTGCGCGACAAACAGGTGCTGGTGCCGATCGTTGCCGGCACGGAGCCGGTCGAGGCGTCGGTCCCCATCGACATCCTCCGCCGCGCCGGCGCCGACGTCACCGTCGCCTCCGCTGGCGACGCCCTTCTCGTCGAGATCATGTACGGCGTCAAGATCGTCGCCGACGTGCTCGTCGCCGACTGCGCCGCTACTTCATACGACCTCATCGTCCTCCCCGTACGTATGCGCTGCAAGCCTGCGACACCGGCCGTTCTGGTCGTTCGCCGGCTCCTCTGATGCTCTTGCTCGAGTGATGCAGGGTGGCGTCCCCGGCGCGGCGAACCTCAGCGCCTGCGCGGCACTGGAGGGTATAGTGAGGAGCCACGCGCAGAAGGGAGGGCTCTACGCCGCCATCTGCGCCGCTCCGCCGTTGGCGTTGGCGCCGTGGGGACTACTCCATGGCCACAAGGTTAACACTAACATCCGCATTGCTCGGCTCTTTTCTGTTAGTTCTGTTCGCACGTACGTGAACCATATTCCAATTCCCAATACACGTAAGTGATTGTGCATATGGACGTACAGGCGACTGCTCATCCACTGTTCGTGGAATACTTCCCTCCCGAGGTGACCGCAGTTGACGCGAACGTGGTGGTGGACGGCAACGTCGTCACGAGCCGTGGGCCGGCGACGTCGACGGAGTTTGCGCTGGCTCTGGTGAGACAGCTATATGGGAAGGAGAAGGTCGAGCATATCGCTAAATCAATGGTGCCCATTCTTGCTCTGCTACTTCGTTTGATCATACGACCTGTCTAGTTGCTTCCAGACGGCTAGCCGTACTTTTCTCATCAAAAAACAGATGCACTAACTGTAATAGGTTTTTAATCTTGTCTTTGATGTTCATCAGCTAGTTAGATACGAAGCTGGGTATAGCACGAAAGAGCTCAACCTAGTTCAGTGGCAGTGCAGCGGCACACCCCAGGTGCATCTATTGCAAAAGTGCAGAGTACAACCATTCTGAAAATTTCACTCCTGATCCTGGACCATCAGTCCTCTGAAACCGTTTGTATGCCGGCCTTCAATTCCTTGGATCTTCAGGTTCTTCTTCCAGTAGCCCACGGCATCGAGGAGATGGAGACGATAACGATCATCAACGCCCTGCGCAGAGCCAACGCGAACGTGGTCGTCACGTCCGTCGAGGACGGTGTCGAGATCGCCGCGCGCTACGGGATGAGAATCGTCGCCGACGTGATGCTGGAGGACGCCGCCGACCACACGCAGTTCGACCTGATCATCGTGCCGGCAAGTACCTGGCACGCAAAAACTTCACTAAAACCCTATCGATTATTGAAATCTGTTTCATTCAAACAGGGCGGCATGCCAGGCGCGGAAACGCTGGGCGGATGCGAGAAGCTGGTTGCTTTCCTGAAGAACCAGGCTGAAGCGAGCAGACCTTACGGCGCGATCGGCGCCGCCACAGCTCATGTGCTCCAACCCCACGGCCTGCTCACGGCAAGTGCCGGACTACGATTAAATCGAATCCACTATTTTCTCCGTCCGATCATGTCTGACTGGCGAGGAGTGTTACTGCAGGGTAAGAAGGCGACGACGTGCGGACGCCAGCGAGTGCGAGAACAGGGTGGTGGTCGACGGGAACGTGGCCACGAGCAGGAGCGCCGGCACCTCCATGGAGTACGGCCTGGCCGTCGTCGAGAAGCTGCTTGGCCATGATGCGGCGCGGCGGCTGGCGGAAGACCTGCTCTTCTTCGCCTGACGCCCGTGTGGAGCGGGCCACTCCCACGACCCAGAACCGAAACAGGCGACCAGACTATATGGATCGCTGTGACGTCTGACGCGGATGCATGATCTGTTTTTTTCTTCTCGACACAAGATGCCAGACATGTGTGGTCTGTCGTGCAACCAAATGAATAAATAGATTGGACTACCTCGGTCTGATCTGCCTCTAGATATGCAATGAAGTATGTTCACCGTCTGGGCGGATCTTCCGAGACCTGCTCAATGTAAGGGCTCATTTTTTTTATTAGAAAAGGGGAAATCCCCGGTCTCTGCATCGATTGATGCACACAGCTGAAATTATTACAAAGTTCAGGAGATTCTCAAAGTTTACAATTCAAGCATCGCATAGGTTGAGACATGTATCAATCATCTAAAAGGGACAACATTTAGACCACTACGCCTGGAGTCGTCTAGAATGCTGCCACGTAGCCCAGGAAAAGAAGCCCTGAGCAACCATCAGGAGCCGGGCAGACCCAGTAACCATAAGTTCACGCTGGTCCTGGGCAGAAGATACGCCCATAGCTGAATCCAATGAGCTGTCATATGAATATGGAAATTCGAAGATCTATTAAAAACAAGATTGTTTCGACCATTCCAAATAGACCAACATATAGCTGAAACGCCAATGCGAATTCTATCTTTGGTCTTCTTATCAATACCATTCAACCAATTCTCAAACATATTGTGATATTAGTTGGAGGTGGAATATTATAAGTGCTAAAAACAACACGCCGAACGAGTTGAGCAAATGGGCTGGAAATAAAAAGCTGTTCAGTTGTCTCCTCCAAACCACAAAAGGAACACTTTGTACATCCTTTCCACTTTCTTTTAGCCAGGTTATCCTTGGTTAGCAATACTTTTCTATTAAGGAACCACATAAAAATCTTTATCTTCAAGAGTATTTTTAATTTCCACAAATATTTGTGTAAGTATGCCGTATGCCCATTCATCAAATCCTCATACATCAATTTAACGGTGAATTTGCCATTTGTAGTTAGACTCCACACGAAAGTGTCATCATTATCCGTTAAATTAACATCCATCAACCGGAGGCATAGATGAGACCAAGCATCCCATTTGTCTCCGAGTAAAGCCCTTCTAAAACCAATGTTCAGAGGGGGTGCAGCGGCCAAAACATCGTGAATAGAAACGTTTTTCCGTTGGGTAATGTTGTAAAGTGATGGATATTGATGCATTATAGGTGTGTCACCTAGCCAAGTATCTTCCCAAAATCTAGTAGATAACCCATTCCCAAGTTTAAATGAGCCTCTACTAACGAAATCTTCTTTAACCCGCATGAGACCTTTCCAAAAGGGGGAATCAGTCGGGCCGATTTCAACTTGAGCTAGTGTTTTACTATGTAGGTATTTATTCTGTAGTAGCTCCTACCGCATACCTTCCTCGTTTAACAATTTAAACAACCATTTGCTAAGGAAACACTTATTTTTCAATTCAAGGACCTCAATTCCAAGCCCCCCTTAATCTTTGGGTCGACAAATTATGTTCCACTTTGTTAATATATATTTTTGCTTATGCTCATCGCTTTGCCAAAAGAAGCGTGACCTATAGTAATCAAATCTCTTCCGTACCCCCAATGGGTACCTCAAAAAATGAAAACATAAACATGGGTAAGCTGGTTAATACCGAATTTATCAACACTAATATATCCCCGTATGAGAGCAATTTTCCTTTCCAGCACCTTAGTTTGTCCACAAAACGACATTCTATAGGATATCATTCAGCATTGCGTAACTTTCTATAATGGATAGGAACTCCCAGATACTTGAAAGGTAGGGACCCCGACTCACATCCAAAGATTTGTCGATATTGATCCTCTACCTCTTTCGCCTTGCCAAAACAGAAAATTTTGCTTTTGTGGAAATTAATTTTGTGACCGGAGAGTTGCTCAAAAATACAGAGTATTAATTTCATATTTACCGCCTTCTCTAAGTCGTGTTCCAAAAACAAAATAGTGTCGTCCGCATACTGTAGAATAGAGACCCCACCCTCAACAAGATGAGGTATTAGTCCCCCTACCTCATTTGATGTATAGGATATAAAATGTGTAAGAATAAGGAATCTATATGATTGGAATGGCATGACATGTCTAATTGTATCTTATGGGAAGAGCAATTCGTTTTTATTATGATGACCAAAATTTCGTTGAGGTTAGACCTCATGTCGATTTCCTATGATGAAGTTTATACTAGAAGATTCTTGTGGTTATTTCTTATAAGATCCAATCATACAAATTAAACATCCAACGTAGGGGGGAAATATAAAAATTGCTATCCTAGAAACACCTCATGAAATTTCTTTACATAGTTTTCCGCCTGGAAAGAAAAACACAATCTTCTTCGAGGGCACCTGCATTCCGACGCCGGCCTACCACGGCTCTCCTCCGCTCACGACCTCCTGATTTTAGGTGGTCAAGGGAGTCGCCGGAATTCGGCGTGTGGAGATCTATATAGTTAGTTTAGTTTGCTAAAACGGTTTACATTGTGGAGTATCTGTAAAACCAAACGGCTCTCTAATTCGAGGCTTGAACCACGTCACTAATCAGCATATCATGTTCAACTTGATTAGTGCCAAATTTAACATAAACTTTAGATACAATATCTCACCCAAATTGTTAGGACCCATAAGATCAAAAATATAGCAGTACGGTCTTCTAGCAACACTTAGTGAACACGTGAACTAGCCAATTATTTCAAAAGTCCAAACTGATGAAAATGGCTAGGTTTTATATTTTAGCACTCCTCCTCACATTTATGATGTGGACGTTACGTACAGGAAGACCTCGGACGTGAGATCGATGACAGATGCAACTATTTTAGATCTAATAGTGTGTTGGTTGGGTCTTTATTTTTTTGATAAAGGGCATACTTAAACAGTTTTAAGCGCTACACCCGGTCTATGCAAAACATTGACACAGCCGCAATCCAAGAGTATAAAAAGGCATAGCTCTAGACGAATTACAAAAATAGTAAACGCCAATGCCAATGACGAACGCCAACACCAATGGAGACCGACAATCAAGCGACCATCCATGTTAGGTAAAAAAATCCCTCGCCACGTTCTCCAAACGTGCACATGCCTCCGTAAAGAGGTCTCGATGCCCCTCATCCCCCGTTGTAAGGTGGATCACGAGCGGAGAATTCTTGTGCAGTTCCAGAGTACCTGCAAACGAGAAAAATCTGTATCACTGAAAACGTTGATATTTCTACTCAGCCAAAACGACCATATAATAACTATCGCTCCCACTCTAATAATCTTCTTAAACTTCTTATCTATTCCATATAGTCAATTGACAAATATATTTGCAACTGACTTGGGTGGATATAAGTTAGAACCTATTTGGATAGATGACCAAATAGATCGTGCAAACCTACATTACAAGAATAAGTGCTTATTGTCTCATGTTGTGGACAAAAAACACTTTGTACTTCCATGTCAGTTTCGCTTAACAAGGGTATCCTTTGTTAAAATGACACCCTACGAAGAAACCAAGTAATTTTTTTTATCGGAATCTGTTACATCAGAATGGATTAACGTCATATGCATGGGATCTACCGAGAATTTTTCCATTCCCACATAAATTTTAACGAAACTCATCGGAGAGACTTGTGTAAGTTGAACTGAAGTCAACCGTGCCAGCAAGGCGTCTAACACGTTAGTCTCAACCCTATAAAATATCGCCTCGACGTCACATTGGGTGGTGAAGACTGCATAACCGTGGCTATTGTATCCTCTTTGTGTCGAACAATATTGTATAAGATAGAATATTGATCCTAGAGGGTGGTATTGCCTAACCATTTTTCCTTCCAGAATCTAATCTCCGATCCATCCTTAACCTTTAAATATTCTGAAGCGGAAGAAATGTTTCTTTGCCGCCATCAGACCGGCCCAAAGTGAGAATCATCGGGTTTTCAATATAGCTATGATATTGTATAAGGTCGAGTCTTAAACTTGACACCTCCTAGAAACTATATCAAAAATCCGAACAGATGGATAGAGTTAGGTTTTATATTTTAAGAGCATCTTCACTCGAGGCGTCCAAATGGCCGTCCAAAGGACTTTGGGGCGTGTCGGACGTGTTTTCGCCCGCACTCGCGCCGCCCAATTTCGTTTTCGGTCCAGAGCGGCCCAGTTTTGTGTCCAGCACGCCTAACCCACGCCCTCAACTTGGGGAGGCTTGGGGCGGCCCCAGACAGAACGACACGGCCGCCTCTGACGCGCGGGCCACATCTTGCAGTGAGACGGCGCTCGCAATAAGTGTCGGCCTCCCCCCCATTTTTCCACCCAAATCCCAAATCTCGCGCCAGATCTTCCGACATCCCTCTCGCCCAAAAAAAAAACCTGTCGCCGCGCCGGCTCGGATTCCATGGCGCCGCCTGCCGTGCCCAATAAGAAGGGGAAGCCGCGAAGAAGAAGGCGGCGGTGAAGAAGACGCTGGGCGTTCCGCGCAAGGCCCCGCCGCCGGAGGAGAGGTGATGCATGTAACATGCATACATGAACTTTGCATGTTATTACTAGACATTCCTACATATTTGCAACTTATATGATGTTATATTCATGATTTATAATGATTTCGGGGATTTTCTAAATAATCCCCCTCTTTTGGTTCTAACTCTGTTTTCCAGAAAACGTCTTTTTTAGTGTTTCAGACTTTCCGGGAGCTTCGGGACTCCAAAAAGGTCAAGGCCAAAGAGCACGGTTCAAAATTTTCGTGATGAATGTAATGGGCTCAAAATGCCGACCAGAAACCCAGCCAGCTGGAAGTTAGAGGGTCCCACGCGGCCCTTGTACCTAGCCGCGTGGGCCCACCTCTTTTGGCCCTCGTGTTGCCATCCACCCTCCGGAGTCTCCATCAACACCACCATCAAGACCAGCACCATCTTCATCAACCTCTCCATCAAGTGTGCTCACCATGACCATGTGTGAGTAGTTTTCACCGAGGCTGAGGGCTCATACCGGTAGCTATGTGGTTCATCTCTCTCTCCCATGGTGTGATCTTTATGTGATCATGAGCTTTGTAATCTAGTTGGATCCATGGATGTTACTCTTCGTTATCTTATGAATTTTGCTACTTGAGTGGTTTTATTAATGTAAACTCCGGAGTCACCTTTGTCCCATGGTGCGAAGTTGACAGTGTGCGCACCGTGTGTGACTCTTAGGCTAAAGTTTACAGGAATATTTATCATGAGCTATTATTTGTGTTGGATGTCTCTATGAAATTATGGTGTTTGTCTAGTACTATTTTGGGGCGCTCTTTGTGACATTAGGGTCCCCTAGATGTGGAATGCAACTTTAAGGTGTACTTTTGTAACCCTACACAATGAATTGGTGTTTGTTATCCAACAGGCGAATAGTTCAGAGTAGCATAGTGAAGAGGAAATATGTATGTATTCAATTATATTATATTGTTGAGAGTGTCCACTAGTGAAAATATGATCCCTAGGCCTTATTTCCAAGCATTGAAACACCGTTTGCTCTCATTTGGCTCAAGTTTGCTTGCTGTCATTTTTATTTCAGATTGCAATTATCACTTATAATCATCCATATTACTTGTATTTCACTATCTCTTCGCCGAACTAGTGCACCTATACATCTGACAAGTGTATTAGGTTGTTGGGGACACAAGAGACTTCTTGTATCTTAATTGCAGGGTTGCTTGAGAGGATATCTTTGACCTATACCTCCCTGAGTTCGATAAACCTTGGGTATTCACTTAAGGGAAACTTGCTGCTGTTCTACAAACCTCTGCACTTGGAGGCCCAACACTGTCTACAAGAATAGAAGCGTGCGTAGACATCAAGCATTTTCTGGCGCCGTTGCCGGGGAGGTAAGGTAAAAGGTACTCACATCCTCCAGCTACTTAGCTATCTAGCACTGTTGCTGACGTGTGAGTGCTTGAAGGTATTCCTTTAGATTCTGCATTATATCTTTTTGTTTCTTGTTTTTATTTCACTAGTTAGGCTTAATGGAAAACAACAAAATTAGAGATCTTTATGAACTTTATATTGAATTAGGACATGATGCTTTTGAAGAGAAAATTAAAAAATCTATGGAAATTTGTTTGCATAATAGTGATACCAATGTTATTAGCATGAATTCTTTGAACACATTATTGCTAATGCTATGGAAAAGCCTAAGCTTGGGGAAGCTAGTTTTTATGAAAATGATCTTTTTAGTTCCCCACTTTGGAGGAGAAAATTTGCTTTGATAATACTTTGTCTCCTATGTGTGATAATTCTAATGATGCTTGTGATATTCTAAATCCAGCAACTGAAAGTATTCCTTTTGAAATACCTATGGAAATTGTTGAAAAGGTTATGGATGAACGTTATGCAGGGGATGGAACAATCCGTCCAACTGATCACTTGTTGAAACTTAAGAACTTGTGAGTTGTTTAAGGTTGCAAGTTTATCAAGAGAAAATGCCATGAAGAAATTGTTTCCATTGTCACTTAAGGACAAAGCAAAGGAGTGGTATGAGCTACTGGATGATCCTCATCATTTGGAGTGGAAGGAGCTTGAATCTCTCTTTTACTCTAAATTTTATCCTCCTTATGAAATGCATTTAGATAGGAATTACATTTTAATTTTTGTCCTCGTGATGGAGAAAGCATTGCTCAAGCTTGGGGAAGACTGAAAACATTATTACTCAAATGTCCTAACCATGAGCTTCCTGAGGAAATAATTGTTACTAATTTTTATGCAAGGCTTTCAGGTCATTACAAGGATTATCTAGATTCATGTTCAGAGGTTCTTTCACAAGTAAGAAGGTTGAAGCTAATGGGATCTTCTTGAAACAATTCAACGCAATACTGAAGATTGGGATAACGACAAAGGTAAAGAATCAGGTATAAACTATGAGTATGATTGCATTAAGTTTTCGTTGAAACTGCTAGTTTTCATGAGCTTAGTGCTAAATTTGGTCTTGATTCTCAAATTATTGTTGATTGTTGTAGAACCTTTGCTTCTCATATTAATGTTCCTAAAGAAAATTGGGACATGTATCAAACCTTTTAAAGACACTTGCATCAAAAATGAAATTGTTATTAATGATTGCAATAAACATGCTCAAACTTCTGAAAATACTATTTCTATAAGCATGTTAATTTTTGTGGAGCACTTAGACCTTGTGAAAAGAATCAAATCGAAGAAGAATTTTGTATCCATCATAGGAATGAAAAAACTAGAATGTGGAGCAAGGCTCTAATGATCTTGGTGAAAAAGTTTGTGCCACCTATCCTTTTATTTGTGAACGTTGCTATAAAGAAGGGCATTTCGAATTTCAATGCTCAGGTTCTAATAAAGATATTGCGGGAGACTTTTGCGATAACATGATCACCCTAATCAACATGATGAACTTACATTATTTTTGGGGTGTGAAGAGTTATCAAGAAAAACTTCTTCGTTAATATGAGTGCTTTGATATGAATAGTGTGTTACATGATGTTATCTCTATTGTGTTATAATTGCCATGCCAACACTTACATACAAAATATTATAAAAGATGGAACTACTTTGCCAAAATATGAAAGGACTAATGTTTGTTTTACTCTTATTACTGAAAAAGAGGAATCCTCCCAAGTTTCTTCTATTGTTTCTAACAATAAACCTAGGTATGTGGAGAAGCTTCCTTTCGCCTCTCCCTCCTAGAGAGGGAAAGAAGAGGAAGAAGAGGAGGAGTAAAAGGAGAGAGGAAATGGTATCTTCCCCTAAACATGTTGCTCCTATTATAGTTGTTGCTGATGAGTCTGAATTCGATGATGATCCTATGTTTGTTACTCATAGTAGTGATCATGATTGGGAAAAGCATAGTACTTTTGATATTGAAAATCTCTTGGGTACCAATTCTGAAAATGATGATGTTAATAATTGCTATACTATTAGTACTATCCATGTACTTTCCAATGATGCTATGAAAATCTCTAAGCTTGGGGATGAGGTGTTTGAAAATCCTTTTGCTAGTAATAACTATATATCTAAACCTATTCTCCTAGTGATGTGTTTGAAAATCCTTTTGCTACTGATAATTATATATTTGAGACATCCCCTTCTAGTAAAAATGAGGATGATATGTTACAAATGAACACGCTTTGGAAGATAACTATTCTGTTGTTTATGATGATACTATGCCTCCAGTCTTTGATAATTATCATAAGGATAACTATTACATAGGTTATAATTACAATCATCCTCATGAAACTTGTCATAGTTATGGAGGGATTACCCAAAACCATCCCTTTAATATACAACTTATCTATCATGTTCGAGTTCTTTACGATGATCCTACTCCCATTGCTATTAATAAGAAGAATCTTGCTTATGTGGAAAATATTGATACTTTTATGCATATGGATCATGGTAAGAATGTTTCATGTGATGGTTATATTGTGGATTTTATCAATGATGCTACTGAAAGTTTTTATGAGAGAGGGAGACATGACTTCATATACAACAATAATATTAAGTCTCCCGGATATTCACTTTGGAGCTCGGGCTCATAAGCTCCCGTTATGAGCAAAAAAAAATCAAAATTTGAAAACTCATCAAAAAAATCTGAAAAAAATCATGCACGTACATGACCATGGTACGCACCACCGTATGTTTTTTCGCGTCGAAATGACATCGTACGCGCCCTGTACAAAAATGACAAATTTCCGGTCAGAAAATCAAATCTGACAGGAAATTTGTCATTTTTGTACAGGGCGCGTACGATGTCATTTCGACGCGAAAAAACATACGGTGGTGCGTACCATGGTCATGTACGTGCATTATTTTTTTCAGATTTTTTGATGAGTTTTCAAATTTTGAATTTTTTTTGCTCATAGCGGGAGCATATGAGCCCGGGAGCCAAAACTGCACTCCTTAAGTCTCCTCTCTTTTTGTTGAAAATTTTGAAGTTGCACTTGCTTTGCCTTCCTATGCTAGTAACTTTGTGCTTTATTGATTTATTTTCTTACAAGATTCCTATGCATAGGAAGTGGGTTAGATTTAAATATGTTTCATATTTTTCTCTTGATGCTCTCTTCCTCTGTGAGCATCATTAAAACTATCAAGCCTAGCTATATGGCTATAAAGAAAGCGCTTTACGGGAGGCAACCCGGTTATTTTTATTTGTGATTTTCTTTGTGTCCTCTTGCTGTAACAAGAGACTTAGTTTAGTTTCTGGAATTTTTAATAAAGTGCCAAGTTTTACTCATTTTGGTTTGAAAAAGTTGCTTATAGCGTTCGGAGATTTTATTCCTGCACGAATATGTGCACGGTATGATTTTTAATTCTTATTCTGTAACTCCGAATGAGCTCATATTTGAACTGTAGTTGCAAATTTTCATCCTATGTATGCATGAATTTGTTTGGAATTTTTCGAGAAAGTTTAGTAGGGTAGAAAAATACGTTTTGCTGCTGCTGTTTTTCTGGACAGATTCTGTCCCATTTTGTTTAATGCATGCTTTGAACTTTTAACTTGAATCTTTTGGATCCAATTGAGTTTATGAGTAGGCATACAACATTATACACTTTCTGGACATTCATATGATTTTTTTTCAAGGATTGTATGAAGCAAGGAATCTATTTGTTTATCACTACTAATGCAACCGTACAGAAAAGAAATGGGAGAAACGGTGTTTTGAAGTTTTTCACAGGAATTGGAGGAGATGCACCAAGATCTATCCAAGGATGGTGAAGACCATAAGCTTGGGGATGTGAAGACAACCCCGCTGGACTTACACACTCTCGGTTTGCACATGTCTAACTTCTGTTTTTCGATTGAAACACTTTATCGCATAAACTTGGAGCATCTTTTTGTTTGTTTGGGTTTGATTTTTATTTTGTGAGACCACCACACTATCATCTATATATGAAAGAGCTACTGGAAATATGGGTTGAAATATGTTGTATGCTATTATAAGATTGGGAAAAGGGATGTTTGAGTTAATTTTAAAAGATACATATAGTTGCATGATTCATGAGCTTGTTAATGAGTAATAATTTGCAAATGATTTATCAAGAGCTATCTCTTATTTATGTTTTGATGCTGAATGTTATTTTACTTTGTTTAACATGGATTAGTTAGTTATATGGACACTCATGCATGCATTTAGATGGTCAATTTTCTCCCTCTTGCTAGCCCAAAAACTCCAACAAGTAAAAACTTGTTTCCAACACCTTCAACCAAAGTTATTCCAGTGAGTCCACTATATCTACCTATTAGCATTATGCTATTCCGAGTATGTTTATCATGTTATTTGTGTTATCTATACCTCTGAATGAAAATGTTTACGTTAATGATTGTTATGGGAAAAGTTGGTTATCTAGCTCTCACGAACTTGATGCACACTACTTTACTTTTATTGCATAAATAAAACATGACCCATTGTGATTAAGATTATAATGTTGTGGGTTTGACAAATGTTCGAGGTTGGGAGTTAGCTCATATGTGCTGTCTCATGGCAAGCTTTCAACATGCTCTTCATATCATTTAGTTGATACCATGTACTTTTGTCTATGGATGCTTATCATGGTGAAATAAATGTGGAAGTAAAGCAAGTTTAAATGAGTTTGTATAAATGGATAGAGAGACGCATGGGCCGCTAATCTAAGCCATGCATCATTCATGGTGGAAATTTACTTACATACTATGGTGAACCATCAGTGATACACCTTACAATAAAAAGCTATTCCAATGGTAAATAAAAAGGGTGTTGAGGTTGTTCATTTTGTTTGTTTGTCTTGTCATTTTGATATGGGCTTGATCCATATCCTGGGACAAGAGGTACCCCAGTTGATGCTCTTTATGATACTATTATACTTACAATGATATATAACTTGAACTTGCTTTGTGTCCCCAGTTGAGTAACCCATGGTGTAGGTACTTGTATTCAAGGGGCATGAGACATTCAACCTTTACTTTGTCAAGCACACTACTCATATTTACTTTCACTTTAAACTTTAATCATTCAAGATGCTATGATAGGGGCAATGAGAGCTTGACACCAAGGATTACCACATATCAATCATTAACTTAAGTAGAAGAGTTCGGAAGTTAGATAAAACTTATGCATGCTTTACCTCTACTCACATATATATCTTTTCCAAAGTGTCCACCTTTTATAATCAGATTCTCATCAATACTCTATGACCATTGTAGGATGTTCTTACTTATCATTATGCATACATGTGGTCCATATTACTTTCTACTATGTTACACTTTGTGAATTATAATTAAACATCCTTGCATTGAATACTTGATATCACTTCATAAACCATCTTGCATATTGCTACTTCTTTGAAGAATGAATCATTTGACTCTATGTAGAAATAGTAATCATCTTTGATATCCATTGTTAGTATTAAATTGCAAAGTCCATGTTAGTTTTATCACCTTCATACTCGAGGACGAGTATTGGTTAAGCTTGGGTATGTTGATGCATGTAAAATGCATACATGAACTTTGCATGTTATTACTAGATATTCCTACATATTTGCAACTTATATGATGTTATATTCATGATTTATAATGATTTCGGGGATTTTCTAAATAATTCCCCCCCCCCCTCTTTTGGTTCTAACTCTGTTTTCCAGAAAACGTCTTTTTTTAGTGTTTCAGACTTTCCGGGAGCTTCGGGATTCCAAAAAGGGCAAGGACAAAGAGCACGGTTCAGAATTTTCGAGACGAACGCAATGGGATCAAAATGAAGACCAGAAGCCTAACCAGCTGGAAGTTAGAGGGTCCCACGCGGCCCCCTGTACCTAGCCGCGTGGGCCCACCTCTTTTGGGCCTCGTGGCTCTGATGCCGTCCGTTTACATCTCCGTGGTTCCAAGAAACAGGAGACAGAAGGCTACCACCGGAGAAGATCGGAGGGGGGAACGCCACCGGAATCACCTCCAGAGGGCTCCTCCATCCACCCTCCGGAGTCTCCATCAACACCACCGTCAAGACCAGCACCATCTTCATCAACCTCTCCATCAAGTGTGCTCACCATGACCATGTGTGAGTAGTTTTCACCGAGGCTGAGGGCTCATACCGGTAGCTATGTGGTTCATCTCTCTCTCCCATGGTGTGATCTTTATGTGATCATGAGCTTTGTAATCTAGTTAGATCCATGGATGTTACTCTTCGTTATCTTATGAATTATGCTACTTGAGTGGTTTTATTAATGTAAACTCCGGAGTCACCTTTGTCCCATGGTGCGATGTTGACAGTGTGCGCACCGTGTGTGACTCTTAGGCTAAAGTTTACGGGAATATTTATCATGAGCTATTATTTGTGTTGGATGTCTCTATGAAATTGTGGTGTTTGTCTAGTACTATTTTGGGGCGCTCTTAGTGACATTGGGGTCCCCTAGATGTGGAATGCAACTTTAAGGTGTGCTTTTGTAGCCGTACACAATGAATTGGTGTTTGTTATCCAACAGGAGAATAGTTCAGAGTAGCATAGTGAAGAGGAAATATCTATGTATTCAATTATATTATAATTGTTGAGAGTGTCCACTAGTGAAAGTATGATCTCTAGGCCTTATTTCCAAGCATTGAAACACCGTTTGCTCTCATTTGGCTCAAGTTTGCTTGCTACCATTTTATTTCAGATTGCAATTACCACTTATAATCATCCATATTACTTGTATTTCACTACCTCTTCGCCGAACTAGTGCACATATACATCTGACAAGTGTATTAGGTGTGTTGGGGACACAAGAGACTTCTTGTATCTTAATTGCAGGGTTGCTTGAGAGTGATATCTTTGACCCATACCTCCCTGAGTTCGATAAACCTTGGGTTATTCACTTAAGGGAAACTTGTTGTTGTTCTACAAACCTCTGCACTTGGAGGCCCAACACTGTCTACAAGAATAGAAGCGTGCGTAGACATCAAGAGGATGGAAAATGATTGGGACCTCGACGTACTCTAGCGCCGACAAGCCTCTCTCCAGGTTCTCCTCCGAATACGCCGACAGTTAGCACCACGGCGGCTTTGACCCCAACGTCATCTTCCCTTCCTGTGGGCTCGATCTAAACCGCCCCGTCGATCTGTCTTCGCCGGCGATGTGGAGGTAACCCGCTGTTGCATGTAAAATGCATACATGAACTTTGCACTATATTACTTATATTCCTATCATATTTGCATCATATAAGGGTTATATCAATGTTTTATAATGATTTTTGGGAATATTATATGTATTTCCTATTTTTATGGAATTAACCCTGCGTAGGCAGAAAACCCTATTTCTTTATTTTAATGTTTCAGGGACCCAAACGACGTCCAAATCACCTGCAAATTTACGAGCGTCAATATTTGAAAGGAAGAAAACTTGGGGGCGAAGGAAGCGAACAAGCGGAGACCCGAGGGCCAAAAGAGGTGGGCCCACGCAGCCCCTGTACCTGGCCGCGTGGGCCCGCTCAAGTTGGGCCTCGACGCTCCGTTGACGTTGATCTTTTCTCCACCGACTAGGTTTTGACCTAAAACTGACTATAAAAATAGTCCCCGACGCCCTTCGGAAAGGAGCGTCGCCAAAACACAGAAACACCGAAACAGAGACCTGGAGCTGCAGATTGGAGGGGAAAACTCCGGCGGGGCGCTGCCGGTGTGGTCTCCAGCTTCTCCATCGACTTCTCCACCGTCTCCATGATGAAGAGGGAGTAGTCCACCTCTGGACTATGGGTTTGTGGAAGTAACTTATGTATCTCTCCTCACTTTGAGCTTCACTAATTAGTACCGTATGAGCTGCTGAACATGATTACGGTCATCTTTGTAATACCTATGTGGTGGATCTTTTTATGAGTTAATATATGTTTGAGATTGCAAATGTTTTGTTTCAGTTATGAATATAGATGCATATTATGTACCTCGTTCTTATTCACTTGTTATGATCAAGCATGTTTATGAGAGCGTGTGTGGGGTGATGTGTGCATTTGTTGGAGTAACAGGGGGTGGCTAGTGCAGTGAACGTGAGAGAAACTTCTGCGATCCACTTGGGTATCTTTACCTTACTTTGTTCCCTCACTAGGGATAAACAAAAATACCATGTTACCGGAGATGTGGGTGTGACCATTGCCAGTACTCCATGACTAGATCTAGCATGTTCTTATTTTAACTTCATGTCATGATACTTAAAGCTATACTCTGAGTTATCTTAATTACTGAGGTGTTATGATTTAGTTCGCATCTTGGTGGAGTATAAGTGAGACTAATAAACAAAAGGTCTCTATGTTAGGACGTGATGCCCATATAATTAGTAACTTGTCACTAAACTTTTCTGTTGCAATCTCATATGTCAACTCTAGTGTTCCATTATCTACCACTTTATTAAAGAGAGAGTGCATTTGTGAAACCATGAACCCCGGTCCATTTTTAATCATAAGAAACACCTTTCCAACAACTTTTACCACTTTTACATTTTCTGCCTTTATTAAATCTGAAAACACTTTTACATCTTGCATACATCATTAAAACCCAAAAAATATCATTTATCATTGTTATCATCATCCTTGCATATTTATTTACCATCATTGCATATTTATTTCTTGTTTGCATCACATACTATCTTGATATCATTCTTACACCTTGTAACAATATCATTTATCATTGTTATCATCATCCTTGCATATTTATTTACCATCATTGCATATTTATTTCTTGTTTGCATCACATACTATCTTGATATCATCCTTACACCTTGTGCTTGACAACCACATGTGAGGTTGAGGACCAAAACATTTAACTTTGTTTTGTAGGTAACCAAAAGAAGGATAGGAAGATAAATCTTTCACTATTGATTCCCCGAGAGTTCGATATTAAACCCTCGAGTCACCCTCGTGGGGAAAACACGTCTTCCACTTACTACACACTCTGCACTTGGAGTCTCAACCTAACCCCGTTTACTTTTTCGTACAGGTAGCTACCTGAAGGATATCACATCTACGGGTATCACCCGCCAGCCAGGCAAACACGCGGGCCGGTCGTAGCCTTTCATTCGACGCCGGCGCCTCCCATGTGATCGACGAAATCTTGGATGCATGGTATGAAGCCGTGTTTTGGATGCATGGTATGTACCATAGATGCATAGGCGAGTCGTGACTGGCGTCGATGCGTTTTTGTGTGTAGGAGACCTCCCATATCATGGTTGGCTTAATCAACGACAACGACCGGGCGGCGGATGACGACGACGAGTTTGACGTGGATGAGGTGTACTACGAGGAGGATGAGGATGCCGACGAGGTCGACGATGAGATCGAATAGGAGGGGGTGGTGACCGCGGCTGTGGCCGGCGAGCACGCCGCGGCGAAGAAGAAGGGCATCCACGACATCGTTTGGACGACCAAGGAGGACGAGTGCATGGTCGAGTCATGGAAGTTCATCACCACCGCCATGCTCACCGGCACAAACCAGTCAAGCGGCGCCTACTGGAAGAGGGTCAAGGAAGAGTTCGACGAGCGCCGGTACACCAAGGACTTCTACAAGTTTAACATGGTGCGCGGCCAAGGCGCCCTCGAGCATAGGTGGCGCATCTTTCAACGCCTCGTCAACAAGTTCCACGGCTGCCATGAGAACATCGTCATCAGCCGGAGAGTGGGAAGGGCCCGGCGGATCAGGTAATTGCTGGCTTGCGATCCCCTTGTTGTGTTCTTGCTTTGTTGTGATCGTTGTCGGCTTGCTTTTTTGTAGCTCGTCGACGCCCTTCTGTTGTACAAAACGCTCAATCAGGAGAAAAACTTCAAGTTGATGCATTGCTACAAGCTTCTCCAAAATTGTGAGAAATGGAAGGCGCACCAGAGGACTTTGAACAAGAAAGGCCGCGGCGACATCAACACCGATCCGCAAAACTCAGAGGGGCGGACGACAGGGCACAAGAAGGCGAAAGCAGCCTTGGATGCGGCGGCTAAGGCGGACAGAGTGCAGTCGTCCATCGACATGGTCCTCGTCGACGTCTGCTCCAACTCGAGCTTGCGGCGCGATGAGAACAACGTAAGGTGGGCGACCTTAATGCAGAAGGCCGACGTCAGGATCGACGTCGAGCAGAAGAAAGCCGCCGTCAAGAAGCAGAGCCAGAACTTCATGATTTTGACGCCCGACATCTCCCACATGGATCCGCTAGCGAGGGCGGCACACGACATGTATCGCGCCACTATCCTGCAGGAGCTCGGGCTCGTTCCGCCGCCCGAGAACGATGGCAACGTCACGCCCATGTCTGGCGGCGTCGACGATGAGGACCCCGGCATGACCCAACCCGGCGACGGCTACGTGCCCCAGTCCGGTGACATGTAGACCTGCCGGTGGCAGCGGCAAGCAGACGCCGGGCAACTGAAAGGGCATGGCGCCCCATGTGTGGTTTTGGTAATTAATGACAATCCCTATGGGCTAATGGTTGCATTGAGTTGTACTTGTAGTGTTTGTCCATAGACCATGCTTGAACTCCATATGTTGATTCAAGGTTGATGCCTTGAATATATTGATATGATGAAGTATTTGGCATCAAGATCATCGAGGTGTATGGATATATACTTGATATGATCAAGAAGAAGAGTATGTGATGACCAAGTTATTATTCGAGGAGTTATCCGATGATTGGTCATATGTGTGTTGAGCATATTGCAAGTATGTCTTGAAGAAAAGGATTAGTGATCATTCATGGTTTTCTTCAAGACATCGTCTATTGAAAAGAGAAGAAAAGATACAAGGTTGATCAAGATTTTGATCAACTCACAAAGCTAAAAGATGTACTGATACGTCTCCAACGTATCTATAATTTCTGATGTTTCATGCTTATATTATACCAATTGCTACATGTTTTATATACACTTTATATCATTTTTATACATTTTCTGGGACTAACCTATTAACAAGATGCCACAGTGGCAGTTCCTGTTTTCTGCTGTTTTTGGTTTCAGAAAAGTTGTTCTGGAAATATTCTCGGAATTGGACGAAACAAAAGCCAACGTTCCTTTTTTCCCGACACGTACACGGAGTCCAAAGGGAGAAGGAGGAGGGCCGTGGGCCGCCCTCACCATGTCATGGCGCGGGTGGGCCCTAGGCCACGCCGCCACGTGGTGAGGAGCCCTCGGGCATCCACCAAGCATCGCCCTTTCGCCTATATATTGCCCCCGACGCAAAAACCCTAAAATAATCAGTCATATTCCACGAAGAGGTCCGCAGCGCCGCCGCCATCCAGAACAAGTTTCGGGGGACAGAAGTCTTTGTTCCGGCACGCTGCCGGGACGGGGAATTGCCCCCGGAGCCATCTCCATCGACTCCACCGCCATCTTCATCGCCGTTGCTGACTCCCATGATGAGGAGGGAGTAGTTCTCCCCGAGGCTGAGGGCTCTACCGGTAGCTATGTGGTTTATCTCTCTCTCCCATGGTGTGATCTTTTGTGATCATGAGCTTTGTAATCTAGTTGAATAAGTAGATGTTACTCTTTATCTATTATGCCACTCTAGAGGTTACTTTAATATGAACTCCGGAGTCACTCTCCACGGTGTGAAGGTGACAGTGTGCGCATCATGTGTGACTCCTTTATGATGTTGTGGCGTTTGTTTACTCAGACTTTGAGGTGTGCTTTTATAGCCATACGCAATGAATGGTGTTCGTTATCCAACAAGAGAGTGTTTGAGAGTAGCATTTATTTATTCGATTATGAGGTCATTGTTGAGAGTGTCCACTAGTGAAAGTATGATCCCTAGGCCTTGTTTCTAAGCATTGAAACACCGTTTACAACAAGTTCTGCTACATGTTTGCTTGCTGCCATTTTTATTTCAGATTGCAATTACCACTTATAATCATCCATATTACTTGTATTTCGCTATCTCTTCGCCGAACTAGTGCACCTATACACCTGACAAGTGTATTAGGTGGGTTGGGGACACAAGAGACTTCTTGTATCTTAATTGCAGGGTTGCTTGAGAGGGATATCTTTGACCTCTACCTCCCTGAGTTCGATAAACCTTGGGTGATTTACTTAAGAGAAACTTGCTGCTGTTCTACAAACCTCTGCTCTTGGAGGCCCAACACTGTCTACAAGGATAGAAGCGTGCGTAGACATCATGTACCAAGGGGGATCATGTATCTCTTGGTATGGTAAGCAATTGTCCATATAGCTTTGTGAACTAACCCATGATATGTGTGTGACATTTATATGTATGGTTAGGTATCTTTCAGTGGGCTTGCATCAAATAAATATTTCATATAGCCCATGGAGGATGACGTCAAGTGGTGATCGTCATCAAGCTTGAGTTGTGCAAGTTCAAGAGAAGTATCTCGAAGATATCATATGCTTGATGCTTGCCACCCTCTTGGAGATAATGGTCCAGTGAATATGTGCCTATGAGTGTCTCTCCCATAGTGGAGCATGGGGGAGCAATAATTGAGTCTTCACCAAGCGAAGCGCAATCAAGAAAGGTGGTTCACTTGAAAAGATCAAGATCATCAACATCTAGCTCAAGAGGAATGCGCAAGGCAAAGGTATGATATGGTTTCTATTTTACCGGTCTCGTGGTGCTAGTTGGGAGACCGGGTTATAGGATAGATAATGTTCTATTAAGAGGGGCTCTCGACTAAAGCTTAAGCGTATCAGTTGGAGAGAGCTCAAACCTTTGCATAATTGGCATCATCATATCTCTTGGTTCTTATTTGTTTTTTCTCCTAGTTGGGTTTTGGTGCTTGTCGTGATCTTCATGACAAGCCGAAGTTCTTCGAAAACGGATTTTGGTTTGAAAACTTGTTGTGTTTTCGTGTTGGAAATATTATCGGTTTACCCGTGAGGAAAGTTCCACACCTTCCCATGTGTGTCAACTTAACTCTATTTATGGTCCTTAATATTTCCAACAGAATTGTCGTTACCTTTCCACCAGAATTGGTTTCACCTGTTTTGGAGTTCGTACGAGAAAGTTATTGCATTTCAGGTTTTGCTGCTTCTGTCTGTTTTGCTCAAGCAGGGGAATCAGATTATCCGATCAAGGTGGATTCGGATTATCCGATTCTCAAGATTGCTCGAATTCGACTAAGGACTTTTAAAACAATGCTACTGGAGTTTTTGGAATATTCGATCAAGGATGATTCGGAATATCCGATTCTCAAGTTTTCTCTCGAAATCGGCTAAGGACTTCTTGCAGTCAGTTTTGTGGCGCACTGGAGATTTTCGGAATATCCGGTATATGTCGCATCGGATTATCCGATCCTGACTTATATGAGAATATCCGACTCCCCTGTCTGCAACGGCTCTTTTTCTGGGAGGGGTATAAATACCCCTCCACCTACCTCCAGTCAGCCAACTCTGCAGCTCGTGTTTTCCCCCATTGTTGACCTTCTTTGAGCTTGCTATCTCTCTATTCCTCCATGAGTCTTGCCTCCAATTAGAAGGAAAAGAGAGAGGAGATCTAGATCTACCATTCCACCAATCAATCTCTCTTCTAAGTGAGGGAAGCTTTTGGATCTAGATCTTGGAAGAATTTGGTGTTCTTCTTTCTTCGTCCTCTCTTCTCCCCCAATAGCATTAGTTGCTTTGGTGGGATTTGAGAGTGAAGGATTTTGAGCACTTCTTGTGTTCTTTCCCATTGCATCGGTTGCATCGGTTTGAGTTCTCCACGGTGATACGTGGAAATCGAAGTTGAGAAGCTTGTTACTCTTGGGTACTTGGGGTGCCCTAGAGCTTGTCCTCTTGGGTACTTGGAGTGCCCTAGACGGTCCTTGTTGATCTCGGAGTTTTGGTGGCTCGCGGGATAGTTGGTAGGCTCCAATTAAGTTGTGGAGTCGCGTCCCAACCTTGTGATTCTTGTGGCTTTGGGAGCCGCGGGAATTCGGTGAGAGCCTCCAATTAAGTTGTGGAGTGTGCCTCATCCTTGTACGGGTTCGGTGACCACCCTCAAGTGTCCCATAGTGGTTCGTGGCACTCCGCATTGGTGGAGGCACAAAGGAGATTACGGTGTGCCATTTGACGGCTATTCGGGATCACTTTGTGACTCCGCACCGCTCCAACGGAGACTAGCTTCCACTGGGAAGTGAACTTCGGGATAAATCATCGTCTCCAAGTGCCTCGGTATTTCTATACCCGAGCTTCTTACTTGTGCAATTTACCTTGTGATAGCCATCGAGCTTGAAGTAATATACATTGCTATCACCTAGTTGTATATCTTGTTTTGCATAAGTTGTTGGTACACATAGGCAAACCTAGCTTGTTTAGGTTTTGTGCTTGATAAATTAAACGCTAGTTTTATTCCGCATTTATTCAACCCTAAACCGTAAAGAATTTTAAATTGTCTATTCACCCCCCTCTAGGCGACATCTGTGTCCTTTCAATTGGTATCAGAGCGGGTTCTCTCCTGATTAGGCTTCACCGCCTAGAGAGTAAAGATGTCGTCTAGCGGACTAGTGCACAATGTTTTTTTTTATATTAGATGGCACAAATTATGATGTTTGGAAATTTCGCATTCTTGATATTATTCGGGTCATTGACCCATACATAGAGCGAATTCTAGATAGGGGTTATTCTGCTCCAAGGAATCCCAAAAGATTATGTTTATTAGACGAGAATAATTCCTATCTAGACGCTCAAACTTATAATGTGATTTTCAATGCTTTGAGCGATGTAGTTATTATGCCGGTCTCTCCTTTTCGAAATGCTCATGAGATTTGGACCAAGCTTTAAGATAAATATGATGTGTCCAATAATTGTGGAAATGATTGTTGTCCCTCCACTTCCGATCATGATGAGTTCTCAACTTTTTCTAGCTTCACCTACATGTGGCAAGTCACAAAGTAATGCAATGGTGAGTAGTGATAGATATTACAATAATGATAGTGAGCTTATTATTGATGATACTTCACCTCTATCTTACTGCAATGATTTATCTTTGGATTTAAACACATCTAGCACCAAAAATGATATACATGCTTGTGTTGGTAGTCCTTGCATATCGTGTACAAATTGCTTGATTAATCCTTGTGATGATATGATCTCTATACCTTGTTGTCATGATAAAATTGGTTCTATTTCCTCTAGTATTTTGGCTAACAATGTAGAGAAAACCGAACACTCCATGGAACAAGATATGGATTTAAATGGTGACTCAAGTAATTCTTCGTCGTCATCATCATGTACTCAGTTTTGCCTTATGGCTAAAGCTTCCGAAGTATCTCCTACTTTGGAGGGTGTAAAGGCCTGGCGTCCAAATGTACTGTCCGGAAGTTCTTTGGGCGGTCATTTGTGCGCCACGACTACTAGAGATACTCTAACACCACTGATATTGAAGATCAGAATGTAACTTTGCTTGGATAAAATGGAAAAAGAAACCTCGCTCGCATGTTCCTTGCCCCAAAGCGAACACTTGCCGCAAAGAGACACTGATCAAGTGATCATCATCCACGAAAGATATGGCGCGAGTACGGCTAGCAGTAGCATACTACCAATCGAGTACAGCAAGAATGCACTAGGAATACTATATCCAGAAAACACGACGGCGACAGCGACGACGAGAAGACTCGCTGACCTCACCGCAGATCGCAGATCAAGGCTCGCTCCAACCCCAACTCCCCAACTACTCTCGCTCGGAAGAAAGCAGAGCAGAGCAAGAACGCGAGACTTCCATTCCACCGCCCGCACCACCTTTCCGCCGAGCAACGCAAGGCAGGAATCCCGCCCTGCGATCCGGATGGCCGCCGCCGCCGCTTCCTCCTCGCTGGCGAGGCGGACCGTCTCCTGGCGCCACCTGCTCCTCTCCCGCGCCTTCGCTGCCGGCCCGGCCAAGCGGGTGCTCGTGCCGGTCGCCGCCGGGACGGAGCCGGTCGAGGCGGCCGCCACGGCCGACGTCCTCAACCGCGCCGGCGCGCGGGTCACCGTCGCCACCGTCGCCTCCGCGCCCGCGGGGGACGAGGGACTCCTCGTCGAGGCCGCCTACGGGGTCAAGCTCGTCGCCGACGGCCGCGTCGCCGACCTCGAAGGCGAGGCCTTCGACCTCATCGCCCTGCCGGTGCGTCCGCCGTCTCCCCTCTCCGTGTGCCCCCAAATCTGCCTTCTTTCTCGGATTAACGACAACCGCCGAGCATGTGCCTCACTGTTCCATTGGGGACGGTTGGCTGGCGCTCTCTGTAACTTCAAGGTTTTTTTTAGAAATGGGGAGAACCCCGGCCTCTGAAATGTAACTTCAAGGTGTTGGGGCATAAGAAGTAGTGTTTGTTTGTTCTCCCGTGGCCTCATCATCTGGTCTTGTTTGTTAATTCGGTGTAGGGGGGAATGCCGGGATCGGCTAATCTTAGGGACTGCAAAGTACTGGAGAAGATGGTCAAGAAGCATGCAGAGAATGGAGGACTTTACGGTGCCATTTGCGCTGCGCCGGCAGTGACATTGGCCCACTGGGGCATGCTCAAGGGGCTAAAGGTGACTAATGAACCAACATTTTGGATGTATTGACTGTTGTGGGTTGGTTTTGTTGGAAACGATGAATGGTGCTGACAAATTGGTGCGCTTTGTTACTTCAGGCCACTTGTTACCCCTCATTCATGGAGAAGTTCCATGCCCAAGTGATCCCTGTGAACTCGAGAGTGGCGGTGGATAGAAATGTGGTGACTAGCCAGGGTCCTGGAACGTCAATTGAGTTTGCCCTTGCCTTGGTGGAGCAGCTATATGGAAAAGAGAAGATGGAGGAGGTTGCTGGACCTTTGGTAAGTGGTATACTGTAGCACCCTACATCTGTTTTCTCTTTTGCTATGTTAACTGGTGTTTTGTTTGTAGCACAGCAATTTAAATAGATGATACTGTATCGGAAAGGATATTTTCTCTCATAAGTTGGAGGTGAAAACTTATAGTACCAGCAATGGCGATTTGATGTGAATCAGCTATCTGAATGAGTTAGGCTTCATCCTAAAATTTAGAAATAGTGCACACTGGAATTTATAATCTGCAGGACTGATATGGTCTGATGTGCTAACTGACACCCTTCCAATCTATTAATAAGATCCTACATTATTTGCATGAATAATGTTTTCTAAGCATCTCAATGGTATTCCTGTAATAGATCTCTTTGGGTTCATATTTCATCAATCGGAGTGTCTCGAACTTAATTTATCTGTTGTTTCTATATTCTTCCCATTTAGTATGTCCGCCCTCAACACGGAGCTGATTATACCATCGAAGAACTTAATCCGGTCGAATGGAAATGCAGCGGTACACCTCAGGTATGAGATTAAATGAATTCCACTTGTTTAAGAAAATCATGACCATACTCTTAGATTGTGTTGCACTTTTGTTCCTTAAGGAACTCCTGTGTTTTATATGCTGCTTCTGATAATCCCATTTGGCAAGAAACCTATTGCAGCCTTCTCATGAGGATGCTTTCTCTATCCTCTTACATTCCTTTTATGTCGATCTTAAAATAATTGTCCGTGATTACAAACCTTTTGTTTATCTTGAAAATAGAACAGTATACTACGATATTCCTGAAACCTATAATAGTCCCGACGACAATAGTATTCAGGGGCCATGGTTGCTTATTAAAAAATTCTGGTTTATGTTACAAGGAAATGGTACTTATTGCCGTGGTACATAATTAGATCATTGATGCATAGAAGCATCTTGTAATCTGGCTATTGGTTTCCTTGTAAAACAAATCTAGCTATTAGTGTATTTGTTTGGTTACCATGGAAGAGAAGAGGCACAAGAGTGGGCAACAGAGTGGGATGGTGACTTACGTAAGCTCATATGTATTCTTGTATCGACCTTTTAAATATTCCATAGTTAAGGAAGATATATCATCACGTTGAGATTAAATACGAGATATTTATGTATATGCACATGAGGCTAGGAGCAGATTGTGTTTAGTGAGGATCATTGTATGCGCATTAAGTCAATAACAAGGCAATAAAACAACGTCAGAGTTTGATATGAGGGCCTACTGCTGAAACTTTCTTATTACGAAGTTTAATCTCAGTATAAATGCATCAGTTGACTTTCACATCTTGACTTTTCGCATCACACGTGAGAGTGGGTCTTAATGTGTGCCCTTTCCACCAGTTCAGAATTTTGGCTGTTTTGGCTAGTGCATGAAACATGAGAGCATCATTGTTTCTTCTGCTATATCCCTTGCAGGTTCTTGTGCCAGTTGCTAATGGCTCAGAGGAAATGGAAGCTCTTTATTTGATAGATGTCTTGCGTAGAGCAGGCGCAAATGTTATTGTTGCGTCAGTTGAGGATAAGTTGCAAATCGTAACCCGTCGCCACAAGTTTAATCTGATAGCTGATATGATGTTGGACGAAGCTGCTAAAAAGGATTATGATCTGATTGTCATGCCGGTATGTAGCTGCAGAATCATCTCCTATTTATATAGTACTACATTTGAGATTACTTCGTTGACGCTGGTCTCTGCTTCACACAGGGTGGTCTACCGGGCGCTGAAAAGTTTGCTAGTACAGAGAAGCTTGTTGATTTACTAAAGAAACAGGCAGAATGTAATAAACCCTATGGTGCAATATGTGCTTCCCCAGCTCATGTTCTCGAGCCCCATGGTTTACTGAAGGTGTGCCCTTATATTTATAGTTGTATAGCCTGATGATAATATGCACATCATGTGCATCACAAGTCATTATGGTTATAGGACATCTTGTTTCCTGTAGAGAGCAGTGAACACACTGTTTCAAAAATTTGGAGGTTAATCTATTAAATTTTTGGTTGAGTTAACTTGGAGAATTTCCTATCATTGTAGGGCAAGAAGGCGACGGCATTTCCACCCATGGCACACCTGCTTACAGATCAGAGCCTATGCGAGAACAGGGTTGTGATCGATGGCAACCTTATCACTAGCAGAGCTCCAGGGACTGCGACAGAGTTTGCCGTGGCCATCGTTGAGAAGCTATTTGGTCGAGACAAAGCAATCAGTATAGCGAAGGAGTTGGTTTTCATGTGATTACGGATGAGCTGGTGTTGTGTAGCGCAATCTGTGTGAATAACCTGTTGGTGATGCCGTTGTGTACACATGCCTGCGCTGGTCGGAACTTCCTGTGCATATCTAGACATGAGTTAGTGTGTAGATACATGCACATTTAGTCAAATTGAGACATTCTTTTATGGGCGGAGAGAGTATGTTGCAGTATTTCCGGACAAGATTGCACATATTTGTAACATTTACTGGTATGCATGCTGCTGAGCTGCGCACATGAACATTGCTTATGTATCGGTTTGGTTTTTTTTTTTTGAAGCTGAACTGTAGGTTTCCCCACAGCGTTTCAAAAAAATTATATAAGATAAGGGTAAAAGTAGCTGTACAAAAGGATCTAGAGAAAAGATCCAAAGAAAGACAAAAAAAGAAAAGAAAGCTACAGCTAGTTATGTGAAAGCAGCAGCCCAATCCTTGAGACCAGCATAGGCTCGACGAGTCGCCTTGTGCAGTAGCAGAGAGAGCTCATCCTTAAACAGCCTCCTGCATCTGTAGATATCGGTTTGGTTATAATGAGCTTGAGCATCTAATTGTATCAACTGACTAGCGGGAGAGGTGTTTTGCCTCCCGGGTGCATATGCTCTTGTTATGTTTATCAAAATTAAATAAATATGAAAACACATAAAAAATCTGAAAAAATTGGACAGGAACATACACATGTTTGCAACATTCGTATAAAACTGCGGAAGGAAATGGCACTATGTGGTCTGTACGAAAAAGACAAAATCCGTGCTTTGAAAATGCATTTTAAATCTCATTTCAGCCACATATTTTGTCTTTTTTGCACACACCACATAAGGTGTCATTTGCTTCCGCACTTTTACAGGAATGTTGCAAACATGTGTATGTTCGTGCCCAATTGTTTTCAGATTTTTTTATATGTTTCATTTTTTATATATTTTGACAAACATGACATGAGCATTTGCACCCGGTAGGCAAAGTGAATTCCTACTGACTAGCTAGCTAGGAGCCTTAGTACAGTCGTACTACTCTATACTAACACATAATTTCATCATGTGAAGGCAGTATATACAACTAAACTTTACTGAATCTTCATACAGGGCGTTACACAAACTGTAACAACGGAGGAAGAAAAGCAATCAACACGGAATATATTTTGTCGCAGCGGTGCTGGGATACTCAGAGGAAGGGGTGTTGGAGGGGATGTTGCGGCAAGGGCGTCGAGCACGACGGCCGACGGCGAAGTGAGAGCCCGAGAGGCAGGTCCATAGGAGGGGAGGGAAACAGCAACGGCGTCGTGCATGAGAGCCGGTGGCGCGGTTCTGAACAGAGAGTCTCCATCGCGTCTGGTGGAGACCTAGGGTCATGGCCAGCGGCATCATTTTCATGTACACCAGATCGAAGACGAGGAGTTGAGGACGCGTAGATCATAACTTCCGCAATTTATTTTAGGACGCGTTTGGTTCTCGTGGTCCCATGTATGCTACAGTACGTTGTTATGTGGCCATGCCCTCTAGCTGCTAGCAGCCACACATGACACAGCCATGCTCCATAAATGTTAGCAACCAAACTGCTCTAAAGTGATGATTTGCATGGAAGTAGGTGAGGTTGGTAGAAAAGAATGTGCTCGTGTTTGCTTTGACTGCGTCCTGCATGGCTTGCGAGAGGAGCATGCGAGGTGTCAGGGAATCTTTCCCGCCTCGTGTCGTAGCGCAGCCTGTCCCCATAGAAACGGCTGACTGTCTGCTATAAACAGCGTGCTGGCCACAACGCAGGAGCTCGTATCGAACCAAACACCAGGCAACGTGCAAAAAGGCAGTGCCCGCGCGAGCTGAGCTCTGTGGCTCCAGACCACCAAACGCGCCCTTAGAAAATAACTTCAGCTAAATTGAGTTGGTCGTCGGTAAGAGACAGAGGGTTATGTGAAAAACATAGTTATGGGGCTGACGGGAAATTTTAAGCCCTCCTAGGCAACGTGGCTATTGACATTTTTTTTTTGAACAGGGGACGGTCCCGAAGGACCGAGAAACGCTGCATTAATTCCAAGCGGTGGTGTTACAAATTACAGAAAGGACCTCAACAAACTGAAAAATTACAGCTAGGTCCTGAAATTTAGCACAGATGACCTTAGAACTAAACAAGAAAACGCAATCGGGTCCTTGGTCATCACCACCGCGCTTGCAAGATGGAATCGCCCACCGGCCATCGCCTCCATCACCGGGGATCAAGCCACTTGGGATGGATTTGATGCAAAGCGCCGCCGTCGATCCACCAGAGAAGGGCCTCACATGGAGGTTGGATAAACGCCTCATCGTCGGCGTTGAGAGTTGCCGCCCGTCGGCATGGATCGGTGGCCTGCAGAGGACCACCGTGGGAGAGCTCTCATCAGCAGCATCAAGATTCCCCGCCACCAGCATCCAGATGCAGAGATCGACGCGCTCTTCTGCTTCATCCCCTCGCCACCGAGGCCGGCCAGAAGAAGCGCAACAGCCCATCGATTCCACACCAAGAGGTGGCCACGAGCCATGGCCTTATTGAAGGAGACGGTGGCCCTTCCCTTCGCTCCTTGCTCCAACCTCTGGAGAAGGAGAGCGACGACGAAGAACCCAAGACAGCACCGGATCTGGCCAAACGGATCCAGCACCCCGCTCCAGACTACCGGCATCAAGCCAAACACTGGCATCAAGCCAAAACAGCTACCCCTACTCTGTACAGGGCGAGCATCCCATCCGTTTCCTCTCCAAGCGGCAGCGCCGCCGGAGCTGAGCCGGAGGAGAGCTCGGTCGGCTATTGACATTTTATCATCGCACTTCCATGTAGGCAAAACCGTCCGCAAAACCGCTCCAGGGGTGATTTATGAGAGGATTAAGTGTGCCGTTTCAAAGCTTGTAGTGCTGCCTACTTTTTATGAAACATATGGGGGTAGGTAGACTTCTTTTGCTTGAGGGGTAACTTTTCTCTCCATATCAAAATATAAGATTTTGTAGCATCTTGTGATTCACATGAACCTTGACCAGTGTAGAAAATGCATAGACTAGCCACAATGGTGGTATCGTAGTCAGTATCATGCATTCCATGTTGGTAAAAATATGACGTGTCACAGTAATTAATGAAGAAAGAGAGGATTGTGGTATCTACCTATGTTACGGTATCATAGCACGTAAAATAAGATATTTTAATAGCATGTTAATCTTGTGCAAATATTAGTATTGGATACTAAAAACAAATAAATGAGATGTGCCTATGATACTACTATATGATACTATGAATTGGAGGAGTAGTATCATCATATGCATGATACCAATATATGATACTCACTAGTCTCTAGAAGTATTATTTAATACAGATGGAATATTTCCTACGGAGTATTTGCTATTTCTTCCGTTTCCGATTCCGATTTTAGCCCGGCGACGTGTCCGGTTCATCGACAGAGGACGTGAGGGGCAGCGCACGCAAAACAGGCAACCGCCACGCGGGCCGTCTCTACTTTCCCCTTCCCCTGATCGGAGCTCCCTTCCCGACCCAGAGCCTTCCCCAACCCTAGCTAATCCCCGTCTTCGTCCGCGGCAACAAATCCATGGCTCTACCCCTCACCGGGCGACGCCGTCCATGGAGCGACGTTGACCGCCCCCTCGCCGACGCGGTACCAATCGCTTATTTTGATACGGATGGGAACTACAAGCAGAACAGCGCCTCACCCTGCGACATGGATCGGCGGCGTCCATCTCCACGGTGTGACCTCCAACTATTGTTTACATTCGTTTTAGTCCAAATCCACCTGTTCTTATCGCAAAAAAAAAAAAAACAAATCCACCTGTTCTATTTATCGATTCGATGGGGATGAATTGACTCCTTCCTGCGGGCTTCGGATTCGGGTTGGGATGGAGGCGGTGTTCTAGATTTGTCCCAATTTAAACTAATTTTAAGTCTGACAAAGCTTATAGTAGAAATATATCAACTAAACACCAATTTAGTTTTGTTACATTCAATCGTACAATGACTCTTCGTACTATATAAGATTTGACGGTGTAGATATTGACACCAATTATTTTGGAACGGAAGGAGTACTAGATATGTACTTCAAATTTGCCAATGAGAGATATAAACCTTTTTCTTATTCCACATATTAATTTGGCCGTAACACTAAGATGATATGCATTATTGTTCAGCATCTGAGATAATTTATTCTTCTACTCATCGGTCGAGCTTTTTTGTGCATCAGGTGTGAGAAGGAGCCTCGTGTCATTAACCCTGGAGCTTCGCCGTCGTCATTGAAAGAGTTCCTCGACTATATCATTGCATGTATCGGTCACTGCTGCCGCTTCGCCTAACTCCCCACAGGCAGTAGCTCATGACACCGGCATGATCTCACCACAATCAAGGCGATGTCTTTCCTCAACCATTTTGGTCCGCAGACTTCGTGATTGGGGTTTGACGTTTTACATCAGGGTTGACCGCGAGGGAGATTTTCACACATACCCTAATTTGGGTGGGCCATTTCAGAGCTTACAGGAAGCCAACATTGCCATCGATTGTCATCTTGATGATCGCAAGGATACAAAAATGTAATGCCTTTTAACTTTGTTCTAGATTTTTAACAATTCATTTATCCCATTTTGTGTCCATCCTTGCATTTGATTATATAGTTTCGAACAATACTACATAGTTTGGATGCTGCTATATGGTCCAGAAAAGACATTCACAGCTTATACACCAAGTCTGGAAAAGAACGATCATACCAGTCTTAGCTGATATAAAAAAGCTGGCAAGTTGATGCAAATAGTACCAGCCTATGTTAGTACTAGATCCCTGTTATGCTACCATGGAAGTTTGTGGAACATCATCTGTTGTGAATTCTTTTATGACAAAGTTGCTGAATGAGATCCGATATCTTAAGCATAGTTGAAGATTATCAAACTAGGCATATATATATGACTCAACTTTGTATGTAGGTAATTTTTTATCTGAACTGCAATTGGTAGAATTGGGTAGCCTTCAGCCACGCCCACGCAGATCTGTTACCTCATGTCTAAACAATGTGATAGCTGCAGCAGTAAAGTTCCGTCAACCGTTCAAAACAGTGCAGTGGGAGCACACTGAGTTGGGGATCTGAAAATGAGACATATATGCCTTTTTTTAATTAAAAAGATAAAATTATGCATTGGGAACTTATAGGCATGTAAGTAGTTGCCAGCGGCTGTTTGATCACTACTCTTAACAGTCTTCTATGCAAACTTGTCACCCTAACCCTATACTGGGCTTATAACATTGACATAATATTTAGTATCACTCTGTGCTCCCAACTTTTAAGAAAGTACAATCCACTGATCATATAGAATGTTCTGAATTAAATTAGGTTCAAGAAGCAAGAGGGGGTTTCTCTGATGGAAATGGCTATATGAAGGTCTCTGTACTGGCTTGATGGCACGAGGAAGAAATGTTCGAAATCAGAAATAATTGAGAGAAACCGTGATCGAATCCGGCTATTGGTTCAAGCTTTAGTGGACAAGTACAACGAGGATCACAATCTGTTGGGGGTTTGCTCTCTATCCTTCCTGCCTCCCGCCCTGTATCCCGCTAACAGTGTTGAAACTGTCTTATTGTCGTACTCATCTAACAACTGCTGATCCCTTTGCTTCTTACTTTAGGATCTTGCATATAAACTCAAAGATGTTCTGCACTGCCAATTTATTTCTGAGAGCCATAGCACCATTACTAAGAAGAATAAGTACTATCATTTGAACTTCACCATGAAGATCAAAGGAGCTGATGATTTTGACTGTGGCACCGATGATCTATACTTCGTAGAAATAAAAAATGTGCATGGAGAACATGAAGAATTGGTGGTCAGCCGTTTCTGCATTGTTAAACCTAATGACAACGGTATTCACTCTTGTCTTCAATTAAATATTGTTGAAATACCGTTTGCGGATCGCTCTAATTGAACTATTTTGTTACTACATATTATCATAACTCATAAATGTGTTTCTAGTGGTAGTATATGATCTTTATTATATTACCAGTTTGTTGGCCTATTGTGTCATGTTTCTCTTCATCTCATATTCTCATCCATTACCCTTGGATCTACATTCGTTATATGTCAAACTGGTTCACGCAGTCATATGTAATGATTATGTACAGATTGTTTTTTTACCTTTAGCTGTTCAGATATTATTGTTTGTACTCCATGGGTTACATGCCATTTAATCGACAAACCCCATTCTTTTTTCTGAATGAAGGTCACTGCTATGGTTGTACAAATAATGGAAGTGCTGGTATGAAGCATCCCAACAACTCTGATGCATACACTGGTGGTCATGTGAACGCCTATTTGCCATTTGAGTGGAGCGACTCTGAAGACATTGTATGATGATTTATTCTCTGGTTAATACTTTAATATGTTTTGCTTCATTGTTAATCACATGTGCTTTCTGTCTTTTACAGGTGGAAGAGGAGGCTAGGATAAGACGCATTTATAAGGTAGTCTCTTATTTGTGCTGTATAGTACCATTTGCATTAATGTGATGTTGGTTTCTTGACTAATAATCTTTGCTTTTGTATTTTCTCCTTAGGGCTTTGGTTGTCTTTAGGGCCTCAGTGACCCAAATTTTGAGGAACTCTTTACTCCCTCTGAGCAACAGAGGTCCTGAAGATGTAAGGAGGAAGCCTGAGTGCATTATCACAGTCGGCTGCACTTTCTTGTAACTATATATTTTGCCGTCATCAGACCTTGCAATGCTAACCTTAGTAGCTTGGTGTTTCCTGTTCCTAAGGTACCAAGAGAAATCATTTGGTTTGACACAGACATATTTGTATGAAAAGTTACACTTGTGTAAGTTCTGGTTTCCATAGTTGGTGCCTTCATAAGTTCCGTTGCACTTACCTTCCGTGTGGTCTTTATAAGTTGTGATTTGTGAATGAGTTCACCATCTGCCGCATTAGCATACATAACCAGGTTAAGATGGAAACAAGAGGTGCAAATATAATCATGTTCATGGGGGATCCTCCACCCCCCATAATTGCCATTGTTCGTTTGTTACATGAGTCGGCTCACATCACCAAATTTCTCTACACGCCTGTGAGTACATTACCATCGCACAATAAGTTTTACCATGCTATAACATGATGCTGGCTGCTTCTGTTCTTTTTAAGGCCAAGCTGTTTCTGTTCCTGAATCAAAAGATTGTACTTGTGCACAACCAAAAAAGAGTAGGCTTAGTACATTATTACCCCCTCCGGTAGAAGCGTGCAAATCAAATATTGTTTTTATGTGATACTAGCAAATATACCCGTGCGTTACAACGGGCGAACAAATTTTGACCTAATATGCAGATAATAGATTACTCTCTTAAATTTACTTAAAATAGATCAGCAAATCAGACAGGAGAATGGAAACAAATAGACCAGTGGTTCCCATTCAAACCCAGTTTTCTTTTATGTGGGTTCTCTCACCGGCATGATTCTGAAATTTAATTTAATAATTGTGAGCTTAGACTTTTGCGTATACGTGTGGGCGCATGAAGCTCAATAAACTGTACTCATCGTTTACTTTGTTTTGTTTGGCTGCACGGCCGGGGGCCTTCTGATATACTCCTACAGGTTGATGATCATTCACTTGTCAATTGATCTGCTGCTGCGCTTTGATATGGCATTTTCTTACCGCTGATGTCGCTGGTTGCATCCACTGCACGCATGCTGTCAGCAGGGACAACTCTTGCCAACAAAAGCAGCTATTCGTCTGAAGCGTCCACCCTTGGAAACGACACATAAACTGAAACTAAAAAATCTGTCAAGTATTTTCACATGTACCTATAATCTATGATCAGCTCAGCTCATCTCAGCTTCTGTCGCCTTGCCTTCTCTGTTCAGCAGCGACGGAAATCCTGCAGACAAATACAGCGGGGGCGGACGGCGGTCGGCAGTATGGAGAAGAAAATCAGGAGCTCCTGACTTCAGATATGTGCAGGGCTTTAAGGCAACGGCCGTTCCGTCCACCGGCCGGATGATTAAGGCAGCCCAGCTCGCCGAAGCCGCTTCGTCAAGCCCGCCCTCGACGGCGACGCTACCACTTCCGACGAGCCCGGGTCCTTTCTTCACCCTTGCCTCTCCTCCTCAGGTACGTTGCTGATCCCGTGACTTCCTCTCCTTTGCTTTCCGCACAGATTCTTTGTGACGGAGAAGCTTTTGGTTTGTTGGGGTACGTAACAGAGAACTGGCCGCGCGGGGGCAAGCCGCGACGGAAGGTGGAGAAGCGGGTGCGCTTAACGGAGGGCGTCATGGACAATGAGGGCGCCGCGCCCCCAGCCAGGTCGCTCCCGCCGGCGCCCAAGTCGACGTGCAGGGGAAACGCGACGACGACGACGGCCGTGGGGGCGAACGGACCGCCTACTCCTACTGACCCAGTCGCCGCCGACCGGCTGATCTGATTGACCCAACGCCGGCCGCTGTTCGTGGAATTGTTTTTTGTTCGTTCGGGAAGAAGCAAGCGGTGGCATCGGTGCGTAGTATGCGATTTCGTGGGAGAGCAAAACCGTCTTTTCTACGTGACGTACCACCACCGAACCGATGAAGGAAGAAACACTACTCATATTATAGTAAAGATATGTAAATCATACTAGTTGAACGCCACGCCCTTAGTGAGATTCTATGTGATTTTTTTTAATTCAGCCAAATGTTTGCGAAATTGGAAGGTGCAAACATGTTTTTATTTTGTTACGAATAGTTAACATTTATTTGTGAGCAGTTTTGATATATTTTGTAGGATATAGTTTGTATTTCGATGTCATTATTTAATTGAAATTAGAAAAAATCCTTTTGTATTTGATTCCACGTTTGGGGAAAGTTTGTTTGTATGATGTCAAAATTTTGGGCACATTGTAATGTCCAAAAATATTTGTATTTTGCCGTAAGTGTATAGTGTTTTTGTTTTACCATTTTCGGCATATTCTGTTGAATATCAGAATATTTGTCCAAATGTTGATCAATTTGGGATTTGGAAACATGTTTTTTTATTTTGTTATGAGTAAGTAGCATTTATTCTGAGCATTTTTTTTATATGTTCTGCAATATTCAAATATCTGGTAGTTCGAAATGTTTCAGCATGGTTGGATTTCGGCGTCAATAATTAATTGAGAATAGGAAAAATGCATTTGAAGTGTCTCTAAATAGTGATAAAATTTGAGTATTCCATCTTTTTATTCTTTAGCATAAGTAGTTTGTATGTAATTATCTGAATATTTGCGTATATTGACTCATCCGTGTGGTAAAATTTAAATTCTGAAATTTCTACATTTAAAAATTGTGTATATTTGAGAATTATTGGAATGCAAATAGAGCTTATGTTTGGAAGTTGTTTAGATTTCGAAAATTAGTCCAGTTGGAAAGTTATTTAGTTCTTTTCACGTTAGTAAAAAGGTTAGATTTCGAAGGAAGTTGAAGTCTTAAAATATTCAAATTTGGTTGTTGTGTTGAAGCTGTAAAATTGATATTTGGAAAATGGCAATGTTTTAGAAGTACGTAGATTTGGAAAGTGTTGAAATGCAAAGATCATATGCGATAAGTAGTCAGCATTTATTTTTTTGTGGCCATGGTTGATATATTTTTCATATTTTGATGGTCTGATTTTGCAGCATTTAGTAGTTCTTGGAAGCTGTTTAAATATTGTAAAACAATATGTATAAAGTGTCATAAATTTTTGAAGGCATGCTATTTTATTTATTGATTCAACTATATTTGGTTCAAAAATTAGTTTGAAACATCTATGTGTCAATATTTTCATTTGTAGTATGACTATTTTGATTTTTGAAAGCTCATTATATAAATGGGTAGCCGTATCAAATATGATATATAAAATGGCAAGGTTTCGAATGCATTTAAATTTATGGAATATTTAAATTTGTACGTCGCGGATGTGTGGTGAAATTCATTTTTTTGTGAATGTGCACATTGTAAAATCATTTAGGTTTCAAAATTAGTGAAATGGCAAGAAAGGTTACGTTTTAAAATTGCTCATATTTCGAAGTTATTAAGATTGTAATAGGAGGTGCATCGTAGTTTTCGGAAGCCTTTTTTCGACGTTGTTTTTATGGGTAGAAAAGGATAAGTTAGTTTTAGAGAAGTTGAAATCGGAAAGGTTTAGCTTTAGCTGATTAATATTAATTGGCACAAAGAATATTTAATTGCACTCTGGCTTTAATTAGAAAACGAAGTACCAGTTTATATCAAATCAGAAATAATTCGTATCAGTAAATGTGTCATATTTTGTTTGTACGGTGCGGGTATGCGGTAAAATCAAAATTTTAGGATTTAGACATTAAAAAATCGTTTAGGGTTGAAATTTATTGAAATGCAAAAAAGGTTATGATTTAAAATTGTTCAGATTTTTTGAATAGTTCAGTTTGGGAAATTATTTAGTCTTGGATTGTTTTATGTAATAAAACGGTAGGATTTCAAAGTCGTTTGGAATTTCGAAATATTTAATTTTGAAATTCAGTCGTATGCCATAAGCAGTGAGATTTTATTTCCCGTTTTTTCCCCGGTGGATAGATTCAAATTTTTTGAGTTTGTCACATTTTTCATTTTTTGATTTTTGTATTAAGGTGTAGGGCCCACGTGCAAGCACTTTTCCCATTTTCTAATTTTTTCTGGGGCAAAAACAAAAGTCATGTGGGACCCACGCTGACGTCGTGATGACGTCAGCAATGGCCAAGGTTTGCATCGCCGCGGCGGTGACGAAGACAGCGAGACCGCGCGACCCCGTTCCGGAGCTCGCGCGTGAGCGCCGCGTACGCGCGCGGAGCCGTTGTGTCAGCGTACTACGGCGCCGCCTCTTTTGCGTCACCGGAACGGCCGCGACGGAGTGCAGACACGGCAGAGAGACAGCCAGACGGCGGCGGCGATTCCGCCGCGAGCACGGCGTCCCAGCACGCACCTGTTGGCGAGGAAGAAGAAGAGACGATGGCGGAGCTCGTCGTCCGGTCGGATTCGTGTGGGGAGGACTGGAACGCCGGAATCGGGCGCGGCGGCCGGCGGCGAGCTCGGCGGCACGCGGGGAGAGAGAGGGGAAAGGTGAGATGTGCTGACGATTTTTCACGGAGGTCCTTTAGGTTTTTGTTTTTTATAGCCAGGTCCCTCGCTTCGTAAATGGGGAGGTTTGCGCTGCGATTTCGTGGCTCGATTGTCGCTTTTTGCAAAATTACCGTGCAACGTGAGGCTGACAGGTGGGGCCCACCGGCCACTGTTCAGCACTGTTCATGTCTACAGTACTGAACAGTGCACGGATCGCTGCGAGGGCGCCGATTCGGCCAGCTAACAGTGCACGGATCGCTGCGAGGATGCCGATTGGGCCAGCTTTGATATAATAGATAATGCATGGACTTGCCTGCAAAAAACACGCCCATACGTAACAAGTATTTTGGAAATTGGAGCCTGGTCCAATGTCATAGTGCTGAAGGCCTAGGAGCATCTCCACTGGGACACCCGGAAGTTCCACCGGTTGGCCGGACAGAAAAATTTGCCATAGTGGCACCCATCTGTCCGACACCCCTCACGCCCTTTGTCCGACATTGCCTCGAGCACCCCCTTGTCATCCGCACACTAGTCACGTTAGATGTCAACGTTCCCGTCTTTCCAATTGGCGCAGTCAGGCCAACGTTCCCGTATCATTTGAAATGAAAATATTTCAACTTCACAAACTATGCTATATATACTGAAGATATTTTGTTTCACAATTGAAATCAGGACTTTTTTGGGCGAATGAAAAAACTGGATGTTGCATCTACAAACAGGCAACATGTTATTGCGGCCCGCGTTTGAATTACCAAACTACTTGAATGGACCAAATATGTTGCGCATTAACAATCAAAGGGAAGCGGTTTCAAGTAAAAAAAATGTAAATCACTATACATCTTTCAATAAAGATGATTTCCGCTCGCTGAACTATGCCTATTGATTTAGTCTAAAACTATGCCTATTGACACAAACTACGAGGACGTGATTGATGCACATGATACCATTGGATATACGACACCGAATAACCGTGATGATTAATCTACTTTATAAATAATACAATTATAAAACCCATAAATGCATCCATGAAAAGTAAATACCTAATACTGCTGAAATATACAAGTGGCTACTTCATGATACAACAACCCCTAAACCACACTACATTAGCGAATTACGCCCTAATAAAACTAAACCACATCTCACATTTCCACAGAAAACACACATTTAAAAGAGCTAAAGCTGATCTATAATGTGTTGAACCACATCATGTCAAGATTGTCGGTGTAAATGGTCCAAATTGAAGCCTCCGACCCAAAAAAATACAAAACTAACTGAAACGATAATACACACTTAGTACATTCTAATGAAACGACATGCATGTTTTGAAACAATACTCCCTCCGTTTCTTGATGTAAGATGTATAGTTTTTCAGAAAAAATCTAAAATATAAGGTATAATGTGATTTATGGACAATTTTACCGATCCAAAAATGAATCCTAATTTATAGGGTCTATTATTTTCAGTTTGTGTCTATTAGGAACTCATATCTCTCGATTTATTCCAGAAGAAGATGAGTCCACCGTATGTCAAATATTCATATCTTAATATTCGTGCAGAAAACTATAGACCTTACACATTCAGGAATGGAGGGAGTACATTATCTTGATCTTCAACTTGTTCAATTACTTGGTCTGAAGATTCCGACTCCAAAACTACTATGTACAACAATAATTACTTTCTAAAACACATTTAAGAACTAATTAAACACAAGAAATGTACCATGCATGTCAAAAACAAAATATGATGTGATGGATCTTATATCTAGATCTGTGTTTTCCTTTACTACTTCAGCTCCCAAATACATCTAAATCACTTCACTTGAAGCTAATCTAAACGTGTTAATTGTTATTTTTTTTGATTAAACGTGTTAATTGGTTTGTTTTACGCAAAGATGGCAAACCGGTACGTGAGGAGGTAGGAGAGAGAGAGGCGATCCGGCGATCCTACAAAATCAACTAGGTTCCGTCTCCCTCGCTGGCGATACCTCTGGTACGCTCCGCCTCCGGTGGCCTTAGGGCCTTGGAGGAGTGGCGGATCACGGTCTCTCGCCGGCGGGAGGGTTCCATCCTTTGTTTAGTTTTTCAATGTCTTCTTCAAGATGGTGAGGTGGCGTCTACATCTTGAAGTTAGAATAAGGTTCTCCCCGTCCTATTCTCGCTCCAGTGGTGCGTCTAGCGTTAGCGGAGGGCGGGTGGAGGCGTGCTCTTGGGATCTAGTTTCTTTTCGTGTTCGTCCGTATGGTTGCAGGTCTGGCTCTTCCGATATACGGTTGTCATCATTGGCGATGGTTACTACTCTGGTGCGCTAGTCACTTGGGGCCTTAGCGCGACGAATTCCTATCTGTGTACTACAACAAGCTCTACTACCACAAGCTTTACATACCCGTCTTCGGCTCACTTTAGTATTTGTAGTAGTCGCTATGTGGTTCGAAGACCTTTTTGTATTATTATTTTTTACTTTTGAGGTTCTTTATACCTTTTGTTGATAATCAATATATTGGTTGGCATATTCGCAAAAAAAAAAGTTATGCATAGATGAACTAGTGTAGTTTGACTAAAGATAAAATCGTTGGATGTCCACATAGTTTCGAACAAAGGCTATTCGTGGTTAAAGTCTGGTAAGAGAGCCATATTCTGATAAGAAAAAGACTGCCAGCGAGACCCCGGTACTATTCGTGGACATTTTTTGGCACAAAAAAAAAAACCAAATCAGGGACATTTATCCTACTTTAGTGCCCGGTTTACTGTAGTTTCATTAGCCTAAGCACCTTGGAAGGGATTCGGACGCCCCACTATAAAGCAAAGCGTTCCACACAGACCACCCACAACGACTAAAACCCTCGAGCGCTAGCTTTGGCTATGGAGGCAATCGGCCTCTCCCACTAGCGCCGCCGCCGCCGCCGCCCCCGCCCCCATCTTCTCCTCATCCTCCCCGTGCAGACCTAACGAGGTTGCCGCCTCGTCCTCCTCACCTGCAGACCTAAGGAGGGCCCCGCCTCTCTTCCTCATCTGCCGTCGACCAGCGCCGCCACGCGGGTAATCTCTCTTCTTCCTCTCCCCTCTCATCCCCCCCCCCCCTCTGATCTGAAGGTGTGATCTTTTTATTCGAAATGCTACAAAATGTGCCGGATCTTGATTCTTTACGCAGTTACGCTTGCTTAGGCAATCTGAAATTCTGTAAATCGCGACCATTGCATTGGGCGTTGATATGTGCCAGGAAGACCAGGCTTAGGCGGCGCTCCCGTAGTACAAGAGGCTTCGATCGTGCCTCCGCGCGGACGGAAGGGGGAGGTCGGCGCTCGCGGGGTTGAAGAACCGACGAACTCGGGAGGGTTTGCTCAGGTGAATCGATGCGGCGCGGCCGCAGCGGAGTACCAAGAAAAGGTGCCGCTGGGTAGCGAGGGAGTAGGTACATCTCCATCTCCATGGACACTAGCTTGGGGCATGCGAGACGATGACAAGCCACCGCCTTTGCTGCTAGGTGGAGAGAGCCAGGAACGGCTCGGGCTTGCTAAGCTTCTGGGCTTCTTTACAAGACGGCCCAACAACCCACCTGGAAGCACGGCACGGATTGGGAATGGCCGCAATCTTCCACCCCGCGCCACCGCTCGCGGCCGGCCACCATGCGCCAGCGACGTGCCTCTCTGTACGCGCCTCGCTTTCTATTCTTGGTTCTCACCTCCGCCTTTCGCAGCACTCATCACGCTATGCGGCTTCTCCGCCCCCTCCCCAGCTGGCGGCGACTTTATCTAAACCTAGTCTGCCGTAGGCGAGGCCATCGAATCTATCGGATTGTCCTGCCCTACGTACTCCCGATCCCAGCCTTCGACCTGATCAGAATAAATGTGCGGGGATTTCACCTTCAAAGATATCTAGCCCATACGTCTGCGGTCACGGTCTCGCCACCAATGCCAAGCAAGCTGGTGTTGACATAAAAGTTAACACAAATATGTTCACCAACTTAACTGTCAACATATCTCACGCTCACCCTGATACGTGCAAGGCACACGTTCGTTGAGAGACCCAAGAGAAAGCTATGATGAGTGTAGCAGCAACTTTTCACTCAGTATGAAACTGAGGTTATCGAACCAGTAGGAGATGAAGACACTTCTGAAGGTGTCAACGGCGCCAGAAAAAATGGTGTTGTAGGGAGTTCTGACGGTTGACTTGGAACCTGCACACAACACAACCAAAATACTTTGTCCCAACTTAACAGTGAGGTTGTCAATCTCACCGGCTTGCTGAAAACAAATGATTAGACATATAGTGTGGAAAATGATGTTTGTTTGCAGAGAATGTAAAGGGACAGTATTTGCAGTAGGTTGTATTATCAATATAAAAGAATAGACTGGGGTCCACAGTTCACTAGAGGTGTCTTTCCATAATAAATAACTAACATGCTGGGTAAACAAATTACAACTGGGCAATTGACAAAATAGAGAATGCATAACAATGCATGTACAAGACATAATGACTACTTTGAGTTTTATTTGGGCATTACAACATGATACATAGACCGTTGTCCAACAACATTTATGACTAATGATTTACCTTCAGGTTAACATCCGTGTCCCCCGTTGGTATTAGGTTGCAAGCAACAAATCATTGCATTAAGTAAAGTGCATAATGTAAGCAATACAATTATCCTTAGACAAAGCATCACTGTTTTACCCCTAGTAGCAATAGCACATCCACAACCTTAGAGGTTGCTGTCACTACCCAGATCAAATGGAGACTGAACCCACTATCTAGCATAAATACTCCCTCTTGGAGTTACAAGCATCTACTTGACCAGAGCATCTACTAGTAACGGAGAACATGCAAGATCATAAATAACATATAAGATAAATCAATAATCAACTTGGCATAGTACTCAATATTCATCGGATCCCAGCAAACACAACATGTAGCATTACAATAAGATGATCTTGATCATGATAGGCAACTCACAAGATCTAAACATGATGGCGCAAGAGGAGAAGACAACCATCTAGCTACTGCTATGGACCCATAGTCCAAGGATGAACTACTCACGCATCACTCCGGAGGCAGGCGTGGCGATGTAGAGCCCTCCGGTGATGATTACCCTCTCCGGCAGGGTGCCGGGAAGAGCTTCAGAACCCTCCCGAGATAGGGTTGACGGCGGCGGCGGCTCTGAAACTTTTCGTGGAATATGACTCGGGTATTTAGGGTTTTCCCGAATAGATGAATTTATAGGCGAAGGGGCGACGTCGGTGGGCACCCGAGGGGCCCACACTATGCCACGACGCGCCAGAAGGTGGGGCCGGGCCACCATATGGTGTGGCCGCCTCGGTGCCCTACTTCGTGTCTCCTTCGGACTCCGTGTACGTGACAGAAAAATAGGGACCTGGGCTTTAGTTTCGTCCAATTCCGAGATATTTTCAGAACAACTTTTCTGGAATACAAAAACAGCAGAAAACAGGAACTGGCACTGTGACATCTTGTTAATAGGTTAGTCCCAAAAAATGCATAAAAATGTTATAAAGTGTAAACAAAACATGTAGCAATTGGTATAATATAAGCATGGAACATCAGAAATTATGGATACGTTGGAGACGTATCACACCCCTGTTGTCCGGGAAGTGAAACATTCCTAGCAGTGTTTTGTAGCTCGTCTTACATGTAACATGTTTTTAGAAAAAAAATTAAAAGATCATTTAAAGTTTCACAAATTTCTGAAAATACTTCTACATGTAGAAAACGATGACTTCTAGCTGTGTGCATAAAATCAATTCGGAATACTTTCTATTTTACGTTGTATAAAAATGACAACTTTCTAAATCTAAGGAAGTGAACACAGTACAAATTCAAATTATTTTTCGGATTTGTCATTTTTGTGTATGCAGCAATACAAAACATTTCGAGTTAAAAGTTTACAAAACATTAGAGTATGTCATTGTGAACCTCTATGATTTAACTCGGAATTTTTGAAAACTTCAAACAGTTGATTTTTGACAGGAATTAAAAAAAGGTAATGTAGGATGGGTTATAAACGAAAGATAAATTAATCTTAGAGACAAGACTAGGAACATTTTGTTTTGTCTATATCTCTACACGTGCTTGGAGGTTCTACTTTGAATACTCACTATTCAGTTGCCAAAACAGCTATAGCATAAATATACAAACATTAATAATAACTTGGAGATAAATAATAGCTTAATATTATTTTCTAGGGCATACCTCTAACAATATCCCACTTGCAGTAGAGTCAATAATGATTTTGGTCAGCATGATGCAATAACTCTAAATTGAACTCATGTGTCACTCATACTTATGCACACGGTATGAGACTATGTTCGTCGCCTTTTGATCCAATCAAATGTGGTGTAACTTGTTAGCTTTTCACATGTCAATCTTGACAATGTAAAATCAGACTTGTTGGGAATTGGAATTTCTGGCGATCAGTTCCGGTACATAGACCAAATAATACAATGCAAGCAAAGGTTCCTAGATTCATGGAGATATGGAACATCATATAAATTATCAAGCTTGCATATCCATCATTTGAGTCTCCAACAATTATTCCAATAATTACATATCCGATTTGCCCTATGGACGAATATGAAAGCATACGTTTCATGCTTGTTTGAGTAATAGCAAGGAGATCCGCCGTATTGAATGATCCAGGTCGATTACTAGTGGTGCATATAATGCACACAACTCTAGTTTCTGGTTGGGCTGGCTCGATGGCTTTATATGGATTAGCAGTTTTTTATCCCTCTGATTCTGTTCTGGATCCAATGTGGAGACAAGGTATGTTTGTTCCGTAGTAGCATTAATAATTTCAAGTGTCTACAAATGAAATTATCATACGTAATTCTACCTCAAATACATATACGATAAACTTCTCATTATATTCTTTGAATCTTTATATTTACTAAGTTGTTAGATTTTGTAATATTACTGTATGGTCCTTATGTGAGAAACTTATCATCATAACACACAACTATAGTTACATTCTTTTAGTTAAATGCCTTTATGAGAAAACTTATATCAAGTATTTCTCTAAACACCAGTGGCTAAATAAGTTTAGCACTTTGGAAACTTTCTGACTTTTATGCAACTAGCAAGGTGGCCCTCGCAAATGCGAGGGCATCATCTTTAGCATATAGAATAGATCTACCAAAACTATTTATTGTTTCAGAGATAGTAAAAGTATTGAAATATTAATTACATGGTTCTATAGACACAAAATATGTGATGGTAAGTAAAACAATATGTGTGCAAAATGGTTTGGACCATTTTAATTTGTTTAAAAATGTCAGGTCATTGTGTTTGTAACATGGTAGTGCTATTTTGACCATTTTTACTATTTTTATATGATTCCACATTCTTTGGTCCAGGTGATCTAAAGTCGTACTCAGATGTATTTCATGTCTTCTCACACAACTAATTTCAAAACTTTAATTAGTCATCAGTTTTCTACATGTTCTCTATTATCTACTATCTCCATTGACGAATCAAAAAATTATTACCAGCTTGTCATGAACACTCCTCGGTAACTATCATCCGACAAATAAATGTATTTGATTTTAATAAGGTTACACTTAAACAAAAATTTAAGTTTCGATTTATGTGTGATCAATAGACAACCATTCTTATGATTTATGACATTTTCAATGAAACAAATCCTAGGATCAAACAATCTCCAAAATACATTTTAAAATGTCATTTACTATAAAGTCAATAGATACAAGTTTTCCATATCAAGGTTAGTTCTGTACAACGTTTTATCTCATAATTGTGATTTTTGCATACTCCTTCTTCTACATCAACATCATCGTTCTCTCTATTTACCGATCTTGAACTCGCTACTATCGACATCTTGGACGGAATCTCCTTTTTTTGGCCGGCAACAACTACCCCAGGAGATGAGCTAACGTTCATCATTAATTTATCCCCCTCATCAAATTTTACGAATGCTTTGTTTGATTGAGTTGCAACACTTCACTAAATTTATTGCGGGGACATTGATTACTATTCTTTAATCAAGTCGAGCATGCACCACTTGGTTTAGACTATTTTGCGTACAATTTGTTATGCAGACTTGGTGTACTATTTTCTAGAGTTATCACATTCTACTATTCTTTTGACGTTGTGCAGACACTGTTGTGAAACCGTCGTTGGTTGTAATATCATGCCCACTATTTAACTTTTGTCTTCGTCTCATGTAAGACCTAGATTCACGGGAGGATTAATGCTAGGTTAATGCTTCTCCACTCATATTAATTTGATCAATTTCGCATGGTTAATGTTTCTTGAAATGTATTTTCTTTTACTCTCCAATTATTTAACCTCTTGTCACTTTAGATATCATCCATCCCTAGAAAATATTTTTTTGAATTGCTTTTTGCCGTAATACTTTAGTCACTTTGGATATCAACAATGTATATAACGTTATTTTGGAAATTAATGTAGGTAGACAAACTATTGTCACTTTAGATATGTTTTGTACAACTATCCATACAAAATGATATTTAAGAAATTAATTTATGTTGTAATGCTACGAAGAAAAGAAAGATCACACCTGTTTTTTATAATATATAAACATTTAGCTTAAAGCCGAATACTCAGTTCATGGAGATCTAAACGTGCAGTCACACAAAGGTTCTGTCCAGTGAAAATAATACTACGTAGATTTCAAGTGTGATGGATAGATCACAGATATGTAGCATCAAACAAATTAAACCTACTCACGAAAGAAAAGCTGAGGTTCGAATTAATTAGCATGTGTAGGTGGTCATGTATAAATTATAAATACCGGTGTATAATGCATATATGGCCACGATAAGTTATGTTCTATCTGGTTTTATATTCTCATGCGTGGGGTGCCATCAATTCAAAATTGTGAATGTTTCTGCATGAATTCTATCTACGCATGCATGCAGCCATCCAACTCCTTGCACATGTATTTGATCGATTAGTGCCGCTGGTATAGTCTGTATCCTGTACGGAGTATATGACAATGATGCTCCCGGCGACGCCCCGCGCACAACGGCGACGACAACAATTGTGTAGTGTAGGCTAGAAACAACGTCGTGGGATGGAACGAATAACTATTGGATCATGGCATCCGGCGCTCAATGGCTGGCCGAGCTGACGAACCTGTAAGTAGCACGGTGGATTTTTTTTTGTAAGGTTGAGGATAGGAGATTTTTTTGGAAAAAGTAACGGTGGAGTCGTGTACACGTGAATTATTAAATGGGAGCGACTATGTGTAAGGCGCCTTATATTTGGCGAATGTGTAAGCACCCGTGTGAGAAAAAAAAAGCCTTATTTTGCATGCATACACTAAATACCAAAAATATTGATATCATCCTAAACTCTTACGCCGTGGTGCGCTGACGGAGTGAAATGGTCCTCTTTTGCATGCAAGCACAAAAAACCAAAAAAAGTGATGTCATCCCGTATTAAATGCAAAATTCCAAAATTTTAAAAGTTGTGTAGTCCAAACCGTTTATCCGATTAAGAATCCGTTTTCACCGCTGAGCTTGTCGCGATGAGATCTTCAAAACTAGATCCCATTTTGATATGTTTCGACGAAAAAAAATTTGGACCCGAAAGTTACCCACCCCGTAACATATAAGTTATCCAGGATTAAATACGTAAGTTACCCACCATATTGACGATTAGTTTTTAGGTTGAAATATATCTTTTTTTGTTGTCGTTTTAGATTTTTTACGAGTTTTGAAGTTACCACACCTAGTTTTCATAATTGAATATCAGTTTGAGATGGTAAATTCATCTTGCATAAGTATAAGTATTAGGATGATGACGGTCGATTTCATACACATGAAAACACATGGGTAACTTTATCAGTATTAGGTTGGTAACTTCATCAGTATTGGGTGGTAAATATTACCATGGGATGGGTAACTTTATCAGTACTGGGTGGTAACTTCATCAGTATTGGGGCGATAACTATTATCGAGAGAGTATGATAACTATAATGATTTTGTGGTAGATAACTACACCATGGAAACACATGAGTAACTTTACAATACTGAGTGGTAACTCCATAAGTATTGAGTGGTAACTATTACTGAGAGAGTAAGGTAAATATAACGATTTTGGGTGGGTAACTTTATCAATGCTATGTCGGTAACTTTATCAGTACTGGGTGGGTAACTCCATCGATAGTGGGTGGGTAATTTTATCTGTACTAGGTTGGTAACTCCATCAGTACTGGATGGATAATTCTATTAGTACTAGGTTGATAACTTTATCACTACAGGGTGGGTAACTGCAACAGTACTAGTTGGGTAACTATTACTGATAATTTAGAGTAACTATATCGATTTCATGATGGATAACTATATCATGAACATATGGGTAAATCCATAAGTACATGGTGGGTAACTCCATCAATACTTGATAGGTAACTTTATCAGTACTAGGTTGATAATTTTACCATTACATGGTGGGTACTCTATCAGTACTGGGTGGGTAACTTCATCAATATTGGGTGGGTAACTTTGTAAGTATCAGTTTGATAACTTTATCAGTACTGGGTAGGTAACTTCAATAATATCGGGTGGGAAAATATTACCGAGAGAGTACTGTAGCACATTGATTTTGTGGTGCATATATCATGAACACAGTGTAATATAATCAGTATCTGGTTTGTTTAGCTCGATGGAGAGCTTCAATGACGTGAGAACACGCAGGGTTATTGGATAATTCATGGAGTAAGGCGAGTCGGAGTCGCATCAACATGAAGGCGGCTGCGAAGTCTGGTGCACGACCACCGTAACACCGTATGAGCACAGGTAGTGCCGCCCCGACGCCGTCCACCTCGTCGAGATATCTCTCCCGGTACAATCAAACATCAACAAAATCTCTCCATCTAGCTAGATTCAACAAAACATTCGACAACCATCAGTAAAAAGTCCGGACATTCAGCAGAACATCACAAATCATTTTTGTCAACTGATATGAATGGGTACTAGTACTACTAATTTTGCTCACACGAATCTCAAAAAAAAATTGCTCACACGAGACCAAAATATTAGTGTAGGTGCTCACCCGAGGACCAATGTTACTACTAGCACTAGTCCGCTCGATTATCTCTGTAAATCACGCACCATGAACAGATCCAAAACACGGCTGCTGTAGCTGGTTTGACGAATTTGTGGGCAGAGAACGAGGTAAGTGGAGACGTACGTGCGGAGCTGCTACCGGCCGATGCCCTGGTCAGATCGAGGCGGGGATGAGACAGCAGCTCGCGGTGTTGTGCAGCTGCTGGCGGCCGTCGACCCGCGAGTCGAGAAGAGGCAAAGGGAGATGCGGTTTCTGCCCCGCGTGAGGCCTTGCCGGCCTTGTACAAGGTCGACGAGCATGACCGGCCGCCGCTGCCAGTGCCGACGGAAGATGATCAACGCGACAAGGGCCTCGATGCAGGGATGGCGGCGGATTCCCGAACCGAGGCGGTCTGGCCGGAACCGTCGACCGGCGAGAGGAGAAGAGGTAAAGGAGACCGGCGCGAGGCCATGCTGGCCTTGCGCAAGGGCGACGAGTGCGACCGGCCGCCGCTAGCTAGTGCCTACAGGAAACGACCAACGCGAGGAGCGCCTCTGATGCGGGGATGGCGGCGGACTGCTGACCCGAAGCGATCTGGCCAGTGACAGATGGAGGGAAAGAGAGCTCCGCCCTTTTCGCCTCTCGGGCTGTAGCCGCGGAATCGGAGGACGCCGGCGCGGGGAGGCTGACGGCGCAGTTGCGGAGGACGTCGGCCGAGGGCGGCGGCGTGGCCCCGGGCTCGCGGTCACGGCGTGCTCCTGGGCTTTCAGCCTGCACGAGAAGAAAGAGAGAGAATGTGGATCGGGAGGAATGAGTGGCTCGGGACCGCACCGCGTGACGCGCGATCTCCTCCGTCCGTCCGCGATCCGACGGCTGTCGCGCGTGCGTACGGATTCGCCCCCTGGCAGGCGCCTTACAAATAGATTTTCCGTATCGTATTTGAGGGATTCAGCTTGCTTTCTGGCCGGCCGGCCGATCAGATCACACAAAGAAGTTTGGACTGCTTACGTAAGAGGGGGGCTCTGCTAGTTTTCGGCTGGCCTTTTAACGTGGGGATCAGATTTCAAAGGTGCGGCTGAGCTAAAAATTCCCTTTAGGTGATGACTCGTGGTTCCGCGTACGATGGACTTGATGCCACACAAAAAGAATTAGGGAACGTGGTGTGATTTGTTATACGTGTTAAAAAAAAACATGTTTGTACCCGGGTAATATTGTACGTAACTTTTCGGTCTTTTAATCTCAACCATCAGAATCAACATCAATGGTTTACATATTTCTAACCTATGTGGACTAACGTGGTGTCTCGAAACACTAAGTCATTTTTCTTTTAGTATATAATAATAATAATAATAATAATAATAGATATTCATATATAGCAACGTGATTGGACAAACCATAATATATGATTTGATCTCAGTAAATTCTATTCGCTCACCAAAGACTATGAAGGTTAATGTCTTCTGCAAATATCACGCTAGGTAACTTTCCTTTTGTCTTCCAAACACAATTTGAATTACCTTTCAGAATTGCACTTAGCATATTCATCATACTTATATTTAGTAATATTCTCAATCTATCTCATAGAAGATAATTCTATTAAGACATTTTCTTACATATTTATTTAAAACACCTTTAAAACATTTACAAGATATTCTTTCTTCTATTTGAAGAACATACATAGCTCCCACTGACTTTTAAGTCCCTTCGATTTATATAATACTATAAAGAATAAATTCTTACTCTGTTATTACAACCGACTTAACACTCATAATGCAATTAACTAGATTACCCATGTAATCCAAATCAATTACACATCAATAACCTTTGCTACTTTAGATCCTTTTAACAGCAACAAGCATATGATATTACAAGTTTCACAACTTATCACTATCTTTCATTTGTACTTGGTAAAACAAGTTTAGTCAAGACTAGCTTTCGGAATATTAGATAATCATATCACGTCCAAACTGCTCTCGAGATAGAATCTTGGAGCTACATAAACATCTCTTTGTCCTTTATGAAATATTCATGTCTAGTGATTTCACATCACGTACAAACTGCTCTCAAGATAAAATCATTTACAACCATTCTGGATCTCGTAACTTTTGCCGTCATTTACAACCATTCCTTTCTGTATGTATTATTTTGCATTTCATAACTATTAAGATAAAATCTTGTATTATTTTTGCATTTCATAACACTAGCCTACCACGCGGTGGGAGTGGCGCTTTGGGTGAAATGCACTGTGTGCTTTGACTGGCATTTGCATATGCTAAGGTTGGGTGTATCATCATGCACTAGTAATTGATGACAATGACATCACTAATGGTTCTAACTTGCCAGCATTGATTGTGTCATGGTCGCTTTAAGGCATATGATATGAACACACAAAAGATTAAAAGCCAAGACACTTCCAGTAATACAAATTCCAGTAGAAAAGCAAGGAAAATACTGCACTGCTTTAAAATATTGCACCGACAGCGATGTTAATTCCAGAAACACATGGTCTTAAAAGTGCCAGGTGTTCAAGGCTATATTTGCAAGGACTTAGCTACTCCCTGGTGCTTTCAGCTTTGAGTTGCCTAACCAATCACCTTGGCTTTCTTTTGGTAGATGAACTGCAATGGATGATCAGAAGCAACACCATAACGATCCAATCACTGATATATTACCACTTTTGGGGTGCCAGTGCCAACCCCCAATACAGAATTATTCACAGATCGATGGTGATAGAATTGCCCTCTCCTTCTATCACATTTTTTTATTGTAAATCTAGTGTCATATATAGTTCACTGTTGATGTGCCTGCCATATAATCGTTAGCCTTTCTTGCTTCTTGATATGTTTTAGTAAGTCGCGTCAAGAAAGGTTCATGCATATGAACCGAGAAGTTTAGTCAAACATTTTGCAGTACTTCTAGAACCACACATCTTCGAAGGAGGTGCTAAGTCAAACAAAAAGAAATGGCATCTCATAATAAAAACAGCTTTGCTTGTTTAATGAGAGCAGGGGGACTCATTGGCCTAAAGACTAGGTCATCCAAACCAAACATCTTGTCATGAATTAGTATAAGCTTATGAAGAGGACTTGAGAATCAGAATGTTTATGAGGACTTGATAGCATAGCTCACTTAGAGCCAAGGTGGTGGTTGAAATGTAAACATCAAGAAGCTTAGAGCTGGGTTGGCCGGAAAGATCACAAAAACAAATAACAATTAACAGGGAATATACACATATACAACTAGTTGAACAACCCAAGTAACACACATTCTTTTTAAGATTCTGTTCACTAAAATGTTATCTGAAACAACGGTGTCTTCCAATAAGTTAGGCAAAGGGAGAATAAACAGCTACAAGAAATACATAAGGATATAGGCTATGCATATTGTACTGCAAACCGACGTGTGCAGCTTAATTAACGCACCACTTGTCTCATCGGTGACATCACAACCCTAATTTATGCTAGTAATTCTGTTTAACTCTCTTTAATAGAACAATTTTCAGAGAAAGAGTTTACATGTAGTACTAAAGTACACTCGAGTAGAGGATGTGAAGCTTTTATGCTCTACGCGGTTAAATGGTCATGGCACTGAATAGTCACTTTTCAACTATACTCACTGATTCTGGCTCAGTGGCTGATGCAAAATTTGGTGGGAAAGTCGTGCTTAGAAATGTATAAGAAAGTACTGTTCTTTTAATACAAGTGAAGTATTACATTGGCTGATATTTAGTGTGCATGAAGAAATTCTGGTGGCAACGTCTGGAGTCGGGACAAGAAAATTATATCCAGACAAAGAGGCAGGTAAGCAAACAAGAAACTAAACCAACAAGCAACCGTTAAACCGTAGAACTGGCACATGTCCTTATCCTCCGTGTAAAATGCAGAACACATCCGCGAATCAAACATGTACACATGATAAGCTACATATTCTCATCCCCTCCCAATCCTTGCTAAAAAAAATAGCTCTTCGTCCTTAAAAAAAAGAGTTCTTCTACCTCCTCCAATCTCTACAACATTCCTGCTCTTGCCTGCTCTTCTCACAGAATTTTCTGAAGAAGGAAGCAACAAAACCAAAAGGCCAATCGGCAAGAAACAGAAAGGAAACAGAGAAGATGATCCCGTTCACAGAGCAGAGGGGTACCAAGATGAAACACTCAGCGCTCTAGCTGTGTTTAGCTCTCTGAGCAGAAGTTCAGTGATGGCGGCAATGGAGGCGCACGGGGACACGCGAACGACCGATGCCGGTGCGAGCAAGGTGGAATCCGAGCAAAGGAAGTTACGGCGAATCGAGCTCCCCTCATGGTCATGCCCTCCAAATCGACCTCCAGGCACCTGAGCTGTGTCGGTGTCCGTTGTCTCTAGCTCCAATTCTCTCTCTTCTTCCTTGACCTCTCGATTTGCCTCTTCCGTTTGTGTTCGTGAACAGTCTGAGGGAGCAAGCTAGGATCCTCGCTTCCTGTGCTTTTTCTGATCCTTTCCTCCTGCTGCTTCAACGACATGGCTCTTCTTTTCCTGTGATCCTGTTGGAAGCTTCTGTTCCCAAGGGGTATCGCCATTTCTGAGGCGATCCATCTTGGGAGAAGGGCTTTGGACTGTCTGGACCGTGTCCTTGGGAACCAGGCTTCGGTCTCACTGCTGCTTGTTTACTTCCTGTTGGCTTCCGTTGTTTGCGCTTGCTTGCTCCTCTTGGGAAACACAGAGGTGTTTGGGCTTTGGAGCTTGCTCCTCTCTTGTCGCGAAGATCTGTGACATTACGGAGAACAAACAGGTGTTCCGTTGTTGGCCCTTGCGCCTGTAAATCCTTGCCGGTCTCCCCTGGTCTCTGTTAGGAATTTCTTCCCGGTTGCAGTTCAAGAAACCCCGACTCTAACCCCTGGCTGGCACTTCTCTTCTGAGACGACATGTACCCCGGTCCCTTCAGCGGCACAGCTGGGCTCTACGAGGGGTTTTACGGCGGATTCGGCGGTGGGCATGGCCATGATCATGGCTTTGGCCAGCAAATGGGAACGTCGACGTCGTCTGTCCTGCTGGACGGCGGCACGAGGCAGCTTGACACGGCCGTCGACGTCACGGCAGACGTGCCAAAGAGGAAGGGGGAAGGCAGACGGGAGGAGAAGGCGGTGACGGCCCTGAGGAGCCACAGCGAGGCGGAGCGGCGGCGCAGGGAGAGGATCAACGCACACCTCGCCACGCTCAGGGGCATGGTCCCGTGCACCGACAAGGTCAGTGCTCTTTTTTTTCTCCTTGTTGGCTTGTTGCTAACTCTGTATCTTTTGGTTCGACTTCAAAGTTTTTTTTCTGACATGTTCGTTCCAAACCTGTTGCAACGCAAGAATTTCACGACTTGGTGAAAAACCTAGCAGTAGTATTGATCTCTCTCGTCAAAATTCCAAACATCCGCGCTACATTCATGGATTGTCATTTTCCTGATGTCCAGTATGTAACTGCACCGGGTTGTCAGTTGTGCACCTTTTGCTGTAGATTTGGATGGAATCCTGGCGGGCAGTTGTGCTGGATCAGTTTCTATGAGATTTGATTGTACACAGAAAAGGCAATAGACACAAAATTTGGGTTCAAGCAAGATAGTGAAAGACAAACCTGAGAAAAATGAAAACATAACTAACTTTTTGTCAGCACACTATGAATAACACACGAAGAATAATAAGGAAGACATATTAACAAATTAAAGTTTCAACCTCAGACAACAGGACGTCATATCATGTGTCTAGCAGCATATCACCAGGGACGGATTCAAGGGGGGACGAGCAGGGGCTACGCCTCCTCTATACTCATGATTTCCTTTAAAACATAGCTATGGCAGCACCTATTTTGTGGGATTTCAGCTAGATCAGCCCCCCTCATACAAATGACAACACTAATTAGCCTAAGTCTGCCCCCCTTAAGCTTCATTCCTGGCTCCGTCCCTGCATATCACACAATTTTTTTGACGAACCTCGTCAAGAAGGCGGGGAGCTCCCGCAATGCATTTAAGAAGAGAGAATTGATCCAGTTAATAGGGAAACCGGACCCAAAAACCATGCAACGGACGGTTTATTAAGGAAAACCGGGAAAAACCACACACACATTCAAACTAGCTAACCCAAGTGACATTGAGTAGCAAAATAAATAAGATAAGTCATATGTAAACTAAACATGTTCTACATATATCAGGGCAATTTTACTTCTAGGTGCCTGCTATCGGACTTCACCTGGCTGAAAGCATATCTGTCTCCTTATACTTACGATTACCATTAACACGACGGCGCTTACGGCGCTTGTCCTTTTTGTTCGTTCCAAGCCTCGCACTTGATCCTCTCTGAATCATTGCCGAAGGCACCACAGAGGTACTAGCTAAGCTCAAAGACGGCGACATCGGGTTAGGGAGGCGCGCAGAGGCCAGGAGAACACCACGGCGCATGTCAACACAGAGGTGGTACATGGGATTTTTGGCACTGGGGATATACCCTTTGCACTTGGTCTTTGAGCGTTTGTGCCGTTGGCAGCATTTTTTATACTCACCCAGCATGAAGTAGACAACGTTCTCTTCTTCCGGGTTCAGGCTGGGGTACATCGGCACCATGTCGGTCGGCAGGCCTGCCTTCTTGAATTCATCTTGGTCGGCGAGATGCCCAGGGAGAGGGAGCACCTGCTCCATCTTTTCATGCTGTCGTCCGGTGAGAGGCTCCAGACCTTAATCGAGCAGTCAGGAAAGTTCAGTAGCTGGATGAAGCCGTCGATTGTGACGAATTTGATGGACGACTGTCCAGAGCGACCAATTTTCCGGCACATGCCCAGATCCACATCCAGTTCAGACGGGATGGGGCAGGGGTCCTCGAATGGTAGGTCGATGAAACCGAACTTGAGCTTGGAACCGCCATCACGGGTCTGTTAGAAATAAATATATTGCACGGTGCCATCGGTGAGCTTCTTCTCATGACGGGTGCCGTCACGGACACGAGTGGTCATAGTGTGACCAGGAGCAGCAGCCGTCGTAGACGGCGGTGGCGGGGCAGGCGCAGTCGAAGGCGTCGCGACCGGCGAAGAACCGGTGAGGGGCGACGTGGACTGGGCCGAGTCAGCCGGCCCAGAGGGACTCGGCGTTGGTCGGGCACAGCCTCGCCCGGGCGGTGAAGCCGACGATGGGCCGGATGACGAGGCCGAGGGAAAGCTGGGGCCGGGAGGCATGCATGCGCCATGCACGTCGATCTCCAGCGCGGGACGCACAGGACAGACGGGCACGTCGATCACCGGCTGGCGGGTGTCGATCTCAGGCGGCGGAGGGGCATCTCGCTCGCCCGAAAAATCCTGCACATGAGATACACGGCCTGGGGCAGGCTGGTCAGTGGACAAATAAGACAGGTCATATTTTCGCATATTATCACCCGTAGCCGGTTCATCGGAAGGAAAAGAAATCATATCCGCAAGTGTGGAGATGTCAACCGTAACACCAGGTGTGGAGTATGGAAACACAGACTCATCAAAAACAACATCACGAGAGATATATATACGTCCCGTGGAACGATCTAAGCACTTGTACCCCTTATGCATTGGGATGTACCCTAGAAACACACACATAGTAGAGCGAAAAGCAAGTTTATGTGCGCTATACTTGCGCAAACTGGGCCAGCATGCGCAGCCAAAAGTGCGAAGGAAAGAATAGTCTGGTTTGACCTGAAGAAGACGGTGCACAGGTGTGTCCTGGTGAATGACAGGTGTGGGCATTCGGTTAATGAGATAACAAGCGGCCAGAAAAGCTTCATCCCAAAACCGCAAAGGTAAGGAGAATGAGCTAGCAAAGCAAGACCCGTTTCAACAAGATGACGGTGTTTGCGTTCAGCAACCCCGTTCTGTTGTGATGTGTGTGGACAGGACACACGATGGGAAATCCCGGTACGCTGAAAATAGCGATGCAACTTGTGATACTCACCACCCCAATCCGACTGGACAGCTATGATTTTGGTGTGAAGGAGACGTTCAGCGTGGGCTTGAAAAGCATAGAACACTTGCTCAACATCAGACTTATGCTTGAGAAGATATATCCAACAAAAACGAGAGTAATCATCGACAAAGCTAACATAATACTTATACCCTCCCGAGGAGGCAATCGCTGGCCCCCAAACATCAGAATGAATTAACTCGAGAGGCATAGTAGAAATACGATGAGATAAATTATATGGCAATTGTCGACTCTTAGCACGCTGACAAGCATCACAAACTGAAGTCTGAATATCGGATGAACACACTAAACCATTATTCCTAACAATGTTTTTAACTACATTATTGGTGGGATGACCGAGACGCTGGTGCCACTGGGATGGTGTGGTCTTGACGCCGGAAGACGCCTGTCAAATTGATGAGGTGGACGCACGACTAAGCGGAATGGGGTAGAGCCCTCCATTACTTCTACCGTGCAGAAGGATTTTCTTCGTGGCCTTGTCCTTAACAAGGAAAAACAAACGATGAAATTCCACAAAAACATCATTGTCGGAGACAAGACGATAAACAGAAAGGAGGTGCTGATTAATGTGTGGAACATGAAGAATATTGTGCAAACGAAGAGATGAACCGGCTAAATTAGAGCGACCAATATGCGAAATTGACAAACCTGCACCGTTGGCCACTTGCACCTGATCCTTCCCGCCATAGCGCTCGTGAACTTGAAGGCGCTCTAGATCACTTGTGAGATGGTCCGTCGCCCCGGAATCCATGATCCAGTGGGGCGGCTCATGAGTGGAGGTAGACGCCGAGTTGCCGGCGCGGAAGTTACGACAGTCTCCTGCCTCGTGCCCCCAGTTCCCTCCTCCTCCATTGCGACCATTGCCGCCGTTACCGCCAGGACGACCTTGACTGCCCTGGCCGTGACCACCTTGGCCATGACCGATCTGCCCCTGCTGTGTATAATCACCAGCGGGACGGCCGCCACTAGGACGGCCAGAGTCGTTGCCGCGGCCCGGAGTGGCGATGTAGCCCGGGCGTGACGCAACGTTGGCGGAGGATGTCCAATCCTCGAGCTTCGACTGCTGCTGCTGGAGGGCTTCGTAGTGTAAAACACTCGAGTAGACTGCGGAGAGCGTGACCGTCCCCGCGAAGTTCATCGAGGCAGCAATGGGGTTAAACGCCGAGCCAAGGCCGGTGAGCATGTAATCGATGATCTCGTCATCGCGAAGGGGGGAGCCGGCGGCGGCCATGGCGTCAGCTAGTGCTTTCACCTTTTGCATATACTCGCCAGCGGGCTTGTCTCCCTTCTTCAGCGCCTGAATTTGACGCCGGAGGTTGCGAACACCAGCGCTATTTTCCGCGCTGAACATGGCCTGCACCGCCGCCCATGCAGCAGCAGCCGTGGTGCATCCGATCAACTGGGACGAGATCTCCTCGTGCATCGATCCAAGGAGTAGCCCGAGAACCTTCTTGTCGAGGGTCCACCAGTGCTCGTAGTCCGGGTTGGACACGATGCGGGCAGTGCAATATATTTATTTCTAACACTCCCCCTCACGTCTAGGCTGTGGACGTTCTCACGAGCCTAGTACGTGGACTTAGGGTGTTCGCAGATATTTATTTTAATACTGCGCAGGCCAGGATTTGAACTCTAGACCTCTGGCTCTGATACCATATTAGATTGATGCACTAGCCAATTATCCCAAAAGTCCGAACTGATGGAAAGGGCTGTGCAATATATTTATTTCTAACAGGGTCGAGGCAGAGTCAGAGAGCATGGCGTCGACCCTGCAGTACATGACGCCGCGAAGGAGGTCCGCCCAGAAAGCGTGGCCACCGCAGGCGAAGGCCAGGACGGCACTGTAGCTGTGGGCGACATACTCTCCCTTGAACTCGGGCGGGAAGCTGGCTCTTACCAGATGCCACTGCCGGGAGGACGACCGCCACACGTACAGAGCGTCCTGCGACTCCAAGGGCTCGTAGTCGTAGCCTGTGTACATGTCCACCTGCGCCATGCTTACCAGAGCATAGTCGCCGCCTGCAGCCGGGCGCACGATGAGAATACGAATGGCTTCAGCTACATCGAGCTCCACCCCGGGCGGCCTGTCCTTCGGAATCAGGGACCAAGGAAGGGCGTCAATCATGGTCATGGACTGATCGACGGCGTCGTAGACGAGGTACACTGGGGAATCGTACGTCGGGAAGCACGAACTGAGAACGATCACGTTGTTGTCGACGCCATGGATGGCCATGCATGTAACGTGCGCCTTCTCCTCGGACCGTCAGGTGGGACAAAGCTGGGGCATCCGCGAGATGCGTGTCGAAGTGCAGGGCTTTCACCGCCTTGTCGGCGTCGTAGGAGGGGGAGACCCCGAACGTCCGCCGGCTTACAATGCTCAGGGGGCGCGACGGCGGCGGTGAGGGATTGGGTGCGTCGTCTTGGCCATAGAGGAATTGGAATTGATCCTCCGTGCGCACGGCGCAGCTCAGCACCAGCGGCGCGGAGGCGGAGCCAGACATGGCTGGATCGAGGTTGTGTTGGCGGCACCGCGCGCGGGGGTGAGGAGAGGAGACGGACGGAATTAGGGTTTGCAACTGAACCCGTAGAAACCTGGCGTGAAGAAAGAAGAGTTGCGACCCGTGTCAACCTCCTGTCCGTGCTATATATTAGCAGTTCTGCATCACTGCACTCACAAACCAGACCGCCAAGGCAGCTACCGGAAAACGTGATTGGTCTCATTCTATGGATTGGCTTTTGCAGATGGACAAGGCGGCGCTGCTCGCCGAGGTGATAAACCGCGTCAAGCAGCTCAAGGCCGAGGCGGAGCGGGTCGGCAGGCGCTGCCCCGTCCCGTCCGGCGCCGACGAGGTCACCATCGTCGAGGTCGTCCAGCAGGCATCCGCCAACCCCCACTACGACGCCGGTGTCCTCCTCGTCAAGGCGACGCTCAGCTGCGCCGACGGCTGCGCGGACCTCTTCGCGGACGTCAGGCGCGCGCTGCAGCCGCTCGCGCCGAGGGTCGTCGGGTCGCAGGTCACCACGCTGGGAGGCCGCGTAGGGCTCACCGTCCTCATGGCGCGTGAGGGCACCGTGACCGCGGCGTCCGTCCGGCAGGCGCTCGAGTCCGTGCTCGAGACGGTCGTCAGCTCCGCCACCGCCTTCGACTTCGCGCCCAGGGACTCGCTCCTGACCAGCAAGCGCCGGAGGGTCTCGACCAACGACTCCTCAAGCTCTTCTTCGTAAGACAGTTTCATAGACGAGTCCGACCGACAGACGACAGTAGTATCAGTAGCCATGCATGCTTATCAACACTCTGGCTGGCTCCTCACAAAATGCTCTGAGCCAGCCATGCAACAGATCGTCCGACGTCGACTTTGTACTGTTGTTGTCGTAAACATACAAAATGTATAGCGTCCGTTTGAACATTACTTTAGCACTCACTCAGTGCTTCGGTTGCTCATCTTAATTTGATTTGTAAGAACTGGTCTTTCCCTACCGTTTCAGTCTTTCAGAGTTTTGAGTAACTCTTAAACCTGTCAATCTATTCCTTGTCCCAGATGACGACTGTATTTTTCTTATTTTGCGCAGCTCTTATCTGCAACTTAATCTGCCAACCTGCAAGCTACTAATAATTTGTGAAGGCGAGACGTTTCTTAGTTTCTTTTGAGAGAAGCAGACGTTTCCTGCGTGTGCAGGATACAGAGGTTCAGACTGATGAATTTTTTTTCTTTCGAAAAGGCAAAGGCTAGACTGAATCCTACACACAGATGATCATATATGTTTCTTGCATCTGAAATCTTACACCGACGTCTCCTTGCAACAGTATACCCTACTACTTACTATTCAACTGGGTGTGTCCAGAGAATAATCAATGATGAGCCGAGGACAAACAAGAGATCGATACGTCCCTGATCGGCCCCGAGCTCATAAATTCTTCGCAAACAACTTGTCCGTGCCTCCAACGATGAGCTAATCGTAGCTACAGAATTTTGCAGGTAGGTGGTGCAGTGTCACGCCATGGAGATGCAGGACGACGACTCACGAAAGGAAACGGAGGAGAGATCATCCCCATGTGTTGGAACAGTCAAATCGACATCAACGGAACGGAAAAGCCTGACTAGCTTCGGCTCAGCTAGCTGGGACAAACATGACCTTAGACCGTCCTCGATCGGAGGTGAACACTGTTGAACCTGGCTGGGCTGACACTGTTCGCATCAGAGAGTGAGATCGGACGAGTTAGAGTTAGACAGATGACAAGATGCATCCCCCGCTCCAAATGATTTGTATCAACATGTTCTCAGTTAATTAAGGCACTTAATGTGCTCATAGTAGCTTGCAGAAATTGCATTATGTTCTGCAGAAAGCATGCTGAGAGTGAGGTCGGTCAAGTCGGACAGATGCATTCCCCTGCTTCAACTGATAAGTATCATCACCATGCTCTCAGGTAATTAAGGCACTTCATGTGCACATAGTAGCTTGCAGGAATTGCATTATTGTTTTTCCTAAAAAAGGGGAAAGCCGGCAGTGATAGCATTATGTTCTTCAGAAAGCAAGCTGTACTGCCGTCATATGTATCATTGGACAATTTGGACACTGCCCTTGGCCCAGCGGGCTCAGATTTGATCTCACAATTATTTTGCATAAACAGTATGGTGGTTGAGTAGATTACATGTTCTGTAGAGAGGTTCCACTAGAAGAAAAAAACAGTGGTGATCAGTGGGAGGGAAGGCAAGACGAAGCCAGTATATCTGGATGCAGTGCTAAATTAAATTAGTGTTTCCACAAAGCAAAGCAACAACGGTTATTTATGTAGAATCAGCAACAATAAATTATCTGACAGTGGTTTATACAGAGTAGCATATCCAAGTATCCAAGTTATTAAGACTAGCCATAGTGGGGATAACATAAGTAGTATCATGCATGCCATGTTGGCAAAAAGATGACGTGTCACTGCAGTTAATGAGGAGAGAGATGATAGTAGTATCATAGGTAGATACCGTAACATAACGGATTCCAATGCAAGATGAGTGTACATGCTAATAAATACACTAGTATATGATATCACAAATATGTTACTACCCACTATATAACTAGTAACATAGACTAGTATCATATGCATAATACTAGTGTATGATACTCCCCACTATGACTAGTCTAAAAAATACCACCACCACTACTACAGCATTGGTAGCGCAGGACAGAATGACTCGAAGACTAGGTTCTTTTTCAGATCCCGAAGGAGTAGTGCAGGGTCGTTGAATTCAGAGGGTGATTAAAGAACGGTTGAATGTAGTGCTTGTTCATGCAGGTTACTCCAGTGATTAACTAAGGAACACTAACCCAACAAATGCTGCCACTGCCCACTGGGCTCGCTGCTGATAAGAGACCCACATGTGCCACCTCATAGAAACCCCCCGTCCAATGATGTAACAGTAATCTAGTGATAGGAGTTTTTTTTTTGAACTTAGTATACTACATGTATTCATCCAAATACATCAAGGAATACACCACACAGTACACGGCAAGTGGGTCCCAAGCCCCAGCACAACAGCAGAAAAGTCCATAGGAAAAAGAAAATTACAGAACGGTCCCCAGGAACCTCTGCTGAACCCGCCGCCGGTCTGCCACCTCTGCTCCACCGCCGAAGACGCCGGAGAAGAAGCCGACCACCGCCGAACCTGGTACGAGGCGTAGCTCCACTCATGTAGGCGGCCGCAAAATCCACCCGAAGCACAGCGACGAGATCTAGCTCATTGAAGGAGCACGGCCAAACCACCACCTCAACCAAACCTCCACACAAACTCCGGCAACCCTGCACCGGAGGCCTGCAAACACCACCGCAATCTCCAACACATACCTCACGATCCCACGTCGCCGCAGGAGAAGACGACGACGCAACAGCAGCAGGAACGGAGGACAGGAACCCCATCAGAAGCACTCGTCGGCGCCGCCGCGGCGAGCACAAAGGGGGACAGAACTCCACGACCTCCCCAGCGAGAGCCTCGCCGGGCCGGAGAAGGGAGGGGGAGATCTTATTTTCCACCACCGCCGCCACCGCCTCCAGCTCGATGATGCCGATTTTGTGGACGAAAACTAGGAAACCTAGTACTATACTACTCGCACGGACGAGATCTACAGCTTCCCTCCGTCTCACGACGCCGCGCCGGCGCCGGAGACGGAGGGAAGCGGCGGAAACGCCGGCGAAACTCGGTCGCCTCTTTTTCTCCTCTCTCAGTACTGTAGCAGTCACTTATCCCTTCGGTCTACCTAGTGATAGGAGTTATTTGGTTGGTTTGTCCAGAAGTAGTTAAGTTGACTATACTATTTAAGTTGGATGACTGAATCGAGCTCCTCAAGTTAAAATAAGATGTATGTATATCATCAGGCGCATGATTTACTTATTTATCTGGTCCGAAGAAAATTGATGCTAATTTCGTCCATCTTCTAGGCTCCAGCACATAGAAATGGAAGAAACGTTTACTTGTGTTTCCTGAAAAAGTTAGGCACCTAATAATAATAATATTAATAATAACCAGGGAAAAAAATTATAAGTACATTGATCGGTTTCTTGAGTATATATGCATCTTTTTTAGATAAAGGAGTATATATGCATCTGGAGAAGGAGTACGTAGACGCAACACGTGTACAACCTTTTAATGACACATCAATCATTTGCCCAACAGGCATATACTCATGAACAACCTCCCTAGCCCTTACCTCAGATCTCTCGCAGGGTATGGCCTCGAAAGCTCCGGTAGCTCCTCCTCCTCCATTTATACCAGCACAATATCATACCAACTGCAAGGACCTCATGAACTCACATGCACCATCAGACATGTATCGTTAAGATGCTATTGCTCTCCCGCGTGCGCCTCAATACTTGCGTGCGTGCCCGCCTCAGTTCAAATGATTGTTTCTTGCATTTTGGGCCACATCCATATGGTTGGTTCCATGGAGGGGAACATGCCGCGCATACGTATATGTACATCGCCCTAGCATCTCACGAACTACCAGTTGACTCTGTTAGCCAACAACTCGAGCTTAGAATTCGGAAGTGTATTTGTTTCTTTGTCTCCTACAGCTCGATGATCATTTTCTCTTGAAAAAAAATTGTGTAGTAGAATATTTGTTTCATGCATGATGTTTAACTTGGTCCGACTAAAAATGATTATTTCTCAAAATTCATTAAACCTCCAAATGTGCATGTCTTACAAAACTGCTAATGGCAATATCGGTATATGCATTCGCGATGCACACGATTGATCTCTATTAAATGCCTATCCGTAGACTATGCTGGCATTCATGATGGGTACGTCTAGCCACAAACGACACCTCTTCCCCTGTCCCTCCAACCCTCGCCGCTGCGGTAGGGCAAAGCCCACTCCACGACGACAGGGAGGGGTTCTTTTGTTCCTCGTGAGGAGAGACAGTGTGGGTCGGCGTACCATCGATGAGGAGATCATGGCTCAGATCTTTGTCCCCGGCGGTCCTCGTCTTGGGGTTTGATCCGACATGAACGATGTCCTACTCGTTACGATGCCAACATGATGGTTCTCAGCCTCGTCGTATGGGCAGCGTGGTGGACATCGTAAAGATGTGATGACGATGTGCCACGCGGAAGTTTCGGAATTAGGGCGGCCACTGTGGTCATGTGGACAACGCTGCTTTCGGATATGAAAATAGTGATATCCTTCAGCGAGGCCAGCGGCGATATTGGACTCACATCCACCTTCAGACCAGGTTTGATCTGTCTAGGTAGGTGATACACACAATGTCTCATACGGAGACGCCAAGTCAGGCATGTTGCCAATAGGTGCTGCACACGACGTCTACTGCATGTAGAGGCGTAAAGTCATGCATATTTCCTACAGTACGCACCGTGTCTCTTGCGGAGGTGTCAAGTCATGCATGGTGTTGTTAGGCAAAGGTTGTACAATAGTGACCGGTAACGAGCCGGAATGAGACGTTGTTGGGCTTCCAGTATATCCTTTTGTGGTATTTTGCTACCTAGTTTTCATTAGTTGGTCAAGTGATGATGATGGAGGCGGCTTCATCGATGATTATGCGCACTACTTTGGAAAACAAAATCACATATCAGGCAATGATGATGCACGTCTGCGCCATGCCCTTGTTGAAAGTGGCGGCTCGAAACTAGGCTTTGGGATAAAAATCCCAAGATCGATCTATTGTTGGATTCATAATACTCAGCGCACGTGTGTTGATCCCTTCTCGAAGGCCTACCCTAATAGTTATGTACCTTTTTCGGTTTTACACCTTATGGTTAGTACTATTCTTGTGGAGCTATTGTGGTGAGGCATACGACCTCGAAGATTTTTTTGGTGGACTTTGTTCCCTGATACCTAGCGTTGTCTGCATTTTAATAATATATGGTTATTTGTATCAATCGTTACAGAGGTCAAAGGTTATACTCCTTCTCGGGGTGGGGGGGGGGGGGGGGGGGGATGTCCCAAGATGGGGATGGGAGCCCATCAGGCGGGTCGTTGTGGCCGCATACAAGTGGAGTCGGTTGGTCACGGGAAGTTTCAGAATCGGTGATTAGAGCTCCCGCGCGTGAAAATTTTGGAATCCGGAGCCACTTGAGCAAGGGTTTTAGGGTTTTCTAAGTACTTTCGCGGGAGAAACTAGTGGAGATACTTTAAGAATTCCATTAAACTCAATTTTTTAGAAGAAAAAATTCCTTCCACTCAAAGCTCTTTCTAAAGCTTCCTTGTTTAATGTGGTATCAAACACTTCATGAATCAAATCCTATATATAATTTTCCCATCTTTCTATCTTAGCTGTCAAGAACCCTGTGAATCAACAAGCTAGGCTTTCCGAATATAGGTCATACACAATGGGAATAAAGTAGTTCACTAGTCCATCTTTGTGATAAAGCAACATTTTATAGTTACTTCCAGTTATGTGAGAGATGCCAGTCTGATCAAGAGTTTCACCGAAACTCATCCCTCCCTTCTGCCAAGTTTACATTATCCAGACCATCTTTTTTAAACTACTAACTAGAAAGCAATTAGGAAACGAAGTATCGGAGAACTGAGTACCTACCTACTCTCCTGAAGTCCTGATGATGTATTTGGATCCATGGAAAAGGCCAATAATTCGTATGGTTGAGAGGAAATGGGCGTATATCCTTCCTTTGGGTCGTAGAGCACACATGGCATGGCAAGGCCAGCGTAGTTCCGGGCTGGTCCACTACCCCTCCAGCTAATCCAGCACAGCACAGGTGGGTATATATTAAAGGAACGATATTTCCAGCTAGGTTGGAATACGCCATGCCTGCCTCTGCAGTTTCAGCTTCGGTCCTCCCATGCCTCCCGGTCCATCCATCACCCAAGCAACAACAAAGCCAACAAGCAGACCTGGACTATTTTGTTCCTTGGTGGCAGCGTCCGTACGTGTCCAGCCATAGAATCCATGGTGAGCAACTCAAACGGATGCATCTTTTTTTTCATGGTAATACGATTCCTATTCATAAATAAAAGATGGGATACAAAGTACGTATACACCGATCTTACACTGAAAATGTATGATAAACGTATGTGACAAACCAACGTCTATCCAATTTCTTCGGCACCACCGTAACAGCCACCAAAAGAAATAGACAGATCACCTCTTCACCCGAGCTCGACGCGGCTCCATCGCTGATCATGAGCTTTTCGGAGTTCCAAAATAGTTTGCCATAAGACAAAATATTGTCTTTGAAAGAATTAGACCGGGGCAGCACGACCCCGGACACGCCATCGAACTTCAGCACTGGCACCCCCAGACGATGATATCGGAGTAGGGAACCAGAACCGTCAACCTCCAACCACAAACCCACCCCAAGGTGCACCATCTTCCAGTTGTCACTAGTGCAACCACCATCTACACGTACTCCTGGACGAATCCTCTCTACTCTACCATCTGATTTGATGGAGTCGCCGCCACCGACACCATCGGCGAACCCTACAATCACCGATCTGAAAGATCGGCAAGCACATAGTGCCACCAACTCCGAGACGTCGCCATGAAGGACAACGCCGGTGTGGGAGTATAGTTGAGGCAGATTTATTTGCCCCTCCCACCACCCCAACGACCCACCATGCCAGAAAATTGCTAACCCTAATTACCATGCAGAAAAGCAGAAGGAGAGGGCCCCAGCTCTTCCGTTGGTGACCTGCGGCGACGTCGGTTGCGCTAGGGCAGGAAAAGCGAGTCGCCTGGGAGCGCCTCACGAGCAAAACAACGAGATATAAGTGAGTGAGAACATGAGCAGTTCACGAACACTCCTTATCGTCTGTCCGCCTCGCATTGCACGTTTCGTTGCACGGTGCACCAACTGTGCGTGTACATGACGCATGTTCCACTTCTTTTCACCGCGTGACGAGTTTGTGATGTCTGCCTCCCTAGACTATAGAGAACATAACGGACGTATCCACAACGCACAAGTCACTCCATGTCTCTTCATTGTTCCTTTTGATGTGATGTTTTCAACCTTCCGTCACGATGACCGCGTGCACACCGTCAGCAAGAACATGCATTCAAAGTCTTGTCACACGGGAATCTGCATCGAGAGAGGGCTAGTATTTTTTTGGAAAGCGTCTCGATGCGAATGCTCGCATCTGTTCGATACATTTGCGTCAATCATTCGTCCTCCTCCTCTTCATGACCAAGGACGACGGCGAAGTTGTGGTTGGGCCTCCCCAGTCAACACGTATTACTAATATTCTCTCTATTTACACTAGTATTTAGTCCATATTCAGATATATTAGATGTGTCTTGTTTCTTATATGTGGTTATACTTATTAATACATTTATTTTTGTAATTAAACTCATCCCAGAAATTGGTAATATTTTTAGAGAGTGCGAAATTGCGCACCTTATTTATATAGAAGGCGGCAAGATAGTTACAAGAATACAACTCTTCTAAGGGTAGAGGCACGATACACACCAGGAAAACACCGATATCTAAAACCCTACTCTCTCGCGATATCATTTGAGCACCCAACACCTATACCTATCCTGACTCTCATCCAGGTTTGAAGCTCGTCTGAGGATGCTCCCTGCCAATACATGAGGAGAAACCTGTTGGCTGGGGTTGTTGAACACGCTGGCATTTCGTTGCTTCCAGATCAACCAACAACCCAAAATGACAAGCGTTTTAAACATTCTCTTTTCCTTCTTCTGAAAGAATTGTGCTCATGTATCAATCGTGGTACTCTGTCTCCGAGAGCAACACGTACTACTCTCCGAAAGAATTGTTACCGGCATAAGATGATAAGACGCAGGCTTTAGGCTTAAACAAGGGACAAGTGTGCTCATGATTTGGCACGCTGCCTCACGCAGTACCAGTGGGTGGGGGCATCCGTGGCAGGGCTGACAAAAGCGGGCCAAAAATCTTATTTCCTCTCCTTTTTGCAGGTGACGCTGCGTGACGTGAGCAAATATTCCCTGCCCGAGGCGGACAGCATCATGGATGGTTTCCAGAAAGAGAGGTAGCACCCTCGCTCCAAGTGCACGGTTTAATTAAACTAACCATGCTCACTGATTAATTATTACTATATCTCACTCTGCTTTTTCTACTGCTGACTCACTCGTTATCCTCCCCGCCTGGGCAGATCCGAGTTCTAGCCAAGGCATCCGAGAATTAGTAGCTTAATTACCAGATGAAGAAATAAAATGCAGGTTAGTCAGTCAGACGCCAATTTTGGGGGTTTTCTAGGTGTCCTCAAAAGGAGCTGGTAATCTGGTATATATTGACTTTAGAGGCATTTTGCCATGGTTTTCTTGGTAGTTCATTGCATCTGAACAAGCAAGAGTCGGATAGATAAAACGCATCATACTACTCGACAGAGCTGAATCCTCCGGGGAATATATTGGCGAGTCTTTTCAGGACGGATCCATCGACCATATGTGCATGCTGACATGTACAGGAGCCGATAAAGTCTGGATTCCCGCTCAAGTGACCTACAAGGAAACCCTAAACTAAGGGGTCATCACATGGTTAACATGCCTCGTCTTCAGTTTTAATGATTTCCAGTTGTGCGTGTTAGCGTGCTTAGAGATTAAACCAGATGTTTAGTAGCCAAAGAAAAAAGATTAATCCAGGTGTTGCTAATGCATGGTCTACTACTACCTCGGTCGTCGTCATCGTTTTGCTGCTGGACAGTAGCATACTAGCATTCTCGCATGATGCCCAGCTACGAACATATCACATGAACAATACAGATATATTCTCCATGTGCTTGCTACCATGTGAATCGTAGGCATCCATGATCATTAGATGCTAAGTTGGTTGCAAGCTTGCAACTTGTGGTTATATTAATCAAGCACCTTCTAGCATCATCATCAATCAAAGGGTTGCAACTTCTCTATATTTTTTCTCATTTGTAAAAATATATTTTGCACTAGCAATGGATTGGCGATCTGGCAGCTCAATCTGTTTTCCTGGATAGGAGTCTAAGGGCTCCAACCTAGTGATTAAGCAGAGAATAATTGGCCGGGTTGATTAGATAAAAACTGGAAGTGCTTAACCTATACAACGAATCTAACGACCAGTCGCCATGTTACGTAGCTGCCGTCTTAGATTCCAGATAAACCCGCTAGAAAAAGTGAACGCTACGCGAGTCGATCGGCACCTCAGTTTACCGTGTTCCAGTGAAATGAAACTGTTTGCCTCAGCCACTGTTAATTCCTCGATCGAGCAAGAAAAATAACGGAGCATGCATGAAAAATGTCCACTTAATTTGTTCAGCTCCTGACATGGACTATGTTTTTCTAGATACATTACTCCCTCCAATGCAAATGGAATCATAAAATGCTACTAGCATTTTGTGGCTAGAATATTGAAGTCCGAGAGGACGTACGCCCTAGTCTACACAGGAGGAGGAGTGGTGTAGAAGTAAGAATCTGCAGATAAAGCCCTGATGATTCTGAATAAGCAATATAGATTAATTACCTTCTCTGGGAAGATGTAATCTAACACAACTTGCGCGGCTGGCTGGAGTGGATAAACCTCAAGTTATAATGGCTAGATCGAGATGCAATGCTACTATGCAAGGTGCGTCAGTGGGCTAATTCCCAGCCGCCACTACTCCTCTACTAAACGTAGCGCCTCAAGATGTGTGGCATTTAGTTACGATGCATGTTGTACAGTTTTGGTGACCATGGTTTTTGGATTTTGTATGTTTGTTTTGCAGTATCTATAGTTATCTAATTGTTAGAATTTGAATTCGTGAGATCATAGAGCAACCTAGCTATATGCCATGCATGGTCTAGTTTCAAAAATATGCCATGCATGTTTCACTGTAACTCTTTCCGAGCACGAACCAAACGCTAACATGTGGTGCCACCACTAGTAGGGTAAAGCGTACCGCTGGCGGACGGAATTGGCCTACCGCTGGCGGGCGGCCGCACGCCAGCGATCATTACGCCAGTGGTAAATTTATACCGCTGGCGGGCGGCCGTCCGCCAGCGGTAAGGCTCATTACCACTGGCGGGCACAACTTCTGCCCGCCAGCGCTAGGTTATACAGCGCTGGCGTGCAGCTACGGCCGCCAGCGGTACATTTTTTTTGAATTTTTTTTTTCGGAAAATCGTATTCTAACAGTATCTACAGTACAATAAATTCAAATACATGCGTCAAACAAACAACAGAAATATAGACGACCACATACAAATGATCAAAGTGCCATACATAGATAACTTAATTAGTTCATCACACATGCATTACAAATTAACCTAACACGAGAGAGTACTTAAGCTAAAGTTCGATACGGTAAACAACATGCATTAGTTCATCACTTAACCTAACTTGAAATTTAACCTAAAACTACTCATCGAGATGACCCCAGCATGAACTTATAACGGATGAGTCATCCGACGACCCATCGAGATCATCCCAGAAGCTCGAATCAGAATATCGTCGCCGGCCTTCTTGCACGGCGGCGCTGCACTGGAGGGTCCGGCGACGTCGGAGCTCGTCTGCCTCTTCTTGTTCCTCGCGGAGTAGAAGTCCAGCTCCGCCTGCACCAGATCGGGGCGGTTCTGGCGCAGCGTGTCCATCCGCCACTCGTCGATCTCGGCAACGCGGCGAGCTTTCCCCACGCAGCGGTTATGCCGCGCCTCGTCTACGTCGACGATCTCCATCGGCGGCGCGAGGAACTCAGCCTCCACCCGGTTCGGAACATCAGGGAAGTTGAGCTCAGAACGCGGCCATCCAAACCTCCAGGCTGCCGCGTCGAATGCGCGCGCGGCGAGCTCCGCCTTGTCGAAAGTCCCATGTACCAACGGTGGCCGTCCACGGTGATCTCCGCGGACCAGCGGCCAGATGGGCGGTGACGGACGCCAATGAACCCGCTCATGGAGCGACGGCGCGGCGGCATTCGCTGCATACAAGGCAAATAAAAAATGTTAAACAACAAATTTCAGTATAGAAATTGTAATAAGATGTAAAAACACAAACACAATGATTAATGCCTCATCGCCATTCTAAAAATGTAATAGAGTCAACTCTAAAGAATGCCTCATAATTAGAGTGGACACACAAATTATTCAGAGATGGCGTTAGCGAAACTTGTAGGATGCAGAAGTTTTGATATTTGTGCATATCACAAGTTTCACTCACACCACCTCTGAATCACAGATATAGTGCCACACCATTTTAATTATCGGCAACCTAATAAGAATACAAAACATAACAACATTTTCGGCCAAAGTCATGTCAAAATTCACGAGAAATTTTGGCATGACTTCGGCTAAAAATATGCCATATGAGTACCTGAATTTACCGGAATGGAAGTTAATCAACATTCCGGCAATCTCAAAGGTCTCTAGGAGTACCTACACACATTCTCATACACAATGAAAAAGATATGCAAAAAGCGGCATTTCAATTTTGCACTAACCTAACCTAAACATCAAGTAATTTGAACCTAACCTAAACATCAAATAATTTGAACTAACCTAGTTTGAACTAAATTAATTATGGAGAGGAGGAAGACGGCGGCGGTTACCTCGACGGCGGTCGACGGGGACGACGCGGGTGCGGGGACGGCGCGGGTGCGGCGGCGGTCGAGGATGCGGCCGGGGAAGGCGCGGGGGCGGCGGCGGTCGAGGATGCGGCTGGATTGCGGGGAGGGCTGCGGCCGAGGATGCGGCTGGGTGCGAGGGCGGCGGCGGGTCGAGGATGCGGCCGGGTGCGGGGACGGCGCGGGGGGCAGCGGCGGTGGTTCGAGGACGGCACGGGGGCGGCGGCGGCGGCGCGGTGAGTTGGGAGCGGCCGCGCGCGAGGATCGGCGGCGCGGTTGGTGGAGAGAGCGGTCGCGGGTGTGGGGGCAGGGGCGGCGCAGTTGGTGGGGGGCAGGGGGCGGCGGCGCGGTGGGTGGGGGGCAGCGGCCGGTGGATAGGGTTTGGGTGGGGGGCAGCGCGGGTGGATAGGGTTAGGTGGGGGGCAATGGGTGGATAAGCGTGGTCCGCGGTGGGCCGCGCGCGTGCGAGCGTTACCGCTGGCGGACAACGTGTGCCGTCCGCCAGCGGTAACTGCTAGGTTTTTTTACCCCTTATAAAAGAGGACAGGGGCAGCCCAGATCCGTGCCATCCTATTCCGATTCTCCACCAACCGCGCCGCCGCCGCCCTTGTCCGCGCCGCTCGACGACCTCTCCGCGCCCGTCCACACCTCTGTGGGCCTCCCCTAGTCCTCCCCATGCCAGTGTACGCTATCTCTCTCCCTGATCCTCTCCTCCCTGCGTAGGTTGCATGCACCTTAGGTGTTTGATCAAATTCCCCATTATTTTTTTCAGATCTCGAGCATATACGGCGGCGATGGCCGCGGCCGGACACATGTTGGACAATAACGGCCCTGTGCGGGATTGGGCTCCGTCGGGCTGGCACTGGGAGGTGTTATCTTCTGGAACGTGTAGCTTGTGAGAAATCCGGGCGACGTCGTCGACCCGGATCTTCTTTGGTGGAGGTCGCGTGGGCAGGAGTTTCCAGAGGGAGCCGGCCCCCGAGGAGGTGATACGTCGCCGTATAAGGGAGGAGGATGCGCACGTCCGTCGCTACATGTATTTGTTGGATACGTTGTATACTAATACATGTCAGGTAATGCAAAGGAATCCTTATCATGTGAGTTTTGACCCTGTGATGGTTCCTACTCTTTGGGTAAGGAGCGCTCCCCGTGATGCACCCCGCTGCTTAGGACGAGGCAGAAGTTAGTTAAATAAAAATGGCATGGACTCCAGCTGTAACCAGATTAAATAAAGATGCAAGCGTGATACTTTTGCATATTAATTTGATCAATGTTGCTTTTAAACTGAGGAAAATAATGTTCCCTACTTTGAATTATTCTGCAATGCAAACACTGTTTTATATTTGATCTCTTTCGGTGTGAATAGTCATCCTGTTGGGCTATCGTCGATCGTTCGACAGTTTTTCGTAAACAAATAAATAGAGTGAAAAAACACTCAAAAAGATATATCCTCTTGCATAGAGTCTTTTTATGTGTACTAGTTGCTATGTGAAATGATAAACTTGATTTTCGACAAAAGTTTCATAAACATTCTTCACAAAAAGTACTATCATGTAGAAACAACCTACAAAGATTTCAATTCGATCGAATCAAAACGTACCAAGTTATGTCAAGTCTCAACGCATAGTTTGTGATAAAGTGCTCATATTCGACACATAGGTGTCTTGATATAGGAAGCAATGGTTCCGAAGGGAATTTACAGATTATTGCTATAAATAGCATTTTCGTAGTTATTTGGTTTACAGGCTAAGTTAGCGCTGGCGGACGCTTTAGTGTGCCCGCCAGCGGTACTGAACTGACCGCTGGCGGACGACGTAATCCGCCCGCCAGCGGTACTGGTACCTTTTTTTCGCCCCGCTAAGCTCAGCCGACGCAACTACCGCTGGCGGGCACCATAGAGCGTCCGCCAACGGTACATTTGGTACCTCTGGCGGGCACGTATGATGCACGCTAGTGGTAGTTTGCCCCGCTCCCTCCCAAATTTATGCTCCTACCGCTGGAGGGCAGAGGGGGCGTCCGCCAGTGGTACACTGGCGGACTCGAAAAACCGCCCGCCAGCGGTCGAAGCGCTAGCGGACGGAAACGGCGTCCGCCAGCGGTATGCTGGTGGCTATAAGCATTTTCCTACTAGTGCACCACATCACAGCGGATAACAGATTAAAGACATGTTTTCTCTCTCGATTGTTTATCTTATTCCTCTTATCCTCCTACTGGACCCTAAATAAAACATTTTCTATCACATATAATTAGTTGGATCGGTTTCCTCACATGAATTAATTTCGACCCCTCCCATGCAATGGTCCTATTCCAGTATTCTTTTATCTTGCTTGGTCCCAGTGCCACCTAGGACATAAATAGTCATGGCTCAAATTATATTTTTTTTCAATAAAAATGTATACAACCATGGGTTTTATGGCCTGTGGATCAATTGCACACAGTCAATTTATTGTATAAATTTAACATTCAGAGTGTACAATTCATGAATCACACATGATTTATGGCCTGTGGATCAATTGCACACAGTCAATTTATTGTATAAATTTAACATTCAGCCATCTTAGATTCCAGATAAACCAGGCCGCAAGAAAAATAGAACACTACTCGAATCGACATCTCAAATTACCATGTGTTCCGTGAAATAAAATTGTTGGCCTCAGCCACTATTAATTCATCGAGCTAGAAAAAAAAACGGAGCATGCATGTCCACTTTGTTCAGGTCCTGACATGGACTATGTTTTTCTACATACATTACTCCCTCCAATGCAAAAAGGAATCATAAAATGCTACTAGCATTCTGTGGCTAGAATATTGAAGTCGGAGAGGACGCCCTAGTCTACAGGAGGAGTGGTGTAGAAGTAAGAATCTGCAGATAAAGCCCTGATGATTTTTGAATAAGTTATTATGGCTAGATACAAAGTGGAATCTAACACAACTGCGCGGCTGGCTTGTGGACCAATTGCACATAGTCAATTTATTGTACAAATTTGACATTCAGAGTGTACAATTCATGAATCACACATGATTAACACATAGATCAACTAGCGGAATTAGAATAACATAAAACCCATATACATCATGTTCTCAATTAATATTTTGTCAACCATTCAGGTTAAAGATATTTCATGAAACCATCTCCAGACAGCTGCATCCATTTAGGCTAGCCTTTTGAATAACCTGAATAAAAAATGAGCACCTCTCATCTCATTAACAACAAAATAATTTTAAAAATTCCATATACCACAAACTAAACCTTAAATCCCACGTGAATATGGGATGTTTTTTATCAATCTCCTGCAACCAATTACCAAACATATACCTGATATTGGTTGGAGGAGTTAGATTATATGTAATATGAACTATCATCTGCACATGACGAGTTTATATAGGTACCTGAGATACATAAATGGTAAATAAATTCATCAGAACCACATTGACTACATTTCTTACAACCATTATATCTTTGCTACACAAGGTTATCTTTACAACAATACTTTAAAAAAGTAATAACATGAATATCTTGATCTTTAATTGAACATATAACCCCCATATATATTTACAAATAAATAGCATGGTCAGTCAGTATGTCCTCATACATAGAGTTTACCATAAATGAACTAAATTAATGTTTTCAACTCCAAAGTAATGTGTGTGATTCAAGGTGTACCAACATCAATTGTCGAAGTAGGTGTAAATGTGAGTTCCACTTGTCTCTAGTTAAGGTTCGTTTGAATCTTATATTCAATGGAACTTCTGACATGACATTCGCAACATCAGACAATGTTATAAATTTATGGGTATTGTTGTGGTAACGGAGTATCCCAGACCAAGTTTCTTCTGGGGAAAAAAATACGAACTCGAAAAAATCTCTTCTGAAAAACTCTTAACTAAGACGCATCAGCCCCTTTCATACTAAAAACTCTTATCAAAGACGCTTCAGCTGGAAACCATCCACTTTTGAGAAATCCTTTCATACGAAACTATATTGCAGAAGGTGCCATCTAACTTTATTGCAAGCTTTTTATATAATCTGTTTGAAACAAGACATCATCCACTTTCTTCCTATGAAGTTCATGTGTAGTCTCATGTAATACTAATATGCCCTCCAAAATATGAGTTGTTTGATGAACACAATCTGGGTTGATCTAATTACTTTGGCTAGCCGATAATTATATTTGTACCCAGTTCTTATAAAGGTTGTAAGTTGGTACTTTGTAATATGAACCACATGTTACTTTGTAATAGGGCCATGGCTCTGATGCACACTTTTCTTGTAAGTTGAAAAATGACGCGTTAAAATAAAGTGTTTGATAACACCACCCAAGGTCATCTTTGAAACCCATACTCATTTTGCTTGTAAAAACATGTTTGAGTAGTTTTTTCCTTTCAAGAATACTTCACTTTCATAAAAATAGAAAACCTTATGGTTTCAAGACTCGAAATCTCACCACAGTTGACAATGAAGTTGAAGAATAAGACGAAACAAATATGGATGTGGGAAACCGTAGGGTTCCTCCATCTGTGGAAACAGACATGACTATGGATGAAATACTAGTAGATATATATGTAACGATGAATAATTGAGGTGTACCGGTATAAAATACATAGATGAATTCTGGAGAAGATGCATATTTCTTAGGATTTTCCATAAACACTTGATGCACCTTTTACATCATTTTTCACACATAAATATTACCATGTTCTTTGTAAGTTCATTTGATCCTTAGATTTATTCAGTTATTTGTTGATCAAGGTAGTTTATTCCACACAAATGAAATTTGAACGTGTCTTAAAATGATGTATGGTGTGGTTTTCAACTTGATACATTTGCCCGTTTTGAACTTGATATATTGTTGTTTTGGTTGTATTCTTTCACATTGACTTTCTCCCAGTTCCTCGTTTTTTCAACTTCTTAATAGGCGATTCATATGGATAAGTTAGGGAGAAACACGTTTCCTGGATATGAGTGCTCTCATACACCACATGCGCAACACTTGTGAGCTCATCTAGATTTTTGGTGAAGTCTTATGATTATTAGATTTTTGTCGTTAGCTTAAGAGGCCGGACAGAAACACCCTCCCTAGATATGAGTGCTCTCATACATCACATTCGCAACACCTCTGAACTCATCTACCTTCCGCATAGATTCTTTTTGTAAAGTATTACATTATTTGAGTTTTGTTGTCTAGCTTGAAAACACGGTGGGTAAACTTACACAAAATTAGATATTGGTGGTTCTTGTCTATAAATGCAACCAACACATGTAGCTAATAACATAACATACATATCTACTATTCGCGAATCACAAAATAATATACTAACATTGACTTGCCTAAAAGTTGGATGATATGTCAACGTTCTAAATAACACGCTAACTATATGTGGTGATCTTGATAGAAACATATGTAAGCTCACCTCATATATGTAGATTTTTGAACACATGACTTTTATTCTTACACAAGCCTTGTGCGTGAGAAGAGACGGTCCTGATATTGTGATCATTGCTCTTCCGGTATGAGCAACACCCATAAAATTTAGAATAATTTGGCATTTGTTTTTGCTCCAAAACCCATAGTTGTACACACGACTTGTTGCACTTATGCAATTATCATGCAAGAAAACACCCTCTACATCCATATGTCCAAAAGCTTCACGCACATTCTACATATATTTAACACAAATTACTATTGTTATGTTATATGTTGTCCCAAGCCATATAATTTGTTGATCAAGCTAGATTATTCCACACTAACAAACATGTTCGTGTCAGCCTTATATGATACATGTTTGTTTTGTTTAAGTTGATAGATTGTCGTTTTGGTTATGTGCTTTCAAACAGACTTGTTAGAGTTCCTTCTTTTGTCAATTGCTTGTATACTTACCCTGGAGGAAAACACCATGCGTAGATACTAGTGGGTTCACCAATTCCACATGAGAAAATCTTATGAACTCAGCGGCTTTGGAAAGCCGCCTCACATACTTTTGCTCTCAATGTTCGAAAAGGCACATATTGGCTAGATACAAGAAGTGATTGTTGACCATTGACAAGCAACATCTCTAAGCTCATCTTGCATCGGTGAAGTTTTGAACTATACTACCTTTGTCAATTTCCTTGAAGAGTCGTACGTACTTCAAAGCCATTTTTTAGTTGCTTATACGGAGTACATGCTTTTTCTCATTTCATAGAAAAAGTCTCTTAGCTTGAAATTCCATCCTTATATATACACAGTAATCCTGCAAGAAAATACCCTCGGTACATATGAAGGGTCTTTGCCGATCCTAATGAGTAACAATTGTAAAAATCATCGAGAATTTTATACATTACCCTTTGATGTTACTCAGACAATTAGTGTCAGAAGATGCAAATCAGATATGAACGCAAAGGCTTTGACCAACGAATCCTCCTTGCCGTCGTTGTCATCACGTATGCTCGCGCTGTAACCTGCCAAAAACTGCAAGAAGTGGCTCTCTCTTTCGTGGACAAGCAAAGACACTGCACTCAGTTCTCTTACTTGATATATTGTCGTTTTGTTTCAGTTGCGTGATGTTCCTCTTTTCTGGGTTTGTATGCTTAAGCGGGAGAGAAACATCCACTATAGATATGAGTGGTCACATATCCCACAGAAGCAACACTTGTGAACTCATCTAGCCTTCACATAGATTTTTCTTTGTATCTTAAGTTGTTTAAGTTTCATCGTCTAGCTTCTAAAGCGCGTGGATTACATACGCAAATTCAGATACGGATGGTGCTCATCGACAAAATGCAAGCAACACATGTAACTCATCCAACCTCCACATCTATGTTTCATGAATCATAACCTAATATATCTCCGTTGACTTGCCTAAACATTGGTTGGTATGGTCAATGTTCTAAAAAAAATAAGCTTTGACAAGCAAAATTCGTAAGCTCGTCTTATATCGGTATATGACTTCATGCTTACGACAAGCATTGTGCTTGAGAAGACATCTATAAATTTGAGTGGTGCTTGTCGTTTTGAGATGAGAAATATATCCGGAATTTGTTTATTTGCTTTTACAATTCATTTCTATGCTTACGCAGCTCTTGTGTAAGAAACCACCCTCCACATCCAAATGTATAAACACTCCATGCATCTACTAAGACTACTGTATACATTTTTAACACATTGTTATGGAATGTGTTTGTAAGTGGGTCCTATCTCTTTAGATTTTGTGTTAAACCCTTAGATTTGTCTGAAAATACTTGACGTAGATTTACCAAAATACATACGTATGTGTATGTGTTCTGGTACATAAATACATCCTTACGTAGATAAATCCGGGATTTTAAAAGGAGGGAGTATTTGCTTCTGCAGATGTCCAAGGTTTTCCCTCTCATTTGAAAGAAAAAAAATGCATCTGCTTGAACGTTCGTCTTTATGCTTAAAAATACCCTCGGCCGGTGGCGAGCAAACACTTGTAAAAATCACCGACAAACTGCTCACCAACGCAGTTGGAAATTCGGGACGATCTCAAAAGAGGCTTTGACCACCGAGTCCTCCCCTCGTCGCTGTCGTCGCGGCTGTAGCCCGCAACGCAAAGAAGCTCTCTTTCTCTTTCGTCTCTTTTTTCATTTTTTTCACTCCGCCGCGCCGGGGTGTTTACCGCGGCGTCTCCTCCTCCAAATCTACCCAGGCAGGGCAGGGCAGGCTCCCACTCCACTCCCTCTCGCCCGCTCGCCTTCATCATTCCTTGCTTCCTCCCTCCCTCGCCCCCATTTCACGAGATCCCCATCCCCATCTCGCCGCCCGCCGTCCCATGCTGCATTAGCGAGATCCAGCGCCCGCCCAGCTGCCCGCCGGGATGTCCAACCGGCCAGCGACAATGCCGGACACGCTCTCCGACGCCTTCGCCGCCGCCGTGCTCCTCTCCTCCAACGACAAGCCCGACACGCTCCCCCTGGCAGGCTCTCCCCCGTCTCCCCGCTCCCGCACTCCTCCTCCAAGAACCACCACCACACCCCGAGCTCCTCCTCGGGCTCCTCCGGCTCCGCCTCCCGAGCCCCGCCTTCGCAAACCTCGCCTCCAGGCGAAGCCACTCGGGGGAGATCCCGCTCCCTTCCGACTGCCCTCCCAGGGGACCCGCCCGGGCCACCGCCGGACCGGCTCCGGCCCCTCATCTTCACCTCCGGCGCCAGCTCCACCTCCGCCACCTCGCCGCTCACCAACGCGCCCCGCGGGAACATCTGCCCCACCGGCCGCCTCGCCAAGCCTTCGCTGCCCTCCTTCTCCACCCCGCCGCCCCCGGCCCCTCCCCGCGCCATCCGCCACGACGTGCTCGGCTCCGGCACGGGCCACTACGGCCACGGCAGCATCATGCGCTCGCGCAGCGGCGGCGTCGCGGCCCCCGAGGAGGACGCCATGGTCAGGCGGGCCATGTCCAGCGCCGACCCGGAGGAGCTCAAGAGGGCCGGGAACGAGCAGTACAAGAAGGGCTACTTCGAGGAGGCGCTCAGGCTCTACGACCGCGCGCTCGCGCTTGTCCCCGACAATGCCGCGTGCCGGGCCAACCGGGCCGCCGCGCTCACCGGCCTCCGCCGCTTCGGCGACGCCATCAAGGAGTGCGAGGAGGCCGTAAGGATCGATCCGTCCTACGGACGCGCGCACCAGCGCCTCGCGTCCCTGCATATAAGGTGAATCAATTGGAATCGCTTGTCCTGTGTCGGTGTGTGGCATAACCATCGATTTCCTGGATCTGTGGATGGATTTACTGCGAATGAATTGCTTTTCTTTTCTTGGCCCTCCGTCTGTCGGTGACAACAAAAGATTTCGCTTTTGTTAGTATGTCACGCTAGATTATTTTCCCCAACGATCTGAACACCAATATATATGGTTTGCCCCCACAATGTAGCTAATTATATGAACCAAAACTTGCTATTTTTAGTAGGGCTTAGAAAACAGACATGGACATGGTGTGCTGGTTTCATTATTGGTTGACGATTTGCACAGTGGGCACACGTTTCCCTTACCTTATTCTGGAATGCTTGGCATCCAAATGGAAACCGATTGATCTGAATGGGGACACACTGCTTTACGTGTCGCTGGATTTCCCTCCTTCGTCTGAAAATATCTGCTCTTCCAGTCTATGAGAAGTAGAAGTAGCTGAATTTGGACAAAACAGAAATGGTAACAATTGACACACGATGTGCTATAGTTAGTAAACCGGTCAACACTTGTTACTATCTAAATTTATCTACTCGTACTAAGTGGATCAAGTGATTATTGAATTCTTCATTTGTGCAAATTGTTCATCTGGTTTTACCGAATTGCAGGTTAGGACACATTGAGGATGCTCAAAAGCACCTTTCCCTGGCAACCGCGCAGCCTGACCTCCTAGAGTTACACAAATTACAAACAGTGGAAAAGCACCTGGGAAGATGTCTTGATTCACGGAAGTTGGGGACTGGAAGAGTGTGCTGAGGGAATGCGATGCTGCTATTGCGGCTGGAGCTGACTCCTCCGCTCTGGTTCGCTCCTTCCCATTATCTAATCTCTTATTGCTACTGGAGCTGATTTCTTGATTAAAGAACACATACTTATGTAATTCACCACTTGCAGCTATTTGCCTCAAGAGCAGAAGCTCTTCTCAGGCTCAATCAGCTCGATGAGGCTGACATGGCCATCTCTAGTGCTTCCAAGTTGGATTATTCATCTTCATGCACATCGGACACCAAATTCTGCGGGTTATTTGCTAACGCATACCTCTATTACGCACATGCCCAAGTTGACATCGCATTGGGAAGGTAATTCAGTGACTACTCATTATACTCGCACAGATAAGAGCAATGCGAGTGTAGCTAAATTAAAAATCTTTATTCTAAGTGCATTGACTTGGCAGGTAAACTCATAGCTTGCCTGTTAGTGGTACTCTTACATGACTTGACACTAGTGAATATTTTCCAGGTTCGATCATGCTGTCTCTTCAGCTGACAAGGCAAGGATAATAGATCCAAGAAATGTTGAAGTGATAACAATGCACAACAATGTGAAAGCTGTTGCAAGAGCACGATCTCTAGGAAATGAGCTCTTTAAATCTGGAAAATTTGCTGAAGCTTCCGTAGCTTATGGCGAAGGTCTCAAACATCACCTTGTAAATCCAGTCCTGCACTGCAATAGGGCAGCTTGCAGGTTCAAGCTAGGGCAGTGGGAGAAGTCTACTGAGGACTGCAATGAGGCCCTTAAGATTCAACCCAACTATACCAAGGCTCTGCTGAGGCGTGCAGCTTCCTTCGACAAGGTTGCACATTATCTATCTATTTTTGTTTTCCTGATTTAGAGTTTGGGAAACTCACAAGCTGTTGCATTATTGCTCTTTTGTTGGTCAGATGGAGCGGTGGGCTGAATCCGTGAAAGATTATGAGGTTCTCAGAAGAGAACTTCCAGGTGACACCGAGGTGGCTGAGGCCTATTTCCATGCCCAGATTGCCCTCAAATCATCTCGGGGCGAGGAGGTTTCTAACTTGAAGTTTGGAGGAGAAGTTGAAGCAATTACAGGAATGGAACAATTCCAGATGGCTACTTCCTTGCCAGGTTTGTTCTATTTGCTTGTGTCCTTATTTCATGTATTTATTTGTCTGCACCATTTTCTAAGTTCTTGCTAACCTTGTCTGACATAAAATAACTGAAAACAATGATGGACTATTATGTACTTAAGTAGGGTTTCCCCAAATAATAAGAAACACGCGTACCAAATCCTTAAAAGCATAAAACCAGAAAGATTATCATGTAGCTTAGCCATGTATTTGATAGTCAAACATATTAATTTAGCTGATCTCTGAAAACAGATAGTGAGTTGTAGAGAATATTTACGAAATGCCAAGTGGGAGGCCCTTATAGTTGGCACCAATGCAGTAGAAGTAAATGTTTCTTGTCTTTTTCGCTTGCTTGGTGAGTATATCAAGAATTTATTACAAAAGGATTGGCAGTTGACTTACGCGCAATGCAACCAGACCATGGATTGGAAGCCGCTTTCCTTGTTTTGTATCTACTCCCGTTCCAAATTAATTGTTACGGATTTAGTACACAGTCCGCGAGAATTAATTTGAAACGGAGGGAGTATTCTGCTAGGTTAACCTTGCGACAGATGTCAAACACATATTATTGCTCTCTTTTATATTTGCCCATTCTCAAGAATGGGAATGGCAATCCCATTTGATCAACCTTGTATCTTGGAATGTTTTGCTGCTTCTGGCTGTATCCTGTGCATGTGCTTCATGATGTTTACCTGCAAATGAGCAACATGTATACTACACTAGAAGATACCCCGCGCGTTGCAGCGGGTATCACTTTAGAAACTATATCGTGTTAATAAAATGGTATAAAAGGTATGACATATTAAATGAATATACGAAAATCAATTGGTCATAGTCGATATACTAAAACTTCATAGACATGAATTGCATGTGTATTATATATTGTTAATGTGAACTTTTAGATGGTTGGAGGAATGTATAATGTGTATATTAATAAGTATTAGTGGAAATGACATGGATAATTGATTGGGTAATTAGCATGAATGATGTGGATAGCTTGCATGTTGAGATAGAAAATAATAAATGCACTTAGTGGGGTTTTACTTTATAAGAAGTATAGATTAGTTCTGCAATCTTGACTTTTTCTGATAGGCATGAGGTTGTACCACGAGTTGGTAGTACCTGTTACTGTTTAATGCCCGCAAGGAAATCTTGATGTGGCACCTGATTTGCTGGCATTTTGTACCTTTTTCTTCTTCTGGAAATCTGTACTATTCAGTCACATTCTTGTTTCTTGCTCTCTCTTCTCTTCTAGTAGCAATGATGAAAGTTCTTAGCAATTCTTTGTCTGACGCACTCACATTTTGGCCGTCTAACCTGTGCAGGCGTTTCAGTCGTCCATTTCATGACACCTTCGAACCAGCAGTGCTGCAAAATTTCCCCGTTTGTGAATGCGCTGTGCAACAAATACCCATCCGTCAATTTCCTCAAGGTAACTAGTTGTGAGTTAAACGGTTCATCCTCCTAGCTTTGTGGCCTAACTTTGAATTGTTATTCTCTTCTTTCACTTAGGTGGATGTGAACGAGAGCCCTGCTGTTGCACGCTCGGAAAACGTGAGGACGGTTCCAACATTCAAAATCTACAAAAACGCGGTAAGAGTGAAGGAGATGATCTGTCCCACGCAACAGCTGCTGGAGTACTCAGTGAGGCACTACGGGGTTTAGGCGACGATGCTGGCAACACATGATTCCGATGTTTCCTCCAGCTCCCCTCGAGCAAAGCCACAGGCTAGACCCGGAGCAAAGCCAGCGGAGATAATCTCGACGAGGGCAAAGCGTGAAAGAGGAGAACACGATTGAGAAGAGCAGCTTCCAGTTCCACCCGACCGACCTTTTCCCATCCAAGAAGACGGTCTTGCCATTTTCCATCCACACCCCATTTGTTGATTACCGACTTATATTTCATTCTTTTTTCCATTTGTCCCATCATTGTTCCTTTAGAACACAAAAACATTATCTTCCGATTCTTTGGGAGGACGACTGTAAATTTTTTACTTCCATGTTTTACCGAGACAAGCCAAGGAAAGAAAAGTATAGATGCCATTTGTACTCTTTAAAATCCAACCTTGTAATACCATATGCAAGTTTAAGGTCCCCATTGTCTACTACACTAACCTTGCATCTTGCCATGACGAGTTAACCGATCCCACACCACACCTCGACACCTTGTGCTACTCTGGACGCCAGGTGGACCAGGTAATCCATCTGTTCCACGAGGCCGACAGTCTCATGTCCATCCCTGGTGTGTTTCGACTGCCCCGTTTTGGCATCTCCCCTCGTCCAGATCGGTGGCGGCACTCTATCACCATCGGCGGCGGCGGCAGGTAGGGTGCTCCTCCTCCTGACGCATATGATATGGGACACCACCGTCGTCGTCGTCATAGGAGGACGTGGCACGTGGGAGCGTTCAGCGAAGGAGATTTGTGCATCTGGGTGAAGCATCGCTGTGCCATAGCCGACACTGTAGTACGTAGCGTAGGGTGGTCCGCCGGCCGGAGCAGTGCAGTGCCGCGCCGACCGCGGCGGTCCCTTGTGGTGGCGCCGCTTAAATTCCTCCCTCCCTACTGCCGTGGCCGGTGAGCCCCTCCCTCTGTCTCGGAGAGGCCCGCGGTACGCCGACGGTGGCGCTACACGGCCCACCCCGAGTGTGGGCTACTTGCTTACTAGGCTGTGGACCGCCATCATACCTTAGTGGTACCCGACGCGAAGGAGGCCTTTCATACGAGGCCGCATACAGCGGAAAGCCTCTTAGCGCTGTACTATCCGTTTGGGCCGGGGACCAAACATTTCGCCGGTTCCAAAAACAAAAAGGTGTATGGCAGGGCTTGGCTCGCCACGTGCGCATAAGGATGGCGATGGGTAGGGTATGGCGCGGGTAGAACAATACTATACCCATACCAACGTAGTCAATGGTACAAAATCCTGCCCATACCCGTACCCGCGGGTATAAAACTTTACCCGTACCCATAGCCGGCGGATACCCATATCCATTGGCATTGGGTACCCGATGGGAAGATCAAATAATAAAAAGTTACTCAAATATTACATTCATGGTAAAAAATTTGATAAAAGAAAAACATTTATCTCAACTAAATAACCTATATATATTTGAGTATGTGACAAAATTATGTTAACTCAAATTAATAGTTGATGACAACTTCACATAGATTCATAAACTAATGATAATGAATATTGGACCTCCACCGGTAAGGTATATAAACGGGCAAGATATGGGTATACCCACGGGTACAAGGTTATACCCGTAACCTACCCACGACTTAAACGGGTAGGGCACGGATAGTACCCATGGGTATAAAATTGTACCCATACCCTACCCATGCGGGTACGGTACTCACGGATACCCGTACCCATAGGTAAAATTGCCATCCTTACTCGCGCATTCTCTTCCCAATTTCTATCCACCTCCGTTGTAGCTCCACGCCTCTCCCTTCGGCAATGACGAGCTGGCCAGCTGTTCAGCAGCAGCGTCTCTTTCACCTTATCTTACGGCACTCTTCGTATTTTCCTTTAGATGTCGATTGATCCTAAGTACTTTTTGCACTTATCTGAGCTTGTTTCTCATCTTGATTAACCGGTTGCGTGCCAGGGACGGCTGACGGCTTGGAGCTGACTGGGCATGGTCCCTGCTTTCGACACGGAAGACCATCCTAACTACGTATGGATGAAGTAGATTATCGCAAGTCATGTCGCATTCTTCATTCCTGCTTTCGCCATTGCCATAGTACTGTAGAAGTGAAGTTGTCATGCTATATAGTGTCCTTTTGCACTTCTGAAGGTTCTGCTATTGACAAGGCAATACAGAATAATGAAGATGATAGTGCCATGTAAATTTACGGACCAGTAGTTAAATATTTAGTATCCAGTCGTGAACTATTGGATGTGTGCATCATAGCTATGCAGAGGCCGAGTGTAATGCTTAAAACTCTTAAGTAATAAAATTCCTTTATCAAAACAAAAAAATAGTATCCAGTAGTACAATATACGTTCTACTGTCACCATTAGGACAGCAGAGGAGTATCGATCATTTGTTTCTCAGGCACACTCAGTCACACACCTTCGCATGGTGTAGAGAAAACAACAATGCCAGAGAATATTGTTCATGGATCCCCGGGGCGGAATAGGCCGGAAAAAACAATGATGTCGGCATGTCGCCATTGGCGGGGGTGCTGGTTGCTGATCGGCTTCTGGCCTGAAAGACGCGGATGGAGTTCGAGGTTCCCACAGCACACCCGTGTGTTCATAGTTTCTCATTGTTCTATCCAAAAAGTTCATAAGCGTGTTAGCCTCTCACAGTGTGTTTCTAGCCCCGTTGTTCAATGACGATGTCCAAGCATACATTTTATGTTCTCTGGCTCATTCTGAGAGACACACGTCTGGATCGTAGAAACAAATGAGCACGCAAGGTTGCAGCGTGGATGTAATGCCAATCTGCACAAAAACAGACACAGAAAAATAACAACCGACGAAAAAAAATAAGCGCTCGCTCCCGTCGCCCCCGAAGGCGGCCCGGGCGACTCCCTCAGATCCGGCTTCGAGCCTCGTCTTCCTTCCCTCCTCCCCTGCCGTCGCTGGCGTGCGCCGCCGGGCGGCGGCAGGTCGGTCTCTCCCTGCCCGTTTGAAGGGTCGTGCGGGCGACTTGTCTTGGCGGCGGTGCACACAGGGCGGCGGTTGGTCGGCTCCGGCTGGTGGTAACGACACGGCGGGGCAGCGAGCAGCGGCAGGCCGGCGCCGGCTAGCCCGTCGGCCCAGATCTAGGCCCTTTTGGCCCCGATCTGGGTTGAGGCGGGCGGGTCTGCCCTGTTGACTCGATCTGCAGTTGGAGGTGATGGTACTCGTGCGAGGGATGCAGCAGCGATGGCGGCCGCCCCGGTTGCAGTGTGGCCGCGGGCTTTACGGGCCCAATCTGGGTCCGGCTGGACCTCTTGGGACTAGCAGTGTGGCTGGACCTAAAGGGGACCGGTGTGCCTTGTGGTCGCGTCCGGTCGACTACCGTTTGACGGTGGAGACAGTTCCCTCCCGTGCGGCCGCGGTTCCGCTGACCCCGAGTCGAGCTACGTCTCGTCTTCGTCTCGCAGACCTCGTGTTAGTCTCCTCAGGGAGATGATGCTGGTGGCGGCTTTGTAACCGTAGTGGCGCAAGTTGGTGGGCGAAGAGTCTGGGTTAACGAGGCTTCGTCCTCGCGGGGCTCCTATGCTATGGATCGACTGGGTTGTGGATATGGCTATCGAGAGAAATCCTTGTCGGCTTGCTCGACACCGACGCGGTGCCACCCTCGGGTGACATCATTCCTTCTTGAAGGGCGTCGTGGCTACCCTTCATCTACTGCCCTGTGAGTGTCGGGGGAAACCCTAGGACCAGTAATGGTCCGGGCAGCAGCGATTTCTTTCCTTCTTGAAGGTGCGCTGCTTGGTACTCGACGATTCAGCGCTAGGAGCGTGGTGGTAATCTTCCAGAGAGGCGCAACGGTTGCGGACTACCTTAGTTTAGTCTTCCCACTATGTCTCCATTTGTTTCTGTTTTGAGCGTTTGTTTGCTGTTGGCTCCAGCATGTGTGGTGTTGTGTTTGTATGCTTGGTTGTATGATGGTTGTTGCTTTATTTATAATAAAGCAGGGAGAAAGCCTGTTTCGTGGAGAGACACATGTCTGATCGAGAATTAGCTTGATTCTCATTTTATGTCACAACTCACTTAACAAAAAAGTTATGTGAGAAATATGGGCTAGAGCCAATCATGTGACTGGTAAATGCTTTCCATATTTCACTTACGAAAAGATCAATGATATGATCATTGGATATGGATGGGATTCTGAGATTGTTCATTGTATGATAATTGATCTAATTGTCCCTTATCGAGAATATAACAGGGACACATATCTTTGCCTAGTATACAAGTTGGCTGATGACTACGTGTCACAACTATGCGCATGGGAATGCCAGTACGATAGTACCGACTTTCGGAGATGAGTTTATCGAGTTGGAGAAAAACCACCAATAGATGCAACGAGCTATGGCCATTTGTAGTCTCAGGCACAATAGACAATTCATATCCTTAACGTGAGTTGTGGGTTTACTTAGGGTTTATCAAATGCTACCTCGTAACTAAGTCGTTATAAAGATAAATTTTGAGCCACTCGAAACGGAAGTTGCATGGCATGATTAATCAGGATGGGATTTCCCCCTCCCCTCATAGAGATATTCTTTGAAGCCTCTCGAATGATAGGAATTAGAAAGCATGACCACGCGTGACCTGAGTTAAGTGTTAACTCGGTTAAAGGGGACCCGTATCACGGGATCAAGAACAGAGGTTGAGTTATCACAAGGATAAAAATCAGTGACTTGATATTGACAATGTATATCGTAAGGCAGATGAAACCGACACAGTACACATTTTCAAGACGTCACTCAAGAGTTGACACGTTCTGTAAGGAGAAACATAAAGGACATTTCTTAATCCCTTTTGTTTTGTGTGTTAGGCAACAACACTAGTGATAATTTTAATTATGCTAAGTGAGGCATGCCTTCAGGTACGTAATTAAAAACATAATTGCATCGAATCCACAAAGAAAAAAGAAAATAAAATGCTCAGGTTTGCTAAAGAAAGTTCAGACAAGGTAACCGGATATTCTGTGATGAAGATCTTTCTTTTCTATCAGTAGATAGGAAAGAGTGTTTGCTATTTGATATGCTATATACCAGAGTTCACTCATTAGTCATTACCATGTATTGCTCGGTAGTGTGGCTTTATTTATAAATCGGAGCAAAAACTTATTTCAGACCAACATTTCACGTTTGTATTTTGTTCGTTCCGTTCGTCTATTAATATGCAATAAAAGGGTATCGCCGATGAACATTCTCAGAAAGAAAACACAATATTTATTTCGTAAGAGCAAGTACGGTAAGATGATAAATAACATATCTCTATATATAACAATCCTACTAGAATTCTTGTCTTCTACTTAATTCTCATCTCCTCCAATAGGATAGTGGCACCACACACATGCTGGACCCTACTCATATCTTATTGTATAGTTCACACCTTATTAAAATATTGTTGGGTACATACACACTTTATAGTTCACATCGCGAAAAAATAAAATGGTTGGAACACATGTGCTGAATATATTTGCCAAATTTGCGATTAAAAATTGGTATTTCCAACTGCACAAAAGAGAAAATTATGGTGTGAAAAGGAAAAATAGCTCCATTTCCCGCTTAAAAATTATATTTCTATTTTTTGTGTACCCTAAATAAAAATATATTATTTTTACAAAATTTATAGAGCATGTACAATAGGTACATTAGTTGTATGTTTTATCTCCTAAATCTGATATCTGATATATCGTTTCGATATATATATAAAATAAAGAATTAAACTCATGACTGATTCTAGGTATGAACATCGGTGGTCCCACATGTAAGTGAGCAAGCTCGAAAAATATAGGTTTGTGGTTACTATTTGGTGTGAATGTGGGTGGTCCACCTGTAAGTGAGTGCGATTTTTCTTTTTTAAAGTACTAAGTTCATTAAAAACAGAGGGATGTGGTTGCTCCTAGGTGTGAACATGTATGACCCCACTTGAAGTGAGTGATTTTTCTTTACCCATAGTCGGTGCTAGCACTGCTTTGTCGGTACATGTTGATTTTGTGTGGGTAAGAAGGATGTCGTTGGTCTCAGTCCATCCTCACCGTCTCTCTGACCCTCGCGAGTCGGTTGCGACACCACGCTTCATCTCGGACCGGTCCTCCACGCTGCTGACCCAGGCCTGGACGGCGTTGGCGCCGCAGATCTTCCCAATCCAGTATCAACTCCGACAGCAAAGTGGCCACCGACCAAGTCGGAGCAACCAACATTCTTGACGCTCATGCTCCGTAACAATACCTACTTCGAGAGCATCACCCATCGCAGATGGTGACGACGCATGCGAGCCGTCCAAGCTTTTCCAGCCATACAATTGTCGTTGCTCACGACCTTCTCTTTTGCAACTGTTTGGTCATGTCCCGGTTTCGGACTGAACTCCAGCTTGCACTTGGTTGCGCTTTCACTGTACACCACCATGATGGTTGAGACGAAGAAGGCCCAAATTCCCACTTCATGACGGCCGAGACGAAGAAGGCTAAATGCGTTAGCTTTTGGCCGGGGATAAGGAATTTTCACTGGTTGGCGTGATGAGCAGTGGAGCGGTTTCAACAACTTGTTGCATTTGAAACGATCTTTAACCGTGAACATTAACTTTTATTTTGTGCCACTATACAAGCGGGCCCATTTTTACTACTGTGCAAACGATCACGGCAATGGGCGCCTTATCATTGAATTATCGGAGATAGAAGGGTTGCGAGCAGAGGAGACCGGACGAGACAAAGGTCGAGATTTGCGCTAGTTCAGAGTAGTACTATAGCTTGCGTGCCGATGTATTACTCCCTCCGTTCGGAAAAGGATGGCACAAAAATGAGCAATGGGCTATAGCTCATTTTTGTGGCATCTTTTCCGAACGGAGGGAGTATATGGGTGTGATTAGAGCATCTCCAATCGGGGCGCCCAAATGGCCGCCCAAAGGCATTTGGGGCGTGTCGGACACATTTTTGCCCCCACTCGCACCGCCCAAATCAGTTTTTGGTCCGGCGCGGCCCAGTTTTGTATCCGGCACGCCCAGCCCATGCCCTCAACTTGGGAGGCTTGGGCGGCCCCGGACACTACGAAACGGCCGTCCCGGAGGCGCGGGCCACGCCTGGCAGTGAGACATGTGGCGGCGGTCGTCGTCAAAGGCGCGTGACGCGTGATAACGCCTCGGTTTCACTGCCCGGCGCAGACGCCAGTGAGCCATCGCCTCGACTGCTCGCCGGAGTGAATGCACGGCGTGCCTTTTCGAGGCAGGCGGCGTAAATGCCACCGCTCTCCGGCGGCAATAAAAGGCGACGCCCCCGCACTCACTCACCGCACCTGCCGACACCGCTCTCCTCTCTCCCTCCGCCTCTTTCTCTGTCCACCGCAAACACCGCCGCCGCGCAAAGAAAGAGAGATGGCCGGGAACTGGCGACGCACGGGGGCGCAGCGGCGAACGGCTTCACGCCGTAAGACATGCGCGTCGGCTCGCGGTTTGGCATTAGCGTACGTGGCATCCCGATGGCGAAGCCGCTGACGCGCGCCAACTGCGACTTCCCCGCCGCGCAGGTCACCCACTACTGGTGCGAACTGACACCGGAGGAGCGCGATGACCCGCGCTGGAACCCGGGCAGCGCCCCCCGCTACGAGGAGGCGTTCAGGCGCCTCTACGACGAGGAGATGAACCGGTGGGAGGGCGCCGGCCCGGTGCCCAGGGATAAGAACGCCGACGGGCGTGAGGCGTTCTGGAGCGTGCCTCACCGCACACTCCGGAACGTCATGGACCACATCGCCGCCGGTGGCTCCCTACTGGAGTGGCCCGAGGCGCCGTACTACGTCCTCCTCCTCCGGCGGCGCCAACGTCAAACGTGTGGGCGCCGCGGCGTGCATCGCCCTCCTCCCCGCGCTCGACAGCGTCATCGTCGCGGGTGTCCTCGTCGCGCTCCTCCTCCTCCTCCTCCTTCCCCCGACTGCTCACGCTGAAGCCGGAGCCGATGAAGGTGAAGGCGGAGCCGGGGACATCGCAGGCGGCGCAGACGCTCTACGCCGAGCTCCTGGCGGCGCAGCAGGCCCACGACGACGACGACCTCCTCCGGGCCGCGGAGGCTGTGTCCCTGAACGACGTGCCGCCCATGGACGGGTCGGCTGCCTGCGCCTGGTCGGCGTACATGCACGCCCAGGAAACTGGCGTGCCGTTCGTCGACCTCACCGGCGACGCCCCCGGCCCAAGCCGCGTCAAGAAGGAGGACGACGGCGAAGCAGGAACCATCGGCGTGAAGGAGGAGGAGAAGGACCCCTACTAGGCCTTCGGCCGCCGCTACCGGTAGATTTAGGTTTAGGGTTTAATTTCATTCAAATATGTAAAAGTCCTAAAATTTAAATGAAATTCGCCTAAGTTTGCATTTAAATTATTTGGTTTGGACGCCTCGAGTGGAGAGCGACGGCGCCCAAATGCATTAGGCCTTCCGAATCGCGCCCGGCCTTTGGGCGGCTTAGAGGCCGCGACTCGAGATGCTCTTAGATGACAGTCAAATTTGCTTCGGGACACGTCCAAAGCCCAGACTAGTGCCACAGCATCTCCACGTGATATGCCAACTAGAGATAAATATCTAACCCTCTACTTTACTACTCACTCCGTTCTAAATTAATTGACTTCCATTTGTCCACATGTAGATGTATCTATACGCGTAACATGTCTAGATACATCCATGTGTGGATAAATGGAAGTCAATTAATTTGGAACGGAGGGAGTAGTCCATAATTCACACACCTCGCGGTCTCTGCTCTCTCTGTCCACCCTGCTCTCTGATGCAGTTGAGGAGATGGGCACCTTCAAATGTTGTCTGGGCAGCCTGCTTGCCTCGAATTGCGTGCGAGATTGTCATGGACGAGTGAAAACGACAAAACTCACTTTGAAAAAAAAATCAGCACAGAATGAATTTAAATTAAAAATAATTTGGAAGCGCTACCATCCACATAAATAGCGCTCCACACTGGGGCGCTACCGCTATGTCCTGAACAACGTGGGAACGGTCAATGCGAAAATCCTAAATCAAAGAGGGTAGCACCGTTGTCCGGGACACTATCCCAAAACATGTAATTTTAAACCTCTGTAACTGTTGATCTACAAATATTGATGTCATTATTTCTTTTCCTATAAGCTACAATTTAAATTATCTTTTCAATGCCACTAGTTTCAAGATGGTAGACTAGTAGATAATATTTCGTGAAATATTTCATTAAATTTTTTTCTAAAATATTTAGACGATTTTCGAAATATGGTTGTGAACAAAAAATTTGTAAAAAAATGTAAACAAGAGTAGTACCTTGAAAAGCCAAAAAAGTACTCATTTTGACCATGCCTCACTCATATTTTTAACTATATATTTTTACAAAGAATTGACAAGTTTTGTGTCACTTTAAAAAATTATTGATGCTTAGTATTGATCAAGCAAATTCATATGTTATGGTAGATAATGGTAAAGTTTATGAGGGAATATATCAAGGATTTTTTAATACCCTTCATATGCATGAACCAAAGATTTTTATTTTCTCCCAGCTCACAAAAGATATGTTAATGCATGAACAAGCTTCTGTTCATGTGAGATCTAAGAATTTTTCTGTTAACGCATATATCCTTTTTTGTGTGTTCAAATATACCCACGCGCGAGGCCGTACTCGGCCGGAGGAGAGGCCGACCGGGCAAAGGGTGGTGATAGATAGGCAGGTGTCGACACTCGACAACACTAGGCGGGTGGCTCTATGATAAGCTGTGGCATGGTGCGCGTACAGTCTCGTCCAAGAGAAGAAAAATCCTCGTCCTTGCAACAAGTGCCACAGCCACAAGTTTTGGCCGTTGCGGCTTGCTGCTGAATATATGCGCCTGCTGCGTGTATGTACGGAAGACATCTCCTATCATCGCACGGGACACGACACACTGCTGTCGCTTCTTGCCGCCGCCTTTGGCCTAAGGCTGAGCTAGCTTAGCCGTCGTGGTGACTCGACGCTTCCACTATGCAACCACGCAAGCGCCTTTAAAATGATTCTGCTGCGTACTCAGTCCAGGGTGGCTGCATTCAGGTCTCGCAGCCATGGTGGCGGCAGGTTTACACCATGCTTGCCGCGTACCCCCATGCAGGGAACCCGCAAGATCGAGCAGGTGCCTTGGCAGCTAAGTTAGCATCGTCATTGATGATCGATCGATCACAGGGGAGGCCGGGAGGGGTTTTAAGATCATGGGTTCCTTGCTCTCTCAAGTTGGAGGATGGGGGGAGGGAGAACCCACCATGTCCAACATGAGAACGCCAACTTCGCGACTTCGACATCCATTGCATACAAGTACGTGTCTTGCTCTAGAGATATGAGTTCGCAAGGTTAAGGAAAACGTGAGACACTCGTTTTTTTTTTTGGAGTAAAGAAGCGCCAAGACATCAGAGCTTCACACAATTTTTTTTTTACTTTTATTTGTGATGTAGAATTGATTTGTTCCAAATGTCACGTCACATTGTAAATACTTCTAATGACAATTATGAGATTAAATAAGTGTGGCAGTAGGTTCAGATGCACCCGTTATGTAAAATATTTTTAAAATAATTAGAAAAAACTATAAAAAAAAATAGAATGAACCCTATACATTTATGCTCATACACAAAATTTCGCAAAAAACCATTTTTTTTTGTGGCATGTGTAAAAACACAAAACAATATGTCTCTTACGAAGTCATTTTTTAAAACAACGGGATTTGTCTTTTTACACAGGTTACAAAGAATGTATTTTTTCGGTAAACCTTTATGTGCGCACATAAAATGTTCGGATATGTATCAACACAAAATTAGATTTTTTTGACATTTTAATATATGAATATTGTGTAATGGGAGCATATACTCCTATGACCCAAGAGACATTTCCTAGGAAAAAGTGCATTTCCATCATGCCCATCCTGGATTCTTTTGAACACCGATTTATCCTTAATTACAAGGGAATATTTTTGATACCCAGTTTTCGCGAAGTTTAGCAGTCCATAAACTTGAAAACCAGAAAAGTTGAACTTAATTATTTTTGTAATTATCATGAAGTTTACATGTCCATAAACTTGAAAGTGCGAGGAATATATTTTTAATACTATACAAAATACGACTATTACTCTTGAATACTCATTATTTTTTATTTTCTATTCAGTTCCTAAGTACTACATATTCGTCCTCAATTTACATTTTTCAAAAAATTCCTTCTTTTTATTTCCTGGAGGAGCGTTTCCTCCGGGAACTCGCTACGGCCTGCCATGATTGACACGACAGGAACAATACCTATTGATATCTAGGGTTTTGACAGATGACCAGAGGGTCAGGTGGCAAGTAGCACTAGAGTAGCTCGCTAGCCCCAGCAACCCGGGTTCGAGTCTCGAGCCCGCGGTTGTTTCTCGCAGCTCCCTCCTTGTATAAAATATGCCTTGGGTGCTAGAGCCCATAGGTCTTGTTTTTTTTTTATATCTAGGGTTTTGATGGAGCATAAGAGGATAGAAATCGAGTTGGGAATCAGGGGTTCCGTAATTTGTAACCTTTTGGAATTATGTGACCAAACTACTCATCGAGTGTAAGTTCCGTGACCAACCATGTGTTTCTCTCTTTTGATTGAAATTGAGATACAATATTTAAACATCGCTAATGATGTGCTAGTAGTTTTAGCATAGTGTGGCGACCTATTAAGCATAAAAACAACAAAATACACTTCATTAAATCAGTAAGGAAACAAAAATCATTAAATAATACATTCCATTAATTGCGTATATAGAAAAGCTTAGATGCCAATTACCTTATTATGTGATAGAAATGTTGCAATTCTTAAACTTTTATTTGACACAAAAACAGTAGGGAAGACCCCTACTGTGTCAATTTTTCATTTGAATATAGAGTATCCACAATGGGAGGGTCAATTCTTAAACTTGAAATATAAAAATGCAAAAAAGAAAGAAGTAAATTCTAGAGTGCTCAAAACTACTAGATAAATTTTATTATTAGAAAATCAACAATTTCTCACAAGTATCCATTATGTTTGTGATGTTACATGAGTTCCTAAGTACTAAATATTTTTCCTCAAATTTCCTTTTCTAAAATTTCCATTTTTTGTTATATTTTTTCTCAATTTCCGTGTCCGTTTGATCTAAAAATTCGTATATTTTCTGAGTCTGTTTGCGCATTTGGCAAAATTATGTCTACTATTGTGTTTTGTTGATTTACGATTCTCTCTTTGCTTGATGTTTGACGTCCCTTGATTTGTGTGTGTTGTGGATTTTCGTGTGTGTGAAAACCATCACTAGATCAATTGTAAAAATGCTCTAATGTAGGTCGGGAACCACATATGTGGTATTTTAAGTTGAGGGATAACTATAATTACTAACCAAATGATAAGGCTCGTATAAGAGCATCTCCACCGGGGGTCTCTAAATCGTTGGCCGGCACCTCCCAATTGGGCCTCCTTTGGGGGGTGCCGGACATGTGTCCGGGCAACATTTGGACGCCCTCCACAGCGGCACCCCTCAAAGGCCCACCCCTCAAACGGCCCAAAATTTGAGCAAATTGTCGAACACCTTGCAGGCGACGAACCGCCGCCGGTTCGCCGCCGCGTCGCTCCGCATTACGACGCTTCGTGTGGATTGCAACCACCGCCGCGTCGATTCGGGTTGCGTTCGCACTGCTTGGCACCAATATAACAATCCTCGTGGCCGCACATCGATCTCATTCTTTCCGCCCACAACTCGCTCGCCATGTCGTCGCCTGAGAAGAAGGCGGTGTTGCCCGATCAGGAGGAGAAGAAGGAGGCGGTGCTGCCCAATCAGGAGGAGAAGAAGGAGGCGGTCGTGGTGGTCGATCAGGAGGAGGAGAGGGAGGCCGTGCTGGTCGCCGATCAGGAGCAGCATGTCGTGGTCGCCGCCGAACAACAGCAGGAAGAGGACGCGGCGGAACAGGACGGCGAGCCCGCAACTCCATCCCCGGCACGCCCTGCTTTCTCACCGTGGGAACCTTGGTCGTCGTGGCCGTCCCGTGCGGAAGGGGCATATGCAGGACCGGACGTTCCCCAGGCCCCAGAACCGGAGTGGCAGCCGAGAACTCCTGACGCGGCGCCGGTGCACGACGTGCCTGGGACACCACCGCCTAAGGCTGAGTCCGATGACGACGAATAGTTGTAATCATATGTAATAAGTACATGCATGCACTGATAAAGCTTGAAAGTAATAGGTTCTATTACAACACAAGTTCATATTCGGTTACATTGTTTAAATTCGAACTCAACTTAAAAACATATCACTCATCTGCTGCCCCCGCCGGCTGATTCGCTTTGATAGCCCATGCGTGCGCAACGAGATCATTGTGCAGTTGGTTATGCGTAGCTTCATCACGAATTTCCCGAATTACGCCTACAAATTCACGATACGCCGTCGGCACACCCGGCTATGGATTAGCCATAGGCCCCTGGAAATCGAACTGTTCGCTGTCCTGTTGCCTCCTTGTAGGGCGCTCGTCCTCGATGATCATGTTGTGCATGATGATACAAGCATTCATGATAGCATCCATTTCGTTTGGAGACCATGAAAGACAAGGGTAGCGGACAACAGTCCAACTGGCCTGGAGCACACCAAAAGCCCGCTCCACATCTTTGCGAACAGACTCTTGTCTCTTTGCAAAATGGCAATCTGCCTCGCCGAGAGGGTTGCGGATTGACTTCACAAATGTAGCCCAACTGGGGTAGATACCGTCAGCAAGATAGTACCCCTTGCTGTACTCATGGCCGCCGATCACATAGTTGCATGGTGGAGCTAGGCCATCCATAAGTTTCTTGAACACAGTGGACTTGTAGAGCACATTGATGTCATTGGCGGCACCGGCGGTGGCAAAGTAGGCATGCCATATCCAAAGTTCATGATCTGCCACGGCTTCAAGTATAACACTCCACTTCCCGTGATGCCCTGACTTGTACATCCCTTGCCACGAGTAGGGGCAGTTCTTCAAGTTCTAGTGCATGCAATCTATGCTTCCAAGCATCCCTGGAAATCCTCTTGCCGCGCCTTGTGCCAAAATACGCGCAGTGTCGTCCTCATTTGGTGTTCTCAGATACTGCTAGCCAAACACCTTCACACTGCCTTACAAAATTTGTAGGTGACTTCGACGGCGGTGGACTCAGACATACGGAGATAGTCATTCAAAGCATCCGCGGGTAGCCCGTAAGCAAGGCACCGTATGGCCACCGTGCATTTCTGAAGAGACGAGAACCCAAGGACGCCGGTGCAGTCTCTCTTCAGCTCAAAGTAGTCGTCGTACTCCGAACGCCATGCACGATCCTCGTGAACAATGTCCTACTCATCCTAAAGCGTCGGCGGAATTCATGAGGCAAGTTCGTCGGTTTCTCGGCAAAGTAGTCCTGCCACAACAGAGCATGCCCAGTTGCTCTGTTGCGTTCCTTGTTGGGCCTCCGCCCCTTCGATGATCCTCCAAATTTCGGCGCCGTGTCTGCCTCGACTGCGGCATCTAGAAGTGCGGCCATCATCATCTCATTCTCCTCTGCGTCGGCCACAAGAGTGGCATCCTCCGCCATCATTTCAAAAAACATGACCTCGTCGTCGTCGCTGTTCGTTGCCTGTTTGACGAATCAACAAATTCAGCCTATCAACCAATGGTGTGCGGGGTGGGAGGGAAGAAGAGGCATACCCGGGCTCGAACTAGATGCGCCGGCGCTAGACGAGGTCGGAGACCGGCGGCGCGAGACGGACCCTAGCGCTGCGCCAAGGTCCCCGATGTGCGAATCAAGCAGGCGGCGACGAGAGTTGTGGCGATGATGCAAATCGCCGGCGAGAGGAAAAAAGGAGAGGCTGTGGGGGGCGAATGACTCAGGGCACGGACGCGTTGTGTGTATGACGGGCGGGCCATCGCTGTCAGGGCCATGCCCGAGGCGATGTCCGGCACCCCCAATCGGGCCTCCAACCCCCAATCGGGCCTCCAAACTTGGAGGCCCGATTGGGGGTGCCGGACACAAAATCGCTCGGGGCGAGGCTTTGGGGGGTGCCGCTGGTGGCGGTTTTGCCCCCGGTGGAGATGCTCCAAGGTCCTTATTAATTTTTAACATACTCGGATTTCCAGGATACCTCGGATTTCCAGGATACCTCGGATTTCAGGTTACCTCGGATTTCCAGGATACCTCGTTGACGAATTGCAGTCAACTCGAAAACGAGTTAACATACGGGGATGATGCCGAGGTTGAGTCCCTGAGTCACTTTTCTCATCCTGGATCTGCCGATGACGTCCGATGGTGGAGGCAGCGCTAGCCTCTGCTCACAGCGGCAAGCTAGAGCACGGGGGACAATGGCGATGTCGAGTCCCCGCGTTGATGACGAAGGTCCCGTCCGAATTGATCCAGCAAGCGCCACTATCAGCCCCACGGTGGGCGCCAACTGTCGTCGTGGCGAACAACAGATGACTAGGGGTAGGCTTGAGTTTGGGGGCCGATGGACGCTAGAGGATTCGGGGAGGGATAGCGTGATGGAGTCGCACACGAAGAACACGGCAGACACACAGATTACCCCTACTGCAGCATCTATCCTATTTGGTGTATTCTCCCTCTGTATATAGATTGTACAAGTGCTCCATGAGCCGAGCGTAGTTTTCCTCTAAGAGGTCTTAGCTAGGAGGAGCTCCATGCGAGCGGGGGGAGAAGAAGGGTGAGAGCCCACACAGGGGCTCGTCCGTGTGTGGTGCTCCCCCTGGTGCTCTTTATATAGAGAGAGAGCCCAGGGGACAAGGAGGGGACAAGGAGACCAAAAGTACTATGCACTGTATATTGTAGTTGAGGTGACTACTGGGGTCTTGTCACACTGTTGATGCGTCATGCGGGTGTACTCTTGTCACATCAGTGGCACTGTAGACATGCTTGTGTGTCATCATGGGGATGGGCTTGTCACGTCATGCACGTCCTTTGCCTTGTCCTCTTGCGCGTGTCTTCGGGATCACCTGGCAGCGCTTGTACTTGCCGAGGAAGTGGATGCGGATGTCGGTGTGGTGGAGATGCCAGACGAAACAGCACCCGGCAGCCTCGGTCCAATCCGAAGCAGGAAGAAACGTTGGTCTGCCTGAGACACCTTGGTCCAGCCGGGCTTCTGGCATCGAGCTGATCAGCCGGGACTTTGGTACGCTGTCCCGTACCGAGGTTGCCATCTCGGCTAACCGAGTTAAGCTGTCTCGGCCCAGCCAGGAGAGAGCCTCGGTCGATCCGAGGCGGGATCGCACTACTCGATCGAGACTCCAGGCGCTGAGCGAACGATCTGAGACTGGAGGGTCGGCCTGCTGGGAGCTCCGCTCGACCAAGCCACGGCGGCCTGCCAGAGGCTGGGATGGTCCGGCCCAATCCGGGACTGGGGAGCGGCCTGCCGAACTGCTGGAATGCCGGCTTGCTGGGCGGCGCGGAGCGTTGCTGGCCCACCGAGGCTGGGCACTTGGATATCCTGGCCTGCCAAGGTAAGGAGAGGTCGGCCCGCCGAGGTCTGCAGATGTTGTCCCGGCCACGGTGAAGTACCTCGGCCCACCGAGGTTGGGGAGTTCGGCCTTGCTCGGTCCGGCGCTGGAGTAACTCGGCGGCGGCCCGTCCGAGCTGCTGGAGACTTCGGCCCGCCCTGGGAACTCGACCCAGCCAAGGCTATAGAGCTTAGCTCAGCCCAAGACTGGGGGAGACTCGGTCTAGCCGAGGAAGATTCGGCCCGACACCGTATATGTCGGCCAAGGTACTCCCAAATTTGGCCCAGGCCACTGTTTTCTCCTTTTTCTTTACCATTTACTCATTTATTCCTGCTTTTACCTCTTTTATTGACTCAACCACCTCATAACTTTGGGGTACGGGGATTACATCCCCGACAACTAATAAGCAATGTCTTTGTATAATCTATAAAATCGCATCCTACAACCACTTAACTTCCTTCGAAGCTTCATGGTATAGCTATAGAGAGTTAGCTGAGACTAAAACTCTCGGTTATTTTTCTTTATGAACACCTATTTGGGATGAAAATTCTAGACTCCTTGACGGTTACAGTGGAAGGAGTGACCATGTAAGGCACCAGCACATTAGTTAGTGCAAATTATCCTCGCAACAAGAAAAGACATGGAGAAAGATAAACATCACTGCACTTAAGAAGTTTCACCATCTGATCATCGCAGACAGCTCTGAAGTTTCACCCTGGAGTCGCCGGCCGCGGAGCGTTCGACACGTCCACGGATCTTTCACTTGGGGTATAGGTATGATTGATCCTGGTACAAATAGTGACTATTTCTAAACTGTATCCTTATCATTGTTTCAACAAAGCATCCCAACATCGTTTTCTAGTAAAAGTACATGTGTTCTTCTGAATTTGCTAAATAATATTTTTAAACATGACGTATGAATACAATCAAGACCAGTTTGGAATAGACGATTACTCCTTCTGTTTTGCTATATCTTCCGTTCGCAGACACCAAACAAGCTCACACCAAAGCTTGGGAAGAGCTAATAAGAAAAGTCTTTGTATAATCTGTAAAATCGCATCCTACAACCACTGGAGTAACTTCTTGCGAATCAGCTTCAAGGTAAAGCTATAGAGAGAGTTAGCTGAAATTAACGAACACTGCCACAACTCTCAATAATTACCCTTAGAATGAACAACTAATTTGGATGAAGATTATCGACGCCTTGACAGTTACGGTGGAAGGGAGTGACCGTAAAAGTTACCAGCAAATTAGTTAGTGCAGGTTATCCTCGCAACAAGAAAAGACTTGATGAAAGATAAACGCCACTACACTTAAGATTACATCACCATCTCTAAATTTGTACCTCAGAGTTGCCGGCCGCGGGGAGTTCGACACGTCGACAGATATTTCACTTGGGGTAAATAGTTGGCGATTGTCGAGGTGTCGACGTCCTAGACGTACCACGGCCTAGATCCGAGGCTCATCCTGTCCTCTTTGGGTGTAATTGATCAGCTCTGAAGCTCCTTTCCCAGCATTTGCATTAGTTTTGTTATTTTCCTTCAAAATTTCCCCTTGCCCATTGATCTAAAAAACCAGTATATTTTTCTGACTTTCCTTGAACATTTGCAAAATTTATGTCTGGCACTTGTTGTGTTTTTCTTTTTCTTTTTAGAGAAGGGTGTTCCTGGCCTCTGCATCGTGATGATGTGATGATGCACACAGCCGTTTTATATTAATAAATATCAAAGTAAAATTATGTCTGGCTCTTGTTGTGTTTTTCTTGGTCCAGGCTTCTCTTTAAATATCTATAATGACGTTGATGTTTTACTTATGTTTGATTTCCCTTGATTTATGTTTGCTATGGATTGTCATGTGAAAACCCTCACTAGATTGTGGTAAAAAAATGCTTTGATGTGTGACGGGGAACCAAATAAAGGTGGTTTTTAAGTTGAGGGCTAACTATAGTTATTAACCCAATGATAAGGCTCGTATAAATCCTCATTAAATTTCTAAGGTATATTGATCCTGGTACAACCGGTGACTATTTCTAAGCATTATCTTGGCGTTGTTTCAACAAAGCATCCGGACATCATTTTCTGTTAAACGTATAGGTGTTCTTCTGAATTTTCTAAACAATATTTTGCTATATCTTCCATCCGCAGACACTACACTAAGCTCACACCAAAGCTTGGGAATAGCTAATAAGAAATATCTTTGTATAATCTATAAAATCGTATCCTACAACCACTTGACTTATTTCTAAGCTTGATTGTAAAACTACGGAGAGTTAGCTTGAACTAATAAATATGAACAACTAATTTGGGATGAGATTCTCGACGCCTTGACAGTTAGAGTGGAAGGGAATGACCTTGTAACAAGAAAAGACTCGGTGAAAGATAAACAAATTTACTGAAGTCTGAAGTCTAGGATTACATCACCGTCTGAATCACGGCAGACAGCTAGATCTGAAGTCTGAAGTTTCACCCTGGAGTCGCCGGCCGCGGGGGGTTCGACACGTCGACGGATCTTTCACTTGGGGTAAATGGTTGGCGATTGTCGAGGTGTCGACGTCCCAGACGAAGCACGGCCTAAATCCTGGTGTAATTAATCAGGGGAGAGGTGAAATTCTCGGGGAGGAGCCAATGGGAATTCGACAGGAGGAGGGGGGCGCTGATGTGGACTGAGAGCAACGTCCGGGTGACAAAAAGGACATGCCGCCAATCCTTGCACTCCGCCATGCACCGATCGATTGACTGTCTCGACAGAGCTCCTTTCTTTTCACTCTCTCGACATGACTTGCAGCATGGCGTGAAGAAAAGCTTCATGGAAATGTTTTCGGCCGTGTCCTAGGCTGCTAGAAGGCGATAGACCAAGGACCGGGCCGGCTTGGTGGCGGCACTAGATTGAGGCTAGATACTAGGCAAACCAATTAGTGCAGGGACAGGAGTTTCGTGATACTATATGCATTTCCCGTTCATAATGCTATCTCTGTTCTGAAATAATTAAGGTTAAGATTTTATCCCATATAAGTTTCCTTTAAGTTTGAGCGAACTCACAAAAAAAATATCAATATCGACAACGTCGAATCTATATGGTACGAATATATATTATGATGGGTATAAATTAAAATGAATTGGTGTCATAGTATGTCAATATAATTCTACAAACTTGGTCAAACTCATATTAGTTTGAATTGGGACAAACCTAGAACTCCGATTATTCTGGAAACAACTGTAGTACTTGGCTTTAGTCCACCCTAATAAGTTTGTGCTACATGCAAAGGCTCAAACTTAGAGCGGAACAAGCTTTGAGTAAACCCTAACCGCCTACCAACGTCCTACGCCTCCATCAACGATGGCGTCCCTCAAGTCGGTCTTGTAGCCGTGGGAGGTGGCGGAACCCGAATCTTTACATATGTGTAGTTTCGTTCTTTTGTATGCCCTTAATTGTCGGCGGCATCTCAACGGTGGATACAACATCGAGTGGAGCAATGCCCTACTCCAACTTGTCTCGACGTGATCTTCATTCTCTATAAATTTCTCCTTAATTAATTGAAAACCAGCGATGTCTGCATTTGCATAAAAAAGTTTAAACCATCTCTAGTTTTTTGAAGAAAAAATAATAATTCGATCCCAGCTTCCAAAAGGAGTCATGTGTGTACGCCAAGCAGGTGCCCACAGACACAATGGTTAGGAACATAGTAACTGTGTGCTGATAAACCAGTTTACCTTGACGGAAAACGTTCCTAGAAAATATCGAGCTGATCAAGAGCAAAGACTGTTGTATATTCCCCTCTCGGCCTATCTCCTTCGCCGCACGTACTGCACTAGCTCTTGCTCCTTTCCTAGACGAGCTAGCAAACAGCAATAGTCCACATGACCACCCACTCCCCCCTTTCCCAAACAGGCGCGCGTACTAGTAGTAGTCGTCGTCGTCGTCGTCCAGACAGAGGAAATGGACGGCGTCTTGGCCGGCCGACGGAAAGATCCCCCCCGCTCGGGCCGGGGACAGCAGCCATCGGATCAGACCGGTCAGGGCAGCCAGACGCACCTAGTACACCTCGGCAGCTGCTCGTGATCCATAGCTAGCAACTAGCTAGGTAGCTCGAGAGAGATCTCTCATCGCCTATAAGTACGCCTGCTTTTCGTGGTGCAACAACGACGGGAGCCAGCAAGAGCGAGGTTTGAGCTTGCAACTGCAACCAAACCACAGAGGCAGCATCAGCTAAGCTTACACACCTAGCCAGCCGGCCGGCGATCATCATCGGAGGAGGATGGTGGGCATGCAGCGCGGCGACCCGCTGGTGGTGGGGCGTGTGATCGGCGACGTGGTGGACCCGTTCGTGCGGCTGGAGCCGCTGCGGGTCGGCTACGCGTCCAGGGACGTGGCCAACGGCTGCGAGCTCAGGCCGTGCGCCATCGCCGAACAGCCGCGCGTCGAGGTCGGCGGCCCCGACATGCGCACCTTCTACACGCTGGTGAGTTCTTCTACTTACGCTGGCTGGCCGGCTCATTAGCTAAGCAAGCGCGTGTCTCATGCTAGCTCATGATCCTCTTAGATCACGACCTCAAGGAAAACTTTTGGTTCTTGGCGCAGGTGATGGTGGATCCGGATGCTCCCAGCCCGAGCGATCCCAGCCTGAGGGAGTACTTGCACTGGTGAGAGCAGAGCAGCAACAAAAAAACAAACATTGATCTCTCTCCTACCTGGCTTGGAAATATCCCCTACCTCCAAATTCAGATATTTGTGTACAGTTAGCAGGGGAACAGGGCCAAATAGCATCTTTCTGCAAAGAAAAAAGAATAAACAAAAACAATATACCAGTCTTCAATACTAAACCTTTTTTCCAAGAGATCCCACGAGATGGCTCACTCTCCATCACGTGGTGGAGAGACATGGGTACACGGCCCACACCCACCCACCTGAGATCAAATCCTTCACAACTCTCTCTTAATTTTTTTTCCTTATGCAACTCGGCTCAAATATATGACGTGGCTCTTTTCTATTGGAATGTCTAGCATGAATAACAAGAGTAGATCTTTATTTTATGCATACAATGGCTAAGCGTAAGTATAATGACAAGTAATAATAAGATCACCACTCCCTATATATTTTATGTGTACAATGTCATAGTTAATGGCTGTCTCCAATCATATAAGCAGCTAATGTATGTCAAAAGGAGTTTTGAGATTTTTTGTTAAATCACCTCGCTATGAAAATCCTTTTTTTTTCAAATCAACCTATATATTCCACTAGATCATTCCTAAATATGGAAAACAAAGCATATATTTTCTATATACATTGATACATTTTGTTCACATTTCAAACTCTTGAACCATATGCGCATTTAATTTAGTACAAAATATGTATACAATTTAGGAAGAGAGGAATTGTAAATAAACCATTTCAAAAACTATCTAATGCATATACTATTATTGAAGCTAAAAGAGCACAAAAGATCATGATATACCAATTGATCGCTATGCAACAAAGAGTTGTTTGCCATGCCCTACTAGAATATGTCAAATGATTGAATATCGTATTCTCATATTATGGATCTATATTGCTTATATGAAAGAAGGTTCATATGCAATATAAAGTTTGAACAGAAGTAATCATACAAGAAATGGGGCTAGAAATCCCTTGCAAAATTTACTAGAACTTCTAGGGAGTAAGAGCAAGTCAATAAAGTAATAATAAGGAAATGGTAGGTATAATTACGTAAAGATATAAATCAATATATTTTCAATGGAAAGATTCTATGCTATAATAAACAAGAGATTTGTTATATTCATATAAAATTTTCTGCTTTAATTGATAGATTAGTAATTAATTTTGCAATGAAATAAGTTCTTAACGATATACAAATGTTTTAACTGCTTTCACATGCATATATATGGCGTAGTTTAGATTAGTAGCATAGGAGCATACCTAGATATTGCTTTGAGTTTTAAATATATGTACATGTCTATATGCACTTCCTTTGCTTTTCAAGTTTTATAATATGTTCCCTCATGCAAGTTCTCCTCGCATGTATTTTGCCTTTTAAATCATTACAATGTGAAGCAAAAAAGGATTAGTAAAACAGTGATGTAATTTGTATAAGTAGGAGTACATTATTTCTTGTGTAATACTTCAGTTGTGCCAGAACACACCTGAGGTTACACGTGATAAAGAAGATCCTATGATCAGACAGTGGAATATAAGTGAAAGAAACTACTTATGCTAATGGAGTTTAACTCATTAACATGTTATTAATGCATATCCAAAACCCCTACATAAAGGAATATTTCAAAAGTATTTAAAACTTTTGCCCTTAATTTTTTGGTTACCGATATAACATTGAATGCATGCAAATGTCACAACATAAGTGTTTCTCAAAATAAGGTGTTTTAACAAGATTCGAGGTTTAAATGCTTTATTCACTTTCCAAAACTTAAACTGTGGAGCACTACAGAAAATATAAGATTCGTCAAGAAACATATTTCCTGTAATTTGAAAATTACTATCACCTTACATTATTGAGTCACGTAGTACTAGGGAAATCTGGACCATGTGCGTTAGAGGGCAATGCTTGCTCTTCGCGCTTACGTGAGGAGACAAATTTACATTCCTCTTGTGGTTCAATAATTATTTTTGTCTTTTTTTTAGGGTAATAATTATTTTTGTCTACACACCCCTCTTTACATAACACTTTTGGGTTTCTTGACAAGCGCTGCGTAAATACTTTACACTAGGGCTGCTTATTTTTCGTGGTTATCACCATTGCAGAACTTTAAAAAAAAATCCGCATTTTTTAATTATAATAAGGTTAACCAAGTCGTATCACCCAAGATGGCAGCATAATCTTCAAGTTTTCTTCTATCATTAGCCTGTGTCGACCTGTAACTATAGGTGTCCAACTAGTTTGCGAATGTTCTCTTCAGACTTAGGTATTAGCTTCACTTCATATGCTTTCATCTCAGCAAATGCAGGCTGACTCAAATTACTCTGATCTACTAATACAGGTTGGTCACCGACATCCCGGCCACGACAGGAGTATCTTTTGGTAGGGAGAAAATTAATCTTGTGCTCAATCAACATACGCAATTACACATCACTATGTGTTCTAATGTAATCACGTTATCGTGTTGATAATATACAGGTACTGAGGTTGTGTGCTACGAGAGCCCGCGGCCGGTGCTCGGGATCCACCGGCTGGTGTTCCTACTCTTCCAGCAGCTCGGCCGGCAGACGGTCTACGCTCCGGGATGGCGACAGAACTTCAGCACCCGCGACTTCGCCGAGCTGTACAACCTCGGCTTGCCGGTCGCCGCCGTCTACTTTAACTGCCAAAGGGAGTCGGGCCCTGGCGGGAGGAGGATGTGAATTCTCCATATGTCAGTCAGGACCATATAGGCTGAGCATGGGTGTTGTATCGGTGGCTATCCACGGCGAAATTATTTCAAATCATTGTAATATATATGAATTGTCCTTTTACGTCTATGAATATTGGGGTTGTTGCAATGGTCAGTTTGCCATTCCGCTTGACCTCTCTGAAAAGAAATATTTAACAGGTAGGCTAGATCTTCAGTCTTCACGGTACCCTTCTTATTTTGGCGCATGAAGAGATGTAATGTGTAACATGGCTATTTGTAGGGTTTTACTATTCGGTTTTGCTAATTCTCAATCGAATGAGAATTAGCTTAGTTCTCAATCGCATAACGTCATCAGTTGCAACCGGAGTTGCAACTGATTTAGACCACTTGATTTGTTTCGTAATTCGTGCATCAGTTGCAAGTCAACTTGCAATTGGGATTTGATGACGTCATGCGATTGAGAATTAAGGTTAATTCTCATTCGACTGAGTTGCAAGTGAACTTTTAACTACTCATACCGTTTGATTTGCTTCGTGATTCGTGCTAATAATGAGTGCAAGTTAAGTTGCAACTGGGATTGATGACATCATGCGAATAAGAACTAAGTTAGTTCTCATTCGATTGAGAGTTAGAGAGACCATTTACTATTTAGCAAAAGTGGTCTCGAGAATTAAAGATAAAAATGTCATTTACCTTTCTTTTTATCTCATTGTTTATTGTTGTATGTCAGCAGTGCACTTCAATTCCAAATATGATGTTGAACTTTCTTGCAGGTCGCAGTTACGAGTTGCTAGTCTCACAGGTTCCTTTGACATGGAAGAAAATCCAAATGTATCAATCAATGGTCAAACGTTGTACTTGTACCTATTTCTGTTGTTGGTAGCAGAAAACAAAGGTGGCAAAAATTATGCAACTGGTTGTGAGGCATGGCTGCTGCGACACCTTCACATTCATTCATTTATGCAAAAGAACTGAGGAGGCCTGCTCGAATGATTCTTTTTCTCTACCATCTTGCTTTGGTTTGCTTTCTTGGAACTTTAAAGCACTATATTTATCATGCGTTTTTTTTTTTCATGACCATGTTGAATTCCATCAGTATTCGTGCAACACACATAGAAACTTGGCACTGAGAAGAAAGAGCCAAAGAACCTTCAATCTTCATCAGAAGACCTTGTCAGGCAACAGTTGCCGAACATCTATACTCAACAAAGATCTATGCAGAGCTAAAGTTCATAACAGTTGCTAGAAACAACAGGGGACGAAATCGAAATCTGGCAGAGATTCAACCGTCGTGTGTCATAGTAACCAGAGAAATTTTAGAGTGAAATAAAAGGAAGTTGATAACAGAAGCCTTAAATCAGCTGAATTATATACATCTGCTATAGTTCACTCTGAACTATCAAGTATAAACATAAGCAAAAAGGTGAGCTATCTTTTAGGTGCTAAAATATACCCTGGATTGGTGGTTAGTAGCTGTAGCACTGTCGCCATTTTGTCAATCCAGGTTGAAGACAGAAAGAGTAACGCCTCTGACAGTTTAGCTTCAGTTCGCAACATGATTTCGTGCACAAGGGATCCTTGGTAGGGCATCAGTATTTACCATATGAGTCAGATGTGGGATACAATTTTGAAGGAAAAAAGGTGGCTCAAAAACTCCTCTTATGAAGCGAATGGGGATGATTCTTCGATTGATTTCTGGTCTGTGGGCTTTAGCTCCCAATTACGAAGGCTGCTAGTCGTTGAATCAGATTTCGAAATGTACAAGCCCTTGTTGTGGAACCTGTGAAGTGTTCTCCGGTGACCGACGCTTATGTATGTTATCCCCGCAGCTTCGATCTGACTGTATAGATGAACCTGTGCCAGAGGCGAAACTGTCAAAAGTGGTGTATAAATATCTGCAATTCAGTACATGATAACTGCTGGCTTGGCATTTCCCGGCAAATTCACGTAGGAAGGAGCTCATAAGAACAAAATAACTACAACAGCGGTATATGGATTCTTACCTCATTTGTATCATCCAATGCACTTGTGGACTCGTCTAGTAGGACCAAAGTTGGTTTTGCGAGTAAAAGTCGAGCAAATGCAAGACGTTGTTGCTCGCCTAGCGAAAGAACACTGGCCCAATCATGCATAGAATCAAAGCCACTGAAACGAGGTAATATATACCCCAGCCGAACAACCTCAAGTACTCTAATCAACTCATCAGTTGAGGGTATCTCAAGCTTGGCACCAACTCCATCTGATGTGGAAACTTCAGATAGAAAGGGAAGGGGATCTGGTCATAATAAATAGCACAAGTTTAGCATAGTTCACATGCATGTTTCGGAATCTGGTATCTGCAAATAATCCATGGGTTTGTCCACATCTAACAACAAAATTAAAAAAAAACTGTAACACTCCTTCATCACTATTAGCCTAGCAGGAAAAGCATGACACAACTACAAGGATCAGAGGAAGAAAGTAGAAACAATCACTACAATTCCTAAATTTTACTTCCGTTAGATGGCATTATTCTGAATTATCATAACAGTTCGATGAAGTTGCTAAATTTCATAACTATCCCTTGGTCGTCCTTGTCTTGAATCATGTTAATTTTAAGCACCACAATAATTCTTTTTATTTTATTAAGAAATAAATTGTAATGCCTTGGGGTCAAAATTTTGCTAAAGCATCGCAAAAATGTGTAATAGTAACTCGGAGTTTCATCCAGACTAAGCTCAAAGGAGTTACCAAGCTTTGGTTCCCATGGGTTTCTATGTCGTCTAGAGACTTGAAACTCAACTAAACTCTCCACATGGGATTAATCAAACTGCTATCACAAACACGAGCTAAACTGGACCAGGCTGATATTCTCAACTGCAATACTCGTTACACCATCCAAGTCAAATATATATTTAGATTTATAAACAGAGAATTGCGTGTACCAAAAAAAACATGAATCAGTAAATGCACTCAAGCCACACATTTATGCAGTTCCCTTCACAAGATAAAGGCATGGGAGCAAATAACCCGATCGTACCACGCTGCAAAACACATGTCATTCAACCAAGATGGATTTTATATTAGAAATAGTACCATTTAGATAGCTACCTGTGTACTATTATGAATACTGGCGTGACGATATGAATACTAATGTTTTCACCTTTTTTCTTTGTCTTATATGTGAAAATTTTCCTTTTCTCCTAACAAATTTATTTTGAACATGATTTCTTTACGTGATGATTACTTGGTTTCAATTAGGAATACCGTTACTCAGTTTGTATAAAATCTTCATGTTGCGTCAAAGTCTGAACCCAGTATAATTTGCAATTTGCACTCAAACCCGTGGAAAGTCACCTGTTTTCTCAGCATCATTAATTGGTGACTGATGAATATGTTCAGTCCATGTAGGATAGAGCAATTGCTGACGAAGAGTACCCAAAGCCATATATGGTCTTTGTGGGACAAAGAATATGCCATTATCTCTTCTCTGCTTCGAACTTTGTAGTAGTTCATCACCCTCTGGCTTTCCGTTGGATGGCTCGTCAGAACCTAAATTTGCTGTTTGAAGTTGTGTAGAATCTCTCGCATGGTACACAATATTCCCAGTACCAGTAGTCCAAAGGCCAGCCAGAGCACGCAGCAATGAGGTCTTCCCACTTCCACTGGGTCCCATCACCTAAAATTTGAAATGAGACCATCATATAAGCAAGATGTCGTCAATACTTTCTACGTTGCTGATTGTACAACTAGCTAGAGAGGCGGGAAAACATACCAGTAGGTGGTCCTTGTCTTTTAGTTCCATACTGAAGTCAGTAAGAAGAATATTTCCACCCCTGGGTGTTAACAATGTCAAATTAGAAATCTCTAGAACTATGCCTGGATCAGATTGCATTTGTGATCCATTGGAACTAAGAACAGAAGATCCACTGCTCTTGAAAAAAATGTTTATGTCATCAATGCCATCGCGACGGGGCAGTAGAGAAGACTCGTTTGCGTCCAATAGATCATCAAATTCACCTGAATTTATAAGTGTGACAAGGTTAATCCAGTTACCTCAAAAGTAATGCGCTGAGAGGGAGAAACAGAAGGAAGTGTCACCTAAACGATCAATAACTGCAGAGAATGCAGTAATTGATTGAAATTGGAAAACAATGAGAGAAAAATCACTGAGAATATGATTGAAAGCAGACACCGATTGGTTTATTACTCCAAACTCAATTTTTCCTCCGAAGTACATTGGAGCAACAACTGCAGCTGGCAGAATCTGAATTAAATATCTATAACCGCTGGTGAAGAAATCCAGATTCCGAGATGCTAGCAGCAATTCCTATAAACATAAATTAAAAATCAAATATTTGCCCAAATTTCCAAATATAATTTGCACCATCAGTTTATTGATATACTTAAAAAATATAGAGCTGATGCAGAGTGCCTGATTTCAAGAATGGTAGCACATACAAAGCCAATACCCTCACGAGTGCGTAACCATGGATTTGATTTGGGATCCAAAAATCATCTTACTTTCATTTCCGCATACTGATTACTTGGTGTAGTAATTTAGTACAGTGACAGAAGAAGATTTGGACAGCATATGTAATACCAAAATATTGTAACAGCAATACAGCATAATTAAAAGATAAATATGTTTTGCACAGATTAAAGCATTGTCTTAATGTTGAAATGATATACTCGGAGGGATGTCTCAACTTTGTCTAAATTAGCATGTATCTAGACATACTTTAGTGTGTAGATACATGTAAATTTAGACAAAGTTGATACATACTTTTATGGATGGAGGGAGTATTTTGGAATATTGAGTTTTACAAAGTAAGACAGCATGAATCACTGTTATGTTAATATGAGTAGGAATTTGCAAGATTAGCAAAACTTGATATGGAAATCGCTGGTATTCTGCTTTCTGGTGAAATTGCAGCATTAAAAAGGGTTAATGATAGTTTACAAAGACTATCCAAATTATTATTGCTATTCTCTTAAAAATCAAAAGGTTGAAATAGCAAGCTACCAGGTTGTTTGTGGTTTATTTGAAGCTCGCTGCTCCGTTCCATCTACTGCTAGGAAGGCTACTATAAACCATTTATAAATGGTCCAACAGGGCCTCATAATGTTGGAACAGAAACAAACCGACCAGAAATTTGAGGTGAAAGACAGGTTATGAAAACAATGCTTACACTAAGGTTTTGGTAAGCCCTCCTGAACCGGTCCAACAGAAGTTGCAATTCGTTGTCCTCACCACCATAAAAAGCAATCGATTCAGCATTTTCTCTAACACGGACAAGCCCGTAACGAAAATCAGCTTCTTTCTTTTCTTGCATGAAGTTCAAGTTGACCAAATTCTGCCAACACGAATGACCAACTATTAGTTATTGGAATAACTAAAGAGTGTAACGAATTATTGCTACTGCTATCCAAGTTATAGATAAATAACGTGATAAGAACCTTACCTTACCAAGAAAGACACTAATAGCGGTTCCTCCAAGAGAATACACAACAAGAACAATGAACAATGGGGGATATATTCCATAAAGGATGTTGCTGAATGACACCAAATCCACTACAGCATTGAGAAGTGACAGAGAAAACGCAAGCGCAGTTCCAGTGAAAGAACTGAGATCGTCATTGATCCGCTGGTCCGGATTGTCTATTAGTGACTGAGACTGAATCTTATAGAACGTTCTGTTTTTAAAGTAGCGCTTCATGTAATAACTTGTCATCCAGGATCGCCATCTTAAGGAAAGGGTTTCTCTTGCATAGTCCCTCAAGACAAAGAACTGCAGAGCAGTGCAAGCAGGAAGTTGTAAATCAGAACACAGGCCTATTAAGAGAAAAACTAGTTGCTGACTATGCGACATGGAAAACAATGCAGAGAGTACATTTCCTCTAATGGTGAACACTAGTAGAACCATAGCAATTCTAGACACTGCTGGAAACAGGAATAAGAGTAAGATCCTCACAATATAGCCATCTAGTGCAAAAAACACAAAGTGTTCAATGGTAGACTTTAGGTAGAACACCAACAATAAATGTTGCAGCAGCCTCTGAGACACCTTTAAACTATCAAACTTGTGGCTCTAGACAGCCTTTGAAAGGAAATCTACCATAATAAAACAGAACCCACCTCTTTCTGGTGCAATATGAACTACTGATACTTGTGGTTCTAGACAGCATTTGTAAATAATAATCTTTGATTGTTAAATATGACAGTGCACCGACGGAATATAATATCCTCATAAGCTAACATCATCTGATATTTTCACTGCTCATGTCGATGTGCTACAAATAGTTGAACATCAAACAGCTCGAAGAGCAATACCTACAAAAGAGCAGCAATATGCTCACCGGAATTCCTACAGCAAAGCCTCCCAGGTAATACAGCAATTGCTTGGAAAATTGTTCCTGGTCCTTGTCTTGCAAGAGAAAACACTAAAAAATATTACTGAATAACAAAGAAGAAAAGGTCAACAAGTTCGAAAGATATGAAATTTAGTTACATCCAAGAAGGCTCCAGCTCAAATAAAAGGCTAGAATGTAAATTATTGTCTATTTTTGGGTATTGCAGATGACGCCCAAAGTTTCAGCTGAGATACGTTCTCTTTTAGTAGTACAATGAGCACTCTCATGTGAAACCCAAAAAAAAACTCGCTATCCTGGCCTATCATCTGATCATGTGCACTGACAGTTTTGTGTATGTGCATAGGTATTCAAAATGTTAACATTCAATCTGCAATGTCATAACCAATTAGCAGAACACGAAACATACCGGCAAGGGCATTGTAGAAGTCACGGCCCAGAAAGTTGAATCCAACACTAATCCCTGTGGTTGCCAGTGTGAGAGCAAATACAGCACCAAGCCGCAGCCTTGCTTGGGTTTTATCCTCTGACCACCAGTAAGGGGCAGCAACTTTCCAGAATCTTCTAGCTAGTGTTTTGAGGTCTGAACCATCTCTCTACCAGCACGAGAAAAAAGAAATGTGCGTTCATTAGCAACATGGAAAATGGCAAACAGGCACATGAGCCACCAATATTTGCAGAGTGACATGCAAAACTTCCAAATTTTGACAAGGAATGCTGGCCATGGGCGGCCAGGTCAAAGAAAATCTAGGACCAGTGACCACACAAGTGACAAGATGACATTAACAGAAATGGATCTGATGAACGAAATCCAGTTTTGACATCTTTTCCCGAAGATAAACGGCTAATAGTTGGAAGCATGGAAAAACTAGAATGCATTTGGAATAAATGATCCACAAGGTAAGACCATTTGACCTTGCAAAACCGACCGGATTGAAGCTTATTACGGCGACATCACAACAACAAAGCTGACAAAACTGGCACTCTGGGTGCTTATGCATGACTAAACACTAATTTTGGATCCCATCCATCCCCCCATAGCACCACAGTCTGCATGTGTGTAATTGAATAATGCGGCAGGAAGCTAAGCTATAATTAGCCTACAAGCCGTTTGCAACACAGAACGAAACTTGTGAAGTCAGAGCACAAATTTTGAACTCTAGTTGGAACTGTCAAACAGTACTGCTAGTAGCTTACTAAGCTCGAAGCAAAGCAGATCGCACCCCGAAAACCACAGCGCGGTCTCCACGGAGCAGAGAACAATGCACCAAACCATAATCACCTTGTCGTCGCCTCCCGGAGGGCCAGGGGCGTCGCTGGAGGCCTCCCCCGCAGCGGCGGCGGCCGGAGGAAGGGGCGCGACCCCGCGTCGCCCGCGGCGGCGCGTGGTCGAGGCCATAGCTGGTGGCAGGGGGACGCCGACGCGCGGCGACGCGGAGCCTAGGCGGCGAGACGGCGGCCGGGGAGCTGGTAGCTGCGGGGACAAGGTGGAGGGGAAGCAGCATATGGGCACGAGCAGACGCATCTTTCCCTCCCCCTTTTAAAATCCCCAGGAGCTCAGCTGCTGCCCCGCGAAACGCCGACAGCTCCACTAGATCACCGGAGAAGCTCTAGCTAGCTCGTCGTGGCGGCCCGCCGCTGCGGTGGAGGGAGAGGCGTACTGTCGAGGCGGAGAGACGTTGCGGTTTACTACGCTGCTTCGACCCGTCGGAGAGACGGATGGGTCACTGACATTGTGGGCCCGGAAGGCATGTTTCGTGTGGGGACGCAGCAGCAGCACCACACGTATCCTATCTGAACAAGAAACAGCAGATGAAAAGACAAGAACAGAGTTCCCAGAGGAGAACCTCTTCTCAACAGAACAGATCATCACAGGAAATGTATTGCAGAGAATGGACATTTTCCTTTATCTCTTCTTTTTTATTCACTTCTCTTTTATTATCCAAAAGAAAATTCATCAATCCATTACATCAATGAAGCATTTACAATGGCTGGCTGTGGCTGCCAGTTATGGTTTCTTATCTAGCCTGGTGACCCTACCTACCTCGCTATATCTAACAAAATTTGTGACCAAAAAGCACAAACTTGTTGTATGTCGGCAGTCACGCGCAAGACGACGAAAGAATCTGGATGAATCTGTGAAATGTTGCCCTTTGGCACGGTAATTGGGGTTAGTCCCTGTGAGGTGGCGAGCAGTCTAGTTCATGTACCCACGGCAGTTAGGAGCTTTACACAGACAGGGAACCTTGCGATCCTCCGACTCGTCCTGGTCAAACTTGTAGTCATACCTGCAAATTGGAAGAAGAAATGGACGGATCAGCAGGTGATAAACATCATGCCAGTTACATTCAATGCGACGAAATTGTCTATTTTCGCCTGTGAATCAAAAGCGGTCTGAGTTAAGAAACGGTACGTCAGTTCTTCCCCGGCGGCGACATCTCTTCTGGCAATGAGAATGATCTGGCTCTTGTCGTCACTGACACTCATGATCCTTGCATAGCAGTTAGGCATGCACTGCAAGCATGACAAGTGCATTTAGTTTACCGTTTCATTGGCTATTAAGAATGCAACAGGATGCAGGTGAGTGAACCCGGAGGATTACCGAGTGATTAATTAGACGGGCTATGTTTCCTCTCTCCGTAGCATCAATCACAACATCTTCGCTTATCTTGAACAGCTGCATCACAAAAGAGAATATCAATACACCATGCCAGAAAATCGAAATATGTTGGTCTGATCTATTAGTAACAACTTGGTTAGCTGTAAGTAATTGTCATCTAGAAATGATTGCCTGACCGTGAAAAGTAACACCATAAAAGTTGTTTTTTTGCAGGTTACACCAGTACAAGTTGAAAGTAGAACACGATAACATCACGAAAGGAAAGTAACAAATAACTCACATAGCAATCTTTATTCTCCCTGTGATATCGTGCTTCCCTAAGATCAGCCACACTCCGTCTAACTTGGTCCCCACGATATTCAATAACCTGGCACAAGTTCGGTTAGATGAAAATTAGGAATGAACTCCTCACATACAGGATGCACAATGAATTTCAAGTGGTTGATAAAATGAGCATACGCATTTTCATGGTAAAACATTAATGCTAATGTAGTGAACATAATCTACCAAAAATGTTCGTGCTGCTGATTTAGCATGTCTATGCCTACAGTTTTGCACAGTAAAGCAATTATATTCAGCAACTGGATGTCGAGAAAAATGCAAATAACCAAAAGGTGTCTGTTGTAACTTAGACAGTAAGCATTTTATCAAATTGTTGTCGTGAACACAAACTGTAGATGTTTACTTATGCTTCACGACCAGGCTAATATGGTGTGCATGTGCTTAAAATGTTATCAGTATGAGTTTTGTTTTAAATAAGTAGCCTGAAGTGATATACCATTTGCCCCTCTTGAATTTTCTTAGTAGCAAACAGCCCCCAGCCATGTAGTCCAGATCGACCACAACAGACCCTCTTATTTTCAGTTTTCTGAAATAATCAAGCATTGAAATTATCAGTATGCTGACATAGCCTTTTAAGAATCAGAATCACTCAGAAACTACACCTGTAAATAGTGAAGTCGTTCTTTGAACGTAGAAAAAGGTTTGTCATGCTTCTGATCCTGTTAGCAAGAGAATAAAATACCTAATTATCTAGCCCTCAAGCGTAACTTCAAAGAAAGGGAAATGGCAATGCTCGGGATGGGGCAATTACCATGCATGCATTCAAATCCTCAATCAAATCCCGGGAGTGGTGTTGGGGTCCCATTATTCGATGGGCAATTGCCTCTCCTTGTTCTTTCTGGAAAATGCAGACAACTTAGTACTGAAGTGTGCTGACAAAACAACAGAAATTACAACTACAAAAGCCTGATAACATCACATGAAACTAACTTTAACAACCGAAGTTAGGCATAACGTTATTCCATGCATAAGTGTTGCTGAATTTTGAGAATAAGCACATGCAGAACATGTGAGCACCAAGACCAAAGAAATTATTATACATGAAACATGGTCAAAGTACAAATGAACTAGAAAAGAAAATGATTAGTAGAAGCAAATAGATGTTGTATAAGACGCTTAGAAATTTATGCATTAGAAAGAATCAGAAATATCTTTCTCTGATCATGATATGACTATCAGATGGGGGAGGGGGTACAAGGGTGGGACGCACAGAATCAAGATGCTTGAAAATACCTTGTTTCTCAGCATATCATAAGGTAGGCACCGTGCAGGTGGGCAGTCAGAAAACTTAGCAGAAAAGACCTCCTCGTGGTTTTCGTCATTGGCCAGTCGTGCAGGAGACTGCTTCTCATTGTTTTGGAGGAAAAATTTAGTGAGAAAACTCCTTCAGGTGTCTTCACTATCAACACATTATCTGGGTCCGGAGTACTACAGTGCAAAAGAAAAGTACACAAATATGTGATAATTCATCCTTCAGGGTAATGTTCATTTGTGTAAGTAATATTTGTTCCAAGATCATGCCAGCACCATGGATTATATTTTCATCATTTTTCTTAAAATAGATTTGATACTAGTACAAAGATCAAAACCAACTGAAAACACAAAAGGAAGTCTGTATAAGCATCATGAAGCCAATTTAGATTTTTTTTTTACAGAACCACTAGTGTAACTTACGTGAACTTGATACAAAAAGGAAAAGACAGGCGAGAATAATAATACCTGTGAGACGCACAGTAGGAAACCATTCTTGTCACTTGCCTACCATGTCTTTTAGAGTACTGCAACTACAAGACATAGAAAAAATGTCAATTTTAATCAGTTTTTCAGCTAAAATAGGTTATTAAAAAATAGCCAGTAAATGTATGCATCAAATGAGGCGCAGCTTAGTCGCTGTAACAAGTAAGCTTAGACCACTTTAGGAATAAGCTCCAATTGAAGTACTTGAGCAATGATGCAAACAACATAGCCGCAAAAGAGACCTTTTCCAAAGATAACTTAAAACAAAGTAGTAAAAACTTGCTGAACCACAGTAATACTGCACAGCAGCCCAAAATATCAGGTTTGTAAGTGGTATATGCTAAAAAACTGAACTTCCAGCAGAGCATCATATAGCTGATGACATGCACTTTTGTTTCATATAACAAAAGAATGTGAAAGGTTTTCCTATGAATTGTCTCGGCATGATGCTAACTTATGAGTTTAATAAAGCACCATTTATCGCAAAAATATTTAAAAAGAATGTGCAGGTTGAATTAAAAAGTAGATATGTAAAAGAAGTCTACCTCCATGCGATATCCTGCTCTTGATGCACACATTGCATGATAAGAAGTAGAGCACTTATAGCACTGGGTGCAGGCCCCATGCATCTGCTTGCATATGACACATGTCTGCAGTTCCAAAAAACAGAGAATAAAACAAAGGTGGAAAACTGAAAATTGAACACATAAGCACATATGGTAATTTCCTACAGGGTAACCTTGCAAAAAAATACCAAATCAAAATCCTAACCTTCTTAAAGTACTCAGAAGGGATGCTCAATATGCCCATAGCTGGCTCCATTGTCTCGTCAACAGGAAAGGAGACTTTAGGCTGATACCAGGCACATGTGACATGAACCCACAATTGGTCAACATCAGTTGGCTTGAGAGCACCACCTACAGGGGTCCAAAAAAGTACAAGTTAACAACATGAATGATCCATAAGCAACATGATAAACAAGACAAAATAAAATTATAATATCAGATAAGGCTGTGCACCAATCAAAACTTAACACATAAAAAGGTAAACTAAAGGCCTCAACGCTTTAGGCAGGCAACTAGTAACCTGTAACCATGCATGTGCAAAGCACATCTGACAAACATAATTAGAACTTGGAAAAAAAAATCATTTCTCTTGACATTCACTAGTATAAAATGTGGAAGAAAACAGTTAACTCTGCACCTATCAGGAAAGCTTGGTATATATTAAATCAAACATATCACAGGCACATGAAAAATTTAAAGGCCAACGCATAATTTAATGTTAATGTCATAAACAGTTGTTGGAAATCTCAGATATATTCACATCTTGGAAAGACTTGAACAAATTGTTTTAATTAACTAGATCATGTACAAAACAACTTCAGCAAGCACCAAACAAACAATTGTTGCATACAGAAACTGAAATTAGTGAGTAATTAGGACACGGTACTCTTAACTCTTAAGTATATAAAGATTAAAAATATCTTAAAGATACTAGGCAACTCAGATCAAAAGTATCCCAGGCTAACTCAGGCTTTTATATCAGTAAAGACATAGATTATACTCAAACGTCCAAATAATTCCATGTTAATGATGAATCAAGAAACTATGGAGCACATACGATGAGGCCATGTTTGGAACGGGACTAATGAGACCCTGTTTGGGATGCAGCAATTTCACAGGAATTATTTCTTGTAGAAAATAGAAAAATAACAAGCGTTTGAAACAATGTATTATATGACAGTCATCAAGACGAAAAATACCTTTTACAGGACATAAGCAGCACTCTCTTTTTACTTTGGGCAATTCACATGCTCGACAAACCCAATTGGTAAGATCCTGTACAGCACGTGCTCCATAGCACTCCTGATGAACAGCTATTTGACATCTGAAAATATCAATTTTGGAGAGAAAGTTTTGTGAACTACTAATCATAGAAATTTACATAAAAGTAGTATTAAAACATCGAAGGAACTCTCAAATCAAAGTGACAAACACAAATCAAAATGATTGCAGGAAATACCTGTTACAAATAATAATTTTGTTGTAGTCCCAATCCTCAACCCACCGACAGACAGCACAACGTTCAGTTGTCCATTTAGCATAAACTGGACTATAAGAGTTTGCTGCAGATATTGAAAAATCAATCACATGAAGTTCTGTTGCAACCACCAACTATGCTTGCCAGGAAGACATACCTTGTAATGAAAGCAACTCTCTTTCTTAATACTTGGGGTGATATTCCCACCAGGAATATTGTCAAGCTGCATACAATGACAAAGAATGAACCTTGTCAGCTTGTATGTCTTTTGATCTAAGGCCATGTGTGTTGTTGTAGAATCTACATATTAAACTGGACCATGAATGTTTAATACTTGGTAAGATCTTGAAAACTTACCAGGTTAACTAATGGCTCCCCAGTGCTCTTGAGTTTAATACTCTGCTTCCATTTTTTCTTCCTTGAACCAGTATGTCTTTCCCACTCATTCAGACTCATCAACCTTTTCTTGCAAGACTTGCATGGACATAATATCCTGCCAGCAACAACAATAACTCAAATACCAATAGTGGTGCAAACACACATAAGGAAATAAATGCACTACCAGCTCTGGAATGGTTTTCAGTACTTCTGGTCTGTATTACAATATTTTTCTATCACAAAAGTGACCTACCAAATAATAATCAGGTGGCTTCTACAGTAACAGTACGAACTAAGAAGTGAGAACCAACCTAAAAATAACTTGGTCATGCACCAATATTTACTATAGAAAGGAAGTTGGTGAAGGCCTGGTGGTCTCGCACTTGTAACTAATTACAGAAAAATGACACCGCATTCGTCTGCCATGCCCAGTCACCCCATGAAAATCAGAATAATCCTTCAACTTCTCACACGCTGTTAAAAGATTAAGGACCTCAGTTGTCACACTCTACCCACCAAAGAGGGGATGTCTAGTTAAAATCTCCCTATTAAATATCAGCAACAGCCTTATCTAGATCACCCAACAAACATAGATCTCACGAAATAATGTATTAATAACCTTACCTAATTAATCTAACAAACACGCATCTCACGCTAACTAACATTGTGGTGTGGTGTGCCCCGCCCATTTTTACATTTTTTCTGCGCTATCAGCTTTTGCTCGCTTTTATCGCCAAAAGAAACATGTAGTTTAGAGATTCAGTAAGAGATATGATAAATGCTTACATGTGCTTCTCAGTTAAGTACAATGCTTCCATCCCAGCGCAGCACACAGGTATGGATTCAGGCAATTTTTCCTTTGAAGTGCTAGCACATCTGTGCTGAGACATATTAGAAGCTGGCATTCTTATTTTAACAGTCAAACATCAGTAGGTTTGAGAAAGAAAGAAATAACTCACTCTGAACTGTTCAGTGTGCTCATGTGTTCAACTGCCAGTGTTCTCTTGCGTTTTGACTTACAATCAGGACAGAAATACTCCGCATTTTCTAAATCCTACAAAACAATGCACAGTCTGTGAATTCTATGCAAGGAAGCATTGCATATATATCAAACATTTGGAAGCTAAAATGTCACCACCAAACAAAAATAAATAAACAACCTCCAGATCGTGGCATGTCTGATCGCATTCTACATGAACCCAAATCTCGCAGTCATCACAACACACCTGCCAAAAAGTGCATCGCAGGTCAGTGCCGATAACGATCAAGAGAAGATAATCTATAACATCACCAAAGCATGTATCCTTCTAGGCTTACCCAGTTTCCACCATCTGTGTGATGCCAAATTTTCTTGCATATGCCACAGTATTGTTTTGACTCCAATAGCTGCAGACACAGTAATGTTTACACATGTAAGGAACTAAATAGGACGAAACAAGTTAACAGAACAAACAAACACTTGGTTCACCGCCAGATACATACCTTTTCACAATGCTTACAAAGTAACTGCTCTACCTCTGCTTCTTTTTCTTTGAAATCTTAGATGGAAGACGATTACCGCAGCTATCACAACATGCTGCTGATTTCGCAACAACCTGCAACACAGTAGATTAGATAGCAGCCTAGCTGAGGATTTGTAACAAATGAGGCGGCTAAACTCAGACTGTTACAACTTCACACATCAAGTTAACCTGAGAATTAGATTGGCACTCTTGCTCAGTATTAGAACCAGTCACTTCGTGTGTGCCATCAGCGACAGACTGCTCGTTGACAGACTTCTCCCCGTCTATTTCGAGGTCAAAGAAACCACGCTCAGCGAGGAAAGCCTCCTCAATTGCTGCGTGGAATTTGCTCGGCCTGAGCTTATATAGGGTTGTCCCTGAAACCTGGGAGAAGAAAGAGGAACTTGAGACACAGCCAGGTAGGTAAAGCCATGGTCACCTCACCTCCACAGGGCAGAAGCCAGAAGTTTACCTGTCTAGATATTCCACAAAGGGAAAGATCGTCCCTTGCTTAACCCATCCATAGTCCTGTGGAATTATATGGCGATGTCAGCCAACGCAAAAGAAAGAAAATTAGAGAGATGGACTGTTTGGCCCTCACATATGTTACTCTGTTTCAGTAGCATCTGGTGCAAGTGTGAAACTGAGGGAATATCTATGGAGTTTTACACTTAAGCTAGGGGTTTCATCATAAACAACAAACTATATGACCAAGAGAAAAACTGAACGCTCAACCAGGAAAATCGTGATGAATTACCCTGTTACGGCCGCTACCAGAGTAGCCGAAGAACATCACACAGAGCGCCCCAGGAACGCAAGAGTTGAGCACAGCGTCCGGCGCGTGCTGCAGCGGGTCAATCACCAGCGCAGGCCACGCGGGGCACTTCTTCCCCGACTTGGCCCACACCACGTCGCCGAGCACAAAATCCTCCGGCCAGTAGAAATCCTCTTTCCTGACCGCGGCCTCCTTCTTCGGCTCGCACTCCACCACCGTCGGCCCGCCACCATTCCCGGCGGCAGCATTGCTCACCGACGTGACCACAACACTGCCGGCCACGGACCTCTCCTCCAGCCCGCCATTGCCCGCAGAATTGCTGACGGACATCACCACCACGGCGGGCCTCTCCTCCAGCTCGCATTTCACAGCGGCACTGCCGACGGACGTGACCACACTCCCGCTGACGCAGCCCGAGCTGCCGCCGCTGGTCCCGCTGATGTTCCGGCACGCCCGGTACAGCTCCTCCTCCGTCTGCGCCGGCGGCTGCTCCTGGTCGCCGGTCCACACCTCGGTCTGCACGGCCCCAAAGGGGGAGCCTTTTTCCGGGGCGACCGCGCGCACCTCGATCTCGTACACCTCCCCGTCCCCTTTCTCCCCCTCCACTGCCGCCGCCACGGCCTTGCAGGGCTTCTTCGCGAGCGGCAGCGCGGAGTCCCGGAACCGCGAGGGCAGCACGCGCTCGCGGCGGCGCTGGGCCGGCGGCAGCATGGCCCCCTCGGCGGCGGCGGGGCCGGCGGCGGTGCAGCGCTTGAGCGGGGCGAGCATGGCGCCGGCGGCGGCGGCTAGGGCATCGGGGGCCAGCGCGCTCGAAGACCTAGAATAGTGAATCGGGGCGGCGAATTGGGTGGAAGGCTTAGGGTTCCGGCGGCGTGGAGGGAGGCAGCTGGGATTTGGGATTTTGAGGTCGCGGGGTGATTCGGCGCCGAGATGGGGATTTAGAGGCGGATTGGGACGAATGCGCGCCGAAAAATTTGGGTTCCCCCCGCCGGGGAATTGGGTTTTGAACGAAAATTTTGGGTGTCGGGGTCGGAGCAGGGCAGGCGAGAGGCAACTCGGGGGAGTGAGGTGGGGGAAGAAAGACGAGCTGGTCTGTCGGGTGGGGCCGGGCGTCCCGAGTTTTTCGCGCGGATCTGGGCTCTGCCGTGTGGCGGGCTATGACGTGCTGTGGATCTGGGCTCTGCCGAAACCAGTACGAACTCCAGGTCGAGCGGCGCCGCCTCCGCTTTTTACATCAGCAAGCGGCAAAATCCACACTGTTGACATCTGGACAAAAGTTTAACACAAAATAAATCTCGGCTGAAACTATTTCACGGGTTTGATCCTTTTGAGTAGCGCCTCACGATCGGACTTTACACTCTACAGCATAGCGTCTCGTGATCACGCTTTATAAATCTTGCCAGCGTGGCGAGCCGGGACCGCTGTGGGTCCAGATCTGGAGGTGTAAAGCCTAGCGATCAGGCGCTATGGTGCAGTCAAGTAGCGCATGATCACAAGGCTTTACACTTCCGATTAAGAGTGAGGCGCGACGGGCCCGTCCCCAACCCTAGCCCGCTCCTTTTCCACCCGCAAGAACAGAAGAGAGACATGGCGGCGGCGGTTCTCTCTCCCCCTCTCTAATCCCTCACCAAATCCGCTCTGATTTGAAGAGAAAAGCGAGGGGATTTCGTCCCCAAGTACTTCCCGCGGGTATTATCCTCCGATCCCCCACTTTTTGCCCAATAAAATCAACCCCAAATCCTCCGCCGAAGTCGCCTTCCGAGGCCGAGCTCGGCCGGCGCGGCGCCGTTCTCCCCTTGCCTCGCCGAAGCCGCTCGCCTTCTCCCCTTGCGCGGCGCCGTTCTCCCCACAGCGGCTGAGCAGGCTGCAGGCCATGGCGAAGCTGCTCGCCTTTTCCCCTTGCCTCGCCGAAGCCGCCATCTCCTCTCTATGCTCGATTTCGTGGCTGCTGCGTTGTGTGTACGCGCTCATTTAGGTGACTAATTTTCGTGGCTGTTGTGTTGTGCTGTGTGTACGCGTTCGTATAGATGACTATTTTTCGTGTCTATTTTTGCTTAGAAACCTAGAAATCATGGCTATTTTTGCTCCGTGTACGCGCTCGATTTCGTGCCTATTTCTGCTTACAAACCGACTTTTCCCTCTTAGAAATATGTGTAGTATTATTTGTATAGTTAGGTGATATTGTTTTATGTATGAAATATTGCTCACATATGTTGTAATATGTAGGATGGTGTGGTTACTCGATCGTGAGTATGATGCTGAACACCGAGCGTATTGGCAGGCGGACAAGGGAAAGGGACATCGATCGACACAATAGAGCTATGTCGTGCTCATCATGTTGTGAACTATGACATGATCACCGGGACTCCACTATGTGGATTTTATTGTGAACCTTCTTGTCATTTCGACTTTGCTATTCGGTGTAGTGTTGAACTTTGAATTGTATGAACTTGTCGTTATTATGCAGTTGTTGTGTACTCTATCTATTTGTAACTTATTTTGTTCTTGTGTATTTGAAATATTGGCCAAACTAGTCTAAATTCCATGAACAAAATATAATTTGTTGGAAACTTGCCCAGTTTAGAGGAATAGCGCATTACCATGATGCTTTACACGTCTTATATCGTGTAGTCCGGAGAGCAACAGAGAGCCCAGCGAAGGAAGCTAGCACGAGAAAATCTTAAGTCAAAGTATAGCGCCTTACCGCAAGGCTTTACAGTGCTAGAAGGTGTAAAGCCTTGCGGTAAGGCTTTGCAAACTGACTTAGGATTTTTGCGGTTGGATTCATTCGTTGGGCTCTCTGTTGCTCTCGGGGGTGTAAAATATAGGAAGTATGGCGTCTTTCGATAAGGCTTTACACCACCGAAACTAGATAAATTTCGAAAAAGGTAAAGAACCACAACTTCTACAGCAATGAATACATTGATGCAGACAAACAATTAAATTACTTCCTACATAACAACTTAACAATAACAAATTCTTCAAATTTCTTAATTCAAAATAACAACAACAACCTCATGACCACATCATCTATCAAAGTTAACTAATGCTACAATTAGCTACACAATTCTACAATCTCCACTACTCATCACATATTGCCTTCATCCTTTCGATCTTATCCTTGTTAGCATTATTTGCCTTGAATAGATCAAACAAGCCGTACTCTAGCTTCTTCTTCTCGTCCTTAAGGTCTCTCTTTTCTTTATCCCATTGCTGCTCCTTCTCTTTCATGACATCATCTTGTATTCTCTGAGCCAATTTCATCTCCCAAACCTAGGACTGCAACAGTTCAATTGTTATCGCCATCTGCCGCCTCATATCATCATGTCCTTCCTCTTTCTGACTGGCCTCCATTCTTGTGTCCCTGATGAATTTGTTCACTTCATCTACCATATTGTTCTACTTCTTCTCAATCTTGTTCTTCTCATCTGCCACCTCCTTTAGTAGCTTCACACTCGCAATCGTCTCATCAATTCTAGAACCCTTGATGTCATCATACATCCCCCACAGTCTTTGTAGGGCATTCTTCGCAGCTTCGGGCCATTCTGCATCTACCCAAGCCACAAAACCACAGTTCTTTGCCTCCTACAAAGTAGATACTGATAGATCCACGGGATCGACTAGGATAGATCTATTCGAGTAGAACTGTGAGATGGAAGAGGGGGATCACCTTTTCCTTTGGAGATGAACCCGGAGTGCCGGACAAGGTGGAGGTGGCCGGCGATGGGAGTGGGTAGCAGTGGCGGCGGTGGTGGTACTTCCCGTCGGCTCGCGCTAACCCTACATCGGTAGGGGTGTCGGTGGGGGGTCTGGCACAGCGGCTAACCCCGTCACACGTGCTGCCGGTCCCCCACCTCTTTATATAGCGCGGCGACAGGGGCCCACCAACCAGGTAGAGGTTGAGCGTCCCCGATCAGGACGCGGTCAAGGGGACCGATCGACCCGTTGGGGTTCGACCGGATGAGATCAACCTAACATTCTCCTCCTTGATCTCAACTTTTACTTTTAACTTTATACTTTGTACTTTACTCGTTTCATCACGGATCAGTACATAGAGCATGTTTCATCGTCACAGCTCAATTGCCGATAGAATCAGACAGCTACAATATACGTCTCTGTTTTGAAACAAATCCTGTTACTTTTGGGCCTCTTTATTGTCCGGAAATCATATAGACTATACCATAAACCCATGTCGACTATGTGTTCTCCAAAACACACTAGGCGGTAAGCCTTTAATTAGCAGATCTGCGAACACTTGTGTGTTTCTTTTATCTGTTCCTCTTATGCTCCAAGCATTTTAACATAATTCCGGACTTTCTCCTTTACAACGTATAACTATGTGTCAATGTGTTTGGCACCACACTTGACTCGTTGTCTTAGGAGTGAATTACTTAATGGTTATTGTTGTTGTCAACCATTATCAATTCCGGGTACAGGTTTCCTTAACCATTTTGCCTGTCCCTCGGCCTTATATCATGCTATAACATGTCTTTTCATCACACTGATGCCAATCATTTCATTCTCTGGAGCTTTTCCACACAAAAACTCCAAATGTGAAATTTAGCGACAATTGTGGATTTCGCTATACATTTCACAAATTCTTTCTTTGTGCTCACAACCTTTTGAGAGCACATTTATAGATCTATCTTTGTCCTCACAACCTTTTGAGAGCACTCTGTTTTTTTAGCATGAGGCCGATATCTTTGATTCCATTCCAGTGATCTATATCTGGATTGGACATTGCCAAAACAACCGGATACGTGAATTGTCAGGGTAATATTGGGTTTCCAACAACTGAAGCATATGGTACTATATTCATTTGATCTGTTCTAAGTTATCTCTTGGAACACTAAAGTTCTCAATTCCATTACCCTTGACAATAAGAACAGGCGTAGATTTTCTCGACATGCATGCTTTAGAGACTTCTTCTCAGCATGTCCATGCGATATTTCTAATACCCCTTTTCTTCTTTTCTTAGTAAATCTCGATACTTTTAACGACAGACACTCTACCGAGAATACTCTTTTTGAGGACAAGAACTTCTTTTCTCTGTCGGTAGTAGATTGACATCACCACTAGCAAGTAGGATATCATCCACATACACAGGATTAGGGAATGAATTTCCCATTCTATAAGTTTGTAGAAAAGCGATTGTCCTCTCATTCTCTTTAACCCAAAATAACTTCTGATTCTAGAGACTTGCTCTAGTCCGTAAGATCCCTTGTGTTCTTTACTTTCATCTGATGTAACTCAGATCATTATGTGCCACTAGCACTTATTGTAATCTGTTTATTCTCTTAGCGCAAAACTTTCGATTTAAAATCGCTTTTTACATATTTGCTTTGGAGTCACATTGTCGTTGTAGACCCTTTATAGCCTACTGTTTTGGCTCCATTGGAAATTACTTATTTCCTTTGGAGTCACATTGGCGTTGTAGACCCTTTATAGCCTACTGTTTTGGCTCCATTGGAAATTACTTATGAGTCCCGAACATCGTCGGTAGTCTCTAATCATTAAGACAAGTAGACACTTGTCAAAATCGATTGAGCGCTGCTTATAATCTCTGTAAATGAGGTGGGGTCAACCTTCATTTAAATTTCTCTAATATAGACTTTATAGTCATCTGTTTTTCTCATATGGGGATGTTGTTGCTCTGTCATTGCCTAGAGGCAATTAATTCTGTAGTCTTCTATCCCTATAGCTCTTACAAGGACCTAAATCACAAGATCCATGTTTGCTTGTTCATCTCTATTATAAAGCAACAAGCTCCCCCAGATAAAATCTATTCGAGCCTTAGGTATGTTCATACCATGCTCCCCCAGATGTATCCTTAATCCTTTTTATTTGGGTTTATTCTGTTAACCTATCAATTTGTCTTCTTTATGGCACTTTGAGTACCGTCCTTAGTCTCCTTTCGGAGCTGTAAAAGATCCAGGAATAAATCTATCTCTTTACTTTAGGGGTATCATTATTATGACCGTCGTACTCCCCAGACGATCACAATTCATCATAGATCACTTAGGTGCATAATATGCATCACATTAACTGGAGTATAGGGGAGTTTATTCTGTAACATTCTCTATCTCCCCCTCGAAATGTGGCAATAACCTTTTTGCCACAATTTCGAAACTTTGATTATCTGCTTTATTCAAAATGAAGTTATCTTTCATCTGCTTCATTCAAAATTAAGTTGTCTTTTATCTGCTTCATTCAAAATGAAGTTGTCTTTTAATGTATGGGAGTACTTTTTCCTCATTCAATTTTCAAAACTCACAAGAGTTCTTTCTCAATGGTACTGCAAGTCACACTTGCATAACATTCTTATCTTTAGGTTCATTTGTAACTTTATTCTCTTTTGACTCATTAAGTGCTTTATAACTATGATACACAAGGTGTTCGGTCGATATAAAAACACATGAGTCATCACATCTTTCTCCTGTCATACAGAATAAGTCCTTTGTCAAAATTTTCTCCCGCCATGTGGGTATTTTCCCAGACTTTTTCCACCACGTGGGTATTATTATCGTCTTTTCCCGTCATGCGGGTAATTAAGAGACATAGATGCCACAATTGGCTCTTTAGACTGCATATTCAATCATCAAATTCAGAAATAAATCTGAATACTCTTTTATACACATGCTTAATCCAACGTTGGTCAAATTAAGCATTCATGTTGCTCGTTTAAAAATTTTCTTCATATAGAGTACATGAAAGAAATTTGTTAAACAAAACTCTGAATGATTTATTTGTTTTCTGTATGGAGAGTACATGAAAGACATTTGTCAAACAAGATTCTCTATGATCTATTTGTATTCTTGGATTAACATCCAAGAATTCTTTTTCTTTTGCAGTCATTCTTTAGAGAGAACATACTCTCTCACTTTATGACCTTTCTTGGTCATCTTTCGGGTCACAAGTACCCATTCTTTTGCTTTCACGAATGAAAACATGAGAATCTTTGTCTGAGAAAATATTCAATAATAATAAACAATAATGAGCATAAAAATAACCCTACTGGTTAAAGATATGCACATTAAATCTTTAAAAACTTTCTTCTATATTCTAAATCACCGTTGGGCAGAATTAGAATGAAACATAATCTTTCTACACTAACTCTTCATCACCGTTGGGCAGAAATAAAATCAATGCATAAAACTCATAAACAATATGATGATAATATTTCTATTGCAATAAAGAACTCTGTTTGGAAAATGACATTATCATCAACTCTATTTCAGCGGAAACATGAAATATACATATTTGTATAGTTCAAGAGCATTTCTTGGTCTTTTATCTTTTCTCTGAAAATTGATCACTTTTCAGAGATCTAGCCCTTTGACTATAGAACTCATATAATTATAGTACTGTTATCATCAACGTTGGTCAGAAAATAACAATACCATAATTAATCTGTTAAACAAGTATTTATCTTTTTCCTCCTCTCTAATTAAATTTTCCCGTTGGTTCCAATTTAATTAGAAAAGAGTCCTTTTACTTTATAGCAGAAACTGTAGTGTGTTCTCTGTATTTTACAAACATTGCGCTGTTCAACATTTAACAAATCATGATTATGTTATTAACAACGTTGGTCATAAAATAACAGAATCATAACTGTTTCAATAATTTCTTTAACATTCTCTTTAAAATTTAATTCTCACTTTAATTCTGTTTTATCATGATCATGTCATTAACAACGTTAATAACAGGACCATAATCACCTTTAATATTCACTTTATCACATCTTTAAAATTTAATTATCACTTTATTGCTTTTAAGCAATTACTTTTAACTATTTGCAGCGGAAAAATGAATAAAATTCATGAACTTTATACTTTTCAGAAGCATTTCTTTTACTTTTCTGTTTCCTAAACAAAACTTTCGTTGGATAATTTTGAATAGGAAAAAGCTGAATGAAATTTGCCCAAAATTGGACAAAAAACAAATAAAACAGCTTCTGAAATAAAAATTGTAAAAACTGGTCGGCCTTTTTGTTATTTGCCGCTCGGGGCAACGCACACCCAGCCCAAGGCCTGTGGCGCCTTTGCGCTATCTGCCGTTCGCCGCGTTGCAGAAAACGGCCCACGGCCCACGGCCTGTGGCATCTTTCAGCCCAAAAGCCCACTGGCGAGTTAGGGTTTGGATCGGACCGCATCCTGGCCGTCCATCTGATCGGACGGCCGTCCGTGTTCCTCGCTAGAACAAAACCGGAGAGCATCTCCCGGACCGAACCCTAGCCCCTGTTTCTTTTCTCTCCTTCTTCTCTCTGTCCGGCGCCGCTCGTTAGGCCAGCCACCGGAGACGGCGCGCCGGCCGCCGGAGACGGCCACCGCTCCCGCCGGAGAACGCCACCGCGCCGAGCTCCCTTCTTTTCCCTTCCCCTTTCTCCTGTGGCAGGGAGAGTGAGAGGAACGCTGGCTGTGCCCCCTTCTGCCCTCCTGCATTGTGCATCGACGGAGCTCCACTGTGGAGCGGCGGCTCCCTCCCTGGCCCTCTTGCCGGCGAGCGCGTGCACCCGACGATGCGCGCGTCGCCGTCAAGCGGCTCAGCGGCGGCGCCCTTTGCCCCCAAGTAGGTGGAGGTTCTCTTTGCCCCCGAGGGGGTGAGTTCTTCATCCGGTGCCCCTTTTGGTGCGCACCGGATCGAGAGGAACAGGCGCGGCGGAGCGGCGCTTCTTTTCCGGTGAGTTCCGGTGAGTTTCCTTTTTCTTTGCCATCGGGGTTCCATGGGAGGGTTACTTTTTTTTTCAATTTCTACCGAAAAGATCAAGATCCTTACCACGCTCTGATACCATTGATAGATCCACGGGATCGACTAGGATAGATCTATTTGAGTAGAACTGTGAGATGGAAGAGGAGGATCACCTTTTCCTTTGGAGATGAACCTGGAGTGCCGGACAAGGTGGAGGTGGCCGGCGATGGGAGTGGGTAGCAGTGGCGGCGGTGGTGGTACTTCCCGTCGGCTCGCGCTAACCCTAGATCAGTAGGGGTGTCGGTGGGGGGTCTGGCACAGCGGCTAACCCCGTCACACGTGCTGCCGGTCCCCCACCTCTTTATATAGCGCGGCGACAGGGGCCCACCAACCAGGTAGAGGTTGAGCGTCCCCGATCAGGACGCGGTCAAGGGGACCGATCGACCCGTTGGGGTTCGATCGGATGAGATCAACCCAACAGATACCACAAAATTTGCGATTTACAAACCATGTTCAACAAAAACAACCATTCAGACAATACTTTTACTTAGATTATCAACAGAACACATGTAGAAACGCCTGCCAGTGAAGCTGCTTTCGAATGCTACACACTTCCGAGGGGCGAGCTTGTGGACGCGGCAAAACGAAGGAGCATCCGGTGCTATACTGAAGAATGTGGTGTCCTCGCAGGTATCGGGGGCTAAATCACGGTCGGGGATATCCTAATCGGCACAAGATAGCAAGATTACAATACCTAAATCGACGAAATACATCCAATCCTAGCCCTAAAGAATAGGAGTGAAATTGAATCCTACAAATAGGCTTACCGAGAGGAGGGACTCGCCCAAGCTGGAACTAGACAACGTATGCCAGTTAGCCATCGTTCTTCTGCCCGACGACGGCGGTGAGCAAGGCCAATGGCGGCGCCGGCGGCGGCCCTAGCGGAGAAGGAGAGAAAGTGGGGCGGGAGACTGGCTGGCTAGGGTTAGGGACGGGCCGCGCGGTGACTTTCAAGTATCGAAAGTGTAAAGCCTTGTGATCAGGCGCTACTTGACTGCACCATAGCGCCTGATCGCTAGGCTTTACACCTCCAGATCTGGGCCCACAACGACTCCGGCTCGCCACGTTGGCAAGATGTGTAAAGCCTGATCCCGACGCGCTATGCTATAGAGTGCAAAGCCCGATCGTAGGGCGCTACTCAAAAGGGTCAGCCGTGTGAAATAGTTTCGGCCGAGGTTTATTTTGTGTTAAACTTTCGCCCAAGGGTCAACAGTGTCGATTTTGCCTCAGCAAGCACGACGCCAGCAGCCGGTCTCCCATCGGAATCGTCACTGTGGGTCAGGTGTAATTTAGAACTGTAGCGTGTATGCTCGCCGGAGAATCAAAACGGAGACCGAGCTACATGTTGATCTTTATTTTGCAAAATTCGGTAACCACAATTTATATATAGGTTGCGAAATAACATTGTAAAAATAGTTCACATTCTTAAGAACACCAGAATATGTCTGATTGACCCAATGTGGGTTCAGCCATTAAAGCATCTCCAGGTGGGGTCTTCAAAGTCTTTCACGATAAGTCAAATGTTGATCCGGACCGAAATGGCATCAGCTCTAAAAGCTAGACCCATTTGATCCGGACCCCTTGAAAAAGGATTGAAAGTTGAAACCTGTCACGCATCCTCGTACAGGTGGGCCAGCCTTCTCATCTGCACAATGGTACACGAGGGTTAAAATAGCGCCCGAAATTCTCCTGTTCCCAGGCGGCGCTGCTAGGGCGACACGATGGTGGAACAACTCCTCACAAGTCATCGATGTGTGATGACCCACAAGTATAGGGGGTCGCAACAGTCTTCGAGGGAAGTAAAACCCAATTTATTGATTCGACACAAGGGGAGCCAAAGAATATTTATAAGCCTTAACAGATGAATTGTCAGTTCAGCTGCACCTGGAAATAGAATTGCTCGACGCAGATTATCAGTAGCAACAGTTTTATAACAGTAGCAGTAGTGAAATAATATTAGCAGTGAAATAGAGACATCAATAGTGATTGCAGCAGACATCAAGATTAAAATGCTGTGGCAGCCGGTCTCCCTTCGGAATCGCATTGTGGGTCAGGTGTAATCTTGACCTGTTGCGTGTATGCTCACCGGAGAATCAAAACGGAGACCGAGCTACATGTTGATCTTTATTTTTCAAAATTCGGTAGTCATAATTTAGAAGTTGCAAAATAACAGTTCAGAATAGTTCATAATCTATGCTACACAAGAATAAACAAAATCTGTCAGAATGACCCAATGTGGGTTTCACCGTTAGAGCATCTCCAGGTGCGGTCTTCAAAGTCTTCACGATAGGTCAAATGTTGATTCGGACCGGAATTGCATCGGCTCTAAAGTCTAAACCCGTTTGATCCGGACCCCTTGAAAAAGGGTTGAATGTTGAAACCTGTCACGCATCCTCGTACAGGTGGGCCAGCCTTCTCATCTGCACAATGGTCACGAGGGTTAAAATAGCGCCTGAAATTCTCGTCTTCCCGGGCGGCGCTGCTAGGCCGACACGATGGTGGAACAACTCCTCACAAGTCGTCGATGTGTAAACCGACGCGTAGCCACCCACCCACCCACCAATTCCCGCCTCCATTTTCTACCCAGTGGTTCGGCTACAAGATGGTATGTCGCGCCGCCAACTCCAGTCGTGCTCATTTACCACATATCATCGCCTAGCCACCTCATGGGGCACCCTAACAAGGCGAGCGTTTCCGGGTACCGGAGCCAACTCCGCCGCTTTCGGAAAACAATGAAAAGGAGGAGAGGGAGAAGGAGGATCAGTTGTTGCCAGGCTGCCATCCTCCCTTCTATGCCACCACTCATTGAGTACAGTGACCAGGAGTTGCACGCTATCACCCTTGATCAAACCAGCAACGCCATTGTTGAGTGTGACATGGAGATCTCCCACATGTGCACCTTGAGGGAGGAGGTTGGCTGCCTACTCATGTCTGTCGAGCTAGATTGAGACACTAGTAGGAATGTGCTTATAGCCACCAGCCTACCGTTGGCGGACGACATTTGCGTCCGCCAGCGGTGTTACCGCTGGCGGACGGTTTTCCGTGCCCGCCACTGGTCCTACACGTACCGCTGGCGGACGTCCCATGGTGCCCATGAGCGGTAATAGCAGGCAGGTGCGAGGAGGCGGGGCTAACTACCGCTGGCGGACGGTGTATCGCGCCCGCCAATGGAAGTTGCCTCGGCTGGGCAAAAAAACTAGCAAATTACCGCAGGCAGGCACTAAACACCATCCGCCAGCGGAAAGTACAATGCCGCTGGCGGGCACTCCACACCGTCCGCTAGGGGTAACTTAGCGTGTAATTCATATAACTAGGAAAATGGTATTTATAAAAATAATCTGTAAATTTTCTTCGGAATCATTGCTTCCTATACCAAGACACACATATGTGTCAAATATGAGCACTTTATCACAAACTATGCGTTGGGAATTGACATAACTTGGTCATTTGGTTCGAAAATTTATAGATGTTTATACATGATAGTGTTTTTTGTGAAGAATGTTTCTGAAATTTTTGTCAAAAATCAAATTTATCATTTTACATAGCAACTATGTACACATAAAAGGATTTCATGCAAGAGGATATAGCTTTTTGAGTGTTTTTTCACTCTATTTGTTTTTTTCCGAAAAATTGTCGATCGAAACGGCCACCAGGACTATTCACCGAAAGAGGTCAAATTCTCTAAAACTATTGATGTTTCTATGATATAATCACTGGTTGTGTACCTTAATTAAAATGATATTTTTTAAATTGGAGACCAAACTAGAAAACACTTGTAGTTCAAATTTGGATTAATTTCGGAAAATCAGCATAAACTCATTTAACTAGGAGAAATTAGATATAAATGAAGAAATATCCTAATACTTGGGGGATTATGCATTGCCTAAATAATACAAAACAAATATAAAACAATGTTTGCATTCCAGAATAATTCAAGTAGGGAACATTATTTTCCTCACTTTACAAAAACAGGATTGATCAAATATGCAAAAGCAGCACATCTTAATAGAATAGATCTTGGCGGTAAGGTTATGGATAATTTTTGAAAGTTTTACCCGCAACCCAATATCCGTCACCGCCCATCTAGCCGTTAGTCCGCGGAGATCACCGTGGATGGCCACCGTTGGTATATGGGGACCTTCGACACGGCGGAGCTCGCTGCGCGTGCGTTCGAAGCGGCATCCTGGAGGAGGAGGCTGAGTTCGTCGCGCCGCCGATGGAGATCGTCGACGTAGACAAGGCGCGGCGTAACCGCCGCCAGCGGATGGCTCGCCGCGTCGACGAGTGGCGGATGGAGGCGTTGTGCCACGACCGCCCCGATCTGGTGCAGGCGGAGCTGGACTTCTATGCCTCGAGGAACAAGAAGAGGGAGGCGAGCTCCGACGTTGGACCCTCCACTTCAGCGCCGCTATGCCAGATGACCGGCGCCGATTCATCTTCGGACTTCACGTCGAGCTCCTTGGATGATGGCTCGGACTCATCGTCCAACTTAAGTTCATGCTGGGGACCTTGTGTAGTTTTAGGTTAATTTTAAGTTAGCTTAAGTGATGAACTAATGCATATTGTTTAGTCTATCGAAATTTAGCTTAAGTTCATGTTGTTTTAGGTTTGTAATGCATGCATGTGTGATGAACTAATGTATTTGTGTATGACACTTTGATCATTTGTATGTGGTCTTGTCTATATTTATGTTATTTATTTAAATTTACTGTAATTATACTGGATATACCGTTGGAATACAATTTTCTAGAAAAAAATCCAGGAAAATGTACCACTGGAAGCCGTGGTGGATTACCGCCGGCGAACGCTTGCCCGCCAGCGCTGTGGCATATACCGCTGGCGGGCGCTAGGGATGCCCGCCAGCGGTAACAACACTTACCGCTGGCGGGCGCCATTTATGCCCGCCAGCGGTAGGCCTTTTCCTTCTAGTGAGGCATCCTTCACCACTCACGAGGCTTCTCGTTGGGACATGGAGGAGGCTCACCACCGGCGGATGGAGTAGGGTCACCACATGGCCTACGAAGCCATGGATTTGGAGGGTGTGTGTCGTCATGAGAGGCATGCATGCGGGCACATCCACGATGGAGAGGCATCGACCGGCGATCGAAGCCATGGGGAGAGACATCATTTCGACGTCGACAAGTTTAGTTAGGCTTATACAAGTCATACAGTTTAACTACAAAATATTTTTATTTACCTAATTAATTATGTGCATGTACTTTTAAAAAGATTGTAAAAGCATCTATTTACGACATATGATGCCAACACATGCGAGCATATCAAGTAATCGAATTTTATGTACACATTGTATAAAAATTATAATTCATATTAGTCGGTGATTACTATTAATGGTTCTATTTCAATAAGCATACACATGTTTTAAACTTATATTGAATCCATAATAACCCAAATTAACATTTGACCATGAAAAGCAATAAATAATATGGCTAAAATTTAATTTATCAAGTCGAAGTTTCTTATATACATATACTTAACTACTCATCAACTAAAACATCTCATAAGATATTTCTGGACCATATAATTTAGAGATCTCTAACATTAATATGTATAATAGTGTATGATTTATGCAACGGTGTTATACATTTTATGAACAAATAATGTTACAAAATCAGCTTTTAAATATCGTGCAATACAAGTGTATTATTCATTAATATACATTGTCGTTGCATAACAAATATTTAATTACTTTTCATGTGGTTAACTATGTCAAATAAATAATAGAAAATTATACTTGATAAGACAGTATCATCCTATGAATTAGTTTTAAGTATAAATTTTAGTATAAAAATGTAATTACTTTAATTCACCAGGGTTCTAATTATGGTTGGATCGGGCCATTGAATCCCCAACACCGCTGCACAATCGACATGTTCATGTAGTGCACGTGGTTGAGCTAGAATTTGACCAAAATTGGGTTTTTCAAATCGGTCTTGAAGAAAACTACTACTAATTCTCAACGAGATTTCAAAGAATACTTATCCGTTGCTTGTGGAAGACTAATTTTTTCAGTCCTTTCAACCTTTGTTTAGGATCAAGTCAAATTGTTACCGTGCGGAAGGCGTTGGGGGGAATACAATGAAAATAAAAACTCCAATGTGTGCAAGGAAAAAAAGATGACTCGCAGATACCCGGAGCCTTTGCGTGCAATTTCTTTTGTGATACTCATATTTTCGGTGTATGTTCTGGTGAAATGTGCGCCGATACCCATGTTGAGCATATGTATTCAAGTTTTTAACAGTTTGAGTATGCTGAGGATTTGTTAATTTGGTCTGGTGGGGCCGGGGTTTTCGCGTGGATCTAGGCTGCCCTGTGGCGGGCTCTGAGGTGGTGGATCTGGTGCCGAAACCGGTACGAACTCCAGGTCGCGCCGCCTCTGCTTTTTTACATCAGCACGTACCGCCGTCCCCAGCGATCTCCAATAAAAATCCCCCAACCACACTCGACGCCTCGCGGCGTGTGACCGACCATGGATGATCTCCCCGACGAGCTGCGCGCGGACGTCCTGCGCCGCCTCCCGCCGCGGCACCTCGCGGTGAGGATGACTCCAACGGGGCGACGCATCGAGTCCGCGCGCATCCGTTCGTGTCCGCGAGGGCCAAAAACACGGCCCAACGGGGCAACGCAAACGGATCGCGGTCCGTTTTTTGGTCCGCCGCGACGCATCCCCGGCCCAAATTTGGGCCACCGATGCGTCGGCCCCGGACGCGCGGCGGACCGTTGATGTGTCCTCCCCGTGTCCTCCCTGGCCCGCGTGTCATCGACCCCGACGGCTAGAGCGGCCACCTACCCCGCAATAACTGTGGGCGGTGGAGCTCTTTAAATGGAGCCGGCCGGGGAAACCCTAGAGCACACAAACCCTAGATCCTTCTCCCACCACGGCGGCCACCACCTCCAACCCTAGATCTGCTCACCGGAATGTCGGGAGCGCGCGTGCCCCAGCATCTGCTGGACCAGAGGGAGCAGGCGCGACAGAGGAGGCTCCCGCGCCCCATGTCGCCCGAGGAGGCCAGGGTGGTGGAGGCGGCGTACCGCGACTGCCTCGCCAACGACGAGGAAGAGGCGACGTACCACGCCGCACTCGCGGCGATGGCGCTGCGGTGCGCGCCCGAGCCGCCGGAGCCCGAGCCTCCCATTGGCGTGGGCGGCACCGTCTGCAAGACCGCGGAGGAGGCCATGGAGGAAGCTCACATGCAGCTCAACACCCAGAGGGCGGCTGCGTTCATGTCCGCAGCGCGCGCCGACGCTGCGGTGGAGGCCGAGTCTGCAAACGTGCGCAGAGCCCTCGAGACCGCAAGGCGGGCGGCTCGCCGCAAACGTGCCCGCGAGGCCGTGGCGGACGCGGCCTTGGCCGCCGACGAGGGATCAGTTATCGACTGATCTCGCCGGTGCGGCACCCCTGCCGGCGTGGCGGCCTATGTGCTGCTCATTTTCCTCTAATGCCCGGCGACGCTACGTGTTTCGTAGCTACGAAATGATCAAAGAAGAGGAGCCAGCCAGTCCTGGGCTGGCCTCGGCCGTGATGAAGGAAGAGCCAGCAAGTCCGTGGAAGAACGGGCATGCTGCGTGAAGTTCCTCTAGGCCGGGGCGCCACTTTCTCAAGGACGGAGCTCCTCTTTGATCTTCCCACTTACCGGCCGGTGGTCGGTTATTAACTTTTTAAGTTTTTAGTTTAGTGTTTAGTTCAATATTAGGAGAAAGCCCTAGATTTACTAGGCTTTTATGTAATTTTAGGACCTAGAAATGGACCTAGAAATGTAATCCTACTATGTAAACAGGCCTTTTGTGGCCCACCTCCCCTATCTATCAATGAAAAAGGCCCATCTAGGACCTGCTTAGTTGAAAAAAAATACAAGGCGGACTCCATGCGTCACCCCGTTGGGGCAGTGGCCGGAAAGGAGCGGACGTGGGCCGGACATGGATCCTTTTGGCGACGCAAACGGACCAAACGCGAACCAAACGCGCGTCCGTTTGCGTCGCCCCGTTGGAGTTATCCTGAGCCGCGCCGTCTGCAGGGGCTGGCGCGGCGCGATCGACGTCACGGGTTACTACTCGCGGTCGCGCACCTCCTGCCGCGCCCGCTCAGCGGCATCTTCATCAGCTTCTTCCGGGAGCCGGGCCACAGCTCCTTCTCACGTCCCGCGAGCCCCGCCATCGACGCGGTGCTCCGGTTCCTGCCCGACTGGTGGAAGCCCCGGGGACGCGCGGGCGTCCTCGACCACTGCAACGGCCTCCTCCTGTACGAGGTCGCGGACAGCCGCGCCGGGGACTCCATGTACGTCTTTTTTTGCAATTTTCCCACGTATATTCAACAAAGAACCAAATATAGAGTACGAGTACAATACGAAGGGAAAACAGAGCAACAACCAAGATCCGCAGCTTCGCCGGCGACGAAGACGAAGGAGACCAACCACCACCTCACCACTTCCAGGGAGAACTTTGCCCTATGAGAGACGCCACCCAGCCCGTCCGCCGCGCCGCGACGGAGCTTTCGACGATGAACGATCACGGCAGACGTCTCCCCGCCCCACCAACACCGCTTTGCCCCGGCCGCCATCGTAGCCGTCGCAGGAAGAAGCCGAAGAGCTTGACCAGCTCCGGGAACCCGCCGCCAGATCCGCCGCCACCACGAATCTGACGGGGGACAGAGGGGCTCGAGCACCATGCCGGGCCTCAAGCCCCTCCAAGCCGAGCGCGACGGCGACAGGCCCCAGGGAGCACCACCGCCGGAGAAGGTCGCCTCGACACCAAAACCGCCGCCGTCAGCACCCACTCCTCCAAGGCGCCGCCGGCGAGCACTCCCTGTCCAATGAATTTTCCTACATCCCTTCCCTCCCCCGTCACTGTAGCTGAGGCGAAGAAGAAGGCGATTTTTGGACGATCTCCGCCGAGCCACCGCGTCCGCGCCGCTGAGGCGTGGGATTCCTCCCCTCCGCCGGCCGCTTCGGCGGCGGGAGGGTGAGGGATCCCCGTCTCCGGCCTGTACATACGGGAGGTTAGGGTGGAGTGCTCGCCGGCGGCGCCTTGGAGGAGTGGGTGCTGACGGCGGCGGTTTTGGTGTCGAGGCGACCTTCTCCGGCGGTGGTGCTCCCTGGGGCCTGTCGCCGTCGCGCTCGGCTTGGGCTTGCTCCCTGGGACTCCATGTACGTCTGCAACCCCGTCACGCGGCGGTCCGCCCGTACAAAACTTCTTCCGCTGCCGGACGTACCTCGTGTTCGACCCCACCGTGGCGCTGCACTACAGCGTCTTCTACTTCCCCAATGCGCCGACAGAGCCTGACAACGTGGCACTTCGACATGGCAGCAAACGGAACAGAACATCCACATCCTGCACTGACAACGTCAAGCCATCTGTAAGTGCGGACTATGAGCGTGAGCTTAGCCGGATAGGCTCCATGGAATGTCCCCCGTATTCTTACGCGGTGCAGCTGTTTTCCTCGACCACCGGACAATGGGAAGAGAAGCACTTCTTTCGAGTCGGTGATCCAATGCTTACCGTCTCCGACGTCTGGTCAGATCCGTCGATACTGACTAGTAATGTCACCATGCGGCGCTATGCGGTGTATTGGCAACAAGCGCTCTATCTCCATTGCCGTGGTGGTTTCATCATCAGGTACGTACCATGCTCACCACTTATGCATTTTTTTACGCTTGCTAATTATAAATACTTCATCTTTATGTTATACATAATAGGTTGTCAATGTTAGAGGACAAGTATCTAGTAATCAGAACACCGGATTATGGTCAAGAACACGAGGACCTTTCACCCTACCAGTATTTGGGGAAATCAAGACTAGGAGTCTATTACACTCTTCTACACGGGTACCAATTTCAGGTATGGGTATTGCACGAAGCATCGGAATTACGTCCTCAAATGGCGGAGTGAGAGCTAAAGCATCAAGCAGACCTCGAGCCATGTTTTCAACGACACTACACCATGCGCCATGGAACAAAAGAGACTAACAAATGTTGGATCTTAAATCCGAGCGAAAAGGAATCAGAAGACATGGGAGATTGTGAATGGGACTCCAGTGATGATAGCATCGTCGATGTCGAAGAAGAAGGAGAACTATATTATGGGTGTTGCGTAGATCGTTGCTATGGCATCGACCTGCTGGGGTACCATCCTTGCAAGGAAATTGCTTTCTTGGCTGATCGTTTCCGCGGGTTCGCTTACAACATGAACAATGCAAACCTGGAGTGCTTGGGAACACTATGCCACATTGGCAGACATATGTCTGCTTCTTCGGCGCCTACACTCAGATCGTTCATCTACACGCCGTGCTTATATGACCAGCTTCCTACAAATAATGATGACGGATAGGTATTCCGTCTAATTTGTTGAAAACAAGTGGACATTTTTTTTTTGCGGGGAGTAGAGTATTCAGATATGTGCTAAGGAAACCCTAAATCGCTGGAATCATCACAGCATCTTGCTCGCGCATCCGTAACAAAACACATACAACTTAGCCACTTAGGGTGTGTTTGGAAGTATAGTATTTTCTATGTATTTCGAGAAAATTGTGGTTTCTAAAAAATATTGTTGTTTTAAATACTTTGAAGTGTTTGGGTTTAACAAAAAATACTTCAATATTTAGCAAACCACACTAATTTTGAAGTATATGAAAAAAGAGAGTTGGACCTCTTTTTTAGAACTGATGTATTGATTTATTGTGCATAGAAATATTATAATTTTCAAACATTTAAGATTTAGAAGCACTGACCGTTGAACTGAATTAAGTGGCAAGCAATTCTTTTTTGAAACAAGGTAAAAGACTTACCATTTTCATTGATTAAGAAGAAAGATGGTCGGTTAATTAACAAGGAACCGACCGAAAACCGATGCAAATACATGAATGTCGTCATGGAACATGTCCACATTGGGCACCACCAGGGACTGTCATGGCCACCCACACGGAGCACACACGTAGCAACAAAGAGAAAAGCCGTCGTTAGGGTTGGCAACAAACGTCGTTATCACTCCTCCACGAGCGAGCAACTCTAAATCCATCTTCGACGACCAGTCGACCACCAGCACGGCCCTTGCCGCAGCGACACCGGAACCCATGTCGGCCCATGCCAATAGTCGGTCGCACACACCGAGCGACAGACAACTTCGACTTGGACGAAGAGCTTCGAAAGGAGAAATATGTTGGGCTTGCACCGACCGAGTCCAGTCCTCCGCAAACAACCGGTTGTCCGTCATCGTCGCCGCAAAGAGGCTCTGCACCGCATCTCCGACTCCATATGAACACACCGAAGCATGAGAAAACCCATCGAACATGCCAGAAGACCGACTACGAAGCCCGAGCCGCGACCCGAACTCAGCTCGACGCAATTTTGAAAAATGCCAATTCAAATCTTTAGGAGGATCATGTCCTAAGGTATCCTGGCCCAATAAGTTATTGAACGTTCTCTTAATGGTTTATGTGCACACAGACTTACTGTGAGTATCATGTCAAGAGAATCTCAATAAACCCCAAAACCCCTTTCAGCGCCTAGTAGCTGCGACTGTTTGCTGTTTGGTTATGCATTGGAGCAACATTACCTGTTGATAAATCTTTAACTTTAGGCCGTTTTAAGGCATTTTTTATTCATTCGGTTTTAGAGCTATTCACCACAGGAATTCAGTAGCAGCCGCCGGCTATATGGTTCGTTTTTCAACAGTTTACCTGAAGCTCACGAAAGAAACAACCCAAAGTCAGGCTTGGCAAAGTCAGAGAATCTCGTCCGGTCCTAACCCGGCGTGGATTCTCTGACTTTGCCCCTCTGCCTTTTCCCTGACTTTGAGTCACTGGACAGTGGGGCCCACAAGCTGCGGGACCCACCTGTCAATGACCCAAAGTCAGGCTTGGCAAAGTCAGAGAATCTCGTCCGGTCCTAACCCGGCGTGGATTCTCTGACTTTGCCCCTCTGCCTTTTCCCTGACTTTGAGTCACTGGACAGTGGGGCCCACGAGCTGCGGGACCCACCTGTCAATGACCCAAAGTCAGGCTTGGCAAAGTCAGAGAATCTCGTCCGGTCCTACCCACAAGCCCCTTAACCCAAGAAGCAGCAAACCCCACCAGGCCGCCGCCGCCGATCGCATCGCAGCCATGGACGACGTGGTCACCGACGCGCCGCCGCCGTCCCGCTTCTCCCCCGACGACCTCGACAACTTCGCCGCTCCCCCGCCGCAGCCCACCCCCATCCTCGTCGTCTCCCCAAACCCTAGCCCCGCCGCAGCGCGCCTCCTAGTCGTCCTCATCTCCCCCACCGCCCTCGCCCTCCTCCCCTCCCCGCCGCCGCCGCTCGACGCCTCCCTCCTCCTCCCCGACCTCCCCCTGCACCACTCCCGCGCGCCCATCCGCGTCTACCTCCACCCGTCCTCCGGCGCCCTCCTCGCCGCCGCGCACGCCGCCGTCCCCGCCCACCGCGCGCGCGCCGCCGCCAGGAGCCTCGTCGACGGGCTCCAGCCGGAGGAGGTCCTGGTCCTCGACGCGGTCCGCGGCGACGCGTACAGGGGCAGGCTCGCCGCGGACGAGCCGGTCGAGGGGAAGCTGGAGACCAGCGCGGCGCGTCGGATGGGCGGCGTCGGCGCGGCCAGGGGCGTCGCGGCGCTGGCGCCTCCGGGGAGCGTGATGGACGGGCTCGGCGCGGCCGTGATGGCGGAGTGCGAGATCCGAGGGAAGGCCGCGAGCATGGTGGTGACTTGGCCGGCGGCCGCGAGGCCCTCCGACTTCGGGGTCCTGCGGCGCGTGGCGGCGGAGCTCGGCGTCGACCCGGTGAAGGCCGCCGCCAGGGTCTCAGGCCGGACCGAGCTGGGCGCGCTGTATACTTGAGATGCCATTCCTTCTACTTCTCTGTGCTCATGGTTCGTCAGTCGTGTTGTTTGAGTTGTGCATTTGAGAGTGGAAGCCGGAGAGAAATCCTAAGATGTACCACCAGTAATTCAGTATGCAGCGGATATGATATTGTGTTTTCGGGCAATCTTCTATAGAATTGTGGAGCATGGACACGCAGATTACAGTTTTCTACTCCATTTTCAGTTATGTGCCATCACTGCATTTGATTGTGTTGCCGTGTATGTGTTCATAGAACATGCTGCCTTTGTGTTGTTGCCGTGCTTGCATCGAGGACTTGCGCCTGTATCAGAAATCAAGCTGGTGCAGTGCCGCAATTTGGATGTAGAAGGTGTAGCATTGATCTGACTTTTAATCCATGATCATGCGTTGGAACAATACTGATTGGACATAATCACTACCACTTGAGCTATCAGGAAGGACTGACACTCAGTAACTCTACATCACCCAAGATTAATAAAAAATCAACACTTAGATCCAAATTACAGTTCATATAAGGTTTTGGCTCGCCCCTATCAAGCGGACATGCCGCATGGATTAGAGGATTTAAGTTGTACGTACGCAGCTTCCACCAAATTCACAGATGGAAGGGATACACACTTGAAAGAAAGAACAAGTTTCAGTCTTTTTTCGACATAACATATACTGAACCTTCGTCCCTAAAATAACCAAAGCACCTATACTAATTTTACCCTTTTGATTTCAAAGAAAAAATCCAACCTTTTCAAGAAAAGCAACGGTAAACCTAAGTGAGGAGCGGTCATAGTTGAAATTTCTAGAAGAAAATAGTGAAATGAAGAAGATAACTTTTATTGATCGCAATTGAGCCACCACACAGACACACTGCGGCAGAACAAGGAAGACACACTGGAGAATGCTGCCATTCTCAGAGAAACAGAACATGATGGGAAAAGAGGAAACGAAATGCATGGGGATACCAGCCCAAGGGAATGGGATACTAATTGGAGCAATAAATGGAATAAATTGTTTTTTAAGTACTCCCAGGAGAGCAAGGTATCCGGTTTAAATTATCCCTACAACCTGGAACGACATCCTCGCACGACTTTGAACCAGAGGCAAGCGTAGCATCAGAAATGACATCAGAAACCTGCTCATTCACAACGTCAGGATAACTGCCTACCGCGTCGCAGGTAGGTTGCAGACCTTTGGCAGCATGAGAGAGACGCTCCTCAGCGTCAGAAGCATGCCCCCCGTTATGGTTGCTGCTGAGGTTTTCGTCCCCAAGATTTGAGCCTGCCTTGTCTTCTCCAACGTCGCTGCAGGCTTTTGCCAACCCAGCTTCACCAGGCATGCTAAAATCCACGCCACGATGAGGCTGTTCATTGTTACATACTTCATCACCTATATCACCTTCCTCCACCATGTCTGCAGAAGCCTCCTTAATCATCCCATCACTTTCTAGTTGTGAAGATGATGCGAGAGTTTTGGACTTCCAAGAACCAGTGCTCGAACTATAAACCGCCATGGCATTCTGTAAAAGTTAAACCACATCAATAATCATCACAGGCCCAACAGGATTACTATAGCCAAATTATATTAACAAACAGATGCAACAGAACGTTCTGATGTAATAATTCCAAGAGGAGATATAGTTTTTTCATCGATCTCATAGCAATTAACAACTAGATACTTCTTTACGCTACTGAACAATTATCCGGGCTACAGTAACATTATTACTGTACAGCGTCTGGTGCAAATTTTAATATGTTTGGGCCAATAGTAAATAAGGATGATAGTGAGCTCAGAAACAGGAAAATATTTCCAAGCCAAACAAGTCAACCAACCAAGCTAGTTATGATTTGAAGGCTCTAGGTGGGCTAGGTTGGGGATTTAACATGCAACATAAGCATTGTGGCATATGTCATGGAAAATGTTTAGACTTCACAATGTAATGTATATGTGGTATTTTCTCAATGCGAGCTATCAAAACATAAGCCAACTTTTGGCAACAGCCATCCCCATACTCCAAACCGTAGGTGCCTCTCTATGGTTATCAAACATAAAGCTTTCTCTCTTTCAAAAAATGGACGTTTCCAGCACAGAAATTAGGTTTTTTCTCAGGAGCTTTTGAAAAAAAAATGCCCTAATCGAGAACCTGAATAACATCGTGACCGTTCGATATGACAAATATTAAACATACCCATTCATGTGCTGGTGGAATACTGTCATGAATGTTTCTTAAAGTTGGATCTTTCAAAGATGTACCTCAAAGATGGAAGTTGTTTTCCCAGAAAACACAGATTGTAGCATGTCTTTGAAACCTTGTGCTTGATATGCATGCTCGTTTTTATCATTCTGTACAAGGGAACAGAAAGGTTAATATGCTTAAAATGAAACGATTTTTAACCAGTTAACTATAAATGTAAATAATTCAGCTACCTTCAAGCACCGATGCATGCTGAATGTACACGATCCAGCCAGTTCCAACTCCTCTTTCATTGTAATACATTTTTTGTACAACTCCGGTGAAGCAAGGCTTGTAGAAATGTCAAGGTTCTTAAAATAGTTAGAGCAAAACCGAGAATCCACTTTTACATTAGAAGGTTCAGGAGGTCTCTCAGATCTATCTTTTAGAGCATGTGCATCAGCTTTTTCAGCATTGCTCTCATCAACTGTTTTGACTTCAGAGCTCTCATTTTTATTTTGAGTCTGGGACTGAGTTAACGAAGGCTTGTCAGAAGTATGAGATGGAAGTGGCACCTCTGACTCTGACTGCTGCTGAAAATCAGGATCTTTATTCCTGCCCAAATCTTGTCTGCTATAGCTTTCTGGATATTCTTCAAAGACACTTCTGTTTGCATCCCAACCTGGAAATCGAGAGAGATATGGTTCTTCTGCGGGATTGTGCCATGTGAATGGTTGTGCAAATTGAGAAAAACTTTCAGGATGTCCATGCAGAGGATAATGAGCCCCAGCATGATTCATATCCATAGGCGGTCGCATCCCAAATAAAGATTGAGGGAATTGGTGGATAGCTGGGTGAAAACCAGGGACTGGAGGCCCATGCTGGAAAGGACCAAACCCATTAGGTAGTGGTGAAGGCCATGAAGAGGGATTATTCCAAGTGTTACCATGCCCTCTAGCAGTATCAACAGTACCACTTCTTCTAGAGCGGCTGTTTGATCTGCGTTCCCTAACCTGGCTCCTAGTATCATCATCAAAGGATCTTTGAGTGGCTATCTCAGATCTGTGAGGTGCCGGATGGAGATGCCCTGGTGATGCACTTTGATAGTTCTCTGTAGCTCGGCCATTTAACAACAACTCATGATGTCTACTATTGCCGTTCTTCACTGAGCCATCAACCGTATCAAGACTATGGGTCAGAGTGCCCCGGATAGGAGCTTGCCGATCAGTCACTGATGGTTGTCTGTCATTAAAATGAATTGGTCGGCCATCAGATCTCAAACTTCTACCATCTTGAGAGGATTCATTGGTACTTGCATCAGTTTTACTGAGACCCTCAACTGATTGAAAATCAGATGTTCGTTTATGTCTTCCAAGAGCAGCACCATGCTCCCTGGGTGAGGATTCTTCTTGTTTTGGGAAATGCCTGAAGTAAACAATAATTTACTAAAATTTCAGATAGTCGCATCCATGCAGTTTGTAACTTCCAACGACTTATAGTTTAACCAGCAGAAAACCTTTCTAATACAGAGAAGAAACTTAGAAGTTCAGTACCAAAATAACATGCAGAAACACTTGATAGAAGTGCCCACAATTACTATAACTACTTTTATGCTTTCACTCAACAGCTCCTTGCTCTGTTAGAAACATGGCAGCGTATACATATCATAAAGAGAAAGTGAAACTGAATTTGACTCGAGTAATCTCTCTTCCAGACACTTGGGGGAAAAAAGCATCCCGAACAAGATAAAGTAGCTCCATCAATCAACTTCATGCACAAATAGTATTATAAAATAAACTATATTATTCTACTTACGGATCAGAGGGAGTACCAATATTTCCATTTACAAGGTTATTATAGTGCAATGTAATGCAGAGAAGAATGTGGTCAACACTGGAGACAAATTACCTGCTTTGCTCCTTCACATGATATGTACTGGATCTAGAAGGGCTCTTCCTCTCAAAATCCCTCCTCCGAGAATCAACCTTCTCATATTCCCGTCTACGGTCTTCACTAGATAGAAATGAGCCTACCTCAGACCTGTGTTTTGTAGTAGCATCTACATGATATTCTTTTGCATTCCTGTGTTCTAGATCACCATTACGAACGCTTTCTTCGTAAGACCGTTTCTTCCCTTTGCTATCATCTCTATACTTAGTGCTCCTCCGATCATCAGCAGATGTATCATCCTCCTTGTCATGAAGTCTATTTTTATTGTATCTGCTTTCTGAGTATTTATGTTCCTCTTTGTAGTGCTTTTCCAAAGATCTGTCTCTAGTGTTGTCCTTTGAGGATCGCATGTCCTTTGATCCACCATCTTGGTTCCTATGATTTCTATAAGTATCATCTCGAGACTTCTCTCTAGAGCTGTTATCAGATCTTCCATTCCTTGGTTTCTCTTCATCTCTAGGCTTCTCTTTGTATCTTTCATCCTTCTGCCTACCCTCTTCTTTAGATCTTTCCTCTTTGTATTTTACATCCCTATGTCTATCTTCATGTCTAGACCTTTCCTCTTTGTACCTTTCATCTCTATGCCTTTCCTCTTCTTTATGCCTATCATCTTTGTATTTGTTATTTTTATGTCTATCCTGAACTTTGGACCTATCATCCTTATATTTTTCTTCTCTATGTTTCTCCACACCTCTAGTCACGTCATCTTTCAATTTTTCATTTGTGTGCTGTTGCTCATCAAATCCATCAACTTTTGCACGAACATCCCTAGAGGTGGTTTGCCTTTCCCTGCTGCCACCTCGTGACTCATCTTTCACAACAGACTGATCCTTTGTTTTCCTGTACCTCCCATTCTTTTCTTGTTCTCCATCATGCAATTCATTTTCGAGTTGAAGATCTGCTAATTAAATGAAAACAATATTATATCAATACAAATTATAGCATAAATGCTTCAGAGATAAACAAATGGTTATAAAGTCCAAGTCAAAACAACCTCACACCAATACTCTCTTTTTGTTTAATATGGTGTTATTACAGTCCTAAGATTATGATCATAATACCACTTGTTTGATTTTTGAGCTATTTAAACATAATGTGTAACCAGGATGTAGGCTCTGTCCTTATGAGAAGGTGTTACGACAGAACATACACAAACAGATCAATGACATGATCTACAAGGCTCGAGAACTGTTGAGAAGATATGATAGTCAGATAGCTTGGTCTGAAAATTGACAATGTTGAATAGATAGCCAATAAGACAACATAAACTATTTCAAGCCACATATTCTACTAATGCATAGAACAAGTCAGAAATAACTTATAGCACTTTGAATCCATCCTGACAACATAGGGAATGGTTCATGTCCAAATAACAATACAAACACAATAGAACAGTTAACAGATTTGAAATTTCAAGAATTAGGAATGAACAAGGATTTGATGTTCAGGAGCATTAGCATCCCACCCTCTCAAATCTTTGAGACCTTTTCTAGTTTTATGATTATCTATCAACACAGGTGTAGATGGTTCTCCAATCAAGTGTAAACAGTGTCTAGTGCTTCATTAACTCTGGTGCACAGCCGCACACAACATACCCACATCTGCACTTCTATGTATTATATAGGAGAACCTAACGCTATCTACACATTAGTATCAGAAAAACTGCATTTTCAGCTTGCATTTAGTATGGGGATTTCTGGTTGAAGTGAAGACTATACCGTTTGGAAATATGCGTAGATAAGCAGGCGCAAACAACAAATACTGAGGTTAACTTCTACTGCATCCTACTATGAAAAAAATAAAACTAGTTGACGAAGTGTAAGACAGGCAACAAATATGAACAGATGAAGTCAAATATCATCATAAGAGGTGTCTCTGCGATAAGTAAATTTAATGGAATGAAATCAAGTAAAAAATCTTCGGTAAAAACATATAAGATATCAGTTTCTAGTTTAGTAACTGCAGCATTATTGGTTTATCCTTCTATTTTTAACAAGAACTATGCAATTGACAGGTGTTCATGTTCCATGATCTATATGATGCTTTTGTCAGTATAGCAAGTGATACTTTATCATGAATATCTACCGACAAAGTTTAAGTACGTAGGGCAGGGTGAAAAATACATACCATCAGTTTCATTATACTTATTCCTCGCTTGATCGCTGTCCAAATCTCGTGTTTTCACCTCTTTGTTTCTTGTCATAGCTTTCAACGAGGCATCATGCCTGCCCCCATTCTCCTTTTCATGATTCCTATCCTTCACCATCTTATACTGCTGATCCATACCGTCTTCCTTGAGCACCATCACTTGCTTGCTTTCTTTCGACTTATGTGCCTCAAGATCCATCCCCTTCTCCTTCACTCGGTGATGCTCGCCCGCACTATGTTCCTCCAATAACAACGTCCCTTTATCTGGCTTCCTCCTGCTAACCTCTTCAGACCTATCAGATTCCTTGGACTTCCTTGCAGACTTCCCCTTGCCATCACCATCTGAACTCCTCGACTTCTTCGAGTCATGGTAATCACGCCTCTCGTCTTCCCCGCCGCCGCTCCACCTTTCATCCCCAGTGGCAGCCTCCTGCTCCCCTCTGCTCTTCCTCTTCTTCTGCCCCTCCACCGACGAACCAGATGCCTCGGCTGCATTGGGAACCTTTTTCACTGCCGAGGACTGCCGCTTCTCGCGCTCCTCGGGGTCTCTCGTAGACCCCTTCCTGCCCTCCTGCTCCCGTGGCCGCGGCTCCTCGTCGGAGTCCGACCTGTCCCGCTCCTCCCGGCCGTGCTTGCGGGACCTGCGGCGCGTGCTCCTCGGCATGGTGGCTCCCAAACCTCAATCCCACTGCCAAAGGTCCACCAGAACCGCACCGACTCGAAACCCTGGTCTCCCCTAAATCCTCAGCAGCAGAGTCCTGCAACCTCCACGGGGCTGAACCTCCAGCAGACCGGATACAAATCCACCAGAACTAGTCGCCTCGCCGCAGGAACCGCCCAGAACACTCCCAAGCATATACAAACCAACGGAAGCAAGAACTTCGCAGGGGCTCGAGTCCGGCGGCGGGGATCGGCTTTTACGAGGAGCGGCGGCGAAGCGAACTACCGCAGGATTCGGATGCGTGCCGGTGGTGGGAGGCTTGCATGGATCGAATCGGAATCGAATCGAATGGAATACGAGCAGCGGCCGGATAGCGGAGGAAGGGATTGGGAATTGGAGGAGGGGAACGCTGAGGGGCGAGACGAGACGCGATCGCGGATTTTTGGGGGGATTTAATCTATTTTTTTCTCTCGAAGATTTTAATTGTTTCCGGTTCGGTGTCGCCTGCGTGACGGAAATACCCATCGTGCGGTTGCGTCGGCTGAGGCGTGGGTGGCGGTTGATGTGAGACACGGTTCAGGGTAGCACGGTAATTTCGTGGTTGAACTCCACATGCCAGCTTGTTTGTTTCCTTTTCAGTTTTATAATTAACTCCCAGGTTAGATTTCTCGAACACACACGCAAGATACAGGCACAGTATATCGTAAAGGCTCAATCTTTATTCTTTGATTTTTATCGAAATTATTTAATATGTTACTCAAGCTTCACCTCATCTTTTTCAAATAAGAGGCTCACAAGCAAGTAGAAGTAGTGCCTTCCATTTATTACATGTCATTTGAGCGCATATGATGCATATCCTAACATTATTATGACCCGCTAGAACCTTACAAGTGTGACTTGCTCGTGAAATAGCATTTTTTGCCCTTGAATATGACTTAAGTGAATGAGAGAGGGGAGACCGGATTGTTAGAACCGACAGGTGGGGTCACATTCGTTGGATTTGACCTCCTTACAAGGTTGTTTTGGCATATCTGTACTATTTTTACCCTATTGTCAACATCAGGTTATATTTTAAGTATTCTCGCCGTGGACTTCTATTTTATTTTGTTGGTATGTTATGTGTTGAAGTGAAAGATGGAACTAAATTGTAATAAATACTCAACACCATTTCAAGTTAACCAAACTCAATACTATACCACTCCACGTGATTGAAGATGCAAAAGTATAAACTCGAACAAAGTAAAATTATTGGAAGGCGTGCCCGGTCTTCCTTTCCACTACCACCATGCAATGTTAGAAGGGTGTCGCCCGACCTTCTCAACCGGTTGGGCGCCAAGTGGCACGCCTCGAACTCCCATTTGTTGGCCTCTAATGTGGCGTTTCTTGGGCGGAGAGGCTACGTGTTGATCTGATTAATCTTCCCTTCCCATACTTTGTACATTGTCCAAAGCTGCTTGAACCTCTATCGGAGTGAGCGAAGATGACTACAAGAAGGGGTGGCGATGGACGAAGAATGGGTACAAGTAGAGGATACCATGTGGGATTTCCAATTTCCCTTTGCCTCCCGTCCTATGTTTCTCGGTTAGACTTCCCTTCTCCCCTCATGTTGGCTCATACCGCTCCCTTTGTCCATTTTTGGCTTGGCTGCCTTGGCAAGTCATAGTGAGTTCAACGACATTATTGTTTCTTGCCCGATATCTCGGTGGACGGAGAAGGCAAACAAATATGGGTAAGCCAAGAGAGCGGGCCTATTGGAGACAAAAGAGGTAGCCGAACCAAAATTTTGAGGGGATTGTGGAAATAGGCGAATGAGAGGCAACTGACTTGGAGGTGACGCAACGACATTTCTATGAGAGGCATGTGACAAAGAACCATTGGAAAGTGGAGAGAGGGGGAATCTTGGCGAGGCGTGTGTCAAAGCGATGTTGCAAAGTGGGAAGAGGGGGAGTTTAGCTTCTTCGAGTTGGAAACCGGAGAAGTGGACAAAATCAAGAGTAAATGAATGCGTAGTCGAATGTCAATCACAATACCAACTAACAAACAGTATGAGAGAGTTACTTGCTCGGTGTCGGTAGGCTAGTCTTATGAATATGCTATTTCGAGGACCAAACAAAGCAGCTTTAGAGCATCTCCAGTCGGGGCGCCCAAATGGCCGCCCAAAGGCCATTGGGGCGTGCCAGACACATTTTCCCCCCCACTCGCGCCGCCCAAATCTGATTTCGGTCCGGCGTGGCCCAGTTTTGTGTCCGACATGCCCAGCCCACGCCCTCAACTTGGGAGGCTTGAGGCGGCCCCGGACACTACGAAACGGCCGCCTCCGACGCGCGGGCCACGCCTGGCAGTGAGACACGAAGCGGCGGTCGTCGTCAAAGGCGCGTGACGCCTCGGTTTCACTGCCCGGCGCAGACGCCCAGCGAGCCGGCGCGCAGGCGCCAGTGATGAGCCGTCGCGTCGCCTCCCTCGCCGGAGTGAATGCGGCGCGCCTTTTCGAGAACCACGGCGTTAATGCCCACCGCTCTCCGGCGACAATAAAAAGGCCGCCCCCCGCGCTCACTCGCCACTCCTCTCTCCTCTCTTCCTCCGCCACCCCCCTTCTACACCGCACGCCACCGCACGAGATGGCCGGCAACTGGCGACGCAACGGAGGCGCGGCGGCGAACGGCTTCGGGCCGCGCACCCTCCTCTAGGCTGAGTCCGAGGCGCTGCGGGAGAACGGCTACCCCGTGCCTCCCGACATGCGCGTCGGAGAACGGTTCGCCATCAGCGTCCACGGCATCCCGGTGCCGCGGCCGCTCACGAGGACGAAGCGAGACTTCTACGCCGCGCAGATCGCCCACTATTGGAACGATCTGACGCCGGAGCAGCGCTGGAACCCGGAGGACCCGGGCAACGCCCCCCGCTACGAGGAGGGGTTCCAGCGCGCCTTCGACGATGAGATGAACCGCTGGGACGGCCTCGGCCCGGTGCCCAGGGACAAGAACGTCCTCGGGCGTGAGGCGTTCTGGAGCGTGCCTCACCGCACGCTCCCTGCCGTCATGGAGCACATCGCCAACGGCGGCTCCATCCTAGAGTGGTCGGCGGCGGCGCATGTCCCGCCTCTGCCTCAGGCGCCACGAGCCAACAGGTGGGCGTCGCCAGGCAACAGGTGGGCACCGCGGGCGTCGCCTCCTTCCTCGCGCTCGACGGCATCCTCCTCGTCGCGCTCTTCCTCCTCCCGCTCCCGCGCCGCCGGGCTGCTGACGCCGAAGCTGGAGCCGATGAAGATCAAGGCGGAGGCGGGGACGTTGCAGGCGGCGTCGCTCTACGCCGAGCTGAAGGCGGCGCAAGAGGCTCACGACGAGGAAGAGCTCCTCCGGCAGGCGGAGGCCGCGTCCCTCAACGACGTGCCACCCATGGACGCGCAGACAGCCTGCGCCTGGTCGGCGTACATGCACGCCCAGGAAACTGGCGTGCCCTTCGTCGACCTCACCGGCGACGCACCCGGCCCTAACCGCGTCAAGAAGGAGGACGACGACGGCGCAGGAACCAGCGGCGTGAAGAAAGAGGAGGACGACCCCTACTGGCCCTTCGACCGCCGCTACCAGTAGATTTAAGTTTACTTTAGGTTTAAATTTCGTTCAAATATGTAAAATTTCCTAAAATTTGAATAAAATCCGGCGAAATTTGCATTTAAATTATTTTGTTTGGCCGGCACGAGTGAGGAGCGACGACGCCCAAATACACCAGATTTTCCGGACAGCATCCAAAGGATCTATTCGGAAGACCTTTGGGCGACCATTTGAGCGCCCCAAGATGCTCAGATGGTTAACTCGTGAATCGGTGTGATCTGCACGATGTGCGCAAGACAGGAGTACCCACGACCTTCAGTTCTTGCATCTGCAGACACATCTTCTCAGCCGTCAGATCTCCGAGGAGCCAAACGGACGGCCAGGATATCGCGTAAGCATCCCTGTCTTCCCAACTCGATTGAGAATCGATCCCCAAACGTGAAACAGAAAAACCGATCGAAGCAATAATGGACGCCCTCACCCGTCTCCACCGCTCGCTCGCCGGCGGCGATGACGAAGAGCGGCAAGAGGACGACCTTCTCGGCGACACCGAAGACCTCTGCTCGCTGTCCCCCCTCCAGGTCAGGCACGCCCCTCCGAATACCCTCGGACGCAGCAGCTGTTTCCTGGTCCGCGTCGATCTGAAATGTTCTGCTTGTTTTGCCTGGTTCAGCGGGTCTACAGCTTCGCGGCTTGCTTGGCCGCTGGACTCGTCCTCATGATGCTGGTACGTGGCTGTAATTTCCGCCCACAGTTTGTTGTTCGTACCATTTTTTGCTGTAGTTGCTAGTTGACTGCAGGTGAATGATTAGCCATGTAGGCTATGCTGACGCTATTTTCATCAATTGGATCCTATACATGAAGGATTAGAAACCATCATAAGACTTATGATTACTGTGTTATTTTCAGCAGTAGCTGATGCTATTCCTTCCAAATATCAAATACTATGTCATTTGACATTTTGGGCTTGGCAAAACTAAGCCTGAAGTATTGGGTCAGATCTGACGAGTAAATGCCCATTTCAGCATTAAGAACTTTAGGTTATCCAACATAGTGATTTCTTTGCTAGTTTTGTTCTTTTCAGCAAGAACATACGCCACGTTTTATTATGCCGGTGCTGGAGACCTGTCTTAGTTGCAGTTAAGGTTTTAGATGCCATGCTTATGTGAAGTTTGTTCTGATTTGATCTTGTATGCCAGAGAGAACTGTTGATCGACCTAAAATGCCACGAGAGTGAAGAAATTTTATCATTAAGCTCTAACCTTATAGCACAACTTGCTGGCAATTCTGAACTATTTAACAGAAGATAATTTTAGTAAATGAAACATGTTTGGCTGTAAATTCTTCATGTGATGCACGGCTTACTTCTTCGCTTTCTTGTGCAGTCGCTTATTGTTTTCGCCAGACCTATCAAATTCGCCATCATGTTTACATTTGGCAACATAATGGCAGTTGGAAGGTGATTACACACATTTTTTACTTTCATGTTTTTTCGTTTTAGATTTGTACTGTTCTAGTCTTCCATATATCTTTGTTGCTATTTATGGCAGTTGGAAGTGTGAATAATAAGATCCTATCAAATGCCAGGTTGATATGTATGTTCAGATCGTGCATTAGCTCTGATAACTTCGTCCATGTATATTTGCAATATGTTGATTTGAACCTTTGTTTGGCAGCACAGTCTTCGTAATGGGGCCAAATAAACAACTGAGGATGATGTTTGACCCAGTTCGCGTTTATGCTACAGCTATTTATGGTGGATGTGTTATTTTTGCTCTAATTTTTGCTCTTTTGGTTAGTAATCTCGCTATGTTCATTTTATGTCATTATTCCTGTAAATAAATTACCTAGTTTAATGGAAAAATATCCAAAGTCGACAGATAACCATGAATTCTGATTGTGATTTGTGTGCAGCTTCATGTCAAGTTGCTAACATTGATTGCAATCATATGTGAGATCTGCGCCCTCTTTTGGTAAGTTGCTTTTCCTCCAAATAGCCTTCAGTGACTTACTCGACTTGTTAATCATTAAAGTATTAAATCATCACATTATAATACCGACACCACAAAGTTGCAACCATATACGTTAACTAAATTGGGGTATACTTGCTTGTTTTGCATATAGAAAAGTAAATGAAGCTTGTGTTATGTGATTATTACTGTGCTTAGTGAGGCGCGGTCTAGAATGTTATACTGCAGCATGCACTAGATAATCCCAACACTTGCCAATTTTTTTTCATTTTCATTTCTGTGTTTATTGAAACCGCAACTTCGCTAGCATATTAAATGGAGCCAGTTAATTATCCACAGTCGTTAGATCCTTGAAGTGCTATCCTGTACTGCCTGTCCTTTTAGAGGACCATTAGCAATGCTGAGAACCGAGATAAGCTTGTATACTATCAAGATGATAGAAAATTGTTACGCCCCCTTGTATTTTTAGGAACCGATTTCAGGTTTTCCTCTGAGTATTGCTTGTGCTATGTACACCGAGTTATGTAAGTCATTGTCTATGTTAGCACGTTCACTTCCAGCGATGTTAAATTCTTGAAAAAGCAATACCTGGAATACTAAATAGAGCACCACCTCTAACTTGGTGGGAGCGCAGATACATCAGTGGATAATATTCACCCAGTCTTTGATGTACGCTGTAATACATGGGGCTTGACTTTATGTCTTTTTGACATACAAGTACACAACTGCAAATAGCACATGCCCAAAAAGCAAAAAAGTAACGATGTTAGGTTAGTAGCCGGTAACCGTGAGTGGTCATAGCATCATTCCTGTAGAAACGGTTCCATGGAAAAATGTCTCTGAAGCGCTGCAGTTTCGTCAGTCTTAAGTGGCACGTGCAAACCTGGAGTAAGCAATGCCCGGCTATTTGCTCCTTAGGGCTTTGGAAAACTGCTATATTTGAATATAGAACTTAATTTGACCGTGCAAACTTGGATATTGTTTAAAACATTCAGTGTCAGCATTTAACTCTTTTTTCTCGTTAGCGGACTCCAAATTTTACATAGTGTATATAGCATGTGGTGAAACTAGATCGTTAGCGGACTCCAAATTTTACATAGTGTATATAGTATGTGGTGAAACTAGATGGCAGTTATTTGGACACTGTAAAAGCTCCAACTATGGAAACGATGTGCTGATTGTATCTCAATTTCCTGCTCTTTCCCTTTACAATCAACTGACAGAATTACCTAGTTTTTTAGAAGAAAGAATTACCTGACCTTCTTTTTCCACAACAGGTATAGCTTGAGCTACATCCCTTTTGCTCGGCGAATCGTTTCCGACCTGATGGTGAAGCTCTGCGACACTGAACTATGATCCTACACTGGTCATTGCCAACATGCCTGGGCACCCGAAATCAGAGACCTGTTCATCACCACCGCTCCAGCAGTGCAAGTCTGTCACCCATTTCCCTTTGTTGATGAATGATGAACGGATCAATCTGTATTTTATTGTGAGTATAAATGCTACTCCAGTCAGCTTTTATCTGTGCAGCTCACAACCGCTGAAATCCTTGATTCCATTGTTTTCTTTATACTCAGAAGATTCTGTGTAAATTTGTTGCTGCAAAACTCAGCTAAACGGCATATATCCATTCTGACATTCTTTGCTCTGGACGAGTTATTCCTGTACTAGGCTCAGCTGAGCGGCATATATCCATTTTGACATTTTCTGCAGTTATTAATCCTGCACCTTTTGTTCCTCTCTTGCAGAAGAAAATATATACCACTCCCTGTTCGAGCGTGCCAGCTAATTCTGGAACGCAGATCATCACTGGCTGGCGTGTGGGGTCCACCAGAATGGGGCCCCGGTGGCCCTACGTTGCAGTGAGACAGTGCCATGCCACGCGAGCTGCGAAGAATACCGAAACTACCCTTTGCAGGCGCAGCTCAGCCCTGCCTCAGTCCTTCCAACCAAATTCAAATTTCGAAACCCATGTCGCTCGCTCGCCTCCGCCTATAATATCCGTCCCTCCTTCGCCCGCACGCACGCAGGCAGCACACGGCACCTCCGCCTACATGGGCAAGGCCTTCTCCTCTCTTCTGCGCCGCCCACCGCCGACGCCGAGCGAGGGGAGGGCCATGGAGCTGAGGAAGAACCCGAGGAAGCGGCCGCTCGACCCCGGCTTCGTCTCCTCGCCCCCGCGCACGCCGCCGCCGCCGCCCAGGAACAAGCGGCCGCGGAAGCAGCAGGGCCCCGCGGCGGAGGAGGAGATCAAGCCGCCGCCGCCGCCGAGCAGGAGGGCCACGTGCTGGAGCGGGAGCATCGGGAGCCCCGTCGTCGGGCTCCAGCCTTCCAGGTGCTGCTGGCTCGCGGTCGCGGCGCCCGTCTCGCGCGTCTCCTTCGTCCCTCGCTCCCGCGTCCCCTTCAACTGGTACGTGTGCTGTTCCCTGGCCTCTCTCTCTCGCTGTGTGTCCGCGTGGATTCGAAAATTCCCGTGGTGGTGGCGGATTCGTTGGGCTGCGGGGCTGCTGCGCTTCGAGTTCGTAGTTTGAATCCTCTGGTTCACGACGTGTGCTGTGCTGGGACGTGGTGTTTCCTCCGAGGGAGCGAATTGGTTTGAACATTTTGTGTGATGCTTGATGAATCGGTGGGAGTCGCCTTGCAATTTCGGCTACTGAGTTGCGTGCTGTATTTACTTTGAATTTTACTGCCGTGAATCGAGCTTGGTATCGAAGAGATCGTAACTGAACCCAGTCTGCATTTGGTGTCGCTGTTTGAGTATTCTGCATGTGGTATAGATCGAAGCGTTGGCATTATTCGAATTTTGTTGCGTTGGATGTGATTGTTTTGGAACCCCTTTCAGATTCTCTACTGAGTGTTTCCAATTAGAAACGTAGAATCGCCTACCCATACCTGCATGTGTTTTGAAGTGATCCGTGCACGGATCTGTTGATGGTTTTGAAGCAATAAGAGCTCCAATTGGTCCGAGTTGCCATGCTTGCTGTTTGTAATCGCAGGTTACATGGCTGACAGGGTGAGCTGGTGTCACATTTTGTCTGAATTCAAATTTGCTAGAGTGAAGTTTTGTTAACCAACAGCTACTGCCTGCAATTTGCTTTGAATTACTTGTGATTCTGATGCTTCAGCGAGTTAAAACGTCTAGGGAGTCTACTATTTGATATAATACTGGGATCTGGACAGTGGTTTCCTGCTTTGCATCCTAATTCAGGAATCCATTATCTACTCGTTCTGGCATTTGTGCTGTACTCTCATCCACATTTGAATGCCTTAGTTTCAGCACTGAATTCAACTTCGAGGTTTGAAATCTGAAGCTATTAGTATGTTGTTGGTGCAGGTATGAGCCGGACATGTGGACAGAGGTAGCCAAGTACCTGCACGGCACTGACCTGGTGCACCTCGGCATCACCTGCCACTGGTTCCGCCGCCTCATCTTCGGCGACGACTCGATCTGGGGCTACGCCTTCTTCCGCGACCTCTCGCTCCGCCTGGAGGATCGGATGCTCCTCAAGCTCATCGTTCCCCGCCCGTTCCACCGCTCCTGGCGCCTCCTCTATGCCAACGCCTTCAGTAAGCACCAAGCCTTCAGTGTACTCCTCCCTTCCCCCACTGACAACAGTCCCACTTACTGACACACGTGCTCCTCTGTTTCTTTCAGACAACACCCACGCGTACTGCCTCCGCCAGCCCGAGAAGCACATCGGTACGCACAGCGCGGCAACGCCCCAGAAGTTCTTGCCCAGCCTGTTTCTTCGCCATTGCCGTTTACTCCTGCGATGTATATACCTGACGCTTGGTGTGGTGCAGAGTGGTTTCGCATTGGCGGATTCCTGATGGACACGTCGAGGATGCTGCTGACGGCGACGCTGGCACTGCCAGGAGGGGTGCCGGCTGCGTACGAGAGCGAGCCATTCGTCATCAGCCTGACTGGGGCCTGCTTGCTCACCAGTGTCCGCCCTGGCATCTGGATCGCTGGTACGTGCATATCCCGTGCTGCTCTTCTTGCCCATTCTGGCACTTGCTGAACTGTTTGGTGTTCCTCATTCTTCCTTGGTCTTTCTGGAATGCTGCAGACATGAACATGGTGCGATGCCCCGTGTGCAACATCAACACGTGCGAAGGTGATCCTCGCTTGGAGGTTGTTCTTGGTCCTGCCATTATGGTGCTGGTTACTGGATTTAGTTAGGATTGGAACAACTTGTGGTACAGGGACGATGCAGGTTCTGGAGGCCTGGCACTGCGAGCTGTACCTGGAGAAGAATTTCAGGGATGGGACCTGGGAGTACAAGGACATCGGCAGTTACTTCAGCGAAGGGCCGCTGGATACCGCTGGAGCTGCCATCTTCAACCGCGACCACATCAATACCCCACACACCGGCAGTTCGTTCCTGAACCATTCCAGCACTTCGTTACTCACTTGTACATGATTGTCTGACATGAGGATGGCACTCACGCTGACTGTGACATTGATTGTGCAGATATACTGGATGCCAAGTCGTGGATCCGTGAACGCACCAACCTGCTGCCAAGGGCACGCTTCACCCCGATCGCTGTCGCCCTCAACAGCAACCTGAAACCCACCCATGGTATGTCTAGTTCTGGCAAGAGCATGAGCTGAAGCAAAGCATTTTGATCTGGCTGGAGTCTAGTTCTGACATGAACCTTTGCTATGCCATATAGTATCTGCCATGACAGGGTTGCTGTCGAAGTTCAAGGTGATGCGGGACCCAAGGAACGGGGAGATCGTGTCTGCCAGGATCACACAGCAGCTCACATGATCGTGCTTGGTTTGTTTTATGGCTGGGTTCCTTTGATTCTGCATGGTGGAATGTGTTAATGCGTAGCTAGTTTGCTTTTGATACTAGTGCTGACAGGGATAGTCACAAAGGGGGAACACAAGTACAGTAGAGTAGGTAAATTGGCCTCTACACTTCAGAAAATGAAAATAGGAAAGTGCACAAATGGAGCAGGCTCTCTGTTGTTTGTTTTATCGAGCTGTGTTTTATGTAAGAACTTGCATAATCTTTGGAGAATATATATTATATATAGCATCCTGTCTATTTTTCCAGCTTAACATTGTTCGTTCTGGGCTTACTCTGCTTGCTTGGTTAACTGCTTCTCGATCTGTCTTGTGCATAATAGACTGTTGTAAACCATTAGAGTTCTTCAGGCATGGGTAACACCAGGCACTGATGGACTTTAGATGCTAGTTCTTTCTAGCTTTTCCATGCACTATTAGATCATTGTGAGATATTTTCTGTTCTGCATAAATACTAGTGTGAAACTGATGCGCTAGGTGAAACATCTGTAGATGTCAGTGCTTAGTAAGCGTGAGTAAGTTACAGGTTGCAGGAGTAGCTATCTGAGATGCAGTAGGGAGGGAGTCACTGATTATTGTTGCTGTCAATCCTTGGTTACGCAGTTTTAAACAAACCCCAGTTCAAAACCTTGGCATCCCTCCTTGTTAGCAAATGCAGGTGTGAGTGTCATGTGTGAATGTGTGTCCTTGTAATCCAAAGAAAGAGATACTCCGAAAACTAAGAGAAGTTGAAACACTAGGGGGAGAAAAGTGTGGGCTCTTGCAACATGTTTTTTTACCACTTTGCAACATGTTACAACATCATTAGGAAATACCATGATATCTTGCTCCGCTAGATCATATAATGCAAACATATACCACATAATTTCGAAAAACAAACTCGCGCCACGATTTCCACAATCATAGACCAGTTCTTATGTACAGAAGCATATATCATACGAGTTCATACAAAAGCACGTGCAAAAAATTTAGCTAAGAACCTACATGGTGAGTAAAGGATTCCTCCATGGTGCATGTTAAGAACCTGCAGACAACTTATTACAATAATAAGATAGGCAAATGAAAAACAACAAACCAAAAGCTCTTATCTCCCCACACAGTGGTAGAAAATATATAGCTTGATACATATAAGTGCAAAAGTTTTTTTTTTTGAAACGTAATAAGTGCAAAAGTTGTTGTAGCTAGTTTTAAAATAAGAGTTATCGAACCACAAGGAGCTGAAGAAATGGTCGCTTGTTTCTCCTTTGGTTATCCAAGAATTGTACATGCAAGTTAGTCTGATCCAAAGCAAGCAAGTGTGTGGAAAATGTGTTGTTTGTGTAGTTGTATATCATAAAGTGGGAGACAATGTGAACAATGACATAGTAAGCAAACAGTGATGGTTATGAATATTGCAATAAGGCTAAAAGCATTCTCAGAAAGTGTTGGTTGCACACCAGTACCATATCCATTATCTATCGTGGCCGAGCTGAGTATCTAGCTTACTGGATTATACGGCATCCGCTAGAGATGCTCTTACCTACCAAGTTTGTTATTCTAGAAGTTTCAACAAATAAACTTTCTAATCATATACTAGAAATTGTTTTTAATGTGTTTAGGTCTTAAGTTTAGACATATATATATCATGATTATGTATACAGTATATAGTTCATGTCGTTGTATATATTAAATCAAGAGGAAACTACTTTATAGTTTATATAGTTGTAAAAAAAAAGTCACTGGAATCATCGGTTAGAAAATACAATTTAAACTCTTAAGAACCACAAGTTTCTTTGATGTTATACACTACAATCGCATAAAAAAGAACAGTGCAACTCACATTAACAACATATGTATGGATTTAAATATTCTAAATATGTAATACAAAATCATAATCATTAATTTAGTAGCATAATAATTTAAAGGGGTATAAAAGTTCAGTACAAATTGTGATTGTTTAACTCATATATTCATAATCATGTCGTCGTAACTCGTAAGAATGAGAGAGCCGAGTAATGGTAAAGTGGTTCTTGTTCTTGAAGGTGGGTACAATCTACTAGTTTTAGCGAATTATGCAGCGGCTAGTGTGTGGTTGCTTACCATCGACTTTGAGTCTCTCCTGAAAGATAACAGTGTTGATCCTCCCAAGTCCAAAAAGGATATTGTCAAGCTTTAGAAGCTCCCCTCGAGATACTAGGAGGTCTTCCAGAAGACTATCGAGTTAGTTGTGCTTTCTGAGGATAAAAATGGTGTCACGCTGTTGTGGGAGGATATTAGTTTCTTCAAGCATGTTGTAGACTTCGTTTTACTTTGTAGTTTATGCCTTGTTTTGGTCGTTTCTGCATCTCTGATTGTTTGCTGGTTGAGGATTATTTATGTGTTGTATATGGAGATTGTGTTTGTCATGTATGAATGGACCGAGCTATTACTATATTTTTTGCTAGATCTTTAGTGTGTAGTATCTCTATTCATATTTCAGATGAAACAAAATGATTGAGACTGGCTAATGAAGAATCATGTTGGTTATAGATTTTATTGCATCTTGTTATTTTCTGCACCATTTACTATTTTATATCTTGTTCCTATGTTTGCAGTATAGCTTACTCATGCCGCTTTAAAATTTGCAGTGAGGAATATGTCCTCTAATTCATTGTTCCTTTATCCCTTCCTATTTTCTTAATACCTCCAGATATACACAATCTAAAAAGTAACTATCCTGACAAGCTTGGGTAAAAAAAAAAATACTTGGATTTCATGGGTTCATTAATCCTTCGTTTCAAGCCTTAAGAAAGCGGTTGTTTTTTCCTAATGACCTTATTTCGAGAATCAACTTATCGACAAATCCGTAGCCCAGGTTATTCGCTGTCTCCCTCTCGCCAAACTGGGATGAATCTTCTCATGCAGCTTTTTGATTAATAAGGGCGCAGCGAAGCCAATTTCCATCAAGGCAAGGGGGTAAATAGGGGGAAAGAGGAGTTGTCACGGTAGAAAAGAGAAATGACTATAGCTAACTAAACTGCATAAAGGACTTGTAATTGAGCATTAATGCTAACCAACGTTATGCCACAAGTGTTGCAACAGCTTTTCTTCAAAGAAATCTTATACTGGTTGTGTAAAGTCTGCTTGCATCATTCAACAAAGTGTTTTTGGGACTTAACACAAAACAATGGCCAACTCAAGCTTCCTTGTTCAACCATTTCTACCTTCAGAATACAACTCACAAAATTATAGCATGGAAGAAATAAATGGTAGAAGAAAGTTCTCCAGTGTTGTATCCACAAGACAACATATGATAATACTATCCTTGGAACTGATGCACTTCCTTTGTTGAACAATCTCACTAAATATAAACCAGCTTTTTTACTTCTCGACACAGGCCAGGTGTGGTTTACAATTCTTCTAGCCCACTAACATGCATACAGGGATGGCACTAACATTGCATCCAACATTCCAACTACCACAGTAGGATGCAGAGCCAATAGCGTCGCAAAAGTTAGGTATGCTTCAGTTGCCCACATAGCACAAATGGAGCATCGTAAATATCCATACTTTATTTTGCCACTTACCGGCACAACGTGATCTTGTGGTTGCCTCAGCCCAGCTCCATTAGATGCCTCAGGTTTAATAAGATATTAACAACAAGATCTCGAATCAAGGCCATTCTTAGCTTTCATAAGTTTCAACAGAAATTTCAGCAAGCCATTCGTATGCTTCTTCACAGTCCATTTTCCATAGCTTTATCGAGGCCATTCTTTGTATAACTATAACTAGTCGCATCCATATGTTTTCTAAGTTCTGCTTTTCCAAATGCTTTCATAGCACAACAGGATATACCTGTGGGGCTTCTTCCCAGTGGCTCTACTTCTTCAAATGCAAATTATCCTGCTACTGGTTGACAGAGGAATTCTTAACTCTGGAATTTTCATAGTAACAGAACCTCAAAATCAGAACATGTGCTGATTATAACAATATCATCACAATGTGATTCATCATCAGGCTATGCTGCCATACTGCCACTTTCATCACCGTTCTACAAATATAGTGTCAAACTGAATTGTTATTCAATAGGAAAGCATGCATTGAACCAACACAATTTCTCTTCCATAAGCCCATAACCAAGAGATTACTTACTCTACCCACACACCACTTCGCAAATCTACCTGCACTGAAATTTGTCAGCCCCTGAGCTCCTGGCCCTGCCTGCACTGAAATTTGGCAGCCTAAAAGAAAAATAAGAAACGAAATACGAGTCTAACTAGCTTATTAATTTTAGAAAATGACGTACAGTTTGCTGGCTTGTTGCGCTATATCACCAGACAAATATTGCAAAAGAGTAGAGCACATATAGGGTGTTCCTAGGTAATATATAAGACCAAGCCATGCTATCCAAGACTGGGATACAACTAAATCAAGGGCTCCTGAATACGGAGCTCCACATATGGAGTTGGAACTTATGGCTTGACTCTTCGTGTTCCTAGACTAGCAGTCTAGCAAGAACCATGCTTACAACTAACAAGACGAACATATTCAAATGAAGGTCAACAAAAAGAAATAGAAAAACCCAAATTAAATAGTCATACTCAGACTTAAGCACGACAGATACAAATGGTAGCCAAACCAGAAAACGAAACATATAAATCAAAAAAGTACTCCTAATAATCTTGTACCGAACGTATTACACTAGGTGGGTAAGACTATCAAGCGATGATGCCAATTATGTACATACAAATTCAATATCACAAAGAATGTTAAAAATAAAGCATTCAAGAAGAAAATTGGCTCTGCATCATCCCCACTTCCTTACTGCCAACTGATTAGTACAACTCCCCAGTGATGTAGTTTTGATAAAGGTCCACCATATCCAAGAAAATTAACTCAGGAGAGACGACTTGCTGAAGTGCAACTCACATCTCAGATTACATAGCAGCCTGTTTGGCATATGTAGAGAAATCGGAATTGCACAAACACCTTGCTGCACAGATGAATAAGAAAAGGTAGCAGTATATAATCTTATATCCTCCAACCGAAGTAGATTTTGTAGCAGAATATACAAAATCTATTGGTTCAACATCACCTCCTGACAAGATCATGTGCACACTACGCCTTTGCTTTTCATGACTAAACTCCTCTTCACACTAGACTAGTTAGCTAGATGCTTACAAATCTGAATACATGGCTGGTGGATTCAATACGCAAATTAAGCAGGATTCATAACTCTAGCTGGACACATAAACCAGATGGGATAAAGAGCGGCATAAACCAATGTTGGTAAATCATCAATCTTTGACAGTAGTGGCCAAAGACAGACAGTGAATGAGAGTATGCGGCCGTGGCACCGAGCTGCATGGGAGTTTCACTCTTCCAGATGTGAGATGATATGCTCCAGCTGTTAACATCACTCTCTCACGAAGGTCAAAACTCAAGTAGATGGTGTCAGCCCTCAAGGAGCCGGAGGAGAAAACGCCTAGAGACACTGAAAGAGAGCAATACAAGCCCATGAACACGGCACGCCCTGCGCTGCCGCCACCCAAGCTCTTGACCAGGTATAGTGTACTGTTTTCCAAATCCACTCGGTAAGTGTCGTAGCTCCTCCCTGATTTATTCCGCGCTGTCAACCGTCGGTTCCGACGATGTACCAGCATCAGCTCCCCGCCATTGTTCACGAGATGCACACTATCCGCGGCTGGGGAGACATGCATACTCAGTTTGGCAGCCACCCTAAGCTGTGGTGGCTTATCTGCTGCACCCATTTCGAGCACCATGACACCACTGAGGTTAACGCAGTACAAGCGGCATGCAAACATTACAGGTGCTTCTTTCATCTCACGACGGTATGTTAGCAAATTCCAGGAGTCATCGCCGGGCTTGGCCATGCCAATAATGCCAAGCCTGTCGAAGCAGAGCACCACTGTTGAATCATCATTGGCAATACTGGAGCCCCAGGCTGTGAATTGCCCAATGAAATACTCCCCCCGTTTCAAATTAATTGACTTCCATTTGTTCACACATGGATGTATCTAGACATGTTACACGTATAGATACATCCACATGTGGACAAATGGAAGTCAATTAATTTGGAACGAAGGGAGTAGATACTAAGCTCGGAAAGCTTGTCGTGATGATGCGGAGGCATCAGTGTGGTGAGCGGCGGGAGCTCGGTGAGATGGCGGGTGAGTGGGTTGAGCAGGTGGACGGTGGCACGCTGCGTCCTGTGGAGCAGGACGAGGAGCCCCTCGGGGCTTACGGCGAGCAGCAGGTTGTCTCGGAGCTCCGGGACGTCGACCTGGACGCACTCGCCGGTGGACGTGTTGAGGAAGGAGCGGCGGTACGGCGTGGCAAGTTGGTCGCGGAGCATGGTCCACCGATGGGGATGGAACCGGCGATCCAAGCTGCCGTGCGAGCGCGGTTCGGTGGAACACTGTCGCCATGGCCGGCACACGGCACAGAAGCGGAGGTAGTCGGCTACGTCGTAGGCGAGGACGCGCTCGGCGATCAGCCCTGCCGGTCCGTCGCTAAGATTAGCCCAGTCTCTCCTGCGACGGCATGGCACATCGACAAATCAGATCGGTCCGAGTCGTAACGAAATCGTGAATTCCTGACGTTTTGACGTACCAGTAGCTGTTGGTGTTAGGAGGAGAAGAGGTTCGTGCGCGCTTCGCTCCCCAGCTCGAGGAGGAGGTGCAAGGTCGGAGGGCAGGACTTATTTTTGGCCTCGCTCTCTTCTTGGCTGGGGAGCGGGTCTGAGCGGAGGAAGAAGAAGAGGTCGTCGTCTTTGGCCGCCGGACAACATGAGATCGGGCGGCTTCCATTACGGCTGCGAGCCGTACTACGTCTTGTCCTGCAAGCCCAGGTGTATAAAGGTACTGAACTAATTCGAGTCCGACTGCAAGTCTAGCTCCGCTTGCGCGAAAATGCAACTCCACTCCTCAGAGCGCACCCACCTATCTGTTGGCTTTTCCCCCACAGGATCGATCACATGAAACTAGACGAACACACACGCACAAAAAACTTGTGGCCAAGGGTGCGTATCACACCCTCTAAATCTTCCTCTTTATTTCTGTTTTCTCACGGTACAATCTGGTGTTTACAAGTCACGACCTTGACGTGTATTTATACACGACCAAGCAGCTAGCTAACCGACTCAAACCACCTAAACCTAGTAGTATACGAACTATAATAACTCTAGGACTCACGTAACCTGCCGACCTAACACACGATCAAACCTAGCTAAACTTGAAAACTCATCCTTCCTAACTAGACACGTACAAACCAATCTAGACTAGGTCGCTCGGTTGATTTCCAAACCTAAACTACATACTAATCAGGCAAGATTATACTAACACTATCCCCGTTGCCGTCTGATCCTTGTTGGAGATCCGTGCTGCTGTGTTGACCGTTTTGCGGTGCGAACGCACTAACCGCGTTGGTGGGCCAATTTTGTGGGAATAGGTAGTGTTGGGCTCACAGTTTCGCCGGTTTCATCATCAAGCGGCCACTCGCCGATCGCATCTGCACAAGGTAACTCACCAGCTACATCATCAAACGGCAAATCGCCGATCATGGCTGCAAACGGCAACTCGCCGGCAAAATCGACTAGCATCAACTCAAGAGGCGATCACTCGCCAATCTCTCCAAGGAGGCTCACGCCATACTCGATGGAAGCTCAACAGACCTTTGCCAGTCTTGAATCAGGTTTGGATATTACAGTTGGAGAATTTAACTTCTTTGTCGATAAAGATGGTGTGCAGGACCTGCTGGATCCACTCGACATGGAGACACTCGACTACTTATCGACTGCAACACCATCCATCTTGACGGCGGCGTCATCACAGATCGTTCCGATCCAATCACCAAGCGACTCCGCAACAACCATGAACTCGCAGGAGTTCCGCGACGAGGTAGCCAAAAGACTCGGAAGGAGTGAGATCGAATCTGCGTACCGCCCAAACAACTCAACTGAGTCACTCGACAACATCGTCGACTGCAACGACATCATGGGAAACAAGGAGGACATAGACGACAACATATATCTTGCCGATCTCAACGGTCCAGAAATCCGTGCCAGCCACGAAATATTCACCTGCAACGCAGACAGCCTGGACAAAACACTCGAGGATCTACTCGATTGTGGCGGAAACCCCAGCAAACAAAGCAACTCTGACATGAGCCTGGACGACGACGCCGAATCCATGATGCGCGTCAACAGCATGTGGAGAAGATCAGGTGATACCTTATCAGGTTTACACCGCGAGTACCGCAGAAACATCAACGGCTGCAGCATGCCGTCGACCTACAGAATACCCTTGCACAGTCACTATGCCTGACGGAACAACCACGTTAACCATCACGGCAGAGATGGCAGAGAAAGTGAGCAAAGTAATCGAAGGCTGCACAATGCTGCCAGCAAACGCAACCCCAGAAGAGATATTGACCTTGCAGTACTTCCAATGGCAAGAATCAATACGGCTGAAGAACTACAGAGCAGTACTCGAGGAACGCAAAAAGCAGGCCAGCATATCGAGTGCTCGACGAAGAGCGTTATCTGTATCTTCAACAGGAAGAAACGACCCCGCAAACAGGTCACGAGTCATAAACCTTGGAGACGCAGATCGTGCAGCGGTCACTCGAAACCTGGATCCAGCTTTTATGGCAGTCGACGTAGAAGGAGTCCCCATACCTACTGAACCAGCCGGGCGCTGATGACGTTAGGCACTTACCTCAGAACAATCGAACCTCCTGCGGGAGACCCAAAGAGAGATCAGCACCTCCAGCTGTACAGGCAACTGGCAATAGCAGCAAAGGCCATACACCGCCGCAAGCAACTCCAAGGAGAGATGTAGACCGGAACCATCGAAGTCGAAGCCCTCGAGGAGGAAGCAGTCGAAAAAGCTCACGCCGTCGCCGCTCCAGCAGGAGCCGATCTAGGAGATCATACAGCAGCAGCTCAGACTCGGAAGCAGAAATCGGACCCTGCGGAGCACTATGTTTCACTCGACGAATCCGGGAGGCTCGCATGCCAAAGAAGTTCTCATTAGCTTCCACGCCCAAATTCAACTGCAAATAAGAGCCGTCAGGCTGGCTAGAGGACTACACGCTGGCAGTTGGATGTCAGCGCGGCACTACGACCACAGCTATGCAATACATACAACTCATGATGGAGGGAACAGCTCGCGACTGGCTCAAATCGCTACCCGAATCGTACTACGATTCGTGGGAACACTTCAGAGATGACTTCATCAAGTACTTCGAACCTCTATGCGAGCGCCCCAAAACTTTTGAAGAACTTCGAACCTGCAAGCAAAGGTCAGACGAATCGCTAGGATCATACATACGTCGATGGACCGCCATCCGTAACTCAGTAGGCAACGTATCGGAAGATAGGGCAATCGATGCCTTCAAAAACGGACTCTGGAGAGAAGACTTCAAAGAGACGCTTGGTAGAGAAAATCCAAGATCAATGGCAGCACTCATGGTACTCGCAACAAAGTGGGCGGATGGAGAAGACTCTGTACGAGGCACTCGACCCGTTTCTTCACATGAAAACCATGAGAGTGGTAGTCGAGACCGCAGAGATATCTACATAGATGATCGAAGGCGCAAACGCAAGCATCGTTACCACGATGATGACCATCGAAGCTTCGTCGGGGCAGGCTTCGCGCAGCCACGGGACAACCGCGACCAGACTGACAGACGACCCGATGATCACCGTGACAGTCGAGACCATCATACAGATGACCATCGTGATAATCGAGACCATCGTACAGATGATCGCCGCGACAGCCGAGATCGCTATGGAGACAGCAGACGCGACAACCGCGATAGCTACAAGAGGCCAGAATGGCGCAGGCGAACAGACAAAGAGCCTGAGCGCTCAGTCGAAGAAAGGATGGACGATTATTGCAGATTCCATCTGTACAAAGGGGATGACGGTAAGCTACGCTCTAACCATTCGTTGAGAAATTGCAGAGAATTCGATCAACTTGCGATTGAACACATACTGCGACTGCAAAGAGATGGGCGCGCACCTCCGCAACTGACGCAGACTCAATCGATCGCACCACAAGCACAGCCTGCTCAGGTATACCCAGCACCGCAGCAAGTACAACAAACTCAGGTATATTCCGTACCACCACAAACACAGCCTACTCAGGTGTATTCTGCACCAACGCTAGCGCAGCCGACACCGGTATACATGGTACCAGCACAACCCAATACGGGAACACAAATGGCAGCAGCCGTGCACCAATGCCGCAAGGAGAGGAGCAAAAATATCCCGTAACCCGTGGGCAGATGAACATGATCCAGCGAGGACGTCCATCCAACGAGAGCAGAAATTACACACTCGACACGTCAATATGGCAGTCATGGCACCCCCAGCTGTCCCAGATTTTTTGAGAGGATCAGAAACTCCAATTGTCTTCAATCGAGAGGACCACCCACCCGCAGTATATCGACCAGGGCACGCAGCCTTGGTACTCGACGCTCAAATCGGAGGCTACGCCATGACCAAGGTCTTCATGGACGGAGGTAGCTGCTTCAACATAATCTTCGTGGATACGCTGCGCAGGATGAACAAATCAGTCGAAAACCTGCCAAAGTCCATAAATACCTTCCACGGTATCGTCCCAGGCAAAGCAGTACTCCCACAAGGTACAATACAACTCGATGTTACATTTGGAGATCCTACTCACTTCAGAACCGAGTCGATTGAGTTCGAAGTGGTCGATTGGAAGTCACAATACCATGCAATACTCGGGTGCCCCACTTTCGCTCGATTCATGGCCGTCCCACACTACGCCTACCTCAAGCTCAAAATGCCAGGACCAAAAGGAGTCATCACAGTCAACGGGAATTTTCAAAGATCAGATTCATGCGACCGCGACTTCAGCAAAATCTCCGAGATGTACGGGATGGAGCAGTCACTCGCCGAGCTCGAGGTCTCTAACGAGCGCACGCTTCTGCCGGAACACAAGAGGCTGTCAACCGACGGAAAATTCAATGCCACCAACGACACGAGGAAGCACCAGGTGCACCCGGCTGATCTCTCAAAGACGGTCAACGTGTCGTCGAGTCTCACTAGTGCATAGGGAGGCGCACTTGCGTCGGTTCTATGCATAGGTCTCCTAGTCTCATATGTAAAAGCACACAATGTCGGAAGAACCAGCAGGTTTCAGACGCACTCTTTCCCTTACCAGGGTACCTAAGGGGACTGGAAGGTTTTTATTGAGGCGGCTTGCTGGTCGAACACACAATTTGGAATAAAGATATACGTTCCTCCATATTTCTCATATATGTTTTTATTATTTACCCCACTCAAACACTCGGGGGCTGGAGCATAAAAACATAGGCATCAAAACTCTAACTCAAACGCTCGCAAACACGAGATTTGCAGCCCACTCGATAGACTCGGAGGCTAAATACACCAAACACTAAAGGCAAAACAACCCCTCTCGACAGGCTCGGGGGCTGGGTCAAACAGAAAACTCAACCCCAGTCGACAGGCTCGGGGGCTGGGTCAAACAGAAAACTCAACCCCACTCGACAGACTCGGGGGCTGGGTCAAACAGAAAAACACAAACCCACTCGATAGACTCGGGGGCTGGCATAAATCGAAACGCAAAAGTATTTACCACATATATAGAAGAATATTTACACTCGGGGGCTGCCCCGATTACACAAAGGTTTACAAACTGCAGAAAACTAAGTTTCTGGCTCATCCTTCATATCCAACACGGGCTAAAAAGTTGCTCCTTGCAGCGATTGATGAAATCTTCAGCAGCAGAGTACGTCTCGATTAACTGTGTTTGGGGTATGAGTGTACCAATCGCAGGAGGGCGAATCGCAAAATCCGGTTTGCGGCTACGATGTGGGCCATAGTCGCGTTGGATCCAAGATCTGCAAGTTGCATCAAGGATTCTTTGATCAAATCTGTCACTCGAAAAATATCAATCAAAGGAAAAAGTCCTTGTGGCTGAGGCCCTGATGGGAAGAGCGCGCAGTTTAGGCGAGTGAAAATACGCCTGCACATCTCGAGCACTTGGGCGTTTCGCCACACCCTATCCTTCAAAGTAACAAGGGTACGAGCGTGCACCTTGTCCAAATAAAAATGCTGCCTACCAGTAGTTGGCACTTCAACAACATTATCAAGGAGTCGGGTGTCCCTCCTATCTTCTTGCTTGAAATTAGGCACAAAACCTGCAAAAACCAAAATTACTGGTTCAAAGCATAACACAAAATATACAATTTTTTATAGCAAAAGCGATGGCATAAACTCACTCTCGAGTTGCCTGTTTATGTTATCCATCTCGCCAAGAACATACTCCTCGCGCTGGGTGGCAAAACTCGGCTTGGAACGCAGCAGCTCCAACTCAGCTCGAGTACTCCTGAGTTCTTGTTCTAGCTCACTCACTCGATTCTTCGCAAAAGCGAGTGCCCTCGCGTCATTCCTTGCTTGGCCAGGGGTTCGAGTTCTGACACGAGATGGAGAAGGTCCACCAGAATCATATTCTTGTGGCTGGTTCATAAAGCATAACATTCAGACACCCAGACACACAAAGTCGCAAAAAATTCAGGCGGTTCAGCAAATTTCATTCAAGCAAAGCACCCAAAGTGTATACTAGCATAAACATAAGTAGCAAAAGCATACATGCCGAGTTCAAGTAATAAAATTACAAAAGCAGAGAATTCCTAGGCCTGCGAGATAGATTCTGCCCTATTCTTACGCGACTGACCCCTAACAGCTTCAGCTCGGCGTTCCATAGTCTGGACGCAGACCTCGCTCAGTGCGTAGCTGGCTCGGTTACACCCCTGAATGATAGTGGCCTCCCATCAGGCTTTCTCGGGTAATCCGATAAAGCACTGTTGAAGTTGGCCTCTACACCATTGCCTAACAAAAGCTTGAGGGTGTACTCCGAGCCGCGTACCGTGAGTTCGCGGACAAAATCCGCCACAGTCGATGATCCAGCGCCAAAGGCCGCAACAAGTCATTCAGCAGTCGAAGGAGCAGTTTTTGTAGGACACATATCTGCGTGCAAACTGCCAAGAGTACTGGTCACGGTGGTCAGATCACCTTTGGTCTTGGATAGCATAGACTCGACTTCCATGATTGCATTATCGAGTGACAATGAGTCACTCGATGGCTCAGTGGAAGTCGAGGCGCCTTCAGACCATTTAGAAATTCAGAAAGCAAAAGCTATGAGCAAAAGCTACTAAATGACCAAAGAGCTAATAATCGCAAAGTCAGATCACTCACCTTGGGCAGCACGAGCCATACTCGACAGACGTGCAGCAAACTCCCTCTCGCGGCGAGTGGTTGCGTCCTGGGCATCAGCAAGTGCCTTCTTGGAATCAGTTTGCTGGGTAGAGAGCTTGGCCTGCAGATCTTTCACTTGCTTCTCCAGGCCCTCCACTTGCTCCTCAGCCGATTTCTTGTTTTCTGCGGAGTTCACAAACATTTCATATTAATGTCATAACTTCAAAAGAAGGGCAAAGTTTAGTACAAGCAAAAACGCTTACTCGCAAGCTCAGTCGAGGTAGACTGCAGGGAGTCTCTCTCTTGCTCACCCGAACAAAGGTCTGAACCCAAGTGGCCATGGCGGCATACATAGGCTGAAACAGAATACTCATGGTATCATCGAGTGCAGAAGCAAATTTTTTAAAGCATGAGAAGGGTCAAAAGCACTCACGTGATCAGTCCAAGAGGTGGACTTGGAAGAAGAGGCCATGACATCCGCAGTTGGGGCAGCCTTCTCTTTGTTCGGATCGGCAGCCATCACCCAAGTTGTGTTCTTGGCCGCCTCAGGAGTAGTGTCCTGTGCTGCCTCTGGAGTGGTGGATGGCTGCGCAGTAAGCGACGTATCCGCAACTGGAGCTGGAGATGGCGATTTGGCCCTGACACCATAAAAACAGAGGCACAAACAATCAAAAAGTAAGATCATAAATGTACTACCTCGAGTAAAAGAATAGGTCATAAGTCGAACCTTGGCTCGTCCTCTTCGTCCGATTCAGGATCGTTACCAAGGACAAAAACACCCAGTTGATGGCCCTTGAAGCGGTTGATCTACGTCGCCAGAAAACAGTCTTGATCTACGGTGCGTAGTTACCTGCGTCAAAAGTAAATGGGTTAGGTTGAGACTCCAAGTGCAGAGTGTGTAGTAAGTGGAAGACGTGTTTTCCCCACGAGGGTGACTCGAGGGTTTAATATCGAACTCTCGGGGAATCAGTAGTGAAAGATCTATCTTCTTTATCCTTCTTTTGGTTACCTGCAAAACAAAGTTAAGTGTTTTGGTCCTCAACCTCACCTGCGGTTGTCAAGCACAAGGTGTAGAATGATATCAAGATAAATATGCAATGATGGGTGATGAATATGCTAGGATGATGATGGCAATGATATATGATATATTTTTGGGTTTTTAAGATGGATGCAAGATGGAAAATCTTTTTGTATTTTCGGATTTATAATTGGCAGAAAATGGCAAGGTGGCAAAAGTGGTTGGAAAGGTGTTTCTTATGATTAAAAATGGACCGGGGTTCATGGTTTCACTTATGCACTCTCTCTTTAAATGGTGTGGCAGACAAGTGGACATAGAGTTGACATATGAGATTGCAAGCACAAAGTTTGATATCAAGTTAACAATTATATGGGCATCACGTCCTAACATAGAGACCTTTTGGTTATTAGTCTTACTTATACTCCACCAAGATGCGAACTAAATCATAACACCTCGGTAATTAAGATGACTCAGAGTATAGCAATAAGTTTCATGACATGAAGTGAAAATAAAAACATGCTGGATCTAGTCACAGGAAGAAGTTTGGTCACCCTCAACCCTTGCAGCATGGTATTTTTGTTTATCCCTAGTGAGGTAACAAAGTAAGGTAAACACCCAAGTAGATCGCGATATTAAGTTGTCAGCTTACCGCACTCACCACTCCCCGTTACTCCAACTAATGCACACATCACCCCACACACGCTCTCATAAACATGCTTGATCACAACAAGTAGATAAGAACGGGGTACATAATATGCATCTATACTCATAACTGAAACAAACATTTGCAATCTCAACATATATTAACTCACAAAAAGATCCACCACATAGGTAATACAAATATGACCGTAATCATGTTCAGCAGCTCATACGGTACTCATTACTGAAGCTCAAGAGAGAGAGGAGAGATACATAAGTTACTTCCACAAACCCATAGTCCAGAGGTGGACTACTCCCTCTTCATGGTGGAGACGGTGGAGATGTCGATGGAGAGGAAGGAGACCACGCCGGCAGCGCCCCGCCGGAGTTTTCCCCCTCCAATCTGCAGCTCCAGGTCTTCGTTTTTGTGTTTCTGTGATATGGCGGCGCTCCTTTCGCGAAACGCTATGGGACCTTTTTTATAGGCGTTTTTAGGTCAAGACGAAGGCGGCGGAGAAAGGATCGACGGCTGCGGAGCCCCGAGGCCCAATTGGGTGGGCCCCACACGGCCAGGTACAGTGGCCGCGTGGGCCACCCTCTTTCGGCCTTCTGGCCTCCGTTTGCTTGCTTCCTTCGCTCCGAGGTCTTCCTCCTTCCAAAATAATGATGCCTATATTTTTCCATAATTTTTGGACGTTGTTTGGGTCCCTGAAACAAAAAAGGAAAGAAATAGGGTTTTCTGCCTACGCAGAGTTAATTCCATAAAATAGGAAACAATTGATTTATTTCCTAAAATCATTAAATAACAGTGATATAACCCTTATATGATGCAAATATGATTGGAATATAAGTGATATAGTGCAAAGTTCATGTATGCATTTTACATGCATCAACATCCCCAAGCTTAACCAATACTCGTCCTCGAGTATGAAGGTGATAAAACTAACATGGGCTTTGCAATATAGCACTAACAATAGATATCAAAGATGATTTCTACTGCTACATAGAGTCAAATGATTCATTCTTCAAAGGAGTAGCAATATGCAAAACAGTTTATGATGTGATATCAAGTATTCATTGCAAGGATGTTCCAAGGTAGTTCACAAAGTGTAACATAACAGATAGTAGTATGGACCACATGTATGCATAATGATAAGCATGGACATCCTACATAGGTCATAGAGTGATGATGAAAATCTGAATATGTTTGGTGGACACTTTGGAAAGATGTATAAGTGAATAGAGGTAAATCATGCATAAGTTTCATCTAACCTCCAAACTCTTCTACTTAAGTTAATGATTGCAATGTGGTAATACTTGGTGTCAAGCTCTCATTCCTCTATCATAACATTTTGAATGATTATAGTTTAATGTGAGAGCAAATAGGAGTAGTGTGCTTGACAAAGTAAAGGTTGGATGTCTCATGCCCCTTGAATACAAGTACCTACACCATGAGTTACTCAACTAGGGAAAAGCAAGTTCAAGTTATCTATCATTGTAAGTAATAATAGTATCATCAAGAGCGCCAACTGGGGTACCTCTTGTCCCAGGATATGGAACAAGCCCATATCAAAATGACAAGACAAACAAACAAGATGAACAACCTCAACACCCTTTTTATTTACCATTGGAATAGCTTTTTATTGTAAGGTGTGTCATAGATAGTTCGCCATAGCATGTAAGTAAATTTCCACCATGAATGATGCATGGCTTAGATTAGCGGCCCAGGCGTCTCTCTAACCATTTATACAAACTCATTCAAACTACATCATTTCCCCCTTATTTCACCATGATAGGCATCCATAGACAAAAGCACATGATATCACACTAGTAGGGAAACCCCTACCGCTGGCGAACAGATTTAGCCTACCGCTAGCGAATTCGGGTTCGCCAGTACAAAATGGCCAGTGGTACTTGCTACCGGTGGCCGTCCCCGTGTCACCAGTGGTACAAAACTGTACCGCTGGCGAACACGGCTCCACATCGCCAGCGGTAGGTTCGCGCAGCGCTGGCGGTGCGCACGATTGCCAGCGGTACGTCCTCCGCGCGCCAGCGGTACATATGCGTGGGAGGACCGTGACCGCCAGCGGTAGTATCCAGGTTCGCCAGCGGTATATTTGGCGGGTTTTTTTCTTCGAAAATTGTATTCCAGCAGTATATATAGTCAATATACGTACAGATAGCAGAAACAGTATAGATACATGATTATAAGTACAAACCGAAAAGGTATACAAATGTTTGACGACCGAATATGTATCATACAAAAGCAAACCGTACATCACGGTTGAGAACGCTGTTTAGTAGTCTTCAATATTACAATAATTGAAACGCTAAGTTTGTGAGCAGCACGCAATGACAAAGATGACAAAGAAGAGATCACGGTGAAGTATCCGGTCGTTCCTCCTCTCTTCCGACCGCTAGCTTCCGCCTCCTCCTTGCTCATTGTTCTTCATCTCTATACAGAAGACAGATAAAAAAGTTAGGCAAGAAATTAAATTGAGTGCATAAAAGATTTAATTAGACACAAATAAAGCAGGACTTAACGGTAAAAAAGAGTTCTCACACATGTCACACAAGTTAAAAGAGCTAGGCAAGCTAGTTAATGAATTAGCGAGATCACACACCGTTGTCATTTATGATTTGGGTTGTTGGCTTTTGACTTCAGCGGGAATTCCCGATAACCATTTAGCGTGTTGAATGGCCTGCGATCGGCCTGATGTCCTAGGCGTCTTTCTATCTCGTTCTTTGTCGGCGAACTCATATAGAACATCCCATCACAGTGGGTGAGCTCTTTATCGATTATTTCTGAAAGTTTCATCAGGATGCGAAGAAACTCTTTCCTGACTTGCTGATCAGTGGTCGCCGCCTTTAGCTTGGCCCATTGCTCGACAGCAGCAGTAAATGATACTCGCTGTTTCTCCCGTATGAACTCCCGTATTAGAAGGATGAGATACCATGACTCAAGCCTACTGCCTGGCACCTGCTTGATGCCGGTGAACTCTGTCGTGTGAACGAATATCTTCTTGCCATGCTTTTCGACATGTCTTCTCATCATGCCTTCATTTAAATAGTAGTTGTTGAGAGCCTCATCCAGGACATCCTTGATGCTGGTGTAGTCTTTCGTCTTCTCTTGACTCCCCGAGTCGAGATACAGGGCATACGAATCCATTGGGAAGAGAACGATGAGGGTGCCGTACTGGTTACTCCGGTAAATAATACAAATAGAGCTAGACCATCATCTTCAAATTAACGCGATGGAAAAGCGTGTACGAAATAATGTTTATGATAGGTATGAAAGAATCTTACCCGGCGGGAAAGTAAGGCAGGAGAAAGATAGTTTTGGTGCAATGCTTCCTCATGAAATCTTCGAGGTACTTTGCCGTGCGAGTTTTACCCGAAGGGGTGTTCACAAAGCACTCTTCCATGAAGTAGGGGTCGACTATCATGATGTTTGACTTCTCACTCATGAGTTGCTGCGCCAAATTGAGCGCAAATAGTCGGACCATGGATGTGGAGAGCGGCTTCATGTGCATCATGTCGAAGATATCACTAAATCTCAGGAAGAACACTTCCCCGGGATATATATATCGAAAAAGCCCATGCCCTTTGGTACCTTTCCCGGGAAAAGCGGGTACGATGGATTGTTCTCTTTGATAAGTTCTTTTTCCAATAATAGAACTTTATCATGGACACTTTTGATTTCAGGACGTATGACGGCTAGCACATTATCCGACAGCATCGGTTTGGCCAACTCATGGGACCGATGCCAGTTGGGGATGGTCATCTTGTCACAAACCCGTTTGGGGATCTTATCTCCTGACACATGCTGGCTATTGGAGGCACCAATGGCTATCTTGCTTTTCTTGAATCTTTTCTTTTCCGCCTTCTTAGGCTCCTTGGTAATGAGAGCCTGTTGCAAGGTATCATGGAGTGTGCCCTGGCTGAATCCGGCTTCCCCAGTAGCTTCTGGCAATGGTTGAGAATGGAATAGACGCTTGGAGCACGGAAGCTTCTCTCTTAGATCAGGCACGTGAGAATGCATTAGATCATGGTCATGTTGGTCAGGCCCGTCGTTGAGGTAGAAGTCCATGGGGTTCTCGGGGTCTGCATCACAAGGTGGCGACCTGTCGACCGGTGTTAGTTGTGTTGGTTGTGGGGTGATGCTAGGAAGGTCTAAACGAAGCAGTGATTTTGGCCATGTCATCGGCCACGGCGAGCATTCATCGAGATTATACTCCCTTTCGGCATTGGTGGGTTGAGCCGGAGGATCGTAATATGCACAACCCGGCAACACCCGAGCAATTGCAACCCTAAACACATCATCCGGCATAGGCAGATAATGCATTATGCGGATAAGTGGTGTCACGATACTTGCCTTCGCCACATCCTTGAGCTCACCGTTAACACGCAATAGAAATGTGCATGGCACGTCGTCGTCCTGCGAAAACATGTAAGATGTCAGGTGCCACCAATGAAGTATTATAAAACTTCTCGAGACTTTTGGAACGCTCAATTACCTTGAGAGCGTTGAGCTCGACTAATGGTGTGACTCTTAGAGATGGCGTGCCAGATATGGAAGGCGGGCTGCTACGAGGCACGTTGTCGGTCGGCGATCCATCGCCCATTGGATGATCATTGATCCTGGGGCCAATGTTAGGCGACACAGTGTTTGATCCATGGCTGGCCTCGAGGTTGATCATAGGGAAAGACCCTGTTTGGCCATCTTTCATCCAAGATGCCATCGACTCCATCATGGTAGGAATTAGGTTGTTGACCGTCCTTACAACTTCAGTTTGGATGGTCGACTGCATATTCGCATTCACGGTAGCCAATTCCCGCCTGAGATCCATCTCTATGACCTTCTTTCTCTCCTTTCGATGCTCCATGGTGTCGGCGCCGTAGTAAAATTGATGTTTGTAATCGCCTCCTAGGCCGATCACACGGGCACGATTCGGTGCACGTGACACCGGCAGTTCCTTTACAATGTTCATCGCTCTGTTAAAAGGGGTGTCCCACGGGTCGGCCTTCGAGTAGCCTTCTTGAGATTCACCAAGTGCAGCTTGTCGTTCTTTCTCTTCTTCCAGCAGAAGTTGATCCATGATTTTCTTCACCTTGGTATTATTGGCAAGTTCTCCCGGTGTTAGAGGATTTTCCTTGTAATGCGCCCTGATAAACTGTCTTGCCCGCGGGTCGGTGATCTTGTCGTAAATAGAACGCCCTTTCCTCTCGTCATCCTCCTTTTTCCACCTTTTTTGCTTTCCAGGGTAACGACGGCTCCCGAGAGTGTAGGGAGCTACGTTCTTTCCATGCGCAGTTTTCCCCCACTCCCTTAGTGCCTTCTTCTTAGGTTTAGCTTCGTTGACTTTGAAAAGCGTGAAGTCATCTTCAGAGATATTTGGAAATGTCTTGTTGACCTCAGCGAAATCGGCACCCTCATCAATCAACTCCCTCACATTTGATCTCCAAGTACTAAATGCTTTGCTGAACTTGCCAAGAGCATATCTGTTGACCATATTATTCGTGATATTGAGGTTATCATAGGGATCCGGGAACTGGTACCATGCGTGTAGCTTGCCAATGAGGTACTCGGCCCTCGTTCGTTTGTTTTTTCTTTTCAAGTGCTCGTCATTGAGATTGCCAAAGTGTCGGGCAATGCATCCCAAGTTGTTGCCGTACCCTTTTGCAAGATTAAACGGCTTTGTAGGGCGACCGCTGGTATGGTCCACCTCATCGAATTCTTGTCGCGTGGAGGGGAGCCTGTTTGGGTGTCTCAGCCGTTGACGTTTGGCTTCGCTACCAGACGTCTCCGTGCCTGTTTGGACACCGCCACTAGTGGTGGTGTTCCCATCGGATGCCCCCTCTCAGACTCGGGATCGCTTTTCATTGTCAACGTCTTCCCAAGTGCCTCCAGATAATTATCTTCAGCATCATCTGTGCCTCCTATCCCAGAACCGCCGGCCTCGTAGTTGTTGGACATCTCCGATCACACTATATAAGAAAAATTGTAAATTAATACAACAAATATGCACTTAACTATTAAAAACTCACTAATCTATTTCATAATAATATGTCATATCTTTGGCCAAAGTGATGCCAAAATTCACGGAAAATTTCGGCATGACCTTTGCTAAAAATATGACATATTGAGTACCCGAATTAGCCGGAACGGAATTTAATCAACGTTCCGGCTATCTCAAGGGCCTCTAGGGTACCTGCAAACATCTATTATATAATTAAAACACAGGATAACCAATGGTTAGGATTAACCGAGTAGAAGCAACAATAAAAGAACGACTCAGATTTTACGAGAAATATAGAAAGGAAAGGAAGCGACGTACGCAGCCATATGGGACGGGCAACCACGATGCGATCAGGATACCATATGTAAAAGGAAACATTTAATAGGGGTGTAGGTTGAAACAAGAGTCCGCATCAAATAAGTATGGGCCAGGCAACATATTTGTTTATCTTTTCACGAAGAGAAACGCCAATGCTCGACCACGACTGCGGGACGGCGCACCGGCCGATGGCCGACGATCCCGATCGATTAGCTGCTGCCTCTCATCGTCATGCATGCAGACCAGCGTCTCATCAATTAACTGCAGGTCTGATGCATTCATCGACCAGTTTTTCATCAAACTGATTGTTGACCTGCTGTTCATCCGATCTACTATCAGGCAAATCTACTGATGGGCTGTACGCCGGCGCTGGTCTCGGACGAGCTCGCCGTGAACTGCAAGGCGCAGACAACAATTAATAGCGCTGGTGACTACCGATCCTTGCCTCTGCCAACTAATTTACTCATGTAAGTACGTACAGGCTATCTAATCTACTCATGCACGTACATAACTAGCCACAATTCTTCCTTTTGCCTCGCAAGGTAATGCTGAAGGCCATGGCGATATGGCACATAGCCATATACGATCCATGCCAGGAGTACAAGACTGATTGTGCCATGGAGTAGACCCGTTGAGTAATTCTGCCGGTTCTTACAGCTGCATAAAAAAGATAAGCCAAGTTGCAAAATAAGCAAGTAGAGGACGTTTCTTCGAAGCCGCGCATACGAGGCGGAGATGTGATAGCTCTCTGATGCAGTCTTTTCTAACTACAAGAGAGGCACAGCTAGGCGGCTGGCAGCGGCGGCCTCGCTCCGCTACATCCGGCACAGCCAGACCTCCACGAAAAGCCTAGATCAAACCTGCGATCAGGATCCGTGTGGCTACAACAGAACCTTTTGACATCTGATTTGAATCGACGAGCTAGATTGGAATACAACTGTGGCCTGTATGAATTATGACTACAAGTTTGGGGCACCATGTAAGATCAGATAATCGTACGCTCATGGCAGCAATGTTAGCCTGCAGCCAGCCAACCACTATTGGAAGTCCATCTACTGCATGCATCATACAAGGATTTATTCAGAGGTAATAAGCTGGACCAATTTCAATCGGCTATCATATATGCATGGTCATGTTATGATGCTCCATTCGGGAGAAGAATTGTAAAGGGCATTGTTTATTTATTTATTTTGCTTTTTTACAGGGATGACTACATATCTGTATGAAAGTGAAACTATAATTGAAGGCACATATGTTTATTATTTATTTCTCCCGGTATGTGTGTTGTTGTTTTACTGGCAAAAAAATATTGTGTCAGCTTTCTGTTCAGTAAGTTTGGTTAGTGTAAATTAAATGGATGTTATTTCAAAATCACTCCACTATTGGTGCCAATAAATTTCCTAATGATGGTATTATTTTCATTGTATGCTGCACCAAAGCATATCTGTCTGCAGGAAAATCCCTTCTATGAAATTTGGCTGAATGTCCACTACAGCCTATATTTTTGGCGAGAGAGCATAAAATTGTTGCTGCGTCTTCTTGCCATCTAATAAAGCTTAGAACCTTGGTTCATGTAAAAACATTACAGCCTTTGTTTAGATATTTTATCAGTTCTTTTAGTTTTGTAGGTTTTATGCCCTTTTGGATTTTGGTTTGTGGAATACATGACAGTAGGATACAGTAAAATCTTGGGCGAATATGAGGTAGCTTTTACGTCTTGCGTGTTTGTGTTTTCTCAGTACAATGGTTCATATGTTCACATATTTTTAGGGGACTTCTAGGTTCATGAACTGATGTAAAACAGTGTTGCTTCTCCTGGTATGTGTCGCTGGTATTGTTAATCTCGATCTATTCTCAGTATAATTCCAAATATAATGGATTTGCAGTAGTTAACCAATAATATGCATGTTTATTGGTACTCAGCTCTCATGTAAACCCTAGAAAAGGGTCAGAGTGAAAAAATGTTGACACTTTAATAAAATAAGCAGGCGAAGTGCATTATTGGACAAATATACCATTATATAATACTTATATCTCTTAACAATATGTGTGGTAATGCTTATCTCTTAACAACAAGGGTGGTATATTATGGAGTGGGAAAACATTTCATAAAGTGTACATACTCTTGAAATAATTTTGTAAGCTTTCTACTTTAACCTTTAGGGATGTGCAAATTTTACAAGGCGATGTAACTAAAAAAGGACACTGATGCTATTCATAAGTTAGGCAAAAGAGAGATACGTTTTGATAACACTTGCAAGGTTAAGATCTATGTAAGTGCTTCGAATTTAATATTGGAAGATATATGCTAAGATTTAAAGTGCGTTCATTGAGGTAGAACTTCATTCATTATTTCACGCATGATCAAGAATGAGCAAGCGAATCCTTATTCTGTTACTAAACATGGCAATATCACTCCACGGGCAATTAGACACAGATGATTGCTACAGCGGAATAGAGTACGAGAGCTAATTTAATGCTACAGTATGACCACTTCAATAAATAATAGAACTTTGAATCCTAAAAAATGAAGTTATTTGGAATTTGCATTTCTACATGTGATTTATTACCTGAAGCGTGGAAGTATAGATAAAGCTCTACAAATTCAAGAATTGAGCCCAACTAACTTGGTTAGGGAAGTGGATGTACAACCCAGCCACCTAGGTTCAAATCCTCATAGACGCATATTTGGGTTCTTATTATTTCAAAAACAAAAAATGTTGTAGGGGCTTCCCTACCGCATTCCTTTCAAAAAAAGCTCTACAAATTCAAAATCGTAATACTTATATATATTTTGGCTTCTTTTTTCGCTTACATTACTAAAAAAAGAAATCAATTAGAAAAAGTTATATTAGATAATAAGATTCAAAATATGTATGTGCTAGCCGCGCAATTGCGCGGGCCACCCAGCTAGTTTACATGAATTCATCGACCATTTGTAATCTCAAGAAACTCATCGACCCCCACATTAACAGAAAAAACTCATCCACCACCACCACAAATCCACCACCACCACATACACATTCATCACCCACCACCACATTCACATTAACAGAAAATAGGACATATAGATCAGTACCTAAACCTAGACAGTAGCTAAACCTAAGCAAAATAGTAGCTTTTGTATACCAAATTCAAACCTAGCTAAATTCAAAACCTACATCTAAATTCAAAACTAAACAGTAGCTATAACTAAATCATAAAACTGAACTAATTAAACCTAAACCTAAATCTAAAACAAGAAAAATTTCAAATTTTTCTAGGCTAGGCATTTGAGCAAACACCTTCGGTGCAAGGTGGGAGAGGAGGGCTGAACCTTTGAGAGGACGGTGGCGCGGTGGCCGGGTTGGGAGAAGAGGCCGCAGCGGCGTCTTGCTCGGGGAGGAGGACGCAAGGGAGAGCCGCGAGAGGACGGGAGCGTGGCCGCGCGCGGCATGCTTGGGGAAGAGGTCGACGCGAGCTCGGGGAAGAGAGTGGCCGCGGTGGCGTCTTGCTTGGGGAGGAGGATGCGAGCATGCAGCGGCGAGGTAGGAGGAGGACGGGACCATGGAAGGTGGCGCGGTGGCCGGGAGTGTGAACGGCGGCGGGGCGGCGGCGCGCGCGGTGCGGTTGTGCGGTTTGAGTTTGGGGAGAGAGAGAGATAGGCCCGCGCGCGCTAAGTGTACACGGTCGCCAAGTACCGCTGGCGAAACGCGCCAGATCGCCAGCGCAAGTCTAGGCACCGCTGGCGACCCCACGTTTTCGCCAGAGCTAGGCTACGCACCGCTGGCGAACACGGATACGAACTCGCCAGCGCTAGTCTACCCTGTTCCCCCACCCCCCGCCCACACGTACCGCTGGCAGCCTATGATTTTGTTTCGCCAGCGGTAGTTGAGGAAGCCCTGGCGACCAGCGTTCCTGGATCGCTAGCGGTATTAACACTGGCGAACATGTATATGTGTTCGCCAGTGGTAGGCTTGCGGCTGTAGGGGTTTCCCTACTAGTGTCAACTAAAAGGAGCATGTTGAAAGCTTTGCATGTGACAGCACATATGGGCTAACTCCCAACCTCGGACATTTATCAAGACACTAGCATCATAATCTTAATCACAATGTGTCATGTTTTATTTATTGCAATGATAGTAAAAATGTGCATGAAGTTCATGAGAGCTATATAACCAACTTTTCCCATGGCAATCAATAACATAATCATTTTTATTCAGAGGTATAGATAACACAAATATCATGATGAACATACTCGGAATAGCATATAGCTAGTAGGTAGATATGGTTGACTCACTGGAATAACTTTGGTTGAAGGTGTTGGAAACAAGTTTTTACTTGTTGGAATGTTTGGGCTAGCAAAAGGGAGAAAGTTGACCATCTAGATGCATGCTGTCGTGGTGGGATCACGGCAAATGCCATGGGTATGGCTTAGTTGGGGCCGAATGGTCGTTGGGGGAATCCGGGGAGGGTTTATGCACTCAAGATGTGCACAAGCAAGAACATGCAAGAAACCACAAGAACATGAACAAGAGACCAAGAAAGCTAAGCACACAAAAGACACCACGATGTACCCAGGTTCGGGGCCTTCGTGAGGAAGTAAAACCCCTACTCCTGCCTTTCCTCTCTCAATATATCAGTGTCGTTCTCAGGTACAAGGTGCTCCTTGAGCTGTATGATGCTACCAAAGTGAGAGCTCTAGGTAGAAGATGAAACTATGAAGGGGGAAATGAGCTAGGGTTTTCGCCGTCCTCCTCCCTGGAGGTAGAGATGCCGCATATATACACAAGCCGAAGTACATTTTTACCCCTGCCTACAACTGACAATGGCATGGCCAAAAGGTAGAAGACAAGCCTCTGCCTCCTGCCAGCTCAACGGCCGGACTGTCAGGCCAGCCAGGCCTAGCTTTCCTCTTCCGGTCATACTTCAGTAGCCTGCCGAGGTCTAGCCTGTAGACCTTTCCCGAAATAGCCGAGTCAGCTCCTAGGCCCCCGAGCTTCCTGGAAACCCATGGACGGACCTCGCCGTCCTCTGAAGCCTCGGACTACGAGCTCTGCGGCGCCCGTGACCTCTCTGACATGCCTCGATCCTTGCTGCCAACCTCGGATAACACTCCTGATCCTATACCTCGGTAGAGAATGCCTTATTCCTGTGGTAGCTAGCTGACTGCCCCGAGGTTGATACCTCGGAGGATATACCTCAGAGAATATACCTCGGACGTACACCTTACGTCGGATGACGCCTCCTGCGTCCTTGCTCAATCGTTACCTCGGACAGCTTACTACCTTAACCTTACATGTCTTGACCTCATCATTACCCTACCCGGGGGTAGCCCCCGACACATGCATGAGTGTCCATAGAACCAACTTATCATGTTAAACAAAGTGAAATAACTTTCAGCATCAAAACACGAATAAGTGATAACTCTTGATAAAGCATTTACATATTATTACTCATTAACAAGCTCATGAATCATGCAACTATATGTATCATTTAACATCAATTCAAACATCACTTTTCCCAACATGATAATAGCATCCAACATATTTCAATCCAAATTTCCAGAAACTTTCCCATATACAATTATTATGTGGTGGTCTCACAAGACTCAACAAACAAACAAAAAGACGCTCCAAGTTTATGTGATAAAGTGTTTCGATCGAAAAACAGAAGTTAGACGTGTGCAAACCGAGAGTGTGTAGGTCCAGTGGGGTTGTCTTCACATCCCCAAGCTTATGGTCTTCACCATCCTTGGATAACTCTTGGTGCATCTCCTGCAATCCCTGTGAAAAAACTTCAAAACACTGTTTCTCCCATTTCTTTTCTGTGGGCTGCATTAGTGGTGATAAACAAATAGGTTTCTTGCTGCATATAATCCTTGGACAAAAATACACATGAATGTCCAGAAAGTTTATAATGTTGTATGCCTACTCATAAACTCATTTGAATAAAAAATATTCAAGATAAAAGTTCAAAACATGCATAAAACAAAATGGGATAGAATCTGTCCAGAAAAACAACAGCAGCAAAACGTATTTTTCTACCCTACTGAACTTTGTCGAAAAATTCTGAAAACATTCATGCATACAGAGGATGAAAAGTTGCAACTACAGTTCAAATATGAGCTCATTCGGAGTTACAGAATAAGAATTAAAAATCATACCGTGCATAGATTCGTACAGGAATAAAATCTCCGAACTCAATAAGCAACTTTTCAAGACCAACATGGGTAAAACTTGGCACTTTATTAAAAACTCCAGAACTAAACTAGACACAAAATATCTTGTCACAGTAAGAGGACACAAAGAAAAATCACACACAAAAATAACCGGGTTGCCTCCCGCAAAGCGCTTTCTTTATAGCCATATAGCTAGGCTTCTTACTTGTTGTTTATCGAAGATGAAGCTCATGAGGGAGCTTGAATGATGTGCCCCTCTTCCTTGGGAAGTGTTCCATGCACTTCTTGTGTGGGAACTAAAACTTCACATTCCCTTCCTTTGAGTCAATGATAGGACCTGTGGTACGAAGAAAAGGTCTTCCAAGAATAATAGGACTAGAGGTTTTATTCCCCATGTCCATGATTAGAAAATCCACATGCATAAAAGTCATATGTAGCTCTACCATAACATCACTTACTTTCCCTAAAGCATGTTTAATGGAATCATCAGCAAGTGCAAGTTCAATAGAGCATTTTTCAAGATTTTTCAACTCAAGTATTTCATATAGTTCTTTAGACAAGACAAAGACACTAGATCCTAGATCAAGTATGGCATGGTGTGTCTCTTTTCCAATAGTTACTAGCACCTTGGGGATCCATATATCCCCAAGCTTAGGTCGTATCATGGGCTCTTGGTTGTACCTAGCAATTTTCTCTTTCAAGACATGATTAGCAATATAGGAACCAAAGCCAGCTTGATTAGTGTTGATAGAAGGATCACTTGCAAACTTTTGTAGGATAGATATCAATTCATGCAAGCTACAATTTTCTAAATCAAGCAAATGATCCTTAACTTCACTAAGCATTTTAACTTCTTCAACCTCTCTTTCTTTCATTACCCCAATAGATTCTTTAGCAACTCTCTCTTGCTCATGAATGTGATCCCAAGACTTATTGATAACTTCTTGGCAATACTTAATTGTTTCCTCATGTTTTTTGGGCTGTAATGATACCTTTTAATGATGAGACTTCCTTAGCAAGCTGATCTACTCTTTCAAACAAAGCATCTTGTTTTTCAAACTTAGAGATGAACTCTTTATTGAGCTCCTTTTGAGTAGATATAAAAGATCTAATGGTATTTTCCAAATCACTAGAAACACTACCACTAGAAGCATATTTATTTGGCACATATGGGGGTTTATTATAAGAGTTATTATTGTTGTTCCCATACCCATTGTTACCATAGTTCCTAATGAAGTTGACATCAATGTTTTCAGGATTAGTACCAACTAGTTCTTGCAAAGGCATATTTTCAACATTAGGTTTATTAAGCAAAGCAAGAATAGTATCCATCTTAGATGACAAATCATTAGTTTCCTCAATTGAGTTCACTTTCTTAGAAGGATTCGGTGCCCTATCAGTATGCCATTGACTATAGTTTTGCAAAATACTTTCCAATATATCCTTAGCTCTACTATAGTCTTACTCATAAAAGCACCTCCAGCAGCAGAATCAAGTATGTTTCTAGACATGTAGTTTAAACCATTGTAGAAAGAGTGTAATATGGTCCATTCATTAACCCCATGCGAGGACAAGTTCTAAGCATAAGCTTTATCCTATCCCAAGCCATAGCAACATGTTCATTTTCATTTTGCCTAAAAGAAAGGATGTTGTTTCTATTTTGCAAAATTTTAACAGGAGGATAATTTTTTTTAATGAAAGCTTCTTTCAATCACTCCAAGTATTGATGCTATCATTAGGTAATGAATGCAGCCACTCTTTAGCTTTTCCTCTAAGTGAGAAAGGAAATAGCTTCAGTTTCAGAATATCACTTTCTACATTCTTAAACTTTTGCATGTCACATATTTCAACAAAATCATGAAGATCAATTGAGGCATCCTCCATAGCACTACCACCAAATTGTTCCCTAGTTATCAAGTTAAGCAAACTAGGACTCACTTCATAACTATCAGCTTTAATCTCAGGTGTGGCAATCGGCCTAGCAATGAATTGATCATTAGGAGTGTTTGTGTAGTCACACAACTTAGTTCTTTCTCCCATTTTAGCAAGTTTTTATGTGTTTTTGATTTTTATGATGCAAAACTGAAAATAAATATGACTCACAAATGCAAACCGAATTACAAATGCAAGACACAATGCAGTGACAATGACAAAACAAATGAATTTGCTTTGAAGGTAAATATGGATAAGATGATGCTCACGTAGGTGCAACCTCCCCAAGCTTAGGTGTTAGCACAAGTTGGTGATGTTGACTTTGTTGTGATGAATCCGGCACTAGAAAATAGGACTAGTGCAAGAGCTTCCTTGGATAAATCTTTTCAGCTATGATTCTCCGGCAACGGCGCCAGAAAACAGTCTTGATGGCCCTTGAAGAGGTTGATCTACGGGCCAGAAAACAGTCTTGATCTCCGGTGCGTAGTTACCTGCGTCAAAAGTAAATGGGTTAGGTTGAGACTCCAAGTGCAGAGTGTGTAGTAAGTGGAAGACGTGTTTTCCCCACGAGGGTGACTCGAGGGTTTAATATCGAACACTCGGGGAATCAGTAGTGAAAGATCTATCTTATTTATCCTTCTTTTGGTTACCTGCAAAACAAAGTTAAGTGTTCTGGTCCTCAACCTCACATGTGGTTGTCAAGCACAAGGTGTAGAATGATATCAAGATAAATATGCAATGATGGGTGATGAATATGCTAGGATGATGGTAGCAATGATATATGATATTTTTGGGTTTTTAAGATGGATGCAAGAGGGAAAAGTCTTTTTGTATTTTCGGATTTATAAATGGCAGAAAATGGCAAGGTGGCAAAAGTGGTTGGAAAGGTGTTTCTTATGATTAAAAATGGACCGGGGTTCATGGTTACACTTATGCACTCTCTCTTTAAATGGTGTGGCAGACAAGTGGACATAGAGTTGACATATGAGATTGCAAGCACAAAGTTTGATATCAAGTTAACAATTATATGGGCATCACGTCCTAACATAGAGACCTTTTGGTTATTAGTCTCACTTATACTCCACCAAGATGCGAACTAAATCATAACACCTCGGTAATTAAGATGACTCAGAGTATAGCAATAAGTTTCATGACATGAAGTGAAAATAAGAACATGCTGGATCTAGTCACAGGAAGAAGCTTGGTCACCCTCAACCCTTGCAGCATGGTATTTTTGTTTATCCCTAGTGAGGTAACAAAGTAAGGTAAACACCCAAGTGGATCGCGATATTAAGTTGTCAGCTTACCGCACTCACCACTCCCCGTTACTCCAACTAGTGCACACATCACCCCACACACGCTCTCATAAACATGCTTGATCACAACAAGTAGATAAGAACGGGGTACATAATATGCATCTATACTCATAACTAAAACAAACATTTGCAATCTCAACATATATTAACTCACAAAAAGATCCACCACATAGGTAATACAAATATGACCGTAATCATGTTCAGCAGCTCATACGGTACTCATTACTGAAGCTCAAGAGAGAGAGGAGAGATACATAAGTTACTTCCACAAACCCATAGTCCAGAGGTGGACTACTCCCTCTTCATGGTGGAGACGGTGGAGATCTCGATGGAGATGAAGGAGACCACGCCGGCAGCGCCCCGCCGGAGTTTTCCCCCTCCAATCTGCAGCTCCAGGTCTTCGTTTTTGTGTTTCTGTGATATGGCGGCGCTCCTTTCACGAAACGCTATGGGACCTTTTTTATAGGCGTTTTTAGGTCAAGACGAAGGCGGCGGAGAAATGATCGACGGCTGCGGAGCCCCGAGGCCCAATTGGGTGGGCCCCACGTGGCCAGGTACAGTGGCCGCGTGGGCCACCCTCTTTCGGCCTTCTGGTCTCCGTTTGCTTGCTTCCTTCGCTCCGAGGTCTTCCTCCTTCCAAAATAATGATGCCTGTATTTTCCATAATTTTTGGACGTCGTTTGGGTCCCTGAAACAAAAAAGGAAAGAAATAGGGTTTTCTGCCTACGCAGAGTTAATTACATAAAAATAGGAAACAATTGATTTATTTCCTAAAATCATTAAATAAAAGTGATATAACCCTTATATGATGCAAATATGATTGGAATATAAGTGATATAGTGCAAAGTTCATGTATGCATTTTACATGCATCACCAGTCGAGAAGCGCCACTCGAAGCAGTAGGAGGACGAGACGCGAGTAGGGAGACATTCAAAGGACGACTCTTAGCAGGAGAAAGGGTACTCGAGTTACCATTATCCCTCTGCTCATCCTCCTTGGACTCCGAACTTGATGACCCCGTAAGAACCAAGCGCTGGCGCTTAGGCTTGCGAGTGACCTGCTCAGCATCAGAATCGACCGCAGCATCCGATACAACTTGCTCCACCTCCTCCCCTGTTTCATCATCAGGATTATCCACAGGAGTGGAATGGGCAGAGGCAGGGTCAGCGATGGGCAATTTGGCCTCCTCCTGTATCGCCGTCTCCGGAGTAGGCCTGGCTTTGGGTAGGGAGGAAGAGAGGCAGCAGTCGAGTGACCCTGTGACATAAGCACAGTTCATACTCATAAGAACATAAACAAAAAAGTCACAAAGGCAAATGGCGAACCATAAAGACATCAAAAGGAAGCACTCACTGCGGGTAAGGCCTTGTCTGGCCCGTAGGGGACGTGCAAAAAGTTGAAGTCGATTTTCTCAGAAGCTTTGATGCTCGTGATCTTCTTCACTTGAGCACTGAGCTCCTTCTGCGTCAACTCTATGGCACTCATCCTGATGCCGTCGAGTGGGCCCTCGTACTGCCACATCGGGTGGGCACGAAGGCACAGGGGCCACACTCGCAGCTTCATATAAGCACTGATCAACTGAACACCAGGAACAGTCTTCAGCAACTTGCCAATCTCATTCAGCAAAGGGGTGGCTTCCTTCGCCTCCGCGGGAGAAATAGGGTGATCCCAGGCCACCGTCTTCTGAGGAGAACTCTCAGTTGAAAAAGCCGGAAGCACCACCTGGTCGACTGGCACGTAGAACCATTTGGTTCGCCAGCCTTTGGCGGAGTCGACTGCCTTCAAACTGAAGTAGTGCGAGTCGCTCCGCACTTGGACCTGAAATCCGCCCACCGGGCACGGGCGTTTGCCCCGGCAGTTGTGGCGCACCTTGAAAATATGCTTCCACAACGCCCAGCTGGGGGACCCCCGCAAGAAACATTCGCACAACACCATAAAGCAGGCGATGTGCATAATGCTGTTGGGGGTGAGATCATGGATCTGCACTCCGTAGGCGTATAGTATCCCTCGCACGAAGTCATGCAAAGGGAAAAAGAGCCGCGGGGGAGGAATTCAGCAAAGCAAACGCGCTCGCCGTCGCGAGGGTCAGGGCGTACCTCCAAGCCTGGAGCACGCGCAGCCAGTTGATCAGCCGGTGGCAGCCAACCCTTCTGACGGTATTCAGAAAGGGTGTCTTCGGTGACGCAGGACCTCGTCCAGTCACCAGAATCTTCAAAAGAGCATCGGCAGGCTCGCTCGCCATAGCCAAGTCCTTCCCCTTGTCCGCCGCATCGGCGGCGGGAGCGGTCGCAGCAGCACGCTTGATCCTTTTTGGCGCCATCGAAAAGGGAGCAAAGAGCAAGGAGCTTGAGATGCAGAGCAATGGTGGGCGGTGCGCAAGGAAGAAGAGGAGCAGAGGAAACGAATGGCAAGTAAATCAAGAATCTTGCGCAAAAAAAACTGCTATTTACCGCACCACACAAAACTTCATCATAACCGTCCGTGCAAACATGCATAGCATCTGGCCGTACACGTGGCGAGCGCAGAGAGGAACCGTCGCATCCCACGCCGCCCACTACGCACAAAACCCTAGGAGGTTATGATGGCGCAGTGAAAAATACGCCACGTCCGGTCAAATCAAAGCTGAAACGGCGTCTTCTGCGGTCAAAACTCTGAACATTGGGCCCACACAGACATGTCTTGTCAAAACAGCGAGCGCACGCCTAAGATGTCACGAATGACGTCTGGTGTGAAGATAGCTTACATATTCGATTAAAGGATACAAGACTACAATCGACAAAGGATTCGACTGACAAAAGTACTCCATGGGAGTATATAAAAAATTTCTTGTAATTATAAAAAGAAGCAACATTATTGAGATTATCCTCTACTTCAAATGAAATAAAGCATAATCTCGGGGGCTACTCCCATGGTAGCGCTGTCGCGCTCCCATAGATTTCAAAAAGCAAAATATTTCGATTGACAAAAGTAGCATAGAAATTGATTTGAGATTGTCCTCTATTGCAAGACGATAAACCACAATCTCGGGGGCTACTCCCATGGGAGCGCTGTCGCGCTCCCATAGATTTCCATAAAAGGTAAGAAATTCACACGACAACAGACTCAATTAAGTGCACTAAATACTTCACATACCAGATAATTATAATTCATAAATTCCCGGACTATGCCAATCGCAGATGTATCGGATGCTGCATACGCAAATGCAAAGGTAAGACCCACCGATCAATCGAGCTGGGCTGAGGGACGCTCCAACAGTGTTTTCCATTAAATTTTCCCGTGTCAACAGACATGTTGAAAATCCTGACGGACGCGTTAGGTATCAAAAGTTAAACTGCAGAACGAGTCAGTAAGACCTAAAAATGGCATGAGTCGAGTCTGTCCAGTATGTTCCAGGTTTGAGTCTGGGGACTCGAGTCTGATTGAAGGCTAGTATGGTTTTGCCCGAATGTGCAGTTAACTGAGCTCGATTTTAGAGTGAATCAGGCCTACTAAGTCATAATCCCTAGGCAAAAGTGTCAAAAGTGTTCCAGATTCGAGTCCGGGGACTCGAGTTTGATTGAAGGCTAGTATGGTTTTGCCCGAATGTGCAGTTAACTGAGCTCGATTTTCGAGTGAATCAGGCCTACTAAGTCATAATCCCTAGGCAAAAGCTTTCGACTGCGTTCCAGGTTCGAGTCCGGGGACTCGAGTCTGACTGAAGGGTTTTGCCCAAATGTGCAGTTAACTGAGCTCGATTTTTGAGTGAATCAGGCCTACTAAGTCATAATCCCTAGGCAAAAGCTTTCGACTGCGTTCCAGGTTCGAGTCTGGGGAGTCGAGTCTGACTGAAGACTAGTAAGGTTTTGCCCAAATGAGCAGTTAACTGGGCTCGATTTTCGAGTGAATCAGGCCTACTATGTCAATATCCCTTGACTTGCATATACATACAGTTGGAACAAGTTGAGACTAGAAGAACTACATCGGATCAGGAGTACAAAAGCGAAGGCTGCGACGTGCACGATGAAGTGAGCACATGCTCGATTCTTCGAGTCAAGCAAGTACTCGGGGGCTAATGACGAGGTTATGCTCTGCGGGTACCCCAGTGTAAGGGTACCTAGTGCACGTGATGACTAAAGAAGCCCAAGTTTAATTGAAGCCCACGAAGGAAGGCTCAAGACGAAGAGTGCTTTCCAAGTTAGATTAAGCTATAGTCGGTTAAGGCTTTCCATAAATGTAACCTTGGTCGATTATGTATCCCGAGACCCAGCCTCCTATATAAAGGCTGGGAGGGTGATCGATCAAGGATAAGCAATCCATAGCCACCAAAAACCCCGACGAGATCAACAACTCGCCGAACCCTTGTAACCCTCATATTCACGACATCAAATACAGACAGGCAGGAAGTAGGGGTTTTACCTCACTCAAGGGCCCTGAACCTGGGTAAATCCGCTTGTTAGCTGTCGATTCCACTAACACTACGCGTTCTCTACCACATAATCAACCCTAGGTACCTAAACCATGGGACTTGCCGAGGGCACACCTCGTCAACGACTGAATAATCCGAGTAACAAGCTCAAGACCAGTGACCTTTGATAGATTATCCGAGAGTGTGATATCATAGAACAGAGTCTGACAACTGAAAAAAACATCAAAACAACAAATATTATGATTTGCAAGATTTTAAATTCAAAAACCTCATTAATTATTCATTTTGGAGTGGCTAAGAAGGATCCAGGTTTAAGTTCAAATTTTCTTTCGTGGGGAAACCTGCCTCTGTTCGTGGGGAAACCATCTCTGCCACACGCCGGTGTCGCTTGGAGCTCACACCTCAGTCCTGTCCTGTCGTCTCGGTTTCTCCGGGCTGCCACGCGCCGGTGTCTCTTGGAGCTCACACCTCACTCCTGTCCTATCGTCTTGGTTTCTCCGGGCTGGGGGAAAACATCCTAGCGATGGCGAGTCGAGCGGCGGCAGTGGAGCGGGCGACTCGAGCGGTGGCGCGTCGAGGGAGGATGGAGGATGGGGTGGTGCGGCTACACGGTCGATCAACGGCGACGGCAATGGAGCGAGCGACTTGAGTGGCTGCAATGGAGCGGGCGAGTCGAGCGGCGGCGCGAGTTCAGCGGCGGCAATCGGAGTCGAGCATGCGGGCGGCGACGCAAGTCTTGCGGTCGCAATCGCAGGTAAGGGCGTCGAGGGAGGTTGGAGGATGGGGTGGTGCGGGTTCACGGTCGAATAGGCGACCAGCGGCCCGATTCGTGACTAGTGCAGCGGCGAAGGATTCAATCTACCTTCACGGCAAGCCATATCGGATTTCAGTCCAGTAGGAGTTGAAGCAGGCGTGGCAGCGTCACGCCTACAATATTGCTGCGGGCGATGAGAGCAGCTCGGGCGGGAGCTCATCGAGCAGCATTTCAGCACGCTCAACCCCGAGCCTGGACTTCGAAGTAGCGTTGAGCCTAGAGGCTTTCAGTCTAGTTGCCGGGCTGGCGGAGGACAGATTGGTGTGCTCAGAAATTCTCTGCGAGATGAAATCGAGCTAGAAGAATCAGCTACAGAGCCATGGCGTTCGGAGGGTAGATTGAGCTGCATTCTGTAGATAGCAAGTCTGGTGAATTTTGTTAGCTGCCTGAAACTCTTTCAGGCAGTGTTTGCCCAGCGCTGGGAGCGTGTGTGGGAGTTCTTTTGTGAAATGGCCATGTAAGCACTATGTCGAACACCTTGGGGGCGTGCCCTGGACGTGCCCTGGACGAGCTCTGGACGTGACGTGGCACGTTTCGGTAGGTGAAACCTTGTAAACAGTATGTAAATTATTGTGTTCTTTGTCCTTGTGTTCCTTTTGGCATTCGCACGCCGTCAGATTGTGGCATTCACAATGTCGAACACCTTTGGGGGGGGGGGGGGGTGCTCTTGACACGCCCGATTGTGGCATTCGCACGCCGTCAGATTGAAAACGAGTTGAAACATTGTCAACTAGGTAGACACACCAAAATGAAGATTTGGTGAGGTTTTGGACAATTTCTTGTTGCAAATCACAAACCACCTATCTTCACACATGAGAGTTCATAGTTTGAGATGTGAGATTTCACACCATATTGAAGTATTTATTGTTTAATATGTATCTAGACTTTGTTTATCAGTTGGAGCTGTTAGTACATGACAAAATAAGACCATGTGCACTGGATTTTCATTTTTTTTGATGTTTTTTGAATATTTTATGATTATTCAAATTCAGTGAAACTCAAGGTCAAATCAACATTTAAACAAGTTTTAAACACCAAAATGAAAAAAAACTAAGCCTGGATCATTCCTAGACACGCCAAAATGAAGGTTTTGGTGATGTTTTGATCAGGGTTTGGATCATGCCTCATTGTGATCTAATACTAACAAACATGAACTCCTTGCACCTACATGTAATTTTGTAGTTTTTGGCGTGCATATGTGGTACTTACACGAAGTGCTCGCAAGTTTGTGCTATTCCAAGTAGCAATCCACATGCAGCAAACAAAGTACAATACCTTTTTTAGAATTTTTCCACATGCAGCATATTTTCAGATTATTCTTACAAGTATAGGTGTTGCGTTCATTTTCTTGGAAGAAAAAGGCCAGAAATGTAAGACGTACATGGGCATTTTTGGCACTGACTTATTTTTAGTGTGTTCATGCCGGGTCCAATGGTGAGCGGCCGGTGGAGACGGTGAAACACGTACGTGGTGAGACGTGGCGGCTGCTAGAGGAGGGCGAGGGGTTGGTCTCGGACTCGGTGTAGTCAATTACACGGAGTAGGTAGAGAGGCGAGGCACGGCTACGATGCAGGGGTTTTGATGGGACAAGACATATACCTGCCCATTAACCGCGTGTACAGTAACCTGCCCATTGACCGCGTGCCCGTTTCGTCTCATCTTCCTATATGTCACATCGCACCGCTCCTCTGTTTTCCCCCTCTTGCTTCTTCTAGTCTTCTCCGCTTCCACTGCAATCCAATCTTCTTCTCCCCCGCATCGTCGCCATGGAAACCACAGCATGCTTCTCCGAGACCTACAACGTCACCATCCACAAAGACCAGAAGATCGAGGCGGTCTACACCAACGATCTAGAAGAACTAGCGAGGGTCCTCGACATGTACAAGAAGTGGTTCGCGGAGGGAGACGCCAAGATCATGGGGCTGGACATGGAGTACAGCAAAGACCAGGAACTCAAAGACAAGAGGATGGCGGTTATTCAGCTCGCCATGCGCCGCCATGTACTGGTCTACCAATGTGCCAGGTATGAACAAATTAAGTAACATGCCCACACATGTTGCTGTTTCGAGGGTTTTTTGCTTCATCCCTTGTGCCAGACTGTTAGTGCTACTATTAGTACTAGATGACGCTCAGACTTCCTGCGATTTCACTAATTTGGTTCAGATTTAGGGTAGACAGACGTTCCTAGATCTATTCCTGTCTTCGGGATTTTTCAGTCTGTCACTGCGATGACACGGATTAGATTCGTGTATTATATGAAGTGTAAAAGGGTTTCTGTCATAATTAATATGGGAATTTATATTGATTTTGTGTAGCACGACGATTGATTTTGAGGTCTGGCATTTCTTTTGAGTAGTTTGTGTAGTTGTACACATGAACATGTAAGAGAATGAAATCATGGATGTAATTAAGCAATATATTTTGAAGGACTATGGACTTCGGTAAATATGATGGTTGTTGTATAGTTGTATACATGAAAATGCATATATGTTTTTGTGAATTCATGTTCATCGTATTTCTTAATCTTTAGGTGCATGGACTTTTTGATCATTTCAAATCTTTTAACTAAACTTACCTCATTTCGTGGACTTGTTGAACATGTAAGAGAATGAAATCATGGATGTAAATAAGCAATATATTTAGAAGGACTATGAACTTCGGTAAATATGATGGTTGTTGTATAGTTCTATACATGAAAATGCATATATGTTTCTGTGGATTCATGTTCATCGTATTTCTTAATCTTTAGGTGGACTTGTTGATCATATTTCAAATCTTTTAACTAAACTTACCTCATTTGGTGGACTTGTTGATCATATACTTGTTTGTCACCTGTGAAATTACATCTTTTAACTAATCTCTATCCACATTCTCTTGGTTATTGCAGTACTGACCATTGGAAGTGTTCATGCTACATTTCTGATTTTCTACGCCACAGAGGAATCACCTTTGCGACCGTAGACAATACGATAGACAAGGTGGTTTTTCGCCAAACCTGGCCTGGAGTCATCATTCCAGATAACTTCTATGTCGACCTACAGCACCTGTACCGGCTCCCTGGATACTACAAGGTTGGCACGACTGTCATGGCTGCAGACCTGATTGATCCCTGGTACGCAAAAATGAAGAAGAACTTGCCCTCCAAGGCGCACGATAATTGGCAGTACAAACCTCTTGACAAGATCAACAAAGACTACGCCGCCATTGATGCCTTTGTGGCGTTTGAGCTGTACCGGGTCATTCTGGAGAGGCAAAAGGCTGGAGTGCCAGTTGGAGTGCCAGTTGGACTCAAGTTTTAGGGTTGGAGTGCCAGTTGGACTCAAGTTTCAGGATGATTCTGATGATTCAGGCATCGATGTTCCTGAAGATTCATCAGCTGAAGAAGATTCATCAGATGAAGAAGATTCAGACGAGGAGCACAAGAGGCGTAGGCCTTCCTGAAGATTAGTTTGTCCTCTGTCCATGTGTTTTGTAAATATTTATTTTGGTTTCGATGAACAAGTAAGACCAGCTAAGCAGTTATGTAAAGTGCTGCTTTTGTTGTGCTGTGGAAGACTAATTATGCTGGTATATATGCAGTTCCTATTTTCTTCCTTCTGGTTATGTGTTTTCAGCCTCGATGTTTCCATCAAACTAATGTTGTTTTGACCCCATTATGATACAACTTGACAAAAACTCTGTCAAATCATGTGGTACATATATTTATACATGATACTACAAACATTGCATGACTAATCTGATTTTAAAATGATCTGACCATGAATTTGACCAATAATTGGCCTTCATCTCAATTTTAGGCATTTTTGTTCAAAGAAAATTTTACGCACACTTAAAATTGTCATAAAAATCTCAGATCCTGCAAGCCCACCTTGTCTATCGTTTGCATCACCACCCACAAAAAGTTTGAGTCCGATCTGGATCTCCTATGTGCACCTATCTTCAAGGATTTCGACCGAAATGGCACACACATGATCCGCCTGAATCCTACCAAATCCTAGGTTGGTGTTGAGGGAAAGATAACCCGGTGTATCCATGAAGGTGAAAGAAGACCCGCCAGGCAGGAGGCAGGGCTTGGCCTGCTTTCAGCGTCCTGGGCCAGATTCAGACATGGGCCGGACGTTTGGCGGTAACCCGGCTTATGGAAGGAAAGGTCCAGAAGACTCAGAGGCGGTAAACAACGTGGAGTCCAAGATAGGAAGATTAAGAGGTGGAGGTAGATAGGAACTCCAAGTATGGGTATAGCCTGGCCTTGTCATGTAAAGACACCAGGAGACCCGACATCTATATAAGGGGCTCCTGGGTCTCAGTTTAGGTTAAGCTTTTGAGATTGTACAAGTCCCACGAGAGAGATTGGAACCCTAATCGAGATCCGGCTCTGTTGTTGTAGCCGGGTTATCGAGATCGAGATCAATAATAGAGTAGCTGGAAGTAGGTCTTTATCTCCATTGGAGAGGCCGAACCAGGGTAAATCCTTTGTCCCTTCCGTGCAAAACCCTCTCCCTGACACCAGTTTCGCCTGGCCCCCAACTCAAAGTCACCCTATGGTGACATATGCCGTGACAACCCCACGACATTTGGCGCCCACCGTGGGGCCTGCGGCCAAGAGTGTCATCATCAAGGGAGCTGCGCTGGAAGGTATGAAGAATCTGGTGGTGGGCCGGATCGTCATCAACGTGCAAGGAGAACACATCGTCGATGATTCTAGCTGGTGGCCAGAGTTAGATCTGCTTAAATCAGGTGATGTTATTCCAATTGGCCAGATTAATGTTTTTGTTGGTATGATACATACAACCGGGTTTGCTAGTAATCAAGAGTATGATTCTGTGTCAGGAGCTGCTACCCTTGTCCAATCAGATGGGGAAGAGTCCGTGGGGACAGCGGAGCACACGGACCTGGTGGTCAGACACGTGGAACAAACGCTAAACCCGGCACGGATCCCGGGTGACGCACCAGGTAGCGAGGACGACATGGAATCGATCTTGGCCTTGCTGGATGGAAGGTACGGATATGACCCGGAAGAAGAAGAGGAGGAAGATCAGTTCGAGAAAGAGTCCTATCCGGGTCCAATTCGACGGGTAGCAGTTTACACAGCACCCTCGACGAATCTGGATCTGACTTTGGGAGCTGGGGGGTCAGGAGCGGCACCCCACCAAACTTCAATGACCAGCAACAACAAAACCTGGTACTTGAGTTAACTCAGAGGCCGGTGGATGGCGAGATCGCTTCGGTATCAGAAGAAAGCGAAGGCCGGGCGCAGTTCAGGAATTCCTTTGGTTTCCTTAATAACCGGGCCCAAGGAGATATCACGCCTAACCCGGCACCTGCGCCGGCCCTAGTTGAAAAAACCGGACCGGACCGCCGGTTCGACCGGAATAAACCGGAACCAGAGGCTCAGCCGGTCTGTTAAGCGCACAGGACCGGGTAAGGAAGCGAACCGGACGAATCGCGGTCGAACCGGCGGTTTTAACCTAAACCGGGAGAAAACCGGGTGCTGGTTCGACCGGTCAGTCGATATGTGCTCACGCGCACGCGTAAAAACAAGGGTGCGCACACAGGGATCGAACCCTGGTCGCAGCCTTCCAGTGCGCTACATCGTCCAAAGCGCACTAGCCATCTCGTCCGGCGTTCTTTTATGCTTTATAACAGAAAGTTACCGTATTTGACCATTATATATGTGTATTTCTCTACTAAAAATAAATAATTTCTTTAATGGCCGGTCCAGCCATTGAACCGGTTGAACCGGCGGTCGGACCAGTAAACCGTGAACCAACAGCCTGACCGGTTCGACTGCCGGTCTGGTTTTTAAAACTATGGCGCCGGCTCTGTTCAACAACGGCTTGGTTTTGGACCAAACGGCGCTTACAAGGATCATCACGCCGGAGAATGCGGCATCCCGGGCCATGGAGTTGGACACAGCACGCAGAGCTTTGGAGCAGACCTGGCGAAACACAGTAGCACATGAGCAACAACTGGCAGCAAGGGCAAAAGAGATTGAGGATAGAGAGAATTGCTTGAGGCAGAACGAGGATATGTTACAGGCTCGCCATAACCATATGACCGTGCAGTATCAGAGGAGGCATCAGAGCCGGCTGGCTCCTGGAGAGAACGTCATACAACCAGCTGTGCTGTTTAGAACCCCAGCGGGTCAAACCACTGGTGCGGTTCAAGCAGCAACTGTAGTTAGAACAAATGCAGGGGTGAACAGAAACCCAGGGACATCAGTTGGAAGGACGCCGGGTTTGCCCGCCGGAGGAGCTGGGGGAAATCCAGGCCACGCAACAGCAACACCAAGGTATCATACGCCAGATGGTCACTTTTCTAACCCGGCGGATAATGTTTACGCAGCAACCTTGGCTCTAGATCGTATCCCATTGGGGGATTCACCCGTGGAGTTGGAGGCTCGGCGAGCCATCGATATGTTACGCACGGCTGTGGTGCAGCAAGGCTAGTATTCCAAGAACAAGAGTGTAAAACCACGATTTTCACTAACCGGTTTTTCTGAAAAAGGGGTGAACTAAATTTTTTCGAAAACCTTTATACTTGGATTTCTCTGGGTTTTATCAAAACTCATTTGAACTTTTGGTGATTGATGTTGAGATCATGTACCTCTCTATGTCCCAACCCCGGGAATATTCTCCAAATATTTTGATCCCCTTTGATTCCATTTATCAGGGTTTTCTATATAAAACCTTAATTCCTTTTCTTTAGGAAATTATAAATCATATATCGCCTCTCCAAAGCAACTCTCCTTTATCTTGCTTAGAAAATTCCGCCAAAAATCCCAGAGACACCTATCCTCATGTATATCCCATATATGCACGAACATCGCCATGACCTATGCAACTTTTCAGATTGAAGAAATTACCAAATCTGCCACTACCGGGCCATTTAATCCAAAACCCTACTTCCACTCCACCATAAATCTTGTCCACCTGATTAGGTGTTTCATATCCCATTAAAAGCCACCCCAAGAAATTTGGGATCATTTGGAACAACTTTTTCTTGTAGGACACCCATCGAACATCTTCTGCCCTTTTCGAAACCCAACAATGTTTGCACATGAAACTTTCTCCAAATTGAGTGAAACTGGACCACATTGCTCACATACCAGTAGAACATCACCAGTAAAAATCCTAGCTCCATTGGGATAGTGGAAGTTCATTTTCATTTCATCGAACACCTTGAGGGCATTTGAGTTTTTCAAAACTTTACTCTGGAATTTTGTCCCAATTTGGTGTTTTGCTTGCTGTGTGTTGTTTGTGTCAGTAGTGGAACCAAGTGACGCGACCCGTTTTCATTTTAATGTCCTATATCATTGGGAACACGAACCACGCCGCTCGTGTCGCGCTCTGGCCATGCCGATGTCGGCATGGCACTGTGCAAACCCTAGCCCCGGCCTTATCCTCTGCTGCAGTGCATCCGCGTGCGCTACTGCACCTCCAGCTCGACCCTCCCTATCCGCTCCTCCTCCTTATCCCTCCCCTGTGGCCGGAGAACGCAAGCCATGACCTCAGCAAGAAATTTAATGGCCGCCACGGCCACGGCCTACCTCTCCCTCCCTCGGCTATAAAACCGACCCAAGACCTCCCACTCTGAAGCATAGCTCACTCCCCCTCCCCCTGGGACCCTTCTGCTCCTTTAGTTGCGGAATGGAGGAGCTCTGCTCCGAATCGGCCGAGGTCGTCGCTGTCGGTCCATCGACCGTGGTGAGCCCTAGACCGAGCCATTCTTCAATTAAACTTGCAGGGATGATCCCCTTGATCTCCTCTACCCCCTCGGTGCCCTCGTTTCGTCAAGCAGTGGCCGGAGCCGTCGGCATCATCCGCGACCACCATTGCCGAGCCGCCAAGCTTCTGGAGCTCACGGGTGGCGCACCCCCAGCCCTTCCCCGTACCCTAGACCCCTTCCCTGGGTGCGGTGATGTTCGCCAGGCCCGACCCCGCCGCCTCCCGGAGTCCCCACGCGCTCAGCATCCCGCGCCAGCGACCACCGTGGCCCTCCCGCGCATCCTCGACCGGAGGAGGGAGAAGAACGCGGTGAAGAAAAGAAGGAAAAGAAGAAAGAAAAAGAAAAAGAAAAAAAGGAGGAGGAGGAAGGAGAGACCGACAGGTGGACCCGGCCCCACCTGTCGGGTTAAGTGGAAACAGTTTCCGCCGGTTACACTTTCCTGCGCCGGAAACGTATTCCCAGGAAATGCGTGACCCAGCCGAACCCTGTAGCGCGGACGTCCACCCGTTAAGGACAGAAAAGGACAGTTTTCTGTCCACTTTTCTGCTTAACGAACGGATAGCCATAACTTTTGAACCGTAGCTCCAAATGAGGTGATTCAAATTTCTAAATTCATATTTTTGAAAGCTCTATCCAGTGGTGCTGTCCTTTTCCATTTTCGGAATAGTTTATTTTGGGGCTATATTTTAAGTGCTATATCGCACCCGTGTTTAGGTCCCCCTTCGAGGTTCTACCCCGCGGAAAGTCCGAGACTTCCCCAAACCGTCGGAAACCTGTCTTCGAAGGCAAGCTAACCACTTGCTGTGAGCTTTTGTCTAGTTTATCTTATTGTGTGTTGCCTGCTAGTTAATGTTGTTGATCGTCGATGTAATTTCATGTGTATGCGTACATGCCTTGTTTATTTTTCCGAGCATAGCTAGCGTTACCTTGTTGCATTACATTGTCGCATTACTTTATAATTGCTTATCTGTGCCTCACCCCCATTCCTGAGGCGATGGGCTGGAGGAACCGCCACAGTCAACGGAGTGGGGAACTATACAACTGTGCGCCTCGCACTTGCGTGGCTTTGTTTGCTTCTTCTTCTTCGCCGAGGTGAGGAGCAGACGAATGTCGTCTTATGATCCTCGGAGTTGGGGGCATTTGCCAAAAGAGTTATTTGCTTCTTCTCCCTCCGTCAAACGTGGTTGGCATATGCCGCCTAGACTGCGACACTTGGGACATTTGCTTTCCATTTGGTTCTTTTTGCCGAGATTGCTGACACCACGTCGGGTTAATCCTTGAGTGGAATGGATGCTTTCTTTCTTATGAGTGCTTTTCGGTTCATTTTGGAGACTACATGCCCTATCAACTTTGATAGTTGATCTGTGATGGCGCTGGTCGGAGGTATCTCTGCCACAGTCACCCGATCGACGCCAACAACCTGTGCTAACTTTTGTAGTTGAACTGTGAGGACGCTGGCTGGAGGAACCTCCACAGTCGTCTGATTGAGAATACAACCAAACTATTGCTTGAAACATTATGTTGCTAACGTCTTGTTGTTGGATGGTATATTATTTTGATATTGTGATTATTGTGTTGGACTAATCCTCTGTTGTTTGGTCTTGTTATGATGAAACTTGATTAAATGAAACACCCCTCCAAACATCGATAGGGTCAGTCCATAGTGCCTGTAATCTGAACATCGAAAGCACTACCACTGTCGCTCATATGGGCGGGCCTTGACCTACGTAACCTACTGAGCCTCCTTTGATGCTACCATTTTGGCAAGATTAGTCGGCTACCTTTGTGGTCGGGGCTAGTCTTCTGAAGGTTCCGGAGCTAGGCGTCGCTCATCTGTTGGGGGCGTGCCGGATTCACTTCATCATAAGACATAGAGTTGTGTCGGTAGCTATACAGGGAGTGTCTTGTCAGCGTGAACGGTCGGGTGAGTGTATCTTGCTGAGTTCGCCTTAAGGATGATATCCTAAAGTACCGGCTGAGTGTGGTGCACTTAGATGGGTGGTATCTGCAACCACTCGAGAGTGTCAAAACTAGATGTCTAGCCTCGTTCCAAGGTTATGGAACAACAGTTCAGTGTCGGTCACACTATTGTCTTTTTCGAGTCAGGAGGTTAAACATAAGTTCGGTTTGAAAGAAAGTTGAACAACCTGATTACACTAAATGAACAATAAGATGATGCAGGGAATGTTACTTGAGCTGTGGATGGTTACCGTGTTTAGGGATGACGGTGTGATCGTTGGGAGCCTAGAGTTAGGCCTGAGCCAACATCAACCGTGCGTGCCCAGAGTGGAAAGATGAGGCCAGTGGGCCTAGCAGTGATCACAGGTGCTGTTGTGTATTATTTAGTACCACTTGGTAAACCCGTTTACTCGTCACAGGTAAGCTCTTTGTATGATTGCCGGTGCACAATCCAACCCCACCTGGCTTGGACTCTGTACTGGTGATACCCCCGTTGCTTGCTTATGACATGTTTGGTTGTCAATGCCATGCTACTTTTATGTCACGTATCTAGAGTAGACACTTGCCATGTTGTAGGATTTTATTTTTCCAATGTATATCTTGTTGCATGATTGTTGGATTATTTGTAGGTAGTGGCGATTCTTGCTGAGTGCATACAAATGTACTCACGGGCCTTGTGTTTGTGGCCAGATGTTGGCGAGGATTCATCTCCTACCTTAGCCAGAAGTGGAGCAAGAGCGTGCTAGGATCAGTAGCCCAGCCAGATACCTGTGGAGTGGAGCCGCTCCAAGCCGTTGCCTTAGCCGTCTTCCGCTGCCAGTTAAACTCTATCCTGAGCCATGATTGGCAAGATATTTTGTAATGCCTCGATGGCCTTGTAAACCTTGTGTAGCACTTTGTGCCTGATTGTGTAATGATTTCCGCTATGTTGCATTGTCGTAACGTGCGACCAAATATCTTGGGCTGGCGCACGGGGCGATGCCTCTCTGGAAATATGTGCCTGAGCGGGGTGCCACAAAGAGTGCATTACACTCAACACCTTACAATAGTAAACGTACCCACAACAGACACGGGGAGACGCTGCCACCACAGGCCGGGCCAGCTGTGCCGGGTCAACCTCAGCAAAATAACCAGCAGTATCAGCCGGCTCCTGCAGTTTCTGTGGCACAGCAGATCGTGAATAGGTCAAGGGCATGGCGAACCGCGGGTGTTCACCCGGTCATTCCAGCTCCAGTAGTAGTTCCAGTACAACAAGTTGTCCCACCCACAGTTTCGGTGAGTTCGCCGGGTCCTAATCTTCAAGCTGGAGGTTCCGGATTAGCCGGGTCTAAATGTTTATCAGAATCGATCAGATCCGAGCCGTTACCTGAGAAGTTCAAAGAACCAAGCAAAGTGGCCAATTATGAGCCGAGCATGGACCCGGCAAGTTGGCTAAGCAGTTATGAGATGGCAATGTGTATTCGCAGCGCAACAGAGAATGTGTGTGCAAATATATGTATTTGATGATGAGTGATGGTGCGGCGAAGTTGTGGTTCGAGAATTTACCCGAGAAATCAATCAATAGTTGGTCAGAGCTTAAAGCAATCTTTATCAAGCACTTCTTGGGCACATGCAAACGTTTGTTTTTGCTGGAAGATCTAGACAGATGTGTACAAAGGAAAGGGGAGTCAACCCGGCACTGGATGGGCCGGGTCACGGAGATTTTGCATGCATCAGCCGGTATCGAGCCTAAGGACGCAATTTCAACAATGGAAAAAACTTGCAAGTATACTCCATTGGTCCAGAAGCTGGGACGTCTGAAAGAGAGTCACAGGGTCAAACCCGTCTCAATGGCCGAGCTATTAGAGGCCTGTAACAAACATGCAGCAACGGACAAAACACAAGATGACATTGAGGAAAAAAGGCAAAGGTACAACGAACAATGGTAGGAACAACAGTGGTAACAACAACTCGCATAAGAGAGGGCACAACGAGGGAAGTTCAGAGTTTGTGGCAAACACAAATACCGGGTTTCAAAGGCCCAGGACTGATGGTGGATACAATGATGGAAATAGAGGGAACAATGGAGGCTATAATAACAATAGAGGAAACAATGGAGGTTACAACAGTTTTAGTGGACCACGACCCATGAGTACTGAAGAGGCTTTCAGGATGCCGTGTCCTCATCACAGCAGGAACGGTAAGCCGGCAAATCACTCGCTGGCCAGTGTGCAGATCTTAACAGATGGAAAAACAACGAGATTCAGAGGGCACTTCAAGCAGCAAATAGGGGTGCAGGACCCGGCACGGGAGCAAGCCCGGCCGCGGCTCCGCTCACAGGAGCTAATGCAACACCAACCGGCCCTCCAGCCGGCTCAAGTTCTCAAGGACAGGGCGGATTTAACACTCAGCCCAAGCAGCTTGGTTCATATCACGTGTATACGTCAAACACTTCTAAAAGGGAGAGGAAAGTAATTCAAAGGGCTGTTAATGCGGTGCACATGGGAGCACCCAGGTATTTGAGATGGTCTGAGCAAACAATCACTTGGAGTAGAGCAGATCACCCGGATCATGTGGAACACCCGGGTCTGCTTGCTTTGGTCGTGGCCCCTCAAGTGGAGGGTTATGAGTTGAAAAAGGTTCTGATGGATGGAGGAAGCAGTATCAACATCTTGTACTGGGAAACTTTCTTGCGTATGCGTCTCAAAAAGTCTCAGTTGCAGAAGACGTCACAGTTTTTCATGGCATAGTTCCGGGGAAATCAGCAACTCCATTGGGAAAAATCACATTAGAGGTGGCTTTTGGCGAGTCCCGGGAAAACTTCAGGTCAGAGATGCTAGATTTTGAGGTGGTAGATTTTCACAGTCCTTATCATGCGTTGTTGGGAAGGCCGGCCTATGCCAGGTTCATGGCCCGGCCTTGTTATGTGTATTTGCAACTGAAGATACCGGGTCCTAAGGGAATCATCACTGTGCATGGAAACAGAAAGATTGCAGCAGAATGTGATGAGGGAGATGCAGCCATGGCAGAGCATGCGTGTGCAAAGAGGAGTTGAAAAGTTACAGGGCAAATCTAGACCCGGCAGATAATACGGTCCTGAAAAGGCCAACCACAGAAGATGATAGGGCAAAGTTCAAATCAGCCCGGGATACAAAGATGGTAGATTTTGTGGAGGGGGACTCTTCCAAGCAGTTCTCCATCGGGTCAAACTTGACTGACAAATAGGAAAGCGCGCTCATCGAGTTCATCCGTGAGAATAGGGATGTTTTTGCATGGACACCTAGTGACATGCCAGGTATCCCAACTGAACTCGCTGAGCACAAATTACATGTTGATCCTAAAGCCCGGCCAGTAAAGCAGGGTATGAGAAAAATGAACGCTGAAAGGAGGAAGGCCATTGGAGAAGAGATAGCCCGGCTTTTAGCAGCCGGCTTTATCATGGAAGTTTTTCACCCAGAGTGGTTGGCTAACCCGGTTCTAGTGCTGAAGAAGAACAATGAGTGGAGGATGTGCATAGATTTTACCAGTTTGAACAAATTCTGTCCAAAAGACCCGTTTACTTTGCCACGTATAGATCAGATTGTTGATGCAGTTGCAGGAAGTGAGCTCTTATGTTTTCTGGATGCTTACTCAGGTTATCATCAAATTAAGTTGGATAGAGATGATTGGGAGAAGACCTCGTTCATTACGCCTTTTGGGGCTTTTTGCTACAAGACCATGACTTTTGGGCTGAAAAATGCGGGTGCCACTTATCAAAGGTGCATCCAGAACTGTTTTGCGGATCAGATTGGGCGCAACGTCCATGCTTATGTTGATGATGTGGTGATCAAGTCAGAAAAAGCCGAGTCATTTATCAAGGATCTCACAGAGACGTTTGCGAACTTGCGGAGATACAATATGATGCTCAATCCAACAAAGTGTGTGTTTGGTGTTCCAGCTGGGAAGCTACTGGGTTTCATCGTGTCAGCGGGGAATTGAGGCAAACCCGGACAAAATCCGGGCTATACAATGTTTGGAGAAGCCAAAAGAGTTGAAGGATGTTCAGAAACTCACGGGCTGCGTGGCAGCCTTGAGCCGGTTTATAGCCCGGCTTGGAGAGAAAGCGATACCGCTGTACAAGCTTTTGAAGAAAACAGAAAATTTCGTCTGGGATCAAGAGGCAGATGATGCGTTTGAAGCTTTGAAGGTCCAGTTGTCCAAAGCGCCAGTACTAGCAGCGCCGGGTCCCAAGGAACCCATGTTGTTATATGTTGCTGCCGGGCCTCAAGCGGTGAGCGCTGTGGTTGTGGTTGAGCGTAAGGAGGAAGGCAAAGAACACCCGGTACAAAGGCCGGTCTACTATGTTAGCGAAGTTTTATCAGAAACAAAGCAAAGGTATCCTCACTGGCAGAAGCTGGTGTTTGGTGTGTTCATGGCAAGCAGAAAGTTGAAGCCGTACTTTCAGGAGCATCCCATTACGGTGGTGAGCTCGATTCCACTTGCAGATATCATAAGAAATTCTGAAGCTACAGGAAGAGTGGCCAAGTGGGCCATTGAGATGGGAGATTATCATATCAACTATGCGCCTAGAACAGCAATCAAGTCTCAAGCTCTAGTGGAGTTTCTCAATGACTGGACACAGTTAAGTGCACCGCAACTAGTTCCAAAAATTCAGTCTTGGGTCATGCATTTTGACGGGTCAAAGCAGGAGCAAGGATCAGGAGCCGGGGTTGTGTTAACTTCCCCAAAGGGAGAAAAGATGAGCTATGTTTTGCAAATACACTTTGATTGCTCCAATAATGTGGCTGAGTATGAGGCTCTGTTGCATGGTTTGAAGATAGCCCGGGAGATGGGCATCAAGTATATCAGATGTTATGGAGATTCAGATCTTGTGGCTCAGCAAGTTTCTGGCACTTGGGACAGAAAAGATGCAAAGATGGCGGCTTACAGAAGAGAGGTGGATAGAGTTGCCGGGTTCTTCTCTGGATACCAGGTGGATCACATAGACCGGCGCAAAACGACGCAGCTGACGCTCTGTCAAGACTCGGCTCCAAGCGAGAGCCGGTTCCACCCAATACGTTCTTAGATGAGTTGCGAGCTCCATCAGTTAAGCCTGAAGATGAGGAAGATTATGCCTATCTGGATAACCCGGATTCTAAGTTAGTAGCAGCAGTGCACGAGATTCCTGAGTGGACAGAGCCATATATCGCTTATCTTATGAGGGGGGAGTTGCCCCAGCAGGAAATCATAGCCCGGCAAATCGTGCGCCGGGCCAAAGCTTATGTGGTCATTGATGATGAACTTTACAAGAGAAGTGCTCTGGTGTGTTTCAGCGATGCGTCTCACCAGAGGAAGGCCGGCAAATTTTGAGGAGATACATGAGGAGATTGTGGGCATCATGCCTCTACAAGGTCACTGGTGCAAAGCATTCAGACACGGTTTTTTCTGGCTCACAGCAATGAGATGCAGAGCGTTTGGTGAGCAGATGTGATGGGTGTCAGAGGTACGCCCGGCAAATTCATGTGCCGGCTCAAGAGTTGCGCACTATCCCTTTAACTTGGCCGTTTGCAGTTTGGGGGATGGACATGGTTGGGCCTTTTCAGATGTCCCCATGCAAGAAAACTCACCTTTGGTGGCAGTTGATAAGTTTACTAAGTGGGTTGAGGTTATGCCAGTCACAAATTGCGAAGCAGTTACAGCAGTTGTGTTCTTGAAAAGGATCATCCATAGATTTGGGTATCCACATAGCATCATCACAGATAATGGGACCAATATGTCACTTGGAGAGATGCAGAAATTTTGTGGAAGGAACGGCATAAGATTGGACGTAGCATCCGTGTCTCATCCTCAGGCCAATGGGCAAGTTGAGAGATCTAATCAAGAGGTGCTCAAAGGACTGAAACCAAGACTCCGGGTCCCGTGCATCAGAGCAGCTGGAGCTTGGGTAGAGGAGTTACCATCAGTAGTTTGGGGCATCAACACAACACCCAACAGATCCACCAATATGACTCCCTTCTTCATGGTTTATGGAGCAGAAGCTGTGTTACCAAGTGACATAATTCATGACTCGCCGCGCGTGGCGGCTTATGTTGAGACAGAAAACGAGAAGAGCCGGCAGGATTCACTGGACCTGTTAGAGGAGCATCGTGAGAAAGCACTTGAAAGATCGGCAATTTATCAGCAAGACCTGAGGAGATATCATGCACGCCGGGTTAGAACTCGCACTTTTCAGGAGGGAGATCTAGTGTTGCGGTGGACACAAAACAGAGATGGGATGCACAAGTTATCTCCCCCATGGGAGGGACCCTTCATTGTGAGCAAGAATTTGCACAATGGGTCTTATTATCTGGTGGATGCGAGAGAAAAGTCAGAAACTATCAATGACACTACAAGATCCACATTTTCGATGCAAGAGCGTGAGCGGCCATGGAACATTGCCCACTTACGCCCCTACTATACCTAGCGATAGGCCGGGTCTTGATATGTAACACACGATGTAACAGGCAGCAGGTTTCAGACGCGCTCTTTTCCTTACCAGGGTACCTAAGGGGACTGGAAGGTTTTTAATGAGGCGGCTTGCTGACCTAACCTTTTCTATCAATAAAGTTAAGGTTGAACAGAAATTTGTGTCTTTCCAGTTATTTACTTTTCATGTTTATTTTAGGCCTTGGGGGTTAACCATTGAAGTCTCACAATGGTTCACCCCAAGACCCGGGATTATGTTTGTTTGCGATCAAGTCTCATATATCAGGTCTTGGGGGTTAGCTGTTCACAGAAAGAACATCTAACCCAAGATTCTGGTGTCCATTTTATTCAAAGTATCATATGTTAGGTCTTGGGGGTTAGCTGTTCACAGAGAGAAACCCAAGACCCGGTTTATCTAGCTTGATCAAGTCTCACAATTTAGGTCTTGGGGGTTAGATGTTCACAGAGAACATCTAACCCAAGGCCCGGTTCTTGTATCCCAGTTGAAATTCATGGTGGAGGCTTGGGGGTTAGCTGTTCAAAAGTGAACACCTAACCTCGTAACCCGGCCTTTATTTGTGGATGTTTTTCATGGTTATTTGTGTGGTTGATTAGTTGTTTCTTTTATAAAAGTCCCAGTTATTATATAATCGAGCAAGTCAGATATTTGGGTCAATGGGGTAAATGAGCACAGTAAGCCATTACTTTCCAGAACATTGACCCGGGTCTTGGGGGCTCTTGCTAAAATAGCCTGTAGCTGAAATCTCAAGACCCGGCCTTGATGCCACCAGTTTAATTCTTGGTTTTCTTGCTATTGAGCTCGATGTGACTCGCACTTATATGGTCTGATCGCTCACCTGATAATTCAATCAATCATGATGCCTAAAAAAGGACTTGATTCGACCCTGTTTTTTCAGAGGAGTTGCGACAGAAGTATCCATGCGAAAGCCGGCTCATAGTTAAAGAAACCAAAAGGGTCATCTAAACCATTCAAAGATTGAAAATTCAGATCATAAGTTTTACCAATATTACAGCATAAAGTGGCATACGTGCACAAGCGCACGATCAAAATATGAACTCAAAGTATTAAAGTTATTACATCATGCCTATCAAGGCCAAATGGACAAGTGTTCAAATGAATTTAAGACTCGGCATTCTTTGCCGGGTCATCTGTTGCTGGGGTCTCGCTTGGTTGCTCTTGGGCCTTGGGGGCTTCTCCTCCTGCTGCATGCTCGGCCTCTGTAGATTCCTGAGGTCTTCCTATTTCCTGAGCTGGGGTCTTCCAGCAGATCAAAGCGAGGCCCTGGTTCTTGGGATCATCATCTGTAACTACAGGCCGGCTTGGTGGAGCTATCGCAGGAGTTCCAGTGCCTGCAACAGTAGACTTTTGGCTTTGAGCGCGAGCAAGCTGTGGTGGAGTCAGGATGGCAGGGACGGGCTCTGGCGTGTCAATCCGCCGGCTCTTCTTGTCATATCCTTGTTGAAACTTCTCCAAGTTCAAGCCTTCTGCTATCAGAGTGGCAGCATACCGGGTCTCCTTGCTTATGGCAGCGAGGTCCTTCCCACCAAATTCTGTGTTGTCCAAATTGAATTGGGGGAACCCGCCAGCAAGTTTTGCCGGGTCAATGTCTGGATAATGCGCTTTGGCCAAGGCCATTACGCGCATTGCGCCTTTGCGACAGCCAGAGAGCTTCCACCGGGTTATCCATTCAGGAATTGTGGATAGATGGCCCAGAAATTGTTTAAGTTGGCTTGGGGGCTCCTCTAGGCCACGAGCTGTTGCAATAGCACGCCCGGCTCCGTAGTACAATTGCCTCACCAAGGTTAAAAGGGCTTGAAGCTTGACAGTAGGAGTTTCCAAGTTCATGCTGTTGCGAGGACCTGAAATAAGAGAGTTACAGAAGTATTGAGTTAGTAACATACGAAATAAAGGCGTTGACAGATATGCATAAAGAAAAGAAGAGGGAAATTTACCCCAGATAGCAGCAACAATGTCTGAGAGAAGCTGCTTGAAGGAGTTAAAGATTTTTTCCATGTCAGCTAGCTTCTTCTCAGCAGTTTCGAGCCGGGTCTTCCAGTCCTCCTCATGATCTTCCATGTCCTTTTTCAAGGACATGTTTTCTTCCTTTGCATCAGCAAGGGAGGTCTTGAGGTCCCGGGTCTCCTTTTGTGCCTCGGCCTTGAGCCGGGTCTCAGTTGCCAATTGCTCCTTGAGCTGCTGGACTTCAAGTGTGGCTTGGGACACATGTTGCTGAAAAAAGTAGATAAAATTCAGTGGAGTAAAAGGTTTAACAGTAAAAGATATGTTCAAAGAAATTCAGAATTACAAGTCCCGGGTTACTGCGAGCATGCAACCCGGCACTTGGGGTCTATCAGGTTTTGAAAGTTCTTAAAGCAAGTAAAAGTCCTACAGTATCAGAATCGAATGAATTAGAAATACAAGTCCCAGATTACTGCAAGCATGTAACCCGACACTTGGGGGCTGGGGAAATTTGAAGTTTTTACAAAGTTAAGACAAAGAGTCCTAGTATGCTGTAAACAGACAAACTAGCACTTGGGGGCTAATTTGTTTTTCTTTCAAAGCACCAAGCTTATTAAACAAGGTCAAATAAACTTGGAGCTTGGGGGTTAGGGAGTATGGAAGAAAGTGATGTTACCTCATGGCGCTGCTTGATGCAGTAACAAGTTCAGCTTCAAGCCTTTGTGCTGGAGAGCCGGGAAAAGTATTCAGAAAGAAGGGCTGGTAGTTCCATGTTTTCCAGAGCGGATGGCTCGGAATAGAGAATGGGCTCCTTTCCATGAGCACTGGCCTCAGCTTTCACCTCTGGTTCAACAATTTTGGCCATCACTGTGGATGGAGCTTCAACAGGTGTTTTCTGGGTGCGTAGGTATTGCACCTCATCATTTGTACCGAGCCAGACCCGGGAGACTTCTCAGGTGACTTCTGTTTTGGCTTTGCAGTGTAGGGGGAGACCCGGCAGGAGTGCCCGGGTCTGCCCTAGGTGGAGAGGCTGGAGGTGTAGGCACCTTCTCTTCCATTACTTGTTCCAGGGTCTCCTCCACAATGGTGTCATGTACAGGAGCCTCTGTACGAGCAGGCTCGGGCATGACAGCATAAGAGGAAGACCCGGCTGCGTCCAGGGGTGTAGCTTTGGCGCTGTGTAAAGTGAAAAAAGGATTAAGAGGTGATGGAAAGAAATAAAAAGTGTTCGAAAAAATTGAAGTGAAAGAAAAGCATACCCAACGTTGACCAGAAAGTCATCAGGCAGGTTCACGCTGTCACCTGAAGAAGCTGACAAAGATTGGGATTTTGAGACCCGGATTTTGCCAGCCAAGGGATATGAAGGGCTGGGAGTCCTTTGTATGGATTTGGTCCAGCGAGACAGAGAACACGAGGGATACCTGTGTTCAAGGAATCTTCACTTGCGCTGGACCGGGTCTTGCGGCGTTTGCTTGATTCAGCATCCTTGGCAGGTCTTTTTCCTGTCGAAGTGCTTGAAGTTGAGAGGTGTTCATCATATAACTAGAAATGCGAGAATATGGCACCTTCTGTACTGCGGCTCTGGTCCTCTTGTGGGAAGGAGCGGTGGTAGTGCTGGGAGCCGGCACTTCAATAACATCTGGAGCCGGCAAATTCTCGTTAGCCGGCTCAACAATATCTGAATAAAAAGTAAAGAGTTAGATTATTAATGAAACCTGAAGGAGCTTCATTCTCGGTTAAGTTAAGGAAGAGCCGGCCTACGGAGTCAAGCTCACCTTCTTCTTCCTCAGAAGCTTCAGCTTCATCATCAGCTGGAGAGGGGGTGGGAGTGAAATCCACTTTCCACCAGGCCTCGTCCTGTATAAATTAGAAAGATGAAACATCCAGACATCTGAGAAAAATGAGCAAGTGAATAAAAGTAAGGATGAGTTTTTTACCGTGGGAGCGGGATGTTTGGCATAAAATGGGGCAAGCCCGGTTTCAGCGATTGCAGTTTTCTTTTCACCAAGCAAGGTCTTGGCGTTCTTCACAATCTGGTTATCAAGGAGCGTCACCTCGGAGTAACGCAGGTCATCGTAGCTGACCCGGTATACTCGTGGATCAGCCGGGTCCTGATGCTGAGTGGCTGGATCATCCAGCCTATCCAGCATTTCACCAGATCAGTGCCACGGAGGCCATGACCTAGGAGGCTCTGACCCGGGCGTGGATGGGCTCAATCAGGACCCGGTCCTCGTCACTTGCATAGCTGTTCATTTTTGGCTCGAATACCAGGGCCGAGTTACGAAAGGCCGGGTAACGAGCTTCGTCGGTGACAGGGGAAGTGTCTTTACAATAAAAATATGTGTTTTGCCACCCCTTAGGGTGGCTGGCTAGCATGAGAGCCGGGAGATCTGCCGTCTTACGGCGCTGGATAGAAACGCCGCCGTAAGGGCCTAAAGATTTGGTTTTACTGGAGGGATTGCAATAAAATATTCTAGGAATAGCTCTAAGCTGGGAGCCATCTGCAAATAGTCCTCACAGAGAACTACATAGTTGCTCATGTTTAAAATAGAGTTGGGAGCAACGTCTAAAGGAGTGATACCATAGTATTGAAATACTTGGCGAAAGAAAAGGGACCCGGGAGGACGGAAACCCCGGGTCACATGATCAAGGAGGCATACGATTTCACCTTCACGAGGAGAAGGCCGGGTCTCCTCTCCTGGAGCACGCCATTCGATCTCGCTTTTGGGAGGAAGCTCGCCTCGATCGACGAAGGTCTGGATCATCAGTTCTGAAGCAGTGGATCGTGTCCAGTTCACTGGAACAGATGCTTTAGCAGCACCCGAGCTAGATGCATCCTTGGCCCCTTCTTGGCCGCTTTGGGGCCACCTGCTTTGACCTTCTCTTTCCCCATGATCTCGGGCTTCAGAAGATCAATCTGTACGAAAGAGGATAAATCAATGGCAAGCAAGAAGCAAGAGTGGAATTTGTGAAAAATAGAGACAAAACAGAACGAGAACAGCGAAGAAGACACGGAAGAGAGATTAAATTTGAGGAATGACCGATGAGATTCAAGACAGATTCGAGGGGAACGAGGTGCGGAGTGAATTAGGTAGCGATTCGACAAAAAATTAGCGGCATTACCTTTGGGGATGATACGGAGGAGAGCGCGGCGGAGCTTCATCTTGGTCTCGAGCTCGATCGGGAGTAGAAATGGCGGCGGCGCCTCGAGGAAGGAGATGAACTGTGCGCGGTGAAAATGGGGAGAGAAGAGCAAGGGTAAACCCTAGTGTCCTTTACATAGGCATGGTGGTTAACCAAGGGTAATACGGTAAAAACAAAGGGATAAGGATATTTGACCTAGGTCAACAACAAACAGAAAGAGACAAATAAGGGATATTCATGATTGTGATATCCGGGGATAGATTTGGAGAGAGAAAGATAGGATCCTGGACTATGAGGTAGACTGGTGATTCGTGTAGTGGTTGGGCGAAATTATCGCTAAGTTTTGAGGAGCAAAGTTCATAGTAAGAAGACCCGGGAATGAAAAGCCGGGTTACAGCATGGCCGCCAAGATGAGCCGGCCTTAAGATAGAAGATTTATTGAAACTAATGAATCATGCATGCAAACTTTTTTTGTGTTTTCAGGGATTAACTTGAATAGCCCGCATGGCGACACTTGACAAAAGGCGTCAAGATCACAAGATATCTCAAGAATCCACCATCCTGTTATCCAAGCTAATCTGGGGGCTAATGTTGGGGGAAAGATAACCCGGTGTATCCATAAAGGTGAAAGAAGACCCGCCAGGTAGGAGGCCGGGCTTGGCCTGCTTTCAGCGTCCTGGGCCAGATTCAGACATGGGCCGGGACGTTTGGCGGTAACCCAGCTTATGGAAGGAAAGGTCCAGAAGACTCAGAGGCGGTAAACAACGTGGAGTCCAAGATAGGAAGATTAAGAGGTGGAGGTAGATAGGAACTCCGAGTACGGGTATAGCCCGGCCTTGTCATGTAAAGACACCAGGAGACCCGGCATCTATATAAGGGGATCCTGGGTCTCAGTTTAGGTTAAGCTTTTAAGTCCCACGAGAGAGATTGGAACCCTAATCGAGATCCGGCTCTGTTGTTGTAGCCGGGTTATCGAGATCGAGATCAATAATAGAGTAGCTGGAAGTAGGTCTTTATCTCCAATGGAGAGGCCGAACCAGGGTAAATCCTTTGTCCCTTCCGTGCAAAACCCTCTCCCTGACACCAGTTTCGCCTGGCCCCCAACTCAAAGTCACCCTATGGTGACATATGCCGTGACAACCCCACGACAGTTGGGCCCATATATATGTACGATAAACGTGTGTTGGTATATATGTGGAAATATCCAAGATAAAACTCCTAAAAGGTCTGACCCACTTCACATACAAAACTTATCATGCATGAAGTTCATGCCCCGGTAGGGCAAAAACCCTTTGTTCGGGTGCACCATATGGTATCATGTGATAACATGGGCTCATAGTTGGTTTTTAAATGGTCATATCACCAGCCCTAACACAACTAGTGAAAAAAAAATCCAATATATAGCCCTCCCGAGCTGGTCAAAAAAGTAGAGGACCTAGGGTTTCGATGGGAATGGTGGTCCGGAGCATTAGAATCCCACCAAATCCTAGGTAGCTAGGACCGCAATATATGGGTACGAGTGTGTGATCGTACATTGGAAATGACAACATTGATCCAACTCCTAGGTTTACCCATTTCACAGATGACACTTAACCTACACGCAGATTTTGCACTAACAAATCTACCACTTCGGGGGCAACCCAGATGGAATTATGTGAAATGGTCTCAACTTTGGTTTTAAATGGTCATATGGCCTACCATAACACAATCAAGTTGAAAAGTCAATTGGTCTAAACCCTCTTGAGGCCGTTTAAGGGCCGGTAGAGGATACAAATTGAGCGGGCCGGGTCAACTGTCAAGGATTTCGACCGAAATGGGTCATTAAATGTGTATGAAATACATCTTGACATTGACAAGACCAAGTTAGATGAGTGATAGAATACGTATAGAAGAGTAATGTGATGTTGTATTTGCCAACCCAGCTCCCCCGCTTCATACACACACTTATATGCACTTAATTAGGTAATTAGATCACCGGGGAACCCCATCGGTTGTATACTTGTCGGATTTTTGTGATAATTAACGTTGTCTCATATTTGGTTTTCCTAGTTAGCGAATAATTTTTCCTCGAAAGTTTAGGTCAACAATTTATAACTTACTCGCATGGTACTGTAATACTAACTTCATTAAATGGTCAATTTGTTTAAGCCATCCATCATGTGTCCGACGGCCAGATATATTTCTCACCGCGCGCCCACCTACTAAATTTCGTACCTCGCGCCCACCCAAAATTATCGTTGAAACTTTGCCGCCTTCTTCTGCGCGCACAAAATTTCGAACCAAAATTCCCTGCCTATACCCCCTCGCCAAGACGTCCCCTACTCGAATGCCCGCATTCCCCTCCTCCCTCCCTCCCGGTCCCAAATTTCCCATCCTTTCCACCCAAACCCTAGCTCGCCGTGTAGCTGGCAGTCCCAGATCTGCTACCTCGACTTCCAGGTTGCCGCCAAGATCTACCTCCTCGTCTTCAAGCTCGCCGGCAGGAACTGCCACCTTGACTTCCAAGTTGCTGCCAAGATCTGCCACCTCGACTTCCAGGTTGCCGCCAAGATCTACCTCCTCGCCGTCAAGCTCGCCGGCAAGAACTGCCACCTCGACTTCAGGTTGCCGCCAAGATCTGCCTCCTCGCCGTCAACCTCGCCCTCAAGATCTGCCTCCTCGCCGTCCAGCTCGCAGGTCGTCCATCGTCGTCAATGCTTCCCCGCACGCGACGAGTAACGGTTCCCGCCAAGAACAGCCGTAAGACAAAGTACTAAAGCCCAGATGCATTCTTGACACAATTATTTTCATCTGTTTGATGCTTGTTTCGTGTACATGTTTGTTTAATTACCTGTTATGCTTCGGTTTGATCAGTTCCTATGGTCAAAGTTTGCTTAAGATCAGTTTTGCGATCCTTTCAGTATTAGGTCCACATATTAGATTACTCAAATCAGTCTTTTAAATCATCAGTACTACAAAACAATTAATACCAGTCCGATATTTTATAACAAAAATACACCACATGGAAGCACCCCGGAAGTGAGTAGCTTACTTTGTAGCTGTAGTAGGTTCTTAGCATGTGTTACATTTGTACCTAACAACTTTGAGCTCTCTATTCATGTTAGAACCACAATGAGTTCTTATGGTCAAAGTTTGCTTATTTTCTAGCATGTATGTCGCTTAAGATCAGTTTTGTGATGCTATCAGCCTTAGTTCCACATAATAGATTACTCATATCCGTCTGTTACATCATCACTACTAAAGAACAATCAATACCAGTCATATATTTTAGAACATAAATTATACCCCATGGAAGAAACCCGGAGTGAGTAGCGTACTTTGTAGCTGTAGTATGTTCTTACCAAGTGTTATGTTTGTACCTAACTTTGAGATCTTTAACCATGTTAGAACCACAAACAAAACCTGGTGAAGTTTGCAATCGCAAGCGCGTCAATGCAGAAATAGTTGATGGCACAACACCTGAGACTCCGGTAGTAAAGAGAAAGATCAAACCGACTCCTCCAGCTGTACCTGTAGCCGCTACACCACGACTATTAAGGTCTGCAACGAGCGTGGCACTTGCCCATGACCAGCTGGAAGCTGCCCAACAGAAGGAGACAACTGGCCACCACCAGGAGGCAGCCGCCCAATGCGAACAGGCACCTCCCCATGACAAATTTCCAGGCCTGGAAAGGGGCAAGAAGTTCAGACTTGTTATTCCTCCGGGAAGGACAAGGCCAGTGGACCCAAAGATTGCTTCCATCTATACTACAACTTGTTCATTAGCTGTGAATGATGTTGTCCCTATCTTCCCCATTGGAAAGATTACAAGGAAAGACCTGACATATTTTCTAGGTTTGTCAAACACGTGAGCGTAAGTTTTGTAACCCAACTTTCCAGTTCTTTCCATTGCTGTTCATAAAAGTGAAGAATACTCTTTCTTTTGTTTCAGGTAAAATTTGATTTGGACCTCGACGACTTCTGGATTCATGGCTCTCTTCTAATGAATCTCAGGAACCGTACAAGACAAAGACGCCATTACCTGAAGAGCAGATATTTTGACCATGTTGGAGACAAGGCTTTGGTTGTACGAACACCTCCTCATGTAGTAAGTCACATGAGCTAGCGAAGATCAGTGGGGCAAGTTAGTCGAGAAATGGTCCACACCCGAGAATGAGGTCGTGTCTTTGTTCACTGAACCTTGCCACTGATTCAATCCTATATTCTGGATTTAACCTAACCTGTTCATACTCTTTGTGCAGATAGCCTGTAAGAAAGCCACCTTTAGCAGACGCAAGTCATGTTCCCTCATGCTACAGGATCTCGTAGCTACGAGGTTGGCTGCGACAGGGGGAAAGATGCTTTCGAATTGTTCAAAGATACGCACAAAACAGGCGTGGATTCAGTTCGCCTGTGAAAATGGCAATTGTAAGTCCCTGATAATTCTGTACACTCTGGAAGTTACAATTAACCTCATTAGAATCTATTAGGTACCTTTTCCGGTATTCCTTTGTGACTTATGCTGCAGACTCAGCCATTTCACCTATGCTTGTCATCTGATAGTTCATGTACATGCGTGCTTACTTGCTTGTCATTTGCTAGTTCATATATCCTTGTGATCTGCTATCTTCAGCTATGTTCCTTACTTGCTTCTCATCTACTATTTTCAGTTATGTTCCATACATGCCTGTCATCTATCCTAGTTTAGCTGATGTTGCATCTATGATTGTACATGCAGATCCCTTGTCATTCGCATCACCAGAAACGTCTGTTCAAATCTGCACTGTACCCTTGTCATTTCATAATGGTTTCCTACTAGCTTGTCATCTGCTAGTCATGTACATGCGTAGGAAAAGTCTATGTTCTGTACAAGCTTGTTGTCTGCTACTCTCTCCTTTCCAAATTGTAAGCCTTTCTAGCCATTTTATGCACACATTATCTAGACATGTTTTAGTGCAAGGTTCACATGAATCTTGCACTAAAGCATGTATATACATGTGTGCAGAAAATGGCTAGAAAGGCTTACAATTTGGAAAGGAGGGAGTATATTTCATCCATGTTCCTTAAATGCTTATCATCTAGTATTTAGATCAGTGTACCTTACAAGCTAAAGCTAGTTCAGCTGTTATTTCATCTTATGCTTGTACATGCTTTATAGGCTGAAATGAAATATAGGATGGAACCATCTACTTCAGCGGATGGCACTGTCAAGGACCTCTTTCTGCTCCTGAAGCTGTCGCTGCCGTGCTGTGTAGGGGCAATCGAAAGGCTAATTTCCTAAAAAACATAGGTGTTGTGATACCAAGCCATAAGAGTGTGCCAAAGTTTCAGCTTCAGCTTCAGCTTGATTCTGAGAAAAAAGAGGCATGAACTGGAGTCTATCGTTGATGAGTACAAGAAGGCGAAGGAACATGCTGACGCAGACAAGATCAACTATGAACAAGACTTGAACCGTATGATCAAGGATCAAGAATTGTGCAATGCACTTATCAAGCGGATGTTGGCTAAACACGCTGCTTCTTGAAAACCTCTACAAACTCGTGGCTTTTTGGTAAGTCTGAGCTTTTTGGTGCCCATAGTGGGTCTCAAACTGCATGTTGCTGGTGGCCTTTGAGAGGCCGAAAACTGTATGTTGCCACTGCTGGTCAACCACATGTTGTCTGGTGAACTGTAGAACGTGGCCTTTGTAGCCTATGCTGGTAGCAAGGCTGAGACCTATAATTCGGAATTTATGTATTTTCTGCATGTGTTGTGTTTGCTCTACTGGGAATACCATTAGGGCAAGAATTTTACATGCGTTTCAGATCGCGAAAAATAATCGTTCAAACCTCGTCCCTAAAGAAACGTCGCGCGCACTAACGTCACGTCCTACGCGAGACGAAATTTTTCGTCGTCATCAAATGACACGTGGTCAATACGATGAACACACGTGGCAACTACCGATTGCATGGCAACGCCGACGGATAATTAACGTCGAGACCATAGATGACGTCATAACGCGACACTACGACGAAATAAAACTGTCGCGGAAAATCGACGTGTCGCTTTGTGGACATCCCGTGTGGCGCTCACTCATTCGTGCTCATCCGCGACGACCGCGAAATCGTCGCATCAGTCTTGACGTCATCATATGTCTCGACGTTATGCTTTCGTCGAAATATACGTGACGTCATCTAACTGCGATGACGGTCGTCTGCCACGTGGAACACTTCGGTGACGATAAAAAAACGTCGCAACGTGTTGGGCCGCATGATGGGCCGGTGATGATTATATAAACGTCATGGATTACTCGCGACGTTCGGAGGTTCACCGGATCGTCGTAGAATCGTCTATGACTAGCGGTCCCTGACTTTTTTATAACGTCGTGTGAATCGTCGAGGATTGCAGATCCCGACGTTTTGGAGCATGATTACCACGTTATGGAATCGTCCCGCATGGCCGAAATTTTTGTAGTGTGTCCAAATCTACTCGATACGCATCGTAGCTATGCACCAACTCAATCTGGGTTGCGAATCGTCTGAATCTATTATGTATCAGCATCAACTCCCCGTGATTGTTCACGAGGTGCACACTATCCCCATTTGGGCACACATACAAATCATCCTCGGCAGCCAGCTCCAGCCGAAGTGGCCGATCTGCGCCAGTTTCCAGCACCAGGAGACCACCGTCCAGGGTAAAGCAGTAGAGGCGTCCTTCAAACATCATGGGCGTCGCTGCCGCCGTACCACCGCGGTATTTTAGCGTCGTCCAGCGGTCCTCGCCGGGCTTGGCCATGCCAATCATGCGCAGCCTGCTGAAGCACAACACCACCGTTGAATTATCGTTGGCAATGCCAGAGCCCCACGCCATGAAATTCGTGTCAAACTGGTTATTACGCTCGTAAAGCTTGCGGCGATGCGTCGGAGGCAGCAGCGTGGTGAGCGGCGGGAGCTCGGTGAGGTGGCGGGTGAGCGGGTTGAGCAGACGGGCGGTGGCGCGCCGTTCCTTGTGAACGAGGACGAGGAGTCCCTCGGGGGTTACGGCGAGCAATGTATTATCACGTAGATCTGGGATGTCGACCTGGACGCACTCTCCGGTGGATGTGTTGAGGAAGGAGCGGCGGTCCGGCGCGGTGAGTTCCTCTCGGAGCATGGTCCAACAACGGGGATGGAACCGGCGATCCAAGCTGCCGTGCGAGCGCGGTTCGGTGGAACACTGTCGCCATGGCCGGCACACGGCACGGAAGCGGAGGTAGTCGGCGATGTCGTGGGCGAGGACACGTTCGGCGATCAGTCCTGCCGGCCCGTCGGGAAGATTAGCCCAGTCTCTAATGCAACAGTTCTTGGCCGAGGAGCGGTTCAGCTGGATCTGGATCATAGTTTGAGCGGAGGAGGAGGAAGAGGTCATCGTCGTCGTCCTTGGACGCCGGACTACACGGGATTCCGGCTGCGGGCGCTCTACCAAGTCTATTAGTCTACGTGTTCGTTGTTGCCCGCTAGGTATATAACTGACTTGGTCAGGGTCACAGGGTATAAACCGGGGCTGACTGCAACTCTAGTCCCAGGATTCCCTTGCTGGCTTCTCTCCCAGGATTTGGCAGTTGGCACTCGATTCAGGTTCCCCTTTAAGCAACAAAATGAAGCCACGTTTAGATGCCTTCGTGTACGAAGACATAGCACAGGTTTTCAACAACGTTTGTAATTGAAAAACACATTTTGAACATGCAACAGACATAATAATTTAACAACTTGTCATTATCAAGAATTTATAATCTATTCGACCAACATTTATTGGAAAAGAAGAATTTTGCTCTTTAAGCGGCGACAAAACAAAACAATGCAAGTAGTAGAAATTCATGATTCAACACTGCGATGCAACAGAGTGTACAAAACACATGGAACCTACAGTATCCACGCCAGTAATCATCATCTAAAATTACAGTCCTTACGCAAGCCCGGTGGCTGAATCAATCAACGCCTGGTGCTCGTCCAGTTGGCTACTGATCGCAATCTGGCGTCGCTGTCGCTTATAATTTTGTTGAAGCCAAAGTACCTTTCAGCCCCTGTTTCATCACTGAAATGGAACACAATATTCAGGGTTTCCGGCACCACTAGAACACCACCCAGCGGAGGGAACTGTTAATGCAGCATATATCAAAAACAATTACGGACCATCAGCCAAAGCCATACCTGTTACAGCAACGGAAGCATCCAGATCACCGACAGATCACCGGCTGACTAGGCGCATGTCTTTTCATGGATGCACTCTTAAATCTCCCTGCAGTAATCACTAGTGCAACCATAGCACAGCTAGCAAGATGAAGTGGTCTTCGAACGATCGAATCAGTGTCAGCAATAAAACTAAATAACAGCGAAAAACTAACCAACTAACAAAACATGCAGTTCAAAACTGATGCCGATCTTCATATCTCACAATATTACACAAGGCGAGAAGAAGAGTGCCAGTTTTGCAGTTCCATGCTATTAGGAAAGAATTAAGCCCAGAATTAAAGGTGTATCTTCTTCTTTACAGAAAATCAAAGGTGTAAATAAGCTGCCATTACAAGGGAGCAAATGTCAAATTCGAAGGCATCACACAACAAATTGATTACACAGATCGCCCGTATCATCCAGTACCATGTTTTGCAGATCAGGTGAAAAAGTAATTGTCAACTTGCAATGTATTTTGCTCTTTTAAAACGGCAATATGCTAAGATATCTTTTTGCATTCCTTTCACAGTTCAAACTTTAGGTGCTATTTAATACTCCCTCCGTTCGGAAAAGGATGCCACAAAAATGATCTATGTATAGTTTATTTTTGTGACATCCTTTTGCGAACGGAGGGAGTACAAGATATCATAGCCAAAGCTCAAAAACTAATATCAACAGTTATGAAGTATTCAAAATGAACTATATGTCCGCAAAAAGGAGAGATAAAAGTATAGTTCGGATTTCAATTTTTTTGCCTTATTATTGTGAATGGTTCCTTAAAAAAATGAATAACAAGTAAAGTGTTACAAAAATCTATTTCAATAAAGAGAATCATAGTGGGAAGGAAATGTTGGGATAAAAATCCGAAAAGCGGTGTCACTAGCTAAATAAGCTTTGACGTTAAGAAACAATGACTCAATGGGCAAAAATATGATTCCAAATTCTATGTAGCAGGTCATGTTATATAAATAGATACCACGACATACCAGTGCTATAATTATCATCCCAATGTGACTCATCAACAAGCAGTACTGCCATCATATCACTTCCATTGTCATTTTACAAGCATGTAGTCAAACACAATCGATCTTCAGTAGAAAAGCATAAGGAATGCAATTTATCTCCAATAACTCAAGAACATTTGCAAAGTAGGAACAGTCGTCCAAGTATAGCTTTACCAAGCTAGCTACATTCACGCAAAAACTAGCTAAACAAATGAGATAAAAGAGTGCACATTTTATATCCATGCATGCTAAATATCAAGAAAAATGTTTGAGTTCCTTAGACAGTATTGGACAAAGATAGACAGTCTACGAGAGTATAGGGGCATGGCAAAGTATGGGGGCATGGCACACTATGGGGGCATCCCACGAATGTACGCCAATACCTGCTGCCACGTTCGATGCTTCCATCCATGAGATGATATGCTCCAACTTTAAACTGACATCTACCAGCAACATCAAAGCCCAAGTAGATGGTGTCACCACTAATGGAGCCAGATGGAAAAACATCCGGAGACACCGAGAGGGAGGAACCCATGCCCATGAACACTGCATTGCCGCCCAAGCTCTTGACCGGGAACAGTGTCCCGGTATCCAAATCCACTCGGTACGCATCGAACTGCCACCCCGAGTCATTCCCCACTGTCAACGACGCGTCGTTACGACGGTGCACCAGCATCAGCTCCCCAAAGTTGTCGAAGAGGTGCACACCATGCCAGAATGAGGACACATGAGGCATATTCAGACTGGCAGCCACCTCCATCCGTGGTGGATGATCTGGACTTGTATCCAGCACCATGACACCGTGATCCAAGTCAACGCAGTAGAAGCGGCCTGCCAACATCAAGGGCACCATCCCATGATTGGTGAATTTCAGCAACGTCCAGCGGTCGTCACCGGGCTTGGCCACGCCGAGGATGCAGATGTTGTGGAGGCAGAGTACCACCGTCGAATCGTCGTGGGCAATACCGGAGCCCCCCGCCGCGAAGTCTGCGCTGAAACGGGGATCACGATCATGAACCATGTGGTGGTCCGTGGAGGGCAGCAGGGTGGTGAGCGGAGGGAGCTCAACGAGGTGGCGGGTGAGCGGGTTGAGCAGGCGGACGGCGGTGAGCGGCTGCTTGTGGACCAGGACGAGGAGGCCCTCGGGGGTGACGGCGAGCAGCTCGTGGTCGCGGAGCTCCGGGACGCACTCGCCGGTGGACGTGTTGAGGAAGGAGCGGCGGGCCGGGGCGGGGACCTCCTCCCGCAGCATGGTCCACCGCCAGGGGTGGAACCGGCGGTCCAGGCCGCCGTGCGCGCGCACGTAGTCCGCGACGTCGTAGGCGAGGACGCGGTCGGCGACAATCCCCGCCGGCCCATCAGCGAGATTAGCCCAGTCCCTCCTGCAGGCAGGATGGGGGCATGAATCAGATCGGAACCCTCGCTCCTCCTCCCGTAACAAAATGAGTACAGTGGCAGCAACTCACATCTGATAGCAAATCGCGGAGGCGGAGGCTGGCCGCTTCACCTCCCCGGACCTCCCTGTGGCCCCTCGCCGCAGCTGCTGCTCTGCCTGGCCTGCCGAGAAAACGAATGGGTGAGGAAAGGGAGAGGGGCGACGCGGAGCTAGGAACACGGCTGCGGCTGCGGCGGCGCTCGGTCAAGTGCGGCTGGACATTAACCAGCGGACATAGGGTCATTTTAATGTTTTCCAGAGATACTAGTAGCACTAAAATGGTTCGGGATTATACAACGCAAGGGGATACACGCATCTGTATCATCCGTATGAACACATACGCTGGGCGGAGCTAGAGTGTAACCACCGGTGTCAAATGACCCCGATGCCTAAGACAAATCTCTTGTAGCTATAGTGCACACGATAAAAGTGACCCCGTAAAAAATAACTACAAGTGCGCGTTACTAGCTACTCTGATCCCAGTGGCCGTTTATTTTGGCATAAGCACCTACTCACTCCGTTCCAAATTAATTGATTTGGGTTTATCTAAATATGGATGTATCTATACTTATTTAGTGTCTAGATACATCCATGTTTGAACATACCCAAGTCAATTAAATTGGAACGGAGGGAGTATGAAAGAATGAGAAGGCGGTCGACGTCTTTCTACACATGTAAAGTTTGTCCTTATCGTACGAATTTTGTCACATACAAGAATACAACACTCTTCGTGACGTTTGGGGTACGGTGAAACCCTAGCCCACCGTCCATAGCCTATCCGCCCGGTTGAATTCGTACTTAGGGTTTAGGGTTTAACGTGAAGACAACTCGGTCGGACGCAGAATCAGTCAGGCTACACAAGGGGCACTCAAAAGGACAATCAATCAGGCCATGTGGAAACCACTCGGTTGATGAAAAAAAACAGACATGAAGGATGACGCAGCCACACAAGATCATCAAGAATCCTGCAAATACGGAAGATCAAGGCTAGATGCAGAAAGACGCCCATTCCTACAAAGTCCGGCTCTTATACGAAGATGGGGGAGAGCTACCTAGTGGAGTCCTACTCCAATAAAAAGTTTACATAAATCTGCATGAGTTGAACTTGTCACTAGTACAGATCACACAAACACACAATGTTGATTTTACTCATCGCACATGGTTCTAGCGTCCATGGCTATTAATGGTTAGTCGATGGGGTGAGCCATCACACACGATTGTTATAATACTGTGCGGTGTTAGGAACGTGCACACGCTTCGGCTAAATAGTGTGTGTGTGGTATCAATGGGATCCGCCGACGGTGTTCTCTGACTTGATCATTTGAGAATAGGTAGATATCACACACACAATGTCTTGTATCTAATCATCTTCGCTCTTTGTACGAAATTAATGAAGTTACTAAACCAAATTTTGGCAGATTTAAATCAATGCAGAATCAAAAAAAGCAGAAAGTGTATAATCACATAGTAAACCGATTCTCACCATACAAATCATGCAATATGTAGCCAACATCTGACAGTAGAGAACACAATTTAGCATCATCCGAACATAGAGTTTAGCCAATATCAGAGAACAATTATAACAGGTGGTCTGATTTGTCAAAATCTGATACGCGTCAGTTTAACAGCGAATTCATTCGAGAAAAAGGCTCTTCGTCCTAATAACTTGAGGACAAAAACAATAATCATCTACTCGTGTGTTGCAAAACAAAAATGCAGCTCGATTGGTTCTGCATCATCCTTACTGTTGACTGATTAATTCTAGGAAACAACTACTCACAGGGGGACACTAAAATATGCTGAAGTTCTTCTCTGTTTCAAGTGCAAATGGACGCTGTTTGGACGGTGTTTTAGATTGGACGCTGTTTTTTTTTCCTAAGCATCTGAGATATGCAAGCTAAACGAGCCCTTGGACCACTAAGTTGGGCTCAATGCAAGTACTAGCATATTAGACATGGGCTACGGGTCACTGTACTACAGTGTGAAGCTAGGACGCAGCTTCAGTGACTTGCAGGTCACAAGTCACCGAGCGACTTGCGCGAATCTCATCCCTCCGTTTCAGATCTAACGGATAAGATTCATCCAAATCTGAAACTAAAAAATAAACAAATTCAGAAAAAATCAAAAAAATTCTAGTAAGTCAGAAATGCTTCGTTTTGTATTCTGTGAAAGTTTCATACTATTTAGATTAATGGTTTGCGTATAAATAGTGTTTTATGTTTTAAACTCAAAAAAAAAATTCACAAACGGGTCCATCCATCCAGAAGCTCTGAGCAATGGCCAGTGAGCTGCTGGCGGCGGCGGCGGCGTCCACGACCGCTCCCGCCTCCAGCGCCACCACCGTATTCTCCCTCACCAGAGACACCCTCCGCGAGCTCCTCCTTCGTCTTCCGGACCTCCGGGCCCTCGTCCGCGCCGTGCTCACCTGCCGCGCATGGCTCCGCGCCGTCTGCTCCTCCCGCCTCTTCCGCGCCCTCCACCCGGCGCCGCTCATCGGCCTCTTCCTCGAGATAGACCACTCCAGCGCGCCATCCTTCCTCCCCCTGGACCGCTCCGACCCCGTCGTCAGCGCCGCCCTCCGCGGCGGCGACTTCTTCCTCACCTCCCTCCCGCCCTCGTCCACGGGCTGGGGCCTCGCGGACTGCCGCGACGGCTACGTCCTCCTGTGGGACAGAAGGCGTGACGGCCCGTCCGTCGCCGCCCTCAACCCCATGACCTGGGCCCTCGACGTCCTACCGCCGTTGCCCCACGAGATCTGTCAGGACAGGTACTACACCTGCCTGTACAACTGAAGACACTCGACCACTTCAGATGAGCGGCTAGGATGCAAGCAAGGAATGAGACCCGCATGAACGGCTGAGAGTACTTCCATCCTTTTACTGTCGCTATCGCTCGCTGTACGCTCGCCGGCGTGTTATAAGCCAGGAGTAGGTAGAGGTAGAGATAAGATTGGATCAAGCTTATTCTCTAGACATTACTAACTATATAAAAGTTGGGAAGAACTCGCCGTTTGGTTCGTCTGCTCTGTACCAGCCCGTCCGGGCATACGTGCTGTCTCCAGAAACGTCCGTGCATACGTGCTGTCGCCAGGAAAGAAGGATTTGGTCCAAGTCCACGCCACCCCCCATACGTGTCTTCCATCGACATCCCACCACCGCCCCCCTTTTCCCTGTCCTGTACCTCATCTTCTCTCTTACGGAGCTGTAACTATATAAAAGTTGGGAAGAACGGCGAGCTATGAGGTGGTCGATTTACTGTAGATGATACAGTGTTCACCAGTGAACTCGCCGTTTGGTTCGTCTGCTCTGTACCAGCCCGTCCGGGCATACGTGCTGTCTCCAGAAACGTCCGTGCATACGTGCTGTCGCCAGGAAAGAAGGATTTGGTCCAAGTCCACGCCACCCCCCATACGTGTCTTCCATCGACATCCCACCACCGCCCCCTTTTCCCTGTCCTGTACCTCATCTTCTCTCTTACGGAGCTGTAACTATATAAAAGTTGGGAAGAACGGCGAGCTGTGAGGTGGTCGATTTACTGTAGATGATACAGTGTTCACCAGTGAACTCGCCGTTTGGTTCGTCTGCTCTGTACCAGCCCGTCCGGGCATACGTGCTGTCTCCAGAAACGTCCGTGCATACGTGCTGTCGCCAGGAAAGAAGGATTTGGTCCAAGTCCACGCCACCCCCCATACGTGTCTTCCATCGACATCCCACCACCGCCCCCCTTTTCCCTGTCCTGTACCTCATCTTCTCTCTTACGGAGCTGACGAGAAGGCCGACGCGCAGGACAAGACAGCAGCTACAGGCAAGCACATACTCCGCCCTTCTCTTCCCTCTTGCTCCTGCTGTCGGCTTGACGGACGAATCCTTGACGGCCAGTGGAGCGAAGCCAAGCGACCTCGAGCGCCAGTCGAGGAGGCCGCGGCAACAGAGCCGGCGGCGGCGACGACCGAGAGCGGATGCTGCTGGGCTAGGTTCGGGGAACCGGGCCGCGACCACATTTCCGTTCGGCGTTCCGTCCTCGAATGCGAGCGTACCGGACCAGCCGCGGAGCCAGGATGATAATCCTGTGGGGTCAAAGCTACAATTTTCATTGATTTTACCTAGTTTTGATATATTTTTTATATAAGAACACACAAATATATGAAGAATTTACTAAATAGCTGTGGGGTCGGCTGACCCCACAGCTATAACGTGGCTCCGCCACTGTACCGGACCGAGGTGAGTTAAGGACGGCGACATCGGGCATCACAACGAGAGGCAAAGCTGCACTGGACCGCGCCGAGGCGAAGTCGGCATCGTCGAGTGGTTCAGCTGAGCGGATATCCAGCTTTCCGGGCAGAAAGGATCGATCCGAAATGTCATTTGTTTTACTCTGATTGCCTGTGTTACATGTCGCTCTGATTGCCGCAATTTTGCCACTGATTGCAAACTACCCGTAACCCTTTCTCATCTTCTTCTTGATCTATTTCATCTAGCCTGGTGAAATTCGCGTTTACCGTGGTTGATTTTTTGCACGTTGCTATATTTATTTCAGCTAGCTTACTGATGTAGATGCTCAACATGTATGCCCGATAGGTATTTCTGCAAAAGAAAAAATCATCAGAATATAAGCACCACAATTTATGCCCCATTTTACATCATCCAAAATTCTGATCATGACCTTGGATGTCCTAAATTTTGGAGCGACCGGGGCTGAAGGCCGTGCGACCACCCGGGGATGGTATAGTCACCACCGCGCGCAAAAGAAAGAGAAAATAGAGAGTTCTGCAGTCCTACGCATTTTTGTTTACTGTTCAGACGACTTAACGGTTCTCTCACCCATTTCAATTTCTATCGCAGGCATGCAAACCGGTTTAGTCAAAGATCTGTCTGCTCGGGGGCCGCGATGGAAAGTCACAGTGCGGCTCACAAGAATTTGGGAGAACACAAATAAGGATAAGCAAATGTACGAGCTTGGGCTTCTTTTCATCGATCAGCAGGTATAAATCGAAACCTAATAGGAGAAAATGCCATGATGTAGCTAAATATCCATGCTCTGCTCAAAAAGAACAACCTGTAGCTATATTTATACATACATTCCTGCCACCTGTTAAATCCTTGTGACATAGATTCGTTTCAGTTCATGCATCTACAAACTGCTTGCATTTTTGTCTATAGGGAAACATGATAGAAGGCTGCCTTCCAAAGGACAATGTAGCTTTATTTAGTGACAAACTGAAGGAAGGTTTAATCTACCAAGTACAATCCTTCATGGTCGTACCTGCTCGAAGCAAATATAAAACTGTGAGCCATACGAACAGAATAAAAATCGGCCAACGAACAAAGATCACAGAGGTTGAGCCACAGCCCGATGGATTTCCATTATATGCACACAACATAAAGCCATTCGATATTCTAGCAACCCGTATAGGGAATACTGAGGTTTTATCAGGTATACAGAAACATTTCTACAAAGCTTCATATGCTACCTACGGCATTACGGTAAATTCACATATTTTTTTTGTCTGACTACAATGCAGATGTCATCGGAATGGTATACAGGCTTACCGATATCCTTACATCTAAGTCTGGCCATGACTGCAGGAGACAAATTTTCATAAAGAATGAAAGGTACCAGATTCTACACATACATAGATTTCTAGAAATACATCCCATATCATTTGCAGCATATATGTGAATCAAAAAAATAATACTCTGTCTCATTTAACAGTGACAGGACTGCTATCGTTACACTATGGGGAGATGTGGCTGAAAATTTTAATGCAGAATCCTTATATGAAGCTTCTAAAGAAAAAAATATGACGATACTGTTCATGGGGATGGTAGTTGACAGCTTTTCAGGTCCCTCACATCTTTCTGATACCTTTCAACTGAACATATGCATGTACATTCTTTGTAATTTACACTATACCATTAAATTGTAGGAATGCTGGCTTTCAAAAGCACCCATCTAACAAGATGGCTTATCAACCCGCCGATTACTGAAGTACACACACTCTCTGAAAGGTTTACTATCTATCTATCTATAGTCAACAAATTCGCCATGGCATTGTTCTCTCTTCTAATATAAAAATACAATTTACATTAGCCTTCAACATGACCGTTGTATTATTGAGTGGGAAGGCCGCGAACCCACAGAGATTGCTACAACCGAAACTTCCATCTGTGAACTAGCGAACCAGCAACCAGATGACATAGTGGTATGTATCTTCTAACCCTACCAACCTGCTCATTTAAAATACACGCTTGGTAAACATATGTTGTAGTAACTTGACACAACTTTCATGTCCACAGGGCAAGACTTTCATTTTGAAAATAAAAATTAACGAGATAAACAATCCAAGAGACTGGTGGTTCCACGCTTGCATCAAGTGCTGCAAAAAAATGGTTCCAACAGGACCCATCCGCAAATGCCCTATTTGCGCGAGAACTGAAGACAGCGAAAGGTTTATATCCAACTACCAAAACATCACTCGATTAGCCAACCCATTCTTCCTACTCACCGTGCATTTAATTTACTGTTTATGCAAGCACAGGTACAAGCTATCCTTCAGAGCTGAAGATATATGTCCGACAGAAACAGATACAGAAGTGATTGGCGACTTCATGTTCTTTGGCAACCAAGGTATCGCCCTCATTGGCCACGAACCAAGTCTGCTGGTCTCACAAGTTAGAGGCCGACTGGACTATCTACCGTCTGCGATCACAGACGTCCTTGGCAAAACATATACCGGGACCGCTCAAGTCAATCAGGACACCTATGATACAAATCCTGGACACATAATGTTCAAAGTTTCTGCAGTTCAGCCATACATTCAGGCGCCAGAAGAGAGTGCAGCGGCAGAATCACCCAAACTGCCAACAGCTGAAAACACAGCCCTGACGACAAGCAGTTCCACAGCTAAAGCTAACCAATCAAAAACTGCGACGGATCCAGAATCCACACCAGTAAAAGACGTTCTGGAATTCGATCCTGCAAGCTCAGAAGAGGTAACCACAACAAACTACATCTCCAATTTGCATTCTATTCGAAGTCTTCACAAACAGCATTATTTACTTTTGCATGTTTCAGACTACTACACTTGCTTCGACTGAAAAAAAAAGAAAAGACCCACAGCAACGAGGCAGGACACCTAAAAAAGGGTATGCCTTTTTACAATGAAACAAAACCACCGTTCAACAAACAATCTCACCGTTCTACTGTTTTTTGTATTTCAAGGACCAACGATAACAACAAGGGAGCAGCCAAGACGCTGTTCGAAACCAAGAAGCATACATAATTTCAGCAGGTCAAACAGCAAATACGTTGCATTACCGGACCTATATGTACATACTCATGCAAAACAGTATAACTCATGCTTGCTATTTTTTGCAGCCAAAACACCTCTACCAGTCAGTTTGTCCATCGACGCCTACCACTAGGATTCTGAGCTACAACTAGCAGCTACTGGAGCATCTCTCCAAAAAACCAGTAAAACGTCTGCTTTGGCGTTCTTCTACTCATCCAGACAAACCGACGAAACAGACTGCTCATCCTATTTTGCTTCGCCTATATCTATATAGTTAAGCGAGCTACCCAGATGTACAGTAGCTAATTAAATACTTCCACCAGACAGCATGCCTGCATGGTTAATTTTACTTTGCCTGTAGCTGTATAATTAAGCAAGATGCCCTGTTATGTAGAAGCTAACTAGATGCTCCTACTAGACGGAATGCCTGCCCAGCTAAAATATCCGGATGATTTGCATATGTCCTCTAATATTTCCAGCGCCCATTTATACAAACACGTCAAAAGTACTCGATCTTAGTCTCTCATCCAAACAGATTCCCTACACTCATTACTTCTCACAAGCAACGACTACCTCACTTTCTCTTCATGCTCTCACTCATCATCACATCCATAAGTGAGCAGACTCAACACTTCTACTAACCCTATTATAAATATTATTGCTGTACATATAAACAGCACCACAACAACAACACAAATCCTCATAAAATTCGACATAGAGGGCGCGGCGTGTCGCTGCGCCAAATACCACTAGTAGCGTAGCTAGAGTTTGCTCCTTCTTTAGTGTATCTCCATCGACTTCAATCCTTCCTCTGGAAGTGAATATATCTGAGCAACTTCCCCCAATTTCGTGTGTTTTCGTGTGTATCCAGTTCGGGTCCTGATAGAGGTATCAGAGCACAGTTGATTTTCGGACCACAGTGGCGATTCGGGCAGAGAAGCTAGGCTGGTTCAGCTCTCCGGTAAAATCCCACCCTCCCTCCCTGTTCGCGGCGGTGGTGTTCAAATCCGTTGGTGGCGATTCGGCGGCGGCGGCGCTGGAAGCAGTTGGCGGCGAATCAGACCGATCTGATTCCATGGCAGACGGAACACGCCTCAAGGGGCAGCAGGCGATAGACAAGCTTCAAGAGGAGATGGCGGGGATTCGAGAAGAACTGGCTGATCTGCATCAACTGAAAAGCGAGGTACAGCATATTCAGTCCGAACTCACAGCCTTACCTCTGATGGATCAGAAGTTATCTTCGATGGAGCGCAGTATGCACAATATGCTTCAGCAAATCCTGCGTCAGACAGCCCCAGATGCATCACTGATACCAGATGCAGCTTCAGCTTCAACATTGAATCAGAAGGATGGCATAGTTACAGATACAAATGTTGGTACACTCTCTGCCCCTCTCCCGGTAACCAATTTACAAGCTGCTTTTCAACAAGTTCAGTCAACACTACCAGGACAGAGTAGTTTATCAGTTGCATTAGCATCATTGCCACCTGCTGTTTTCACTGAGAGCACTACCACAACTACTGTACGAGACAGTACACAGCAAGCTGCTCCGTTTCATATATCTCAACCAACGATTCCCACTCTTTCCGAGCCCAATTTACTGCCAAAGCCTCCTTATACGATGCAGCAACAACCAACACAGCAGAACAATCTTACTGGCAATTTTGGGTACTACTCTCCCTTGATAGCACCTCAATACATTCCACCACAAAAGTACAATCCGGTCACTGGACAATTCATTCGAGATACAGGTCAACCCTCAGTGTATCAGTCTAGTGTTCAGCTCTATAATGATCAGAGGAACACTTATGCAACTCAGTTAGGTGGAACTTCATATTATGCAGAAGCTCTGCTAAAAGGACCCAGATTAAAAATTCCTTCGTTCTCAGGAGAAGATCCAATTGGCTGGTTGATAGCTTGTGAAACATTCTTTGATATGTCTGGCACTCCCTATGACCAGTGGGTCAATCTAGCAACTGGACATTTTCAAGGAAAAGCATCAACTTGGCTCAAAAACAGTTGTGTTCCATGGCAAATGGTAACTTGGCAGCAGTTCTGCAACCTCATAGTAGACAGGTTCACAGCCGCGAATGCACATGAAGCAGTAGAGATGTTACAAAACATTCGTCAAACAAGCACAGTCATGGATTATATTGACAGATTTGAGGAGTGTGTGTCACTGGTTAAACGAGATCATCCATATTTACAGGAGAGTTTTCTTCTCAGCTGTTTTATTGGAGGTCTCTTACCGGAGGCCATTGCAATTCCTCTTCTTGATATGGCCAGGGCACATGTCAATCTGGATTTTATTGAAGCATTGCCGAAGTACGAGGGCAAGGAGGTGATACTAGTAGTTGTGGATCGTCTCACAAAATATGCGCACTTCATTCCAATGTCCCATCCATATAATGTCACACAGGTGGTTCAGCTCTTCTTAGACCACATCTTCAAGTTGCATGGCATGCTAGTGGCCATTATCTCCGATCGTGATCGAATATTCACCAGCAAGCTCTATCAGTCCCTATTCAAAGCTTTGAAAGTTGAAGTGTGCCTGAGTACAGCCCATCATCCACAAACCGACGGGCAAACCGAGAGAGTGAATCAATGCCTTGAAGCTTATTTGTGGAGCATGGTTTTCCAGCAACCGAAAACATGGATGAATTGGTTATCTCTTGCAGAACATTGGTACAACACCTCATACCACACGTCCCTGAAGGTCACTCCATTCCAGGCACTTTATGCGTACCCTCCTCCACAAATTGGTGAACTGGCAATACCTGCAGATCTATGTGCTGAAGCCCTGCAAACTCTGTCAGATAGAACAAAGATGATGGCTAAGTTGAAAGCAAATTTGACACAGGTACAGAACAGAATGAAGTTCTTTGCATATCAAAAACGCTCAAAGCGCTCCTTCCAGGTCGACGACATGGTGTATCTGAAGATACAACCTTACCGACAGAATGCATTTGGACTTCATGGTTCTCTGAAACTGCGCTCGAAGTACTATGGCCCTCACAAAATCCTGCAGAAGGTAGGTGACCTCTCTTACAAACTCCAGCTTCCTGATCAAGCTGAGATTCATCCCGTCTTCCATGTGAGTCAACTCAAGCAGCATCTGGGCACCAATGCCGTTCCGCTACCGCATGTTCCCCTGGTTGCTGCTGATGGAAATATCAAGACAGCACCACTGTCTGTGCTCCAGCATCGTATGATCCAACGCAATGGTCAACCTACGGCTCAGTGGCTCCTTCGCTGGGAAAATCTTACAGAAGAGGATGCCACATGGGAGGCCGTGCCGTTCATCACAAAGATATTTCCAAGCTTTTCACCTTGAGGGCAAGGTGCAGCTCAAGAAGGGGGCACTGTCAGGACAGGTACTACACCTGCCTGTACAACTGAAGACACTCGACCACTTCAGATGAGCGGCTAGGATGCAAGCAAGGAATGAGACCCGCATGAACGGCTGAGAGTACTTCCATCCTTTTACTGTCGCTATCGCTCGCTGTACGCTCGCCGGCGTGTTATAAGCCAGGAGTAGGTAGAGGTAGAGATAAGATTGGATCAAGCTTATTCTCTAGACATAGCGTAGCTAGAGTTTGCTCCTTCTTTAGTGTATCTCCATCGACTTCAATCCTTCCTCTGGAAGTGAATATATCTGAGCAACTTCCCCCAATTTCGTGTGTTTTCGTGTGTATCCAGTTCGGGTCCTGATAAGATCGCGGATTGGAGCCAGCGCTATGCCGCCGTCCTCGGTTTCCACCTGCTGTCATCCGACGAGAGCCCCCGGTTGTTCCGTGTCGCCTGCGTCTGCGCGGATCAGCGTGGGGTCCGCGCCGCCGTCTTCTCGTCGGAGACATGGGAGTGGGTCCTCCAGCCGTGGGTGCACGTCGGTGGAGACCGCAGCCTCAAGTTCATGGCCGGCACGCTGGTGAATGGCTCCATTTTCTGGCCGTGTCAAGGCGAAGCGCGCATGACAAAGATCGACACCGCCACCATGGAGGTCTCCTTACTGGATCTGCCCCCGCGAGTGGAGGTGACCGGGCGCAATTTCGGCATCGGGGAGACTAAGAATGGTGAACTGTGCATTGTCTATGCATCCAACTTCTTCCTTCATGTTTGGATTCGTCATCCTGGAACGGATGGGGCAGAGATTTGGGGGCCGTCGAGTATAATCTCTTTGGGGGCAGAGATCCATCGGCTCATTCATGCCCATCTGGATGTGCAGCTCCGTCTCAAAATTGTGCAAGTAAGGTCTGGACTCGTGCACTTGATGACGAGATGTATCACTCATGCTGGCACACTCCGCAGCTGGTTCTTCTCCCTTCCATTGGAGACCATGGAGCTTGAGCTACTGCTTGAGGGGAGCTTTCATGATGTTGCCCATCTCTATACTATGGCCTGGCCTCCTTCTTTGGTTGGTGATGATGATTAGAGCATTGGGACATGAATGATGTTGAAGGTTCTCTCTGAATGGACTCTGCAGCTGTTTGTCATTTTCAAAAGACGAAAGGGATGGAAATTCGTTGGTATGGGTTAACCATTGTCAAATATTTTGTTGATGCAAAAGAATATCTGGTTGGCATAGGCAAACCGAAGATCATTTGTTGACGCTTGTATCTTAAGTACTGCTTGCTTATTCCCATAGAAACCCTTTGATGCTCTAAAACTATTAACGCACGATTCTTTTCTTCTAATATGCAATGCGGGAGCTCGCCGCCATATGTTTCAAAAAAACTATTAATGAATTTATCGGGAGACTGCATTTTCTTCTGTTGCATACTTTCTACAGAGTGCTGCTATGTTGGATTTTGCTTCTTTCTAGGCCCATGTTAACCAATTTATTTCTACTGCTTCTGTTTGTGTCCAAAACCAGGATCGTATTAGTTCTTTAAATTGCCATTAGACCTAGTACCTCTGGTCCATAATAAGTGCCGCCATTTTGAACAAACCCCAGTTCAAAACCGCGACACTTATTTTGGATTGGAGGGAGTAGGTTTCTCTTTTGCAAGAGTTTACGGGGTACAGAGCTGTCATAGCAGTATGTACAAACCTGACTAGTTGAATGGAGTTGGTTTGGTATAAGACCATGCAGTGCAGAACACAGAGGCAACACCAAGGAGCTACTCCTGGAACATATAGCTAGGAACCTGAACGCAGATCCAGTGCAGGGCTGTAGCCTGTAGACTAAAATTACCGGTAGTTTCTTGAAAAAATTTCAAGCTGATGTCTGTGTTGTGTTGACTGTTAGCTTCAAGTTCTGAACTATGAGCTGCAGACTACTGTCTCCATCCGGGCTTAGCAATTCTGAAAGGCGCAAGTTTCTCACACCAACTCAGCTTTCTTCCCCCCTCGTCGCCAATGGCCAAGGCTGCTAGTAGTTCGGAGCGTGAAATTCTGCACTCACTCGGTCACTCCGGTCACTACGCACGCGGTTAGGCAAATTAGCAATTGCACACCCACTTCTGTCTGCACACACCTGGAGCTTAGCTGCCGGGGTTATAGCAGAGCAGTTGCGATCAGCTTGTTGTGCGACTGGCCAGCCTAATCCAATTCGGGCAGAATGCAATGGATGGCCTGCTCCAAGCACAAGTACAAAATAGTTATCCTGGACCATGATAAATCTATTTTGCTTCCTTTGCCTTTGAAGCTCATGGTGTCTCCTTTTTCTGCTGCTTTCCCGTAGAAACCGTACGCGCATGTCACTGCTCCGGAAGTTCCATGCAGCTTGTGCCGACTTTGCTTTGCTCTGATAAATTTGCATTTGTGTACTCGTAATTTTATTAATCTGTGTCAACTTGCCGGCGACAAGTGCTAACTGTCGAAGCCCATTTTGACCTCCTACTCAAAATTGCAATCTCTCCATTGGGCAGTGCAACCTACTCCAGTACTCCTCACAATATTCTAAGTCAAGTTTCCTACCCTTGTTTCTGTTCCCCGTGGCGTTATATAAACGCCATGGTTGTCACCACCGGGGGGCATCGGCACTGCTCATCTAGCCCTCTCTTTGCAACATCTACCCAAAGCTCATCACAAGCCATCAACCAGGCAAGCACATACACTGCAACACCGAGAGACAATGGGCAACGCGATGCCGTGCTTGGTCGACCAGGGCACCAAGGCTCTGCCGCCGGCGGTGGAACCCAGGCGGAGGATGTACTCCCTGAAGCTTCTCACGAAGGCCCTTGGCAGGATGAAGAAGACGCCGTGCGGCGAGAAGGCGGCGCCCACGCCCAAGACTGGCGGCAAGTCGCAACCAGAAGCGGAAGTAGGAGACGAGCGGTGGGTCACGGTGTCGTCTCCGAGACGAGCGAAGAGCGTCAAGGCCAGGTACACCAAGACTGCTTCCCCAAGACGAGCATCGGCGGCCGCGGCTCGTGGTGACAGCCACCGGAAGGGCGTGGTGAGGGTGAAGGTGCTCCTGAGCAAGGAGGAGGCGGCGAGGCTGCTGTCGCTCACCGTCGGGGGGCAGAAGACCGCGGCGCAGATCGTGGCCGAGATCAGGAGGATGGAGGCCCGCCGCGCCGCCGCCGCTGCCGGGTGGCGCCCCGCGCTGGCGAGCATTCCCGAGGAGTCGTCGTAGGAAGGAAATGATCAAGGATGGATGTGCGCGCGCATGTACGGATGTTCGGCCCTGGTCATGTCACGTACTCTAGGATCGTAGGAATGTCTGAGATTTGGGTTGAGAGGCGAGCCGGCCACAGTGTAAGCTCCCCCTCCCATGCATCCATGTCCATGATCGATGCTGGCGTGTGTATATAGCAGCTTCCCCTTTTTTTTGAAGCTTCTCTTCTCCATGTCCATGATCATCTCACTTTACTGTGCAAGCGAAAGCAATGGAAGCATTCTTCTTCTTCATCGATAGTTCGTGCTAATCCATGTGCATGTGTTTTCTCCTAGCAAGTCAATCAACTTTAATTTGGATAACTATCAATCAAATTAGCTTACGGGAATTTCTCTGTCAGCACGCACTCAGTTGGCCACCTACTGAAAACAATTCTAATCTCGTCAGGATATTCAAGCTTAATTCAGACATGATGTGCTACACATCACACATTTTCTTCAGATTCATGAAGCACATTTACAGGACAAAAGGAGGAAGCTGTCGAGGTTGCTGCTCTGAAGATTGATCATTTGTTGGTTACCATACGGAAAATCAATAATAAAGCAGCCGGGTTTTGTCTTTGGACCGTAACTCGTGCAGCGGATTGGCTGGCCTGATTGGCGGGCACCCATGTGCAGTTGTTGTGTTCTACGGAGTATTTGCTAGGCGCTACGTAGTGGGTTTGGATGACCTAGTCGGGTACATAGAAAACCGATCCTTTCTTCCAAATTGCCACTAAACAAGGGCGCCCGCAGTAGCGTTGTAGTTGAGTGGTGGCGATGATGGACGGCGGTCGCCTCGCAAAAAAGTTTGTTTATTCCTTAGATATTTTCCACGTTTTGTGTTCTTAGATGGAAATATGTTCAGCAAAAATGAAGGTGGATCGCACGTTTCGGTGCAAACTCTCGTGGTTCTCTTACGTGTTGTGTTGGGACCGTCGAAATTTTCAGTTACCAATAAGCAAACCCAGTCATTTCGAAAACATGATGACAAATCATCGAGGATGCACACAACCAATGAACATACACTGACACAACACTTACAGATAGAAAAACCAAGAAGAAAAATCCATAGCCGTCTTTTTTAAAACCCGACCTAGCGCCTCTTAACTTCATGTCAATGCACAATCCACAACCGAAAGTTCTTCGCCTCCCACAAAGAAGTGACGGTCCAAAACGACACATCTACTTGTCACCCCTGAACTGTCAGAAGCCGATAGATAGGGTTTCACCTCGGAGAAGGAATAAAGAGGTAGCAATGCCGAAACCTCAAGGCGGCGCTTCCAAGATGGTGAATGACACCATATAGGCGCCACCATCCCTAAGTGCATCTCCACCGGGGGCCTTCAAATCGGTGTCCGACCAACATTTGGAGGCCGCCCACAACGGCACCCCCTAAAGCAGGCACCCCAAACAGTTTTTTTAATATAATTTTCATTCATTTAAACTCTGGCGGAATTTAAATGAGATTTAACAAACTTACAATTTCAAATTTAAATGAGATTTAACAAACTAAACATAGACTAGGCGGAGAGAAGGGGGCCTATGCAACTTCTCGCCAACCAATGCACGCCGGCTGGGAGAGAGATGCCGCTTCATGGCCTGCCGGCGAGGAGAAAGATGCTGCCTTCGCCCGGTTCATGGCCGACCGAAGGAGAAGAAGATGCGAACCAAGCGCCGGAATCATCAAGAGACTTGCATGCCTCGATGATCCGGCGCCGGGATTTCATCTTCTGTTCCCGTCGGCTACGGCCTTTAGAAACGTTCCCGCCGGCCTCCCATATCGTGGGCTCCGGCCTTGAGGAACGTTCCATAGACTCGGCTGAGCCGGCTAAGGCTTCTGGTTTCGCAGGCGCGTGGCAATCAATTTACCACCGTGCCATGCGGCGGGGCGTTTGATGGGAAGCATCTTTGGCTTGCGGCGCCCCTTTCTTCGGTGACAGCGACGCTGCTGTCCAAGATGCAGCCGGTTGTAGAGGCATATCGGGAGCTCGGGGTCATCGTCGTCATCGCCGTCCTCGCCGTCACGCTCGTCGTCCGTTGCGGACAACTCCGGCGTTGGCTTTCGTCGACCGCTACAACGCACCTCGTACTCCTTGTCCACCACGGCGTGCCAGTAGGGCGCCGAGATGGAGTACTTTGGGGTCGAGCTTTTGCTCGTACGGCATCTCCGTCCACTTGCGCTTGAGGAAGTCGACGCGCTCTTGCCCGCTGAGCCACGGTGCCACCGGAACGTTGGAGGCACTCCTCACCCACCCGTCCGGAAGGTGGCGACGTCGGCCACCGGCACCTGGTGGCGGCTGCACAGCCGCGCGGTCTCCAGCGAGAGCACGTAGGGAGGCGCGTTGTCGGCCTCCACGCTCCACATGCCTCGCTGGAACGGCTTGGCCATCTCCGCCTCCTCGTTGCGCCGTCGCGGCTGCCCGCCATGGCGGCCTATGTTCTTGAGGAAGAGGGAGAGAGAGGGAGAAGCGATGGTGTGAGGAGAGGAGGGGGTGCGCTGCATCGGGTTTTAAAGGCGGCCGGAGGAGCGGGGTTGGGTGGCCTGCATTAACGTGGCCACGGCTTCGCCTGGCCGCGCATTGACGCCGACGAAGCATCTGCAGGGCGCCGCCGCGGCCAGCCGCTGCGACTCCAGCACGAGTCGCTTCCGTCTGCGCCATGGGAAGCGGCGCGACGCTATTGCGACGCGTCGCTTCGCTCTGCACCCACAAGGGGAATGAGCGCGGCGTTATTGCGACGCGTGCTGACAAGCGTGCCGCCATCTCGTCGCCTCGACATTAAACGCGGCAGAACGGCCTCCTGCACATCCAATTTAACACGAGCGCGACGCGGTGTGTATGACGGGCGGGCCATCGCTGTTAAAGCCATGCCCCTGGCAATGTCCGGCACCCCCAGGAGGGCCTCCACAGACACAAAATCGCTCGGGGCGAGGCTTTGGGGGTGCCGCTGGTGGCGATTTTCGGTGTCCGGACCCCCAATGGGCCTTTGGGGGGTCGTTTGGAGGCCCCCGGTGGAGATGCTCTAAATCATTATGTCAGGTTCGCACAAAAGATTGACGATGCATCCATCTCACTGGAGCAACATGAAAAGAGTGGGTTCTACTGTATTGTTGTCGCTGTTGACACTTACATTTTCTTGTGGTGACATTCTTGTAATCGATTCCTATGTTCAGGTATTTTTTTGTTGCTTAATCCCTTTGTTATTGTGTCATTTATGATTGTAAGAAAAAAAAACAAGTTGCCGGTTTTATTACCGTATTCATACAAGAAACCTTCCGTCACATAGACATAGACCAGTACCCATACACGAGTTCGCCATAACACATTGAAATATAGGCTTGCGAGAAAATGTGTTAAAATGTTGAATGGTGGGTGGGTGATACGGTGCTCCTTATCAAACATATTTTTTGTTATGCCACATAGTACTGCAAATTGCTTATTCCAAATGTTGGGGCACAATTGCTTATTAAACAAACTTAGTTCTTTAATACTAGAACTACTATATTCCCCTGCAACGTAGCATAAGCCATGGATTTTTCATCATAATGGAGGAGGGGCCTGCTAATCAACAACAAGTATATTTCTCTTTACCAAACCTTGGGCTCGGTTTTGTTTCATTTACAAATGGAAACCTTGGGTATCCAAGTTGACTCCGGAGTAGACTACTGCAAACAACACGTAGGTTCATGAACTAGGAATACCGAATTACTGATTGAGCACAAGAGGACAGTAACCCGACGGCGGTTGAGTTCGCTGCATGAAGAACTAGTTGTAAAGTCCGGATTCTGCATACTTAATAACTCACGCCATTAGATTAAGCAGGAAGGATTCGGCGAGCCATGTGCCTGCTAGTCACGTCCCTGTCTCGCACTTATAATTTTTGTCCCCGATCTGGCGTGATCTCGGGGACGGACTCGTGTTCTCCGGAGAGCGTCCCTGTCTCCGATCAGCAGCTCGCCCAGACCAGAATAATGGCGCATGATCAATGATACTCCTACCTGGGATCGATCGGCGGGCGGCAGTGGTTGCGCGCGATCGACCGAGATTTAACACGTCGCCGGCCGGTGGGCGGCGGTGGCGGGAAGGGGAGGCTGGGTTTGTTTTGGGAGTTTGGTCGGATATCGGGCTCATAACCCCGGATCCGCCTTTGGGCTAACTAGTTGGCATCTACGTGCAATGCACGTTTATCTCTATCTCTACTATATAATATTGCTAACGGTGTACGGTACGTCGCTGTACTTTTTCAGTTTCGCCCCTCAAGTTCACAGAAATCAACCCGCAATCCACCTATGCCTCAACTTAACCCAGCCCGAAGCGTTATTTTCCGTGTGAGGCCCGACCCGCACATGACCAGCTGCGCTGTCTGCCCGCCCACGTTCTTCCAATCCCGCCGCCACTCCTCGATCTCCGGCGAGCGGCGACCGCTGCCTCATCCTGCCGGTGGAATTGAACGGCCGTTTACTCGGAACCAACGACCTGCCCTTGTCCTTCAGTCACCTATTCAGGCTCCATTCTCACGTTGGCCGGCGGCCAGGATGATGGTCTGGACGACCGCGTGCGCCGCCTGGTCTCCCCGCCGACCTCCCGCACTTATTTACCCAACTCATCTTCGTCGGCCTTGGTTGGGACGGCGGCGGAAGGTGTCGACATGGCCGGCTATCGTGGTAGGGGCATCGCTGCAGTTGTTGCCAGATCTGGAGGACACCATTCTTGCAGGCGGGGAGCTCGCCAGCACCGCCGCCCTTCCGTTGAATAACGCTGATTTGGGTGAGTTAGCTGGTCTCAGATGTCAATGGCACACTTCTGTTTGGTGAAGATGTATGCAGCTGGACATGGATGAGACAATTTTATTTCGGCAGTGCATCTCGACAGGTTTCCCCCCTAGATCTGATGCATTTGATTTCAATAACCTTTGTCACCAGAAAAAAATACGTTCCTTTTTGGACTGCAACCATCACTTTGCCTTCAGGTCAATCTTTTTAAAAAATTGAGTTGTTCTTTCATGAGCATAAGTTCACTTTCATATTGCTAAAGGTGGCTGCATTGATCAATTGGCCCGGCAAGAATAAATTGGATGTGGATAACATGAAATATCTGGTATGGAGAACATTGTTTCTCCTGCCTGAAAATATGATGATTTACAGGCTTCATGCAGGTTAAAACTTCTTATGTTGGGTAACCGAACAAGCTTTGGGCAACTTGCATGATCAAATGGCAGCGACCATGTACAGTACTCGGGGAGACAACACTGGTAGGCAAATGATTTGACAGATACAAGGAAGATGCCTCGGTACATTCAAGCTGAAGTTTGTGTCAATCAGATATTCAGATGTACTCTCATTGTTGTTTGCCTTCTGCTAATGCTATTTTAGCCTGCTAGGATACATTATGGAATTATAAGCACTGAAGACCTCCTTGAGGTTGCAGTTCATGAAAGTGAAAGAACACATTTTTCCTGACTTGTTTGTATTTGATGATTTATGTTCCATATAAGTTGCTGAATTTAATATCAAGCGATTAAAATCATTGTCTGGGCGATGATACATACTCTTCATATCCAAGAGGCAAACAAACAAGATGGAAAGTAAATTTAAGTTATTCTTATGGACTGTCGTATAGGGAAGCAGTAAGAACACATTTTGGTTGAAACTTAACGTATTTGTACTAATATATACCAAAGCAATGCAGACTTGTTTTTCAAGTTTATAAACACATATTAATTTATTTTGGATTCAAACCTCAAATGTTTGGTTTAATTCTTTACCCGTTGCAACGCACGGGTTTTTTGCTAGTACAATTAAAGGGAGAAATTTACAAGTTGAAAAAGACGGTATGCGTGGATTACTTCCTTTACACTTTTGCATTAGTCTTGCCATGCTTATGTAAGCATAACGGAGAACACAAATCTCTTACAAAAGCAACATAATTGGTTAACACCAATGAAGACGTGCTCCTTGGGCCACAGACACGATGCTCCCAAGAGAGGGACGGCGTCGAGTACGTCGCCATCGGGCCGATCCTACTCTGCATCTAGAGTTTCGCCCGGAGACAACTACCAACACCAGGATGGCGAGGAAATGGCAACCCTTGGCGACGCATCCAAGGAGGGGAACGACACCCTTAGGTGTCGTCACCGTCAGCTCGACAAAAGCCGGGTAGGATTTTCATCCGTATCGTCACACAACTCCAAACATTTGGTCTGGGGCAGCACCGTTCATGTAGCCTCGCAACGCCGCCAACGCAACACCTTGTCGATCTAGCCGCAAAGGCGTGCTCTATCAACTCCTCGCACGGCTGAGAGAAAGACGACAGGACTCCACCTCCAACTTGTTCAGGAACCGGCCTCCCCCATCTCCGGCAGGACCAGGGCCGTCCAGCGTTGTCACCCTCTCCCGGGTACAGCCTAGTGACGACCCGACCCTAAGGCCCAGTCGGGCCCACGAAGGCTCAGATCGGCTCCGCCCTGCACCTCCAGCCCAACATGAGCATCGTGGGGAGGGTGCCGCCCCTCGCCCACGACACGTGGGTAGACGGCCACGCGCTGCTCGCCAGGATCTCCTTCCTGGCAGGGCCTCCTTGGCGCCGCCGTCTCTAAGCTTGTGTGCTCGCGCGCATCCTCCAGGCCACGCCGACGCACCACCCTGCCCTGTCACTCCGTCGGCTTCCTCGCCAATCTCTGCCACTTCTCCACTCCCACGCCGGGCGCTGACGAAGCCTATCGAGGCCACGTGCCGCCTTCCGCATGACCCCTCACCGCGCGAAAATGGGGTGCGCCGCCCTCACCTGCCGCCTTGGACGGCCAGGTGCGACCAACGCCGGCGACGACAGCAGCCAAGGAGAGGGATTGAGCGCCGCTTTTTTCTAGGCTGTGGGTACTCTGGAGTCGCTCGCTCGAGCGCGCCGGTAGGTCCTGTGTTTGAGTTTTGTTGTTCTGGCCATAATATGTGAGGGTATATATCTATTTTTAACAACAATAGTTGTAACTATCCTATATGGACAGGAATAATTTTTGAATTTGGACTATGAATAAAAATTACTCCACGGAGCTATGAAACAGAAACAGTATAGAATCTGGCGTCATCTGATATCAGCATATGCATGTTCATGTTTGTTCCGGACGGCTCCTCTTTTTTTTTTTTTTCTTCACGCCACAACCCAAGGACGATCCGATCGGGACTCTTCTTTTCTTCTTTTTCTTTCGCGATGCTAGGAGTCCCGCAGCTTCATCTGGATTGTTGATCAGAAATTAAACGGACAAGATTTAAAATGTTTGCTGCTCGACATCGGGACAATCTGGATCATTGATCGAAAATTAAACGGACAAAATTTAAAGTATCCCAACATGTTTGCTCTTTTAATAGTAGTGTAGATGATTCTGAATCGATTCTGATTCTGCGCTACCACATGGGTGGTTGGCAGTTGCACTGTAACACCCCAAATTTTGGAACTAAAAAAAACTTAGTTTTACAAGACTCAAAATTCAGAACCAACAACTATTCAAAAAGCTACACTAATGTTTGTGTTTCCCTTGTTATTGCTATGTTTGACCATGTGTAACTTGTTTGGATTGTTTGGCCACTACACGTCAATCTAAGAACTCAACCAAGACACAAATATACCTAATCTTGGTGATCATGTCATGACAATAATATTCCATATATCCTTTCCATTCTTATTTTGGCCAAGTACCTTTTAAAGTTTCTTTGATTTTAGCAACAACCAAAAATATCTATTATTTGGAAAAGCAAACATATTTCTAAAATAAAGGTATTTCAAAAAATATGGAGATCTAGATTCTATCTCCAACTTTGATATCTCCCTTGTACTTGCATCTCTTATTTTAAAACTCTTACTTTCACCCTTTTGAAAAAAACAAAGGAGGGAAGTATACTACCCATATATTTTAGTAATCCCCTTTTTGGAAAATATTAAATGATGGAGTTAGACTTGTTTCAACATTATGTTTGTGATACGTCTCCAATGTATCTATAATTTCTGATGTTCCATGCTTATATTATACCAATTGCTACATGTTTTATATACACTTTATATCATTTTTATGCATTTTCCGGACTAACCTATTAACAAGATGCCGAAGTGCCAGTTCCTGTTTTCTGCTGTTTTTGGTTCCAGAAAAGTACTTCTGCGAATATTCTCGGAATTGCACGAAACAAAAGGGGAAGTCCCTATTTTTCTAGCACCAACACGAAGTCCGAAGGAGAGACGAAGGGGGGCACCGAGGTGGCCACACCACCTGCTCGCGCGGGTGGGCCCCTGGGGCCTCCACCGACGCCGCCCCTTCGCCTATTTATTCCCCCCAACGCGAAAACCCTAAAGGATCGAGTCATATTTCCAGAATATATCCGCCGCCGCCGCCGTCGTCGACCCTAACTCGGGAGGGTTCTGAAGCTCTTTCCGGCACCCTGTCGGAGAGGGGAATCATCACCGGAGGGCTCTACACCACCATGCCCGCCTCCGGAGTGATGTGTGAGTAGTTCATCCCTGGACTATGGGTCCATAGCAGTAGCTAGATGGCTGTCTTCTCCACTTGTGCCATCATGTTTAGATCTTGTGAGCTGCCTATCATGATCAAGATCATCTTATTGTAATGCTACATGTTGTGTTTGCTGGGATCCGATGAATATTGATACTATGTCAAGTTGAATATTGTATTATCATGTCTATGTCATTTGTGATCTTGCATGCTCTCCGTTGCTTGTTGAAACTCTGGCCAAGTGAATGCTTGTGACTCCAAGAGGGGGTATTTATGCATGATAGTTGGGTTCAGCCTCTATTGAATCTGGGATAGTGACAACAAGTTCTAAGGTTGTAGATGTGCTGTTGCCACTAGGGGTAAAATAGCAATGCTTTGTCTAAGGATGAATGTGTTGTTTACATTATGCACTTTACTTAATGCAATTGTCTGTTGCTTGCAACTTAATACTGAAAGGGGTGCGAATGCTAACCGGAAGGTGGACTATTTAGGCACAGATGCATGCTGGATAGCGGTCTGTACCTTGTCGTAATGCCCAAATGAATCTCATAGTAGACACTACAACTTGCACATGCATATTATGCACTTATCAATATTGTCAATTGCCCAGCTGTAATTTGTTTACCCAGCATATTAGTTATCTTATTGGAGATACACCACTAGTGAACGTGGACCCCGGTCCATTCCTTTACACCTGAAATACAACCTACTGCAATCATTGTTCTCTTTTGCTTACTGCAAGCAAACATCATTTTCCACACTATACATTTAATCCTTTGTTTTCAGCAAGCCGGTGAGGTTGACACCCTCACTGTCTCGTCGGGGCAAAGTAGTTTGATTGTGTTTGTGTGCAAGTTCCAAGTCGACACCCCATTGACGCAAGTTCGTGGCGCTGTTGACACCTTCGAGCAAGCGTTGATTTCCTACTGGATTGATAACCTTGGTTTCATAACTGAGGGAAGACTTGCAGCTGTACTCATCAAACCTTACACTTGAGGTCTCCTGACGAACACACGCATCAAGCAAGTTTTCTGGCGCCGTTGCCGGGGAAGTCGAGGTGTTTCTGCTCAGAAGTTTGTTTCCCCTTCAACGTGCCAAGTTTTCTGGCGCCGTAGCCGGGAAATCACCGTTGCTTCTGCAAGGGGAGTCTCTCACTTCCAATCTCTTTACTTTGTTATTTGTCTTGCTTAGTTTATTTTTGTTTAGTCTTGTTTGCTCTCTTTATAAAAAACACAAAAAAATTAGTTACTTGTTATTTTTTGTTAATTCGGCCTGTTAGTTATTTTTGCAAACATGAGTACTCCTGAGAACACCAAGTTGTGTGACTTCACTAGCACAAATAATAATGATTTCATATGCACTCCTATTGCTCCACCTGCTTCTAAAGCAGACTTTTATGAAATTAAACCTGCTCTATTAAATCTTGTTATGAAAGAGCAATTTTCTGGTGTTAGTACTGATGATGCTGCTGCCCATCTTAATAATTTTGTTGAACTTTGTGAGATGCAAAAGTATAAGGATGTGGATGGGGATATTATAAAACTGAAATTATTTCCTTTCTCTTTGAGAGGAGAGCTAAAGAATGGTTGCTTTCTTTGCCTAGAAATAGTATAGACTCATGGACAAAATGCAAAGATGCTTTCATAGGGAAATATTATCCTCCTGCTAAGATTATATCCTTGAGAAGTAGCATTATGAATTTCAAGGAATTTGATAATGAACATGTTGCCCAAGCATGGGAGAGAATGAAATCTTTGGTAAAGAATTGTCCCACTCATGGACTGACTATTTGGATGATCATCCAAACCTTTTACGCAGGATTAAATTTTTCCTCAAGGAACCTATTGGATTCGGCCTCTGGAGGGACCTTTATGTCCATCACTTTGGTTGCAGCAACAAAACTACTTGATGATATGATGATCAAGTATTCCGAAGGGCACACCGAAAGGGCTCCTCAAGGTAAGAAGGTAAATTCTATTGAAGAAACCTCCTCTTTGAGTGAAAAGATTGATGTCATTATGTCTATGCTTGTGAATGGTAAATCTCATGTTGATCCTAATAATGTTCCTTAGCTTCATTGGTTGCTCAAGAAGAGCATGTTGATGTAAATTTCATTAAAAACAACAACTTTAACAACAATGCCTATAGGAATAATTTTGGTAGCAATAATTATAGGCCTTATCCTTCAAGTGGTAATGGTTATTCTAATGCTAGATCTGTTATGCCTAGTGAGGAAAGGATAGTAGAAATTGAGAGGTCAACTAAAAGCTTTATGCAATCACAATTTGAGCAAAATCAATTGTTTACAAAAGCTATGAATGAACAATCTGCCATGTTGAAAAATATAGGACAGCAACTCGAAAATTTGAATAGGGAGATTTCTGGTTTGCAAACTAAGATTTCCAATGCTGAAAACCGTATTTCATCTATGTCTGAAGCTCAATCTTCTTTGATTAATAAAATGTCAGCCAAACCTGAAGCTCTTGATAATACTTTTACTACAGCAAATGCCATCCAAGTTCGAATTGATAACAATATTAGGATGTTGGCTGAATTGCATGCTAGGTGGGAAAGAGAGGAAAAACTTGATAAAGAGAATAGTATAGCTAGAGTTTGTACTATCACCACCACTAGTAATGCTAATGTTTCAAATGCTAGTAAGCTTCCTACTATCAATGGTAATGTTATTGGTGTTGGTAATGTCTCTACTACTTCTGCAAAACGTTTGAAATTGCCCAAAACTGCTGAAACTTTTTCTGATAAAAGTGCTGAAAATTTTCAAACTATGAGAGATAATGGTTCCACCACCATTGACCATAATGATTTTGATTTTGATGATTGTAACATCTCTGAAGTTATTATGTTCTTGCAAAAGCTAGCTAGAAGTCCTAATGCTAGTACTATTAATTTGCTTTTACAAAACATATTATAAATGCTCTCTTACAAGTTAGGGAAGAGAAGTTGAAACATGAAGCTTCTATCCCTAGAAAATTAGAGGATGGTTGGGAACCCATCATTAAGGTAAAGGTGAATGATTTTGATTGCAATGCTTATGTGATCTTGGTGCAAGTATTTCGGTTTGCCCAAGAAACTTTATGATATTCTTGATTTGCCATCTTTGGAACATTGTTATTTGGATATTTATCTCGCTGATAATGCTATGAAATTTTTTTTTGGGTGAGTTGATGATGTTCTTATTATGGTTAACAATAACTTTGTCCCTATTGATTTTGTTGTTATGGATATTGAATGCAATGCATCTTGTCCTATTGTTTTGGGAAGACCTTTTCTTCGAACTGTTGGTGCCATCATTGATATGAAAGAAGGTATCATAAGGTACTAATTTCCACTCAAGAAAGGTATGGAACACTTCCCTAGGAATAGAATGAAGTTGCCTTTTGACTCTATTTTTAGAGCAAGTTATGATATTGATGCTTCTTCTCTTGGTAACACTTGATTTTCACTTTCTGCGCCTTGCTGAAAGGCGTTAAAGAAAGCGCTTATGGGAGACAACCCATTGTTTTTATTTTCTGTTATTTTTGATTTTCTTTTGCTTTGAGTCAAGGTGCTTGTTACTTATGTAGCAACTCCTTTTTATCTTTATTTTATTGCATTGTTGTGCCAAGTAAAGTCTTTAATTGAAAGTTGATGCTAGATTTGGATTTCTGCGCAGAGACAGATTTTTAGCTGTCACGATTTTGAGCTTTTCTCCCTGCAAAAAAAATCTAAAAATTCTGAAACAAATCACACATATTCCTCAAATATGTACGCAACTTTCATTAATTTGACTTGTTCCATCTGAGCAACTTAAATGCCTCGAAAAATTGCGTCTTCACAGACTGTTCTGTTTTTGACAGATTCTGCCTTTTGTTTTGCATTCGCTCTTTTACATGTTTAAGTGGATTTCTTTGCTCCACAAAGCATCAGTGGCTGTAGCTAATATACATAAGCTTTGGAATGATTGTGTCATCCCAGAATATGAGCATTTTTGATAATGCACTAACCCTCTAATGAGAACTATTTCGAGTTTGTGTGAAGGAAGTTTTCAAGGATCAAGAGAGAAGGATGATATTATATGATCAAGAAGAGTAAAAAGTCTAAGCTTGGGGATGCCCCCGTGGTTCATCCCTGCATATTCCAAGAAGACTCAAGCGTCTAAGCTTGGGGATGCCCAAGGCATCCCCTTCTTCATCAACAACTTATCAGGTCACCTCTAGTGAAACTATATTTTAATTCTTTCACATCTTATGTGCTTTACTTGGAGCGTCTGTGTGCTTTTATTTTTGCTTTGTTTGTTTTATTTCCTGAATAAATTCGGATCCTAGCATTCTTGTGTGGGAGAGAGACACGCTCGTTTTTTGTGTGAATACTCATATTCTTCGCTTATATTTGCTGAGTATTCTTAACTAGCTACTGCAATGCTTTTAGCTCCTGTTTTTCATGCATCTCTTTGAGCTTTTAGTTCTTGTAGAAAAGTATTCTCTTGCTGCATTGTAGTATTATTTTCAAGAGTTTTATGTTGAAATAAATTGATTGGTGTTTGTTTGGAAAAAGAAAATGCTACATGTGTTAGTTGGTATTGGAAAAGACATATGCATTCTTGTAGATCATTGTCTTGTTTCAATTTGACAATTTGCAATTGTTTTGAGCTCTCAAGTAGATCATTTAAGCTCTTGCATCATGTAGTTAAAGCCTATTAGTGGAGAACTACCGTAGAGCTTGTTGAAATCTGGTTTGCATGTTTGGTATCTCTAAGGTCTAGATATTTTCTGGTAAAATGTTTAAGCAACAAGGAAGACAGTGTAGAGTCTTATAATACTTGCAATAGTTTTATTTAAATCTTGCTGTACCGATTTATACTTGTGTTTGCTTCAAACAACCTTGCTAGCCTAAACTCTATACTGAGAGGGAATGCTTCTCGTGCATCCAAACCTTGAGCCAAAACCCATGTCGTTTGTGTCCACCATAACTACCTACTATGTGGTATTTCCTGCCATTCCAAGTAAATACTTCATGTGCTACCTTTAAACTATTCAAAACTTTATTACTCCTTATTTGTGTCAATGTTTTATAGCTCATGAGGAAGTTTTGTGGCGTTTTCTCTATCACCTTGTCATTTATTCATGACAGACTTTCACCAATGGACTAGTGGCATATACACCGCTTATCCAATAACTTGCAAAAAGAGCTGGCAAATGGGGTGCCCAGTCCCAATTAATTACAACTTTAACCATTGATTCACTTCACATGTTTGCCAATGATTTATCAGAAGCAATCAAACTGTTACAATTTATCAAATAGGCACTCCTCCATGGTATGTGATTGTTGGAAGGCACCCGAGGATTCGGTTAGCCATGGCTTGTGCAAGCAAGGTTGGAGGAGTGTCATACCAATTTACAAAAACACATGTGTAAACAAAGAGAAGAGGATGATCTACCTTTGGGTAAAAAACGTCCTTCATGGAGCCGCTCTTGAAAGTCTAGTGATAAGGGAGATAGAGAGCCCACTGCCATACGTTGACAACAACAAACACCTCTCAAAAACTTACTTTATGCTCTCTTTATGTTTCCAAAACTTAAAAAGCTCTAGCACATGATTTAATCCCTGCTTCCCTCTGCAAAGGGCCTTTCTTTTACTTTATGTTGAGTCAGTTTACCTACTCCTTTCTATCTCAGAAGCAAACACTAGTGTCAACTCTGTGTGCATTCATTCTTAAATGATGGAGTTAGACTTGTTTCAACATTATGCTTGTGATACGTCTCCAACGTATCTATAATTTCTGATGTTCCATGCTTATATTATACCAATTGCTACATGTTTTACATACACTTTATATCATTTTTATGCATTTTCCGGGACTAACCTATTAACAAGATGCCGAAGTGCCAGTTCCTGTTTTCTGCTGTTTTTGGTTCCAGAAAAGTACTTCTGCGAATATTCTCGAATTGCACGAAACAAAAGGGGAAGTACCTATTTTTCCAGCACCAACACGGAGTCCGAAGGAGAGACGAAGGGGGGCACCGAGGTGGCCACACCACCTGCACGCGCGGGTGGGCCCTAGCCGTGCCGCCAGGTGGTGTGGGCCCCTCGGACCTCCACCGACGCTGCCCCTTTGCCTATTTATTCCCCCCGACGTGAAAACCGTAAAGGACCGAGTCATATTTCCAGAATATATCCGCCGCCGCCGTCGTCGACCCTAACTCGGGAGGGTTCTGAAGCTCTTCCCGCACCCTGCCGGAGAGGGGAATCATCACCGGAGGGCTCTACACCACCATGCCCACCTCCGGAGTGATGTGTGAGTAGTTCATCCCTGGACTATGGGTCCATAGCAGTAGCTAATGGTTGTATTCTCCACTTGTGCCATCATGTTTAGATCTTGTGAGCTGCCTATCATGATCAAGATCATCTTATTGTAATGCTACATGTTGTGTTTGCTGGGATCCGATGAATTGATACTATGTCAAGTTGAATATTGTATTATCATGTCTATGTCATTTGTGATCTTGCATGCTCTCCGTTGCTTGTTGAAACTCTGGCCAAGTGAATGCTTGTGACTCTAAGAGGGGTATTTATGCATGATAGTTGGGTTCAACCTCTATTGAATCTGGGATAGTGACAGCAAGTTCTAAGGTTGTAATGTGCTTGCCACTAGGGGTAAAATAGCAATGCTTTGTCTAAGGATGAATGTTTGTTTACATATGCACTTTACTTAATGCAATTGTCTGTAGCTTGCAACTTAATACTGAAAGGGGTGCGGATGCTAACCGGAAGGTGGACTATTTAGGCACAGATGCATGCTAGATAGCGGTCTGTGTACCTTGTCGTAATGCCCAAATGAATCTCATAGTAGACACTACAACTTGCACATGCATATTATGCACTTATCAATATTGTCAATTGCCCAGCTATAATTTGTTTACCCAGCATGTTAGTTATCTTATTGGAGAGACACCACTAGTGAACTGTGGACCCCGGTCCATTCCTTTACATCTGAAATACAACCTACTGCAATCATTGTTCTCTTTTGTTTTCTGCAAGCAAACATCATTTCCACACTGTACATTTAATCTTTTGTTTTCAGCAAGCCGGTGAGGTTGACACCCTCACTGTCTCGTTGGGCAAAGTAATTTGATTGTGTTGTGTGCAGGTTCCAAGTCGACACCCCATTGACGCAAGTTCCTGGCGCTGTTGACACCTTCGAGCAAGCGTTGATTTCCTATTGGATTGATAACCTTGGTTTTCATAACTGAGGGAAGACTTGCTGTTGTACACATCAAACCTTACACTTGAGGTCTCCTGACGAACGTGTACTTCACACGCATCAGCTTGTCATGATGATACTTGGTCACCATCTCACCAACAAACCAAATGTTTGATAATTGCTTAAGAACTTATATTATTTGCTTGATCTACTTAAGCTTGTGTTGTTTATTTTCTTGTTGATGTTGTGCTTGTGTGAATAAAATTGAAACCCAAACAATTAAATCGAGAAAAAGGCAACTTGTGTCATTAGGCATGGGTACCTGCAATTGATGAAAATATTATGCTCTATTTTCAAAAGTTCATATGGAGGTTATGAAATCACTCTCAATTTTATTCTCATAACATCTCACCCAAACTTCATATTCCAAAAACCTATTTTCAACTTCCTATATCTCTCTTTATTTCCTTATATTATTTACCCACTCAACAACACTTATACAATAATCAACAATATAGTACATAGAAATAATTATATTCTCCTTGCTAAAACTGAGAGGATTGATAATATAATCATCCTCAATATATTCTGTAACTTTCCTCTCAAGTTTATAAATTCAAAAGGCTATATTTGCAAATTCCTATCCTCCTCTTTATTTCCTTATATCACCTAATCCAACAAACAAAACTTACACTTAAAAATACCAAAAAACAGAACCACAAACCTAGACAAATAATTATTAATCAAAATAGGAAAATAATTCAAGAAAATTTGAATTTAAAGTTCGTTCAGGCATTTTGTCGAACACCTGACGAGCAGAATACGAACTCAGTTGAGTTCATCACGAATTCGACAGAAATAGAGTTTGAATCCGCTGAAATTTCGCTCAAACCTCTCCCCTCTCCTGCCCAGCACACTCACACGCACGCGCCGTGCCCAACTTTGTCGCGTAGCTCTTGGCCATGTCGTCTTCAACCCGGCCCAACCCCGCACCTGCAAAAGCAGAGGAAAGAAGGCCAAGCACTGGCCGTGGCCTCGCCGCCCCTCTGCCATGCTCCCCCGCGCCCGTTGGGCATCGCCGAGACGCCACGGATTGCCACCTCACCTCTCTGCCCTCGCCCAATCCACGGCGCCAGTGCACGTCGACGCCATCGCGGATGAACGCCACCCTCACCACCCCAGCAAGCACGCCTCGCCCTAGCCGTCGATCTCACTCACCGGAGCACCGCTGACATGCCGACGTCACCTCCCCTGCCCCATGGTGACGCCAGTGCTCTGACGAGCACCTTGCGCACACGCCATGGACTCCGTCCATGACCGCAACGGCCACCTACCCCCTGCCTTTCCGCGCCTGCCTGAACCCTAACGCCGCTCGACGCCAGTGCTGCACCGCCCAAGCCGCCAATGGCGAGCCATCCCTGCCCTAGCTCTTCCGTGCATCCGTGTCCACCGTACGCCGGCGTCGGCCTATAAAAACCCGACCCAAGCCTCGTTGAACCTCGCACCTCACTCCCCTCCCTCTCTCGCAAGCCACTCATCTTTGTGCACCGACAGGAGGGCGGGCACGAAGCCGCAGCGGAGCTCTGCCGCAACAGCAAGTTCGCCGAGCTTTGCCGAAGCGAGGTCGACGTCGACCACGACCGTGTCGAACCGCTGCTTCTTTCTCTCCTCTCTGCACCCCCTCCTCATCTCCATTGCAGCTGCACTTACCCACGTGCTTCTCCTCTCTGTTTCGTGTCTAGGAATGACGCCACGCACTCGCCGAGTTCGGGCGCGGCGGAGGGAGAAGGAGAGCTCGACGCCGACGCCCTGCACACCTCCAGCACGACCAAGTTCGTGCGCAAGTGCCCAGGCCGCTGCTCCCGTCTGCGTCGTCCCCACTGCCCCCCAAGCCGCTCTAGATGAGCCACCCTCCCGCCGCGCCGTTGGACGAACGGTGGCGCGCCCGTTTGCGGTCGCCGCCGCTGCGGTCGATTCCGGCCGTTGGATCTTCATCCAACGGTAGCGTACCGATTCGATTAAAAATGAAACCCTGACCATGGGGCCCCACTGTCAGCATTTTGAACATTTCCAGCACGGGTTTGATTTAATTCGCTGAGTCACTGTCGGGTAGGACCCACCCGACAGGAATTTCAACATTATCCACAAGCCGGTTTAAATCGAGTTAAATGGAATTTAAAAACAGAAACATGTGCGAACTTTAAAAATTCATATCTCGAGTTTTATACATCCAAATATTACAAACTCAACTGTTCTGAAATGCGTAGGAAAGTATGTTTCCAACCCCACTAGTCTCATCCTGTTTATATTAATATTAATTGCATGCTAATTAAAACAGTACAGAAAGATATAATCTAAACTTGTTTGTTTCTGATACTCCGTTAACTCAAAATTTGTGAATCCAATTTTCTTAGCTCAGTATCACAGTAGGTTGTCTACCATAATTTTGGTAGATTTAATTAAGCAACTATAATTGTTTAGCTTAATAATGAAGTAAAACATCACCTCTGTACTAGATTAATTTTAGTTGTTTAGTGCTTAGTCCAATTGGATTAAATCTAGTTGGTTAGATCACAATTAATTGGTACTGTATGTGGCTAAGAGGATTAAATTTTGTGATCAACAGAACTGAGTTAATCACTAAAACTAGATTGTTAAGCTTCTGACCTAAATAATTTGTGTAGGAAGATCATAGCATATATTAAGTCAAACCAAATGTGTTGTCTTGCTTGTGTCAATAGCTCTCTGTAGAATGTTTGTTTGTATTTTTGTGATGTTCTGTTGGATAGTTGTGTATTTGTTTGCGTTTGCTTAATTGCTGCGAGTAGAAGAGAACGGTTCCGGAGTGATCGAAGAGGGTGGTCTTGTTGATCAAGAAGCACAAGACCAGACTTACTTTGCTTAGAAGGCAAGCTACTTTCTGAGCCTTGCACCTCCATATAATTGCATCGATATTTTGGGATACATATTTCATACAAAGCACATGATTTTTGAAAAAACCATATGAAAAACTATTTTGCCACTTATTCTATGCACACTATAGTGCTTGTAGAATTATAGGTTGGTTAATAAAAATGATAATTCTAAGAACTCCTTTATTATCCTTGGTTGGATAAGGAATGATCCATGATGGTGAAATGATGAAGTTTTCCGAATTGTACACAATGCGTACTTAGTACTATGATGACCAGCATACCTTGTGCGACCACTCCTACCCCAAATATGGGACATGGCATAGTCATATAGTTTGCTCATTTTAGTACGGGATGCCTCAACAATGGAGATGACTCCGTTCCATGAGGGGATGGGTTCGGTGACCTACCCCTGACCGGGTCGAGTTCAACAGTGGTTGAAGAGGATAGAAGGTTGTGCATGAAACTGCATTACACAGCAGCCGGATAGAACTACGAGTCCTCGCACTTAGGGTACCATGATGGGTACTGGACTGGGTGTCGCTGGAAAGTGTCGTAGCGGCAGGGTCCTGTACTAGCATGAGCAAAGGAATGCTATGGCTGGTTACTCAACTTCGCATACACCTTGTATGGCGGGACGTGGCTGACACGATGAGTTGCCGGATGGGTGTGGGGTAAAGCGTACTACTGATACGTACATTTTATATCATCATCTATGCAACTATTAGAATCATATTAGCATGTTATGTGCATCATTATATCATCATTTTAACATGTTTTATATGATTTGGGGACTTTCACACAAAGTCCCTATTTTTGGTATTTAATATCTGGGAGGCAGAAAAACCTCCTTTTCTTGTTTTTATTTTCAGGAGGTTTCTGGAGCCAAAAAATTACAGGAAAAATTACCACGGAAGTTTTTCATCGGAAGGAAGGCAACGAAAAGAAGACCGAAGCGAGGAGCCACAAGAGTCAAAAGGGGATGGCCCACGCGGCCTATGTACCTGGCCGCGTGGGGCCCACTAAAATGGGTCTCGGCACCTCCTCGCCTGGGGCTTTTTAGCATCGCCTTTGTCCTCCCCGAAAACTGACGCCCTAATTTTCACGAAACCATCCGAGGTCGCGGCGGCGGCAAAAATCCTGATTCCCTCTAGGGGGGCAGATCCTGCTGCTCCAGAGCTCCGGAGAGGAGGAAATCATCTCCATCGTCATCACCCTCTCCTTGGTGTGGAGGAGGCCTCTACATCATCATCACCATCAAGACCACCATCTCCATCATCATCTCCGTGTCCACTCCGTTCCCCTCATAGTTTGAGAGTTGCTATACCCTAGATACTTGTCTTGTGCTACTATTCATATTTTGATTGAGTACATGTCACTATTTGTGGGTGAAGTTATATTTTCAGATTGTGTTGTACCACTTATGCCACTGATTATGATCATGTTTGCACGTTGTGAGTAGTTCCCTATGTTCCTGAGGGCATAGGATGAATTGGCAATGATTTATATATGACATGTGTTGGTATTTTGTCAAGAGTTTATCTTTTATGTGATTCTATGATGGTGTTGTGCGAACGTCGACTGCACAACATTTACCTATATGGGCTCATAGGAGAACACCGTAGTATAATGAATTGATGAAGTATTGGGAGGACACGTAACCTGAGTCAGAATCTTGAAGTTATAGTATGAGGGGTATTAGTATCAGGGACCTTAGAGTGTAATGCTATGGTGGGACTTTATGTCTTAATAACTCTTGTGTAGTCATTTACTTGGCCACATGATCCATCATAAGGGGTTGTAGTCTATTTATTTAGCTATACCGAATGGCTCTGTCCAAAAAGATTAAAACTTGACAAGATATTCAACATGTTGTTAAATAAATCTCTATGCCTAGTGATATCCATGCCGCCCTCGGGAACACTTTCCACATATAAGTCACACATCATTGAGCTTGTCCTCTTGTCACATAAGAGGATTGGGCTTTCTCTCTTTGAGAGCTTTCACTTGCTACTGTTACTTGCTGCATTGGAATTATACAACCGAAAATGCCAAAAACACTTGCATCTTTCATTGCTTTGTTTCAATCTTACTAACCAATACCTTCAGCTCCTCGTGGGTTCGACAACCTTTTCTCTTTGAAAGGTACTACAATTGATCTCCTGCACTTGGGAGTCATCAAGATACTTTTCTGGCGCCGTTGCCGGGGAGCGTTGCGCTATTGGTAAGAAGTTTGGTAAGGAAACTTGAAAGCTGAAATATTTGCTGATTTATCTTATTGATACTATGGCATTTATGAATCGTTCTTCGCTGCACTTGCTCTATATGAATGTGCTTATGCCACTACTGCTAAAGTGTTTGACACTACTGTGCCTGAATACCTAAAGTGGGATATAAAATTTCATGGGTCTGTTTAAAGAGTTATGAAAAATCCATTTACCGGGGATGGAACTAAGTCTGCATGTGAACCTATGGAGTTGATTGAAGACATATGTGGCTTATTTAGACTTCTGGTATTCCATGATGAGGTAAATAGGAAATTACTATATTTATCTTTATCTGGTAATGCTCGTGCTTGGTACAGCTCTCTAGATGAAGAAGCTATTATTGACTGAATATCTTGAGGAAGTTTTCTTTCTTAAATACTTCACACCTAAAGAAGCTTATGAGAACCCGCTGCTACATATTCAATTTCTGGCCACATCTGGGAGAGAGCATCACTCAAGCTTGGGGGAGATTGAAGGACTCCTTCGCAAGAACCCTTGCCATGATCTTACAAGGAAACTTATATTGATAAACTTTTATGTGAGGTTACCTATAAAGCACAGGAAATTCGGATAATTCATCTGGTGGAAGTTTCACAAATAATAATGAAGAAGAAGCATGGAATCTATTGGAGGACTATTTCTGAAAATACTGGTCATTGGGATCTTGATAAAGAATGAGCCTTATTTTGATTATGGATATTCATGTGTAGAGAACTTCTCTACTTCTGTCCTGTTTAAAAATATGAGTGATCATTTAATCTTGATCTTATGTTATACTTGAGATACCGAAATCTTTTGCGAGCATATCTGTCTTCCTAAAAGTGGATTTGAAGTTTATGTTGAACTGTTAAACAATCTATTATTGTTCCCAAAGTTATTAAACAGGTTGAACCGGTGTCATCTGTGACAATTGAGGAGTATGTTGAAGCACCACCTTTTCCACCAAGTTAAGAAGAATTTACTTATTGTTGTTACTAACAAAAGTAATAGAAAATGTTCAGCCATTTGAACAGGTGGAAGTCAACACTCAAATTTATGTCATCAAGCAACTTAATGAAGAAGACCCTGTTGATGTTTATCTATGTGAAGATGCTACTAAAGTCATCAAAGGTAATTCGGCCAAGGTGGGGAAACTGTTATATCATGCTCTATTGGGACTTCAAGTTATCATGATCTATGTGATATTGCGTCAAGCATAAGTGTCATTCCATATCCTCTATCTTGAATCAAGCTGATATTGATCCTATTGCTATGGAAGCGACATGTATGACAATTCAACTTGCTAATAAAGAATATATCAGTCCATTTGGAATTGTTAGAGATGTTGAAGTATTGGTTGGCAAAATAAAATATCCTGCTGATTTTATTGTGCTTGGTTGTCTCAAGATTCATTTTGTCCTATCATTTTTGGTAGACCTTTCTTGCGTACTGTTGGTGCTAAAATCAATTTGCTTAAAGAGAAAATGTTTATTAAATGTAATGGTGAAAAGTTGAATTCAACTTTTCTAAGTTTGCTGATAAACATGTTGTTAAAGAGCCTGTTTCTGAAGATTTAATTGAAACTCTTGCTCATATAGCTGTAGCTTCAACAGATGTTGTAGAACATTATATGCTTAATCAAGATAAACCATTTAACGATGAAAAAAGAGGCTTTGGAACAAAATCATGGCAACAACCACCACAATTACAGTTGCATATTCCACATGATAATCTAGCAGTGCTACCACCACTAAAGGAGATCCTAGTTTTGAATTATAACTTTTGCCTACAAATCTGAAATATGCATATTTGGATGATAAGAGCATATATCCTGTCATTATTAGTGCTAACCTTTCAGTGAAGAAGAAGAGAAACTACTTGATGTGCTAAAAGCTCATCGACCAGCCATTGGATACTCTCTTGATGATCTTAAAGGTATAAGCCCAGCTCTATGTATGCACAAAATTAATTTGGAAAAGATGCAAAACCTGTTGTTGATTATCAACGCCGTCTCCATCCAAAAATGAAAGAAGTGGTAAGAAAAGTGGTAATAAGACTTATTGAAGTTGGTATCATTTATCCTATAGCTGATAGTAAGTGGGTTAGTCCGGTTCATTGTGTTCTAAAAAGGGTGGAATGACTGTTGTTCCAAATGATGAGGATGAACTTGTGGCTCAACGTACTGTAGTTGGTTATAGGATGTGCATTGATTTCAGGAAATTAAACAAAGCAACTAGAAAGATCATTATCCATTGCCATTTATTGATCAAATGTTAGAAAGGTTATCTAAACATTCTCACTTTTGCTATCTAGATGGTTATTCAGGTTTCTCACAAATTCCTGTTCATAAAGATGATCAAGAAAAAACCACTTTTACTTGCCCTTATGGTACATTTGCCTATAGGAGAATGCCATTCAGTTTGTGTAATGCCCTGCTACTTTTCAAAGATGCATGAATGCTATATTTGCTGATTATATTGAAAGATAATGGAAGTATTTGTGGATGACTTTTCTGTGTATGGTACTTCCTTCAATAATTGCTTGTTCAACCTTAACAAAGTTTTGCACGTTGTGAAGACCAACACCTAGTTCTTAACTGGGAGAAGTGTCACTTCATGGTTACCGAAGGTATTGTTCTAGGGCACAAGATTTTGGAGAAGGAAAAAAGTTGATCCAGCCAAGATAGAAGCTATTGAGAAGCTACCATACACAAGGGACATCAAAGTCCCTATTGAGGACATCATGCAGGAGATCGCACAGGAGCAAAGGTATTGCAATCTGGTTTTTATTGGCCTACTTTATTTAAGGATTGTGCTGAGTATGTTAAATCTGTGATAAATGTCAAAGAGTAGGCAATATTGGTAGAAGAAATGAAATGCATATGAACTATTCATTACCACTTGAACCATTTGATGTGTGGGGCTTTGACTTTATGGGACCTTTCCCAGAGCCAAGGACAAAGCAACTCACATTTTGGTTGCAGTTGATTATGTTACAAAGTGGGTGGAAGCAATTCCAACAAGAGTGCGGACCATGCCACAACAATGAAGATGCTAAAGGCATCATCTTTCCCAAGTTTGGTGTCCTCGGTTTTTAATTACTGATGGTGTTCTCATTTTTGCATGGTGTTCTTAGAAAAACTTTGGCAAAATATGATGTTAACCATAGAATGCATCATCACATATCATCCTCAAACAAGTGGACAAGTTGAATTAAGTAATAGGGAAATTAAACTCATCTTGGAGAAGACATAAGAAGTCTAGGTCTGACTGGCCAGCTAAAATTAATGATGCTTTATGGGCTTATAGAACTGCTTTTAAAATCCCATGGGAATGTCTGCTTATAAAATGGTTTATGGAAAGCTTGTCATCTGCTGTTGAGTTAGAACATAATGCTAGATGGCTATTAAACAATTGAACTTTGACTTCAAGACTGCAGGAGAGAAGAGAATTCTTGATTTAAGCCTACTCGATGAATGGAGGAATGAAGCTTATGAAAATGCTAAAATGTTTAAGGAAAAAGTTAAATTTGGCATGACAAAAAATTAAGAAGAAGGAATTCAAAGTGGGTGCTATACAACTCCCGTTTAAGTTTTCTGCAGGAAAGTTATGTTCAAAATGGCAGGGACCATTAGACCAGGAGGTGTACCGTTCAGGAGCTATCGTCTTCACGGTGATATGAAAGGTAAACCATGTAGTTATGGACAATGCCTTAAACCTTATATTGCAGGAAAATGCTTTGTCGGAATGGTGGAAGAGCTGAACTTACAAACACTGGAGGAGGTAATTGAGAGAAATCGTGCAGTTTCAGAAACCCCAAATCAATAGAAGGTAACTTACTGTTGGAAAGTTTCTCGGAATTGCATAATTTTTACGGAAGTCATTTTGTATGGAAATCAATGTGTGGACAAGAAAACTGGACGAAGCGGAGACCCGAGGAAGGAAAGAGGGGGTCCCATGCGGCCATGTACAGAGGCTGCGTGGGCCCACTCCTTTTGCCCCTCGGAGTCCCTTTTCGCCCCGTTTTCGATTCCGATCTTTGCCTTGACCTAAAAGCCTCAATATATACCCCTCTCTGCCAATCTAATCTCGCACCAAGCGTCCTCGAGCGATCTTGTTTCTGTTGTTTCTGCCTGTCAGGTTTTTAGCCATGTCTTCGGGAGACTCTCTACCAATGCTCCTCCATGGACGAGATTGATTTGTGGGGTAACTCTTCGACTACCCCACGGTGGGGATACCAGGGTCACGCCAAGCCTGTTAGCCTTATGACGAGGGCCCAAGGAAGGCCCAAGGACGATGTGCGGCCCAAGAGTCGACGTTAGGTCATGAGACTCCAGCCTGCTTGTAAGCGCCATCGGCACCGTTCACGTGAGACTAGCCTACCATATGAAGGCTAGGAGGGTCCTTCGTCTAGGGTACGCTCATAGCCGCCACCACAACTCTAGCGAGATTGCCATCTGCCATTGTAGCCACAACCCCCATTCAATACCAGACAAGCAGGAAGTAGGGTATTATCCTCCGGGAGCCTGAACCTGGGTAAACGCCTTGCTTGTCAGCCGTCGTGATCACCAGCGCTCATCTCTCTCCCCTCAATCAACCCGGGGTACAACCCAGGGATTTGCCGAGTCCACCCTCGTCAATTGGCGCCGTCTGTGGGAAAGAACGAGCGCTGGAACCATGGTCGCACCGGCCCCATCGACTTTGAAGACCGACGTCTGCATCACCAAGGATCCAATCTGCTTCGGCTCCTTCGAGTACACCTTCCACCCGCCGGCCCACCGCTCGGTGTACGCCGATCTGCACGTAGGTATGTGCCTCACCTTCGTACCATGCACTACTTCGTAGACAGCTGTGGAGTACTCAGATCCACGTGATCGCACCGCGCGCAGTGGTAGCACCCCGCTCTGCCGCGACTGCCCCAACCACGCCCCCACCTGCTGCGGAGATCGCATCTGCTGCGACTGCGGCGACAGCATCTTCGACTACGAGAAGATCGCATCCGCCTCGACTACACCACCGCCTCTGCTGCGGCAGAGATCGCGCCCAACACGGCCACGCCATCAGCGTCTCCGGCCGTCAAGGAGATCGCATCGGCTACGACTATATCGACCACCTCGACAACCACCGCGCGGATCGAGTCTACTTCGACTACCTCGATCGCGTCGCTGGCAAGCCAAGATCTACGTCAACTTCGACTACGTCGACCACACCTTCGCGCGCGACGGAAGTCGCGTCGTTCTACCCCACGCGCTCGCGTCTCCATCAACTTGCAAGATCGTCAACAAGCCAATCGCGCCCGTGTCGACGACGGCGACATCACTCCTCGCGTCAGCGGCGGAGATCGCGAGACTCCAGGGAAAGCCTCGGCAGCGACTGTGGTACCCACCACGTTGCTCCATTTTCGGCTCCGAGCACCTCGGACGAAGGAAGCAGCAGCGCAGCAGCACCCGGCCCACTCCCCAGACATACCCCGCACAAGTCTTCATGATCGGCCCGACGCAGGGCAACGACGAACCCGCATACCCACTGGAGGTGCTCATGCCGGACCAGGTGACGCGGCTCACCATCACCCGAGAGATAGCAATCAGAGCCCTGAAGCACGTCGAGGACGGCACGTACCCCCCACCGACGCACCCCGGGAGGACCTTATGGCGGTCCAGTACCTGCTACGGAAGGAAGGCGAACGACTCCGCGCAGAGAAGGCCGAGCTACTCTCCGACGCAAGGAGGAGGCTGACGCGTCGAGCGCCAGGAGGGCCGCTTACTCGTTCACTGCCTCAACAGAGGTCTCACAAGGAGCAAGGCGCCACAGAGCACGCGTGCCCCTGATGACGGAGGCCGACCGCGCTAAAGTCACCCGCAACCTCGAATCATCATACATGAGCGAAGACGCAGACGGGATACCCGTCCCCAAAACCCGGAGCCGCGCTCATGGCAGTCGAAACATACCTGCGGCTGACGCAGCCGCCCGAGGGCGACTCGCGCGCTCTCCTCCACAAGCAGCAGATCATGTCTATCAAGGCAGTCGAAGAAGCTCTGATGAACAAGGCGCCGACAGAAAAGGTGCGAGAAGATCGGGCCCCGCGACGCGAGCCCGCAGCACTCGCAGGCCCGGCGGCAAGACAACTGCGACAACCGCAGCCAGGCGAAGACCTCCGCAACGTCATCACAGCAGGACGGTGGACCGCAGCCGCACCCAGCGGACGGTCAGCACGCCCAATACTGACGACCGCAACGGCGACTTCGAGCCATGCGGCGCCGCATGCTTCAGCTTCAACATCCGCGACACAAGAATGCCCAAGGGCTTCAAGCTCACGGCAGAAGCAGTCAAGTACGACGGGAAGCAGGACCCGAGACTCTGGCTAGAAGATTACCTCATAGCCTGCAGTTGCCAGGGCGGTACTTCGACTACGGCCATGCAATACATCCAGCTGATGCTCACGGGCTCTGCACGCGGGTGGCTAAACACTCAACCCAAGAACGCCTTCAGGACGTGGGACGAGTTCGCGGAGGCCTTCGTTAAGAGCTTCCTGGGGACGTACTCGAGACCGACGACTTTCGTCGAGCTACAAGCATGCAAGCAAGGACGAGACGAGCCGCTCCGGTCTACATCCAGCGTTGGACCCTGCTCCGCAACACCATGGAGACCGCCTCGGAGGACCGAGTGATGGATGCCTTCATGCACGGCGTCTCCCGCCGCGACCTCCGCGAGGAGTTTGGTAGGCTCCGGCCGAAAACATGATCGAGGTCATGAAGATAGCCAACCAGTGGGCAGACGGAGAGGACTCGGTCCGCGATAGTTCACGCTACTCCCCGAAGGACGAAGCCGGACCAAGCAACTGGCGAGAAGGACGCCACAAGAAGAAGCCGCGTTACAACGGCAACGACTCAATCGAGTTAGTAGCGATGAAGCGCGCGACAGCAGTCGCCAATACAGCCATGTACAGTACAGTCGAAGTGGGACCAGAGTCGCCAATACAGCCAGGGCAATACAACCGAAGCGGCGGCAGCAGCTACCGCAGCGACGGAGGCCATAAACGCGAGTGGCAGAAACGCACACTAAGCCCAGCGGAAGAGCTGGAACAACCCTGCAGGCACCACATGTTCAGGAACCCGGAAACGGGCAAGTGGGGATCCAACCACCTGTTGAAGGACTGTCGAAAGGCACGCAAAATATACGAAGCCATGCAGAAGATAGTCACTCCAGCACCCGCAGCAGCCAGCCGCGCAGCTGGCCATCCAGGCAGCACCCGCACCCGCAGTCGCTAATCCAGCACAGGCGGCGGGAGCCTTTCCACAGCAGCAGCAGCAGCCGCAGCAAGATGCCCCACCATGGTCCAGACGCATATCCAGCGGCACGCGGACAACTCAACATGATACAGAAGGGGCGCCCCTCAAACAGGACCCAGAAGATCATCACTCGCCAAGTTTTCCAGGCCATCACCTGTCCACCTGCAGTACCCGACTACCTGAGAGGGTCAGAGACACCAATCACTTTCTCCAGAGCAGATCACCCGCCTGCAGTACCACGACCCGGGCACGCCGCTCTGGTAGTCGAAGCTCTGATCGGAGATTACACCCTGAAAAAGGTGTTCATGGACGGAGGCAGCGGCATTAACATCATCTTTGCCGACACCCTCAGAAGGATAAACAGGCCAACGACAAACTTGGCGGCATCAGAGACCACCTTCCATGGCATAGTACCAGGGCAAGCAGTCACGCCCATGGGAACGATCACACTCGACGTCATCTTCGGCACACCCGAAAACTTCAAGAGGGAGTCGATCGACTTCGAGGTAGTCGACTGGAAGTCGCAGTACCACGCGATACTCGGGCGCCCAACCTTTGCCAGATTCATGGCGGTACCTCACTACGCCTACCTCATGCTCAAGATGCCTGGCCCAAGGGCGTCATCACGGTGCACGGCGACTTCGACCGCTCCAACAGCTGCGACCGCGAGTTCAGCAAGATCTCCGAGTTCTTCGGAATGGAGAGCACTTCGAGGCGATGGCAGTCGACAACGACAAAACCATCTTCCCGCCACGCAAGAAGCAGCCAAGGACGCCGCCTTCAACACGACTGACACAACAACTCATCAGGTCCACCCGACGGACGCAAACAAGACAGTCAAAGTGTCGTCGAGTGCCTATCGCATAGGAAAGCGCGCTCGTCGAGTTTCTACGTGAGAACTGGGAGATCTTCGCCTGGCAACCTTCTGACATGCCAGGCATACCCAGGAACCTCGCCGAGCACTCTTTACGCGTCCACAAGGACGCCAACCCGTCAAGCAGACCATGCGACGCTTCTCAGGACCCAAACGAGATGAAATAAGCAAGGAGATCGATCGACTGCTCCACGCCAAATTCATCCGAGAGATCAAGGACTCGGACTGGGTAGCGAACCCAGTCCTGGTGGAGAAGAAGAAGACGAAGAAACTCCGCATGTGCGTCGACTTCACCGCCCTCAACAAATGCTGCCCCAAAGACCATTTCCCGCTCCGCGGATAGATCAGATCATCGACTCGACTGCAGGCTGCGCACGCCTATCCTTCCTGGACGCCTACTCAGGGTACCAGCAGATCAGGATGAACGTCGACGATGAAGAGAAGACTGCATTCATCACACCCATGGCGTCTTCTGCTACCAGACGATGCCCTTCGGGTTGAAGAACGCTGGAGCCACGTACCAGCGCACAATGCAAGCCTGCCTAAAGGGGCTAATCGGAGAGATCGTCCAAGTCTACGTCGACGACATAGTCGTCACCACTCGAACGGAGGACACTCTCATCGCCGACCTCCGCAAGGTCTTCGCCGCCCTCAACGAGTATCAGATCAAGCTGAACCCGGACAAGTGTGTCTTCGGCGTGCCAGCCGGAGAACTGCTCGGGTACCTCGTCTCTGCAAGAGGAATCGAAGCCAACCCGAGAAGGTGCAAAACATACTCGCAATGCCAGCACCGACCAAGCTTCATGAGGTGCAACGCCTAGCCGGCCGAGTCGCAGCTCTCCGGTTCATAAGTAAGTTGGGAGAAAAGGCCCTGCCTTTCTACCAACTGATGAAAAAGACAGACAAGTTCGAGTGGACAGAAGAAGCGCAAGTCGCGTTCGACCAACTCAAGAAAACACTCACGACTTCCCCAGTACTGGTGGCGCCACTGGAGAACGAGCCGCTATACCTCTACGTGTCAGCCACGAACAGGGTGGTCAGCACGGTACTCGTAGTCGAACGAGAAGAAGAAGGACACAGTTACCCTGTTCAGCGACCCGTCTACTACCTCAGTGAGGTGCTAACCTTGTCCAAGCAGCGGTACCCGCACTACCAGAAGCTAGCATACGGAGTCTTCATGACATCAAGGAAGGTCGTCCACTACTTCTCCGAGCACTCCATCACGGTAGTAAGCTCCTCCGGGCTCTCCGACATCCTCACCAACCAAGCCGCGAGGGCGAGTCGCCAAGTGGGTTGTTGAGCTAGGGCCCTGGGGGCTGAAGTACGCGCACCCGAAGTCAATCAAGGCCCAGGTGCTTCCAGAGTTCACCACCGAGTGGATAGAGGCCCAGCTACCAGACGTACCCGACCTGTCCAACGCATGGACAATGTACTTCGACGGCTCCAAGAAGTTCAGATCAGCAGGGGGGGAGTCGTCCTCATCTCACCTAAAGGCGACAAGCTGAGGTACGTGCTGCAGATGAACTTCCCAACACCCTCCAACAACGAGGCAGAGTACGAGGCCCTGATCCACGGCATGCGGATGGCCAAGAACTGCGGCGCCACTCACCTCATGATCTACGGAGACTCCTACCTCGTCGTGCAACAAACCATGAAGCAATGTGACGCCATCGCCGACAACATGATCGCCTACAGGGACCTGTACAACCAGCTGGAAGGCACCTTCGACGGCTGCGAGCTGCGGCACGTCGGCCGCGAGAGCAACGAGGAAGCCGACCCCTCGCCAACCTGGGCTCAAACAAAGCGCCGGTGCCACCCGGAGTCTTCCTCGAGTGCATCACGCAACGCTCTCAAGCTCCGGCCCGCGCCGGGATCCTCTACATCGACAACGAGCACCGCCGACCCGCCCAGCACGGAGAAGGAGCCTATGGAGGTGATGCTGATCGAGCCCACATGGACGAGCCCATACCTGGCTTACATACTGCAGCAGAGGGTGCCAACAAACCCAGTCGAAGCCAAGCGCGTCATCCGCCGCTCCAAGGGCTTCACCGTCATCAAGGGGAGCTCTACAAGCGAAGCATCTCGGAGTCCTCCAAAGGTGCATCGACCCAGTCGACGGTCAAGCCATCTTACTCGAGATCCACGCTGGCATCTGCGGGCACCACGCCAGCAGTCGAGCCTTAGTGGCCAAAGCCTTACGAGCCGGGTTCTACTGGCCCACCGCAATGCAAGACGCAGAAGAACTCGTGAGGAAATGTCTCGGCTGCCAGGAGTTCGCCAACAAGCCGCACGCACCAGCATCAGCACTAAAGACCATTCCACTCGCCTGGCCCTTCGCTCAATGGGGGCTCGACATGGTGGGTCCACTCAAGAAGTCCTCGCCGGGAGGACACACGCATCTCTTGGTGGCAGTCGACAAGTTCACGAAGTGGATCGAAGCGTGCCTATCACAAGTTCGACTGCCTCCTCGGCAGTTAACTTCATCAGGTCGATCATCTTCAGGTTTGGAGTGCCACACAGCATCATCACCGACAACGGCACGAACTTCACAGCCGAAGAGTTCAAGGACTTCTGCTCCGAGCAAGGCATCAAGCTCAACTACGCATCTGTCTCGCACCCGCAGTCCAACGGACAGGTCGAAAAGGCCAATGGCTTAGTCTGCAAGGGCATCAAGAAGCGCCTGCGAGTACCATTGAGGCGCGCTGCAGGCGCCTGGGTCGAAGAGCTGCCATCTGTGCTGTGGAGTCTGCGCACTACGCCAAACAGATCCACTCAGTACACGCCATTCTTCATGGTCTACGGCGCAGAAGCAATCATGCCGTGCGACATCAAGTTCGACGCCCCCGAGTGGTGGCCTACGACGAGTCCGACGCAGAAGAAGCACTCGAGGACGACATGGATACCCTGACGAAGCACGCGACATCGCCCTTACCCGCACAGCCGTGTATCAGCAAGACTTACGCAACTACCACGGGGGCGACTGCGGCCCAGAGCGTTCGTCCCTGGCGACCTTGTCCTCCGCCTCAAACAGAAGAAGGTGCACAAACTCGCCTCCCCGTGGGAGGGTCCATACATCGTGACAGAGGCAATCGGCGGCGGAGCTTACCGCCTGAAGGACTCGAAGACGGGGACAGTCTGCAACAACCCGTGGAACGTTGCGCAACTGCGCCGCTTCTACGCCTAATCGACTCCCCCTTGTAACAAAGTGTACTATGTCAAGAGGCGGCAGGTTCCAGACGCACTCTTTCCCTTACCAGGGTACCTGAGGGGACTGGAAGGGTTTTAATGAGGCGGCCTTCGCAAAAATCAATGAAGTGATTTGTGGAACAAGCTCTCCCCTTTACTTTTTTAGTCAAAAAGCAACATAAACCTAGGCCTCACCCGAGCACTCGGGGGCTGCGCCATACAGGTCAACTCGAAAATCCTTGGCCGCCACCCGAAGCACTCGGGGGCTGCGCCGCACAGGTCTAAGTCAAACCTAGGCCGCACCCGAAGCACTCGGGGGCTGCGCCATACAGGTCTAACTCGAAAAATCCTTGGCCGCCACCCGAAGCACTCGGGGGCTGCGCCGCACAGGTCTAAGTCAAACCTAGGCCGCACCCGAAGCACTCGGGGGCTGCGCCATACAGGTCTAACTCGAAAATCCTTGGCCGCCACCCGAAGCACTCGGGGCTGCGCCGCACAGGTCTAAGTCAAACCTAGGCCGCACCCGAAGCACTCGGGGCTGCGCCATACAGGTCTAACTCGAAAATCCTTGGCCGCACCCAAGCACTCGGGGGCTGCGCCGCACAGGTCTAAGTCAAACCTAGGCCGCACCCGAAGCACTCGGGGGCTGCGCCATACAGGTCTAACTCGAAAAATCCTTGGCCACCACCGAAGCACTCGGGGGCTGCGCCGCACAGGTCTAAGTCAAACCAAGGCCGCACCCAACGCACTCGGGGCTGCGCCGTACAGGTCCAAGTCAAAAGCCTAGGTCGCCACCCGAAGCACTCGGGGGCTGCGCCGTACAGGTCAAGTCAAAGCCTAGGTCGCCACCCGAAGCACTCGGGGGCTGTGCCGCACAGGTCCAAGTCAAAATCCTAGGTCGCACCCGACGCACTCAGGGGCTGCGATGCACAGGTCTGACTCGACACACCTCGGCCGCACTCGAAGCACTCGGGGGCTGCGCCGCACATCTAATTCAAAATCCTAGGCCGCACTCGATCCGCTCGGGGCTGCGCCATACAGGTTACAGAAGTTTACAAGATACAATTTACTCACTCGGGGGCTACCCCCACCTCGGCATGCTTACACTCGTATTTCCACTTGGAAAAATTGCTTTTACAAGCTAACGCTATACAGCAGCAGTTCACTACACTTATTCTACAGGCTCGCCCTTTGGCGCATCAAGTGGCCCTACAAGGTGCTCACTAAACTCTGGACCTGCTGAATCATCTGACGCGCAGCCGCAAGAGTATCGGCGTAGTCACCCTCTCCAGGCAAGCCGTCAAGCACCTTGTACAGTGGAAGATTAGGCCGGTGCATTCGAACGTACGCCAGCGCCACGTTCGCCCCGGCAACAAGTTGAGTGTGCACGACTTCCTTCAACGCACTGCCTTCACGGAACCTCTCCAGCAGCGCAGCCAGTCCATTAGGCTGCTCGTTGTGCGGAAAGTACACCCTGTTGATCTGCCAGAGGGTTTTTCTACAACCTTCCAAGAGCACAGCGGCCCGCCAGGTGCGATCCAACATTCGAGCCAGTACACTGCCTCTGGATTTATTCGACCAAAACTGACGCGCTTCATGTGAGTCACCGGCGGCTTCTTTTTCCACCCGCTCGTCTACTCGACTTTGCTCGGCCTTCCAGTCAGAGTTCACATCTGCATCAAGACCTAGACTAAGAACAGTAAAAGGATAAAGAAGTCGAAGCACAGTGCTGGAAAGCCAACCTTGCAGCTGCCGACTGATCAAGTCCATCTCGCCTAGCAGAAACTCCTCTCGCTGAGAGAACGGCGCAACGGGCCGCGACTTCAAGCGCTCCAACTCCAACTCCGCGCTCTTCAACTTCGACTCGAGCTCAACAACCTTGTTCCTCATGAAGGTGATCACTCGTTGATCATTCACGCTTCGCGCAGGAGCTGGAGGAGCTCGACGACGACGAGTGGGTGCAGCCGAAGAGGTGTCCTCCTCGTCGCCCGCACCAGTCGTTCCAGCGACCCCAGGAGCTTCGCCCATCTCAGACTGCCAAGTTCGACAGCGTCAAGCAAGGACAAGAACACATTCATTCAAGCTTAGATATGAAAGAAGACTCGAAGGCGCCAATTCGCATTTCAACATCAGCACGTCCGGCCAAAATACCCGCAAACTATATAGTTCATTACAGACCAAGAACCAAAAGCAGAAGAATCCTAAAAGAATGGAGTCTACATCACAGACTCCGACTGGGAACGGCTCTTCCTAGCAGCCAACTCTGCAGCCTTGGCAATCCTCTTCTCGAAGGTGGCGACCAACTTTGCAGCCAGCTGACTCGCCTGCGCCTTCACACCGCTAAGGGACGCGGTCCTGCCATCAGGCTTCCGAGGGAAGTCGCTGACAACCTTCTCAAAATCACCTACGACTTGGTGACCAAGAAGTAGCTGGAAAGTGAGCTCTGAGCCACGTACCGTCTGCGCACGCGTGTAGTCCGCCAAAGTGGTAGCATTGCCTTCGAACGGAGCCGCAAGCGCGTCGACAGCAACCGGCGGTGGCTTGCTGGGGAAGATGCTCTGGTGCACAGTCGCCAAGGCGCCTGTCGACTTCTGCAGCGCCGCCGAAGCATAGCGCAGACGCGGTCCATGAAGCCAACAGCCTCCGCCAAGCCGACACTCTCGCTGGAAGTCCCTTCTGGAGGAGCACCTCCGCAAGTCTCTGATCAAAAGAAATCCACACCCGTGAGACGTCAGAAGTCGAAAAAAGGCAAAGTAGGCGCTAAGCCGAAATACTTACTTCCACAACATCTGCGAGTGCAAGCAAGCGGTCGACCTGGGTCTTCTCCAGATCATCCCGAGCTTGTTCACGCTCTTGGGCTTCACCCAGCGACTTCTCCAGCTCCGCGACCCACGTCTTCATGCTCTCCTTCTCGCCTACGGACCAACGGAGCAAAGTTAGCAATAAAAGGCAGTCGAAGCGCCCCTCGAGCACAAGGGTTCACACTCACTATTCGCCTGCTCCAGAGCAGCGCGGAGTTGATCCCTCTCCTGCTCCATGCGAACGAAGGCTGCGGCTCCCTCCATCTGCTGGCGATAAAATGGCTGCAGGAAACACAAGACATCAATCTGCGCCCGACTATTCTAGTCACGCACATCTTCGGGGGCTACTCCCATCGGGAGCGCTGTTCGCGCACCCGATACAGATTTTGCAGAACGAGTCAAAGGACACTTACATGCTCAAGCAGCCCAGCGTCAGCCGGAGTCGCATCAGCAGTTTTCTCTGGCACGGAGGAGGTCGAAGTCTTCAAGGCCAAAGCGTCACCCGCCTGAGCCTCTTCTCCGGTCGTCTTCGCAGTTTGCTCAATCATGGGAGCAGAAGTGTGCTCCATCTCACGAGGCAAAACAACAGTGCCAGTACGGTCGCTGTGACAAGATAACTCAATTCAAGGACTTGCAAATCACAAAGCAAACTCGACATAAGCAAGGCAATGGTTACGCGACTAACCTGGCGACATCGACATCATCTTCACTGCCCAGGGAGACGGAGGCCATCCTCGCAAACTCAGTCGGCGGTGCAGTGCCGAGGGGAGGCACGGCCAAAGGCTCAGCCAGGTCACTCGTGCGCCTAGCGCCCGAGGACGACCCGCTCGCCTCCTCCTCGTTCTCCACACCCGCCTCCTTCAAGGGTGACGAAGCCGAAGCAGAGTCGCCACTTTTTGCCTTTGCCGCTTCAGCAGCGGCTCCTCATCTTCATCATCCTCCTCCAACTCTTCACTCGGAGAGGTGGCGGAAGGAACTTCATCGTCATCAACCTCGTCCTCCTCAGGGAACTCAGCCTCTTCGTGAGGTCCATTCTCCATCAAGGGGGAAGACTGACGTAGCTCGAACGACCCTGTCAGCAAATCAAGCATTCGAGTCAGGCAACAAGATTCGACAGAAGAAGATACAAGACAAAAGCAAAGCAAACGAAGCTTACCCCAGGCACAGGGTTCTTAGGCCCATACGGCTCGACTGGGCACTTGACATTGCACGGGTCAGCGGCTCGGAGGCTGGTGATGCTCCTCACCTTCGACTCGACTGCGTCATCATCGAGCTCATCGCCAACATCCTCACGCGCCCATATCGGGTGAACGCGAGTGCGGAGCGGCTGCACCCGAGCATGAAGAAGGTGGCGATGAGGTGAACTCCACCTGTCTCGCGCCCAAGACTTTTCAGAAGGCCACGAAGAAGCGTCAGCAAGGGCTGAGTCACCTCCCTGTCCTCCTTCAAAGGGTGCGCCCACGTGTTCGTCTTCCGCAACTCGCGATCAGCCGCGAAGTCGGGAAGCCCTTCCTGGTCGCACCTGATGTAAAAGCACTTCTTTCGCCAGACCTGGACGGAGTCGGACTTCTTCATCTGAAAGTAGGAGGTGTCGCCACGCACCTGGATGCCGAAGCCGCCGACTGGATACACCTGCTTACTCTTCCCCACGTTCCTCCTCACGAGGAATAGAGACTTCCACATCAGCCAGTTGGGTGCGATTCCCAGGAAGCACTCGCAGAGCACAAAATAGCTCGCGATGCTCAAGACGCTATTGGGAGTCAGATCGTGGATCTGAATCCCATAAGCGTACAAGAGACCACGGACGAAATCGTGGAGGGGGAACCCGAAACCCCGCGGAAGGAAATCCACGAAGCAAACGCGTTCCCCCTCGCGAGGGGAGGGGAATACCTCTTTCCCAGGAGCGCGCACCGTCGCCTGGTCTGCCGGCGGCAGCAGCCCTTCGCGCGGAGGGCCTCGAGTCGGCCTTCTTCACTGACGATTTGACCCAGTCGCCGTCGGGCTTCTTCATCACGCTCGCCTCGGCGGCGGCGACGGCGCCATCACCAGGCTTCCCCCTCTTCATCGTGGCCTTGCTCATGGAGGGCGGAGGAAGAAACTGGCAGAAAAGAGCAACAATGGCGGAGAGAGAGCAGCGGAACAAAGGCAGAATGGGATGGAATGAACTGTTCGCCGTCGCGGTGAAAAGTATATACCGCGTGGCCAGTTAATCCAGGCCGTCCTCGGCGAAACCGCACTCCACAACGTCATCTGGCCGTCCACGTGTCGCGCGGAGATAGCAACCGTCGACGGCCACGCCGCCCACTACGCACGGGAATCAAGGCGCCATCATCACACCGCAAAATTTCCGCGCCCAACGGTCAGTACAAAGCGGCAACCATTGTCTCCTGTCAATACTGACAGTGGGACCACACTGTCACGTCCCATCGGACACAGAGTGCGCCAAAAACATCAGCGCTGACGTCAACCGCGAAGGCGTAGGAAGTAAGCCAACGGGCTGATTGAGAACTCGAACAGTTCATTCGAGTGCAAGAAGATCCAGTAAGCTCCAAGAGCTGAACAAACTTGTACAGTAAGTCAAACCGGCCGAATACAGAGTAAGTCACGCAAAGCCAGGCGCGACTCCAACAAGTCAAGTCCCTTCTTTACTCCCATCGGGAGTGGGCTTTTCGACTGAAGAAAAATTGAGTTTAACCTCAATTGCAAGCAATTCAGCTTAATCTCGGGGGCTACTCCCATCGGGAGCGCTGTTCGCGATCCCAAGTGACTCAGAATAACAGCAGTCAAAAAATCACTGACAAAGGCTGTACACACAGTATCTCACCCAACAGTCGATGGTTCGACTAAGAAATCCTCCATAAGCCCTGGTCGGCCGGAGTCGACTAATTTTACTTGTTCCTTTCAGGAACCCGACGGCGTGCCCAGGAGGAAGGAGTCCTTTACCCGACTCTACGATTTGACTAAGCACTCGGGGGCTCCTGTCGTGGGGTCACTCTTCAACTACCCCAAGGTGGGGATACCTGGGTCACGCCAAGCCTGTTAGCCTTATGACGAGGGCCCAAGGAAGGCCCAAGGATGACGTGCGGCCCAAGATAGTCGACGTTAGGTCATGAGACTCCAGCCATGCTTGTAAGCGCCATCAGCACCGTTCACCTGAGACCTAGCCTACCATATAAAGGCTAGGAGGGTCCTTCGTCTAGGGTACGCTCATAGCCGCCACCACCAACCCTAGCGAGATTGCCATCTCGCCATTGTAGGCACAACTTGCCATTCAATACCAGACAAGCAGGAAGTAGGGTATTATCCTCCGGGAGCCTGAACCTGGGTAAACACCTTGCTTGTCAGCCGTCATGATCACCAGCGCTCATCTCTCCCCCTCAATCAACCCGGGGTACACAACCCAGGGATTTGCCGAGTCCACCCCTCGTCAATGATAATGATGAGCTTGAGGGGCTCAGCCCCACGACCATGTGGAGGAGAAGTAGGAAGAGGAAGGACTACTCCGATGACGAAGACTGCAAGCTTGACATGGAGGCGGTGAAGAAGGAAGAAGCTGAAGAAGGAGAGTACAAGCCCTCCGTCGACATCGCGCCCCTGGTGACAGCACCTCCATCACCCATTGCAGTTTCCGGCGTGAGGGTGAACCACTCTCTTGGAAACAAGAGGCAGATGGCGCGCATGCAAACCGGAGGGAAGGTTCCCAGACTTTCGCTTGCAAGCAAAAATGTGGCTTCTACTCTTATTGACAGGGAATTTCGCGCGCCACCCAAGAGAACTATCCTGGTGAATGGGATCGCAAGATCCCCAACAAGAAGGTGCCAAGCCCGGAGTGGAAGCCTTGCAAAGAGTCGGTGGAGAAGAATCTCATGCAAAAATAGGGAGAAGCTGCAAAAGAGTTCGAAAAAGCTTACAACCTCATGATGAAGATCATTGGTGATCTTGAAGATAACTATTACAGAGGTAATATCAAAGAAGAGTGGGAATTCTGGCAAGACACCAAGCTTGGGGAGTTCCACCTAGTCTTTCTGTTTATCAATCTATCATATCTACCTAGTCATGGTGTGCTTTGCTTTTATCGTTTAGTTATCAATATATCTTAGGCGTGTGTGAGCTCATGGAGCATTATCATGTATCTCTATCTTATGGTTTATCAATGAATATTAAAGTATTGTGTCATCCATGATTCTCTTGTTTGGAGATTTATGGGTAACATTCATGCAAATGAGTGTGGCATATTTAGAGTTTCAATCACATCTTGCCTTGAAACTAATTAACTTGAGTATGCTGGACAATTGTAGAATCATCTCATTATAAAATAAGTAAAAGTCAACATATGACTTGGAATTAATAGTTTGAGGTTGAGATATTGTCTCGTAGGATAAAAAGTTGAGAAGGGATAATGAAAAGGATATAAAACACTCTTGTTAGACTCTAGTATCTTTTGAGGAAATTAATGATCATGGATATGTCAATACTTATGCTCTTGAAAGTGTATGAAAAGGAAGGCACCTGAAGTTTCAGTTAGCCATGGAAAGTGTAAGATAAAGGTGGTATAGAGCATAGGAACTTGATTGATATATCCATGACTAAAGTTTGCACTAGTTACTAGTGAAGCAAGGTTGAGAACAATTTTTATATCTATCTATCTTTTCATTTGTCTTCTTTGAACTTGCTATCCAATGAGAGTTTATCTTGTCTTTGAACTTCAGCAAAGTACAAAAGAATATAATGCTTGCCATAGAGAGCAAAGGCATGTGAAAAATATATGATTCGATTGTCCAACATACAATGGTTATTTGCTTTCAAAAGTAAGGGGTGATTGCTAGAGCTTCTACTTATGTTGCCCTCATATGCATGAGTTTTGTTCATCAATCTTATCTTGCAAGTGAATATGATGATGATACAATGCTCGTATTTATTTATCAACCATAAGTCCATTGATGCATGTAATGATCTATGTCCTTACTTACTCGAGGATGAGTGATACGTCTCCAACGTATCTATAATTTCTGATGTTCCGTGCTTATATTATACCAATTGCTACATGTTTTATATACACTTTGTATCATTTTTATGCATTTTCTGGGACTCACCTATTAACAAGATGCCACAGTGCCAGTTCCTGTTTTCTGCTGTTTTTGGTTTCAGAAAAGTTGTTCTGGAAATATTCTCGGAATTGCACGAAACAAGAGCCAAAGTCCCTATTTTTTCAACACATACACGGAGTCCGAAGGAGAGAGTAAGGGGGGTCGTGGGCCGCCCTCACCACCTCATGGTGCGGGTGGGCCCACCGCCGCGCCGCCAGGTGGTGAGGAGGCCTCGTGCCTCCACCGACGCCGCCCCTTCGCCTATAAATTGATCTTTTCGGGAAAACCCTAAGTACCCGAGCCAATATTCCAGAAAACATCCGCTGCCGCCGCCGTCATTAACCCTAACTCGGGAGGGTTCTGAAGCTCTCCCCGGCACCATGCCGGAGAGGGGAATCATCACCGGAGGGCTCTACACCGCCATGCCTGCCTCCGGAGTGATGTGTGAGTAGTTCATCTCTGGAGTATGGGTCCATAGCTGTAGCTAGATGGTTGTCTTCTCCTCTTGTGCCATCATGTTTAGATCTTGTGAGCTGCCTATCATGATCAAGATCATCTTATTGTAATGCTACATGTTGTGTTTGCTGGGATCCGATGAATATTGATACTATGTCGAGTTAAATATTGTATTATCATGTCTATGTCTTTTATGATCTTGCATGCTCTCCGTTACTTGTTGAAACTCTGGCCAAGTGAATGCTTGTGACTCCAAGAGGAGTATTTACGCTAGATAGTTGGGTTCAGCCTCTATTTTATCTGGGGGAGTGACAGCAACATCTAAGGTTGTAGATGTGTTGTTGCCACTAGGGGTAAAACAACAATGGTTTGTCTAAGGATGAATGTGTTGTTTACATTATGCACTTTACTTAATGCAATTGTCTGTTGCTTGCAACTTAATACTGGAAGGGGTACGGATGTTAACCCGAAGGTGGACTATTTAGGCACAGATGCATGCTGGATAGCGGTCTGTGTACTTTGTCGTAATACCCAAATGAATCTCATTGTAGACACTACAACTTGCACATGCATATTATGCACTTTTCAATATTGTCAATTGCCCAGCTGTAATTTGTTTACCCAGCATGTTAGTTATCTTTATGGAGAGACACCACTAGTGACTGTGGACCCCGGTCCATTCTTTTACATCTTAAATACAACCTACTGCAATCATTGTTCTCTTTCATTTTCTGCAAGCAAACACCATTTTCCACACTATACATTTAATCCTTTGTTTTCAGCAAGCCGGTGAGATTGACACCCTCACTGACTCGTCGGGGCAAAGTAGTTTGATTGTCTTGTGTGCAGGTTCCAAGTCAACAGCCAGGAGCTCCCCTTCGGCGCCAAGTTTTCTGGCACCGTTAACACCTTCAGACATCGCGATTTCCTACTGGTTCGATTAACCTTGGTTTTATACTAAGGGAAGACTTGCCACTACACTCATCAAACCTTACACTTGAGGTCTCCTGACGAACGTGTGCTTCACACGCAGCAATGAGTAAAGGTTTAAGCTTGGGGGAGTTGATATGTGCATTTTATATCATCATCTATGCAACTATAAGAATCATATTAGCATGTTATGTGCATCATTATATCATCATTTTAACATGTTTTATATGATTTGGGGGACTTTCACACAAAGACCCTATTTTTGGTATTTAATATCTGGGAGGCAGAAAAACCCCCTTTTTCTTGTTTTTATTGTTTTAGGAGTTTCTGGAGCCCAAATAATTAAAGGAAAAATACCATGGAAGTTTTTCATCGGAAGGAAGGAAACGGAAAGATGACCGAAGCGAGGAGAGCCACGAGGGCCAAAAGGGGGTGGCCCACGCGGCCTATGTACCTGGCCGCGTGGGGCCCACTAAAATGGGCCTCGGGCACCTCCTCGCCTGGGGCTTTTTAGCATCGCCTTCGTCCTCCCCGAAAACCGACGCCCTAATTTTCACGAAACCATCCGAGGTCGTGGCGGCAGCGAAACTCCTGATTCCCTCCGAGGGGTTAGATCCTGCTGCTCCGGAGCTCCGGAGAGGGGGAAATCATCGCCATCGTCATCACCTCTCCTCCTTGGCGTGGGAGGAGGCCTCTACATCATCATCACCATCAAGACCAGCACCATCTCCATCATCATCTCCGTGATCCACTCCGTTCCCTCATAGTTTGAGAGTTGCTATACCCTATATACTTGTCTTGTGCTACTATTCATGTTTGTGATTGAGTACATCTCACTTTTTGTGGGTGAAGTTATATTTTCAGATTGTGTTGTACCACTTATGCCACTGATTATGATCGTGTTTGCATGTTATGAGTAGTTCCCGTATGTTCCTGAGGGCATAGGATGAATTGGCAATGATTTATATATGACATGTGTTGGTATTTTGTCAAGAGTTTATCTTTTATGTGATTCTATGATGGTGTTGTGCGAATGTCGACTGCACGACACTTCACCTATATGGGCTCATAGGAGAACACCGTAGTATAATGAATTGATGAAGTCTTGGGAGGACACGTAAACCTGAGTCAGAATCTTGAAGTTATAGTATGAGGGTATTAGTATCGGGGACCTTAGAGTGTAATGCTATGGTGGGACTTTATGGCTTAATAACTCTTGTGCAGTCATTTACTTGGCCACATGATCCATCATAAGGGGTTATAGTCTATTTATTTAGCTATACCGAATTATGGCTCCGTCCAAAAAGATTAAAACTTGACAAGATATTCAACGTGTTGTTTAATAAATCTCTATGCCTAGTGATATCCATGGCGCCCTCGGGAACGCTTTCCACATATAAGTCACAGATCACTTGAGCTTGTCCTTTTGTCACATAAGAGGATTGGGCTTTCTCTCTTTGAGAGCTTTCACTTGCTACTGTTACTTGCTGCATTGGAATTATACAACCGAAAATACCAAAAACACTTGCATCTTTCATTGATTTGTTTATCATTCTTACTAACCAATACCTTCAGCTCCTCGTGGATTCGACAACCTTTTCTCTTTGAAAGGTACTACAATTGATCTCCTGCACTTGGGAGTCCGCAACTACCTTTGCAGAGTGTAAAACTATTCGAATAGCTGAGTCCTCAGTTATGGACGGTTGGGAGTCTGTCCTAAGACCTTGTGCAAATACGTTGTTGAGTTCGGAAAACAAAGTGGAAATATGTGGTGCAACTATACCAAAGGACCGATATGAGTTTTGCCGGAATTATTGATCATGAAGGGCTATGGTCGGAAAAAGGAGGTGTTCTAGTAAAATTAAAACATGATGCATTTTCTGGAAAAACTATAACAATCTCTTCTTACTTTTATCAAAGATTTGAGATGTCGCAGGAAAAACAATGGTTTTTATGATAAAAATGATGCTAGTGCATGCTCATGTCGGGGGTAGTTTGCGAAGTACATTCCAATGTACTCATAATGGTTTCGTCCCTGGCATTCGCGCGATGCCAGATTGCGAGGAGGAGTACTACCAGGAGGAGGAGTATGATGCTGATGACGCGAACTAGGATCTTCATAAGTCACCTGCCCGTCGGGTGTCAAGATGCGTTTTGGTCGACTACCTTAGTTTCTGCTGCTTTGTTATCGTTTGGCCCTTGAAGGCACCTATGTAAGACTTGGTCTATATGACCTTATTTGTCAGACTTTTAATTCAGTACTGTAATGGATGCAAACTTTGATATTCAGTTCGGATTATGTGCAACGACATACTGATCACGGGATCATTAAGTTAAGCATAATCGGGTATTTTGGACAGCTAGTCCGGGGTCCCCACAGAGCTGGTATCAGAGCCATCCTGACTTTAGGAGACCTTAGTTTAGCATGGGCGTTAGATAGGAGTTACAAACAAATTTAAGTTCTAAAAATTATTCGGGATATGTGTATTCTCGAAAATTGCTATCTCTCAACCCTCTCAATTATCAAAGTCCCACTAAGTACTATTTTCCTAAATTATGCCTTAAAATTTTGTTCACTTGTCTTAATTCTTGAACAAAAATTTTGCGCACTTGTCACCAACTTAAAATATTATCTTGCTCATTTTGTCCTCTAATGAATATTTAAAATATTGCTCACTTAAAATACCTTTCACTATACTTGCTTAAAATTTTGCCAAGTAGTCACCACAGTAACTTAACCTTAAAATTTGTAGATGGCATTCAACTTCACCAAGTTTAAGCAAGTCAGGAAGGAAGGAGAACTTATGTTCGAGCGTGACTTGTACGAGTTGAGCGGCATCTTGGGTCGCCAAGCTCCAGAGTTCGAGGGAGCCCAGCTTAACGTTCATGTCCACGGAGACCTTAGTTGGTTCATCAAGGCATCTGTTCGAGGCAACATCGAGTCTCCCGATTCCAAGACCTTGACCTTCACCTCCATCAACGACAACTGGGATGACGGACTATACCACGCCATGGAAAAGTTGTTGGCCTGGCTCTGCGAGACGCACAAGGATGAGTTAGCAAACTCCCGTTTCCAGTTCTACGGGAGGTGTGACTCATTAGGAAATCCCCTTCTAACTCGCCAGCACTGCGACTTCAGACAATACTTGGAAGCCATGGAGCTCTTGCTCCACCGGACTGAGAACCAGCTTTGGCATACCTACATGGATTGCAATCTCAAGGACATGCAGATCGCTGACATCAAGGGGGAACTGTTCGATGCTCAGAAAGAACTTCAGAATGTTCAGGACCAACTACTCGCAACCCAGGATAAGCTAAAGAAATCCACGGAATCCCGTAGCCGCTTAGTTAGGTTGAAGAAAAAGTTCCTACGCTTGAATGACTCACTCAGAAAGCAACTGGGAGATCTTCAGGAAAAGATGGAGCAGAAGGAATCTCAGGTGAAGGGTCTCGAAGAAAAGCTGGAATGTTTCCGCCATGAAGTTGAGGAACTCATGTCATGTGGCGACTCCCTAATGGAGGGAATAGACATGGTGTCCGATGTTCAACCTCAATAGACGCGTTATTCGAAGGTTATCGTAGGATTTAGTCAACCCCCTGTCGCGAGTCGAGTCCATGTGATGGTTCTGTTGAAACCATGTGTTTTGTTGAACTATGATGTTTGGTATTGCTGTGAACTTTGTGATGTGATGCTTTGCTTTATGATTGTGTTTGGTCTTGCTTGATCTTATCAAAATCATTTCAAACACCATCCCTAAATCAACCACCTTGACCCAACCAAACTTTCTTTAGTTGTAAACCCTGCCTCTTATATCCTGTTCACTTCAGGATGACGGGCATCGAAGCGGCAACCAAAACCAACCACCACCACCACCCGACCCAACGCCAGCCCAACTCCTTGTGATCATCATGGAGGACCGCCAAGCTGCTCGGGAGGAGCGTCAAGCTCATCTCGTTGCCCTGAAACAACTTGCCGCTGCCCACGCCAACCGCAACAACAATGGCGGTGATGGCGAAGAGGGCGGAAATCAGCGATCCACCTTGAGCAACTTCCAGAAGACTAACGCGCCTACCTTCTCAAGGGCACTCCACCCGCTTGAAGCTGATGCTTGGATCCGCACCATTGAGAACAACTTGGAAGTTGCTGCTGTCGGAAACAATGAAAAGGTTCTATATGCCACCCACTACCTTGCTGGACCTGCACGAGCTTGGTGGGAGTCAACCAAGGCTCTCCAGCAAGCCGGTCATGTCATTCATTGGATTGAGTTCAAAGAGAAGTTCCGCAGGAAACTTATCCAGGGTGGGCTCATCGAGAGGAAGAAGGATGAGTTCCACAAGCTCAGGCAAGGAAGCAAGGACTTTGTCGCTTATCTGGATGAGTTTACCAATTTATCTCGGGACGCTCCTGATAATACCGACACCGAGAAGAAGAAGATAGAGCGTTTTATGGAAGGGCTTCATGACGAGATGCAGTGTGTTCTCGTCACTCATGACTTTGATGACTTAGAGTCCCTTACAGACAAGGCCATCCAGCTGGAGACCAAGCGCAAGTCCATGTTCGAGAGCCGCAAGAGGAGGATGAATACCCAGGAGGGGTCTAGCAGCCAGAAGCCCCGCAACTACCCTCCAGTACCAAAGCCTGCCTACAAGCCACCACCAACATCTGCACCGACTCCACGCCCCAACTACCCCAACCGCCCCAACAACAACAACCACCCTCACCCCAACGACAACAACAACCCCGGAGGTGTCCCCAACCGTGGCCCCAATATTGTCTGCTATGAATGCGGCACCAAGGGTCACTATTCCAGAGAATGGCCCAATCCAAAGAAGAATGACATGGGTCCCAATGCCCCGACACCTAACCCTGGAGGAGGCCGCCCCGGCAATGGAAGGAATGTCGCACCCCGTGGCAATGCTGCTGTCGCCAAGGGACGTCTGAACCATATCAACGCTGCAGAAGCCCAGGACGCACCTGATGTTGTGCTGGGTACGTATTCCGATAACCCCGTACCTAAGACTAATCCCTTTTATTCCGGTAATACCCATTTCTTTAAAAATTCCTTTAACCAAAAACCCTAGTACCCCGCCTAGCAAATCTCGAGGACGAGATTTATTTTAAGGGGGAAGGATCTGTAACGCCCCAAATTTTGGAACTAAGAAAAAACTTAGTTTTACAAGACCCAAAATTCAGAACCAACAAAAACTATTCAAAAAGCTACACTAATGTTTGTGTTTCCCTTGTTATTGCTATGTTTAGCCATGTGTAACTTGTTTGGATTGTTTGGCCACTACACATCAATCTAAGAACTCAACCAAGATACAAATATACCTAATCTTGGTGATCATGTCATGACAAGATAATATTCCATATATCTTTTCCATTCTTATTTTGGCCAAGTACCTTTTTAAAGTTTCTTTGATTTTAGCAACAGCAAAAAGTATCTATTATTTGGAAAAGCAAACGTATTTCTAAAATAAAGGTATTTCTAAAAATATGGAGATCCAGATGCTATCTCCCTTGTACTTGCATCTCTTATTTTAGAACTCTTACTTTCACCCTTTTGAAAACAACAAAGGAGGGAAGTATAGTACCCATATATTTTAGCAATCCCCTTTCTGGAAAATATTAAATGATGGAGTTAGACTTGTTTCAACATTATGCTTGTCATGATGATACTTGGTCACCATCTCACCACCAAACCAAATGTTTGATAATTGGTTAAGAACTTATATTATTTGCTTGATCTACTTAAGCTTGTGTTGTTTATTTTCTTGTTGATGTTGTGCTTGTGTGAATAAAATTGAAACCCAAACAATTAAATCGAGAAAAAGGCAACTTGTGTCATTAGGCATGGGTACCTGCAATTGATGAAAATATTATGCTCTATTTTCAAAAGTTCATATTGGAGGTTATGAAATCACTCTCAATTTTATTCTCATAACATCTCACCCAAACTTCATATTCCAAAAACCTATTTTCAACTTCCTATATCTCTCTTTACTTTCTTATATTATTTACCCACTCAACAACACTTATACAATAATCAACAATATAGTACATATGAAATAATTATTTCTCCTTGCTAAAACTCAGAGGATTGATAATATAATCATCCTCAATATATTCTTGTAACTTTCCTCTCAAGTTTATAAATTAAAAAAGCTATATTTGCAAATTCCTATATCCTTCTTTATTTCCTTATATCACCTAATCCAACAAACAAAACTTACACTTAAAAATATCAAAAACAGAACCACAAACCTAGACAAATAATTATTAATCAAAATAGGAAAAAAATTCAAGAAAATTTGAATTTAAAGTTCGTTCAGGCGTTCTGTCGAACACCTGACGAGCAGAAAACGAACTCAGTCGAGTTCATCACGAATTCGACAGTAATTGAGTTTAAATCCACTCAAATTTTGCTCAAACCTCTCCCCTCTCCCGCCCAGCACTCACATGCACGCGCCGCGGTCAACTTTGTGGCGTAGCTCTTGGCCGCGTCATCTTCAACCCCGGCCTGACCCCGCACCTGCAAAAGCAGAGGACAGAAGGCCAAGCACTGGCCGTGGCCTCGCCGCCCCTCTGCCATGTTCCCACGCGCCTGTTGGGCATCGCCGGGACGCCACGGATCGCCACCCCCACCTCTCTGCCCTCGCCCAATCCACGGCGCCAGTGCACGTCGACGCCCCCGCGGATGAACGCCACCTCACCACCCCAGCAAGCACGCCTCGCCATAGCCGTCGATCTCACTCGCCGGAGCACCGCTGACATGCCGACGTCACCTTCCCTGCCCCATGGTGACGCCAGCGCTCTGACGAGCACCTTGCGCGCACGCCATGGACGCCGTCCATGAACGCAATGGCACCTACCCCCTGCCTCTCCGCGCCGGCCTGAACCCTAACGCCGCTCGACGCCGTTGCTGCACCGCCCAAGCCACCAATGGCGAGACAGACCCTGCCCTAGCTCTTCCGTGCACCCGTGTACACCATATGCCGGCGTCGGCCTATAAAACCCGACCCTGAGCCTCGTTGAACCTCGCACCTCACTCCCTTCCTCTCTCGCAAGCCACTCATCTCTGTGCACCGCCAGGAGGGCGGGCACGAAGCCGCAGCGGAGCTCTGCCGCAGCAGCAAGCTCGCCGGAGCTCTGCCGAAGTCGAGGTCGACGTCGACCACGGCCGTGTCGAACCGCTGCTTCTTTCTCTCCTCTCTGCACCCCCTCCTCATCTCCATTGCAGCCGCACTCACCCACGTGCTTCTCCTCTCTGTTTCGTGTCTAGGAACGACGTCACGCACTCGCCGGAGTTCGGACGCGGCGGAGGAAGAAGGAGAGCTCGACGCCAACGCCCTGCCCACCTCCAGCACGCCCGAGTTCGTGCGCAAGTTGCCCAGACCGTCGCTCTCATTCTGCGTCGTCCCCACTGCCCCCAAGCCGCTCTAGGTGAGCCACCCTTCCGCCGCTCGCCGTTGGGCGCACGGTGGCGCCACCCGTTTGCTGTCGCCGCCGCTGCGGTCGATTCCGGCCGTTGGATCTTCATCCAACGGTAGCGTACCGATTCGATTAAAAATAAAACCCTGACCAGTGGGGCCCACTGTCAGCATTTTGAACATTTCTCGATTTAATTGTAGCGGGTTTGATTTAATTCGCAGAGTAACTGACGGGTAGGACCCACCCGTCAGGAATTTCAACATTATCCACAAGCCGGTTTAAATCGAGTTAAATGGAATTTAAAAACAGAAACATGTGCGAACTTTAAAAATTCATATCTCGAGTTTTATACATCCAAATATTACAAACTCAACTGTTCTGAAATGCTTAGGAACTTATCTTTCCAACCCCACTAGTCTCATCCTGTTTAGATTAATATTAATTGCATGCTAATTAAAACAGTACAAAAAGATAATAATCTAAACTTGTTTGTTTCTGATACTCCGTTAAATCAAAATTAATGAATTCAATTTTGTTAGCTCAGTATCACAGTAGGTTGTCTACCATAATTTTGGTAGATTTAATTAAGCAACTATAATTGTTTAGCTTAATAATGAAGTAAAACATCACCTCTGTACTAGATTAATTTTAGTTGTTTAGTGCTTAGTCCAATTGGATTAAATCCAATTGGGTTAGATCACAATTAATTGGTACTATATGTGGTTAAGATGATTTAATTTTGTGATCAACAGAACTGAGTGAATCACTAAAACTATATTGTTAAGCTTCTGAACTAAATAATTTGTGTAGGAAGATCAGTAGCATATATTAAGTCAAACCCAAATGTGTTGTCTTGCTTGTGTCAATAGCTCTCTGTAGAATGTATGTTTGTATTTTTGTGATGTTCTGTTGGATAGTTGTGTAATTGTTTGCGTTTGCTTAATTGCTGTGAGTAGAAGAGAACGTTGCCGGAGTGATCGAAGAGGGTGGTTTTGTTGATCAAGAAGCACAAGACCAGACTTACTTTGCTGAGCAAGGCAAGCTACTTTCTGAGCCTTGCACCCCCATATAATTGCATCGATATTTTGGGATACATATTTCATACAAAGCACATCATTTTTGAAAAAACCACATGAAAAACTATTTTGCCACTTATGTCTATGCACACTATAGTGCTTGTAGAATTATATGTTGGTTTATAAAAATCATAATTACTAAGAACTCCTTTGATTATCCTTGGTTGGATAAGGAATGATCCATGATGGTGAAATGATGAAGTTTTCTGAATTGTGCACAATGCGTACTTAGTACTATGATGACCAACAATACCTCGTGCGACCACTCCTACCTCAAAAATGGGACAGGGCGTAGTCATATAGTTTGCTCATTTTAGTATAGGATGCCTCAACAACGGAGATGACTCCGTTCCATGAGGGGATGGTTCGGTGACCTACCCCTGACCCGGGTCCGAGTTCAACGGTGGTTGAAGAGGATAGAAGGTTGTGCAGGAAACTGCATTACACAACCGCCGGATAGAACTACGAGTTCTCACACTTAGGGTACCTGACGGGGTACTGGACTGGGTGTCGCTGGAAAGTGTCGTAGCGGCAGGGCCATGTACTAGCGTGAGCAAAGGAAATGCTATGGCTGGTTACTCAACTTCGCATACACCTTGTATGGCAGGACGTGGCTGACACGATGAGTTGCCGGATGGGTGTAGGTAAAGCGTACTACCTCTGCAGAGTGTAAAACTATTCGAATAGCCGAGTCCTCGGTTATGGACAGTTGGGAATCTGTCCTAAGAACTTGTGCAAATATGTTGTTGAGTTCGGAAAATAAAGTGGAAATATGTGGTGCAACTATACCAAAGGACCGGTATGAGTTTTGCCGGAATTATTGACCATGAAGGGCTATTGTCGGAAAAAGGAGGAGTTCTAGTAAAATTAAAACATGATGCATTTTCTAAAAAAACTATAACAATCTCTTCTTACTTTTATCAAAGATATAGAGATGTCGTAGGAAAAACAAAGGTTTTTATGATAAAAATGATGCTAGTGCAAGCGCATGTCGGGGGTAGTTTGCGAAGTACATTCCAATGTACTCATAATGGTTTCGTCCCTGGTATTCGCGCGATGCCAGATTGCGAGGAGGAGTACTACCAGGAGGAGGAGTATGACGCCGATGACGCGAACTAGGATCTTCATAAGTCAGCTGCCTGTCGGGGTGTCAGGATGTGTTTTGGTCGACTACCTTAGTTTCTGCTGCTTTGTTACCGTTTGGCCCTTGAAGGTACCTATGTAAGACTTGGTCTGTATGACCTTATTTGTCAGACTTTTAATTCGGTACTGTAATGGATATAAACTTTGATATTCAGTTCGGATTATGTGCAACGACAGACTGATCATGGGATCATTGTGTTAAGCATAATCGGGTATTTCGGACAGCTAGTCCAGGGTCCCCACATGCACCCCCACATGTGTCGTGTTCGTCTGTTTTGGTCGTGCTTCGTTTTCACGACCACGTGAGATTTTTTAAGATATAAGACCTACTTCCTCTGTATCAAAATATTCACTTCCATTTTTTGTCCAGATTCGTTTCAAATGAGTGAATCAACACATTAAAATGTATCTACATGGTACGAATCGGGATAAACCCAAAAAACTTAGAAAGTCTTACATTGTGATATAGAGAGAGTAAGATTTTGGTAAAGGCCGGGTAAGCCATACCAAAATTTTAAAATGCGTTTTTTTAAATAATTCCTTTCTGATTCCGCTTGTTCTCGAGTTTGCACTTGTCATAGATTCAACCACAGAGTGATTTGAAATAGCCGGTATTCCAACATACGTAGGGACTAGGACTAGGGCCAAGAGTACTTAGGAGGGAAATTCACTCCGATTAGTTGCAGACAACTAGGGTGGAATACGCATACGTAGGGTCTAGTGTGTTTAAAGACAACATTCAAGACGGGGGGGGGGGGGGGGGGTATGAGAATCGATAGAATTTTTTCATGAAGGTTAGGATTTTAACCGTAGATAAGAAGAAGACCAACAATATCTATCGGCTACTCGTGTAAGCTACGAACGATATGACACACTTTGTTATAACTTCACAATTCTAAGGAGTCTTATAGAGAAGTCTTAATAAAGCACTTGCAACAACTAAGGAGCTCTATGTCGCTTCTTCTAATCAGCACATTGAATCCATAATATGGTGGTGTAACTGTTGCTATGATTATAGATGGTAACAATCTTGTTTAAATACTTGAGAGAAAGTTGCAAGAAGAGGTACTCATCCATATATGGTTCAATACTATGCAAAATTCCTTTTGAACTTAGCAATAAGCTCATCTTGTTAAGAAGTCGCAACTGACACATGGTGTGTCTTAGCTGTTGAATAATTTTTTATTTACTAGAATTTGAACTTAGAACCCTAATGTAAGAGTCAATATTTTATTTATTTTAAAAATAAAAGAAGTCAATTAATTCATCAAGGTTATTTTATAGGGCTTTTGTACAGCGATTCAGTGGTTGCCACTAAAGATGCAATCCAGCCCGGTAGCATGTTCCGTAAGAGGCCCAGGTATAGGCATGGGTTTCTGCAGGCTTCATGCCCTCTCTCCTGCTCAACCACCACCCGAGTCATCCAAGACGACGCGCCCCGAGTTCCTGACGCGGCAGGCGCCGCACCGGCTACGTGACACAACGACTCCTGATGCTACACCCTCTCCATATATCCTCGGCTCCCCGGCAGCGACTCCAGCCACCACTAACACACGGCGAACTCAGCTCAGAGCACACACACCGACAACGTTCACCCAAGACCAGTAATTTTAGGATGGGCTTCCAGGCGAGCCGTGCCATCGCCGCGCTCCTCCTGGCGGCGCTGACCGTCGCCGTGACCCCACGCGGCGTCTCTGCGGTGGTGCAGTGCGGGCAGGTCACGCAGCTGATGGCGCCCTGCATGCCGTACCTCGGAGGCGCCCCCGGGATGACGCCCTACGGCATCTGCTGCAACAGCCTCGGGGTGCTCAACCAGCTCGCCGCCACCACCGCCGACCGCGTCGCCACCTGCAACTGCGTCAAGGCCGCCGCCAGCGGGTTCCCGTCCGTCGACTTCCGCCGCGCGGCCGCGCTCCCTGGCGCCTGTGGCCTCTCCATCAGCTTCGCCGTCACCCCCAACATGGACTGTAACCAGTACGTCTCCTCAGCATGCATGCAGACCTTATTTCCCTCGACTCCATGGTTGCAAACATGCACTATTATATTGTATGTTCAGACCTAATTATTAACCTGTTTTTCTTACATCGTCGTTCCACTTTCATGCAGGGTTACAGATGAACCATGAGATCGACTGAGCTGGAGCAGCACGGGAATGGAATAGAGATGAAAGTTCTAGTGTTGCACCAGAATCCCACGAGCAAAATAAGATGAGCTACCAAGATATACAGTTGATCAAAGTGGCCTCAATCTAGCTGGCTAATATAATCGCATTGTTATCCTTTATGTATCATTTTTTTGTTCTCATCGAAATAAAATATTACATATGCTAATATGTTAAATGAATTACATTGTTGGCGCATCCATGATGATTAACTTGACGAATAATAACCTGAACTTGTTGTGTAATTTCTGTTTGTGTATTCACGTACACTTCTGCAAATGGAACTTACACTCCCCTGAACTCCAGTAAAAGTATGTCATATCCAAAATCTTCGCTACAGCGACTACCTATGTCATATTAAGAGACTGATATGATTTGAGCTATTTTCCTATCATGCGCATATTGATTAGAGCTTTCTTGTTTTCTGCCCAAGCCTTTTTCTACTGTGAGCATGATCTGAAGTCTTTAGCTTCTGAGTATGAGCATTGTGCCCTTTTGATTAAAATGTAGTTAAGTCGACAGTATGCAGTAGCTATGTCACCCACAGCCCCCCTCAGATCTCAAGATATACCAATCAACAACTAGAGCAACTTACAACGGATAGTCCTGTATATATATATTTTAAAAAATCGGCAGTCTTGTAAAGAAGGTTAAGAAACACAACAGCTTTAATTCTCAAGTAGAAAAATGTCCACTCAGTAATACATAACCATAACAACGTTCATCCATCTTGAGATACATAAGTAATCCAAAAAACCAGTTCCGAAACCCTCGAAGCAAGCAATTAAGATAACAAGAATTAAAGTTTCCATGCCACACGATGATAAAATCAACGATGAGTATAGAAAATGCAGATAACTTCATATAAGTTCTAGGACGATGTTCATTCGTTCCAGAAATTCTTGAACAGTATGATGGTGATGACCACACTGCCCTCGCACCCCGAGCGGAATGCCCTCTCGGTCAACTCCTTTGCGAGTATTTCTGGTGAGCCTTTGTCGTCTCACCAGTGGAAACAGGGGCTTTGGTGGAGAGGGGTGTTGGGCTCTAGTCCCGGGCGTGGTTCGATCCCGGACTAGAGGAGGGAACTAGTACCGGGCCGGCTGCTCCGACGCTGCGCAGGTCGGGTCCCGGGTTGTAGGGCACCTCTAGTTCCGGGCCGTGATACCACCCGGGACCGAGGCAGTCAGCGGCAGGGTGGAGACAGGAGGGTGGACCTTTCGTCCCGGGCCGTGGTACAGCCCGGGACTAGAGGTCCCGCTATATCATCTCCCACCCCGGGCCAGCCACCATTTTGAACTCTCAAGATCATCTCCATTGTTTCCTCTCTCAAGCTCAAGTGTAGCCCCATTTTTTTCCAAGATTTGTCAAGATAGACGGCACCCATCTCTCCAAGGGTTAGCAACACTTGATCCTTTCACCCGGCGGCCGAATTTTAGCCATTTCCATACAAGTTTAGCTCATTTCATTTTTATAGTGCTACCTAGGTGTTTGATGAAATGCCTAAGCTAGGTAGTTCATTTTTTTATGTATTTTGAGCTCAAATTAATTTATTATTTGTGGATTTTAGTGTCGTCTCGGTCCTCACCGCCGTCGATAGCCCCCGCCATCCCGTGACCGGCACCACCTCGGTGAGCCTCTTCTTTTATCTGTTATTTTACAAAATTACTTGTATGATTTGATTGCATAATTATTTTTCTTGTATAATTTTCTTATGTTTTTTATGTATAGTGTCATGGTTTTGATATCCGTCCCCGTCGTCCCTCGTCCGGTCTATGATTCGGATGTGGTATATTTTTATCACTATTTATTTTGTTTCGTGTTTATAACAATCATGCCGACCAAATTGACATAGATATATTTTTATTTAGGAGGTAGTTGAACCGGAAATTCCAGCCGACCCTATTGTAGAGTTTTTTATAAAAGAAAACAACGATTTGAAAGCAAAATTGAAGATAAGTGAAGATCTTCGTCTCCAATGCCTAGAAGAGAAGATGGTATTGGACTTGAAGATTGCCGACATCGTTGATGCTCACGGGGTCGAGCTTACCGACGTCGTCGCTGTTCACGAGATGAAGATGGATGCAATGCGCTTGAAGCTTAGAAAGATTAGAAAATATGTCATTAGTCAAGAGGCTTGGTATCATTATGCTGTTGGTTCAATAGTTACCTTAGTTGCGATTCTGATCGCATTTGTTGTTGGATTTAAATTCTTTAGATAGTTGTATTCTAGTTTTAATTAATTTATGTTTTATGAGAACTATGTATTACATTTGGTCACTACTATACTTTGGTTTTAATGTGATGAACTTGTATTAATGAATATGATATGTTTCCTATTATGTTGGTTTATCGTAATGGGTTTTAGCGGTGATTTGCAGATGAGTCATCCGTGGATGTACGCTGACCGACGCTCTAAAGAGTACATGGATGGCGTGCAATCTTTTCTCAATGTGGCTAAGGATAACAAGGGCCCAATGGTTTTATGTGTTGTCCATGCAAGAAATGTCGGAATGAGAAGGATTACCCTAACACAGACAGAATTCACCTCCACCTGATAACTTGGTTTCATGCCCGGCTATAATTGTTGGACCAAGCACGGAGAAAAAGGGGTTATGATGGAAGATAACGAAGAAGAAGAGAACGATGACAACTACATGTACCCTGAATATGTTGGTAACCCAACAGGGGAAGCTGATGATGAACCAGATGATCCCATCATACATGATGATTTACGTGGGGTCATCGTTGATGCACATACCCTAGCAGAAACTACACTTGAGAAGTTGAAGTTGGAGCGCATGTTAGAGGATCACAAAACAAAGTTGTACCCAACTTGCGAAGATGGCAACACAAAGCTCGGTACCACACTGGAATTATTGCAATGGAAGGCAGCGAATGGTTTATCTGACAAGGGATTTGGGAGTTTACTGAAAATAGTGAAGGACAAGCTGCCGGCTGGTAACGAATTGCCCGAGAGTGCGTATGAAGCAAAGAAGATTATCTGCCCTCTAGGATTAGATGTGCAGAAGATACATGCATGCATTAATGACTGCATCCTCTACCGCGGTGAGAAGTATGAGAATTTGAATGAATGCCCGGTATGCGGTGCATTGCGGTATAAGATCAGAGCAGATGACCCTGGCGATGTTGAGGGCATGCCCGCCAGGAAGAAGGTTCCTGCCAAGGTTATGTGGTACGCTCCTATAATACCACGGTTGAAACGTTTGTTCAGAAACAAAGAGCATGCCAAGTTGTTGCGATGGCACAAAGAAGACCGCAAGAGCGACGAGATGTTGAGACACCCGGCTGATGGGTCGCAGTGGAGAAAAATCGATACAGAGTACAAGGAATTTGCACGTGACCCAAGGAACTTAAGGTTTGGTCTTAGCACGGATGGCTTTAATCCTTTTGGGGAGCAGAGTAGCAGTCATAGCACCTGGCCTGTGACTCTATGTATCTATAACCTTCCTCCTTGGTTGTGCATGAAGCGGAAGTTCATTATGATGCCAGTGCTCATCCAAGGCCCGAAGCAACCCGGTAACAACATTGATGTCTACCTGAGGCCATTAGTTGATGAACTTTTACAGTTGTGGCGTGATGAAGGGGTACCTGTGTGGGATGAGTACAAACAAGCGGAATTTAACCTACGAGGGTTGTTGTTTGTAACCATCAATGATTGGCCTGCTCTTAGTAACATTTCAGGACAGTCGAACAAGGGATACAATGCATGCACACACTGTTTAGATAGCACTGAAAGTATATATGTAGGTAACAAGAATGTGTACCCGGGTCATCGTCGATTTCTTACAACTCAGCATCCCCTAAGAAAGAAAAGCAAGCAGCAGCATTTCAAAGGTGAGGAAGATCGCCGGCCGAAGCCACCCCTCCAAAGTGGTGAAGATATATATGATGCGGTCAAGGATTTAGATGTAATCTTTGGAAAGGGTCCTGGCGGACAGTCTGTTCCGAATGACGCTAACAACCACGTTCCCCTGTGGAAGAAGAAGTCTATATTTTGGGAACTACCCTATTGGAAAATCCTAAAGGTCCGCTCTGCAATCGACGTGATGCACGTGACGAAGAATGTTTGCGTGAACCTGCTAGGCTTCTTGGGCGTGTATGGGAAGGCAAAAGATACTCCGAAGCACGAGAGGACCAGCAACTTTTGAAAGACCCAAAGAACCTGCATCCAATGAGGACGGATAAAGGACGTCTACGTCCTGCTAGCTACGTTCTTACCAAAGAAGAGAAGGAGATATTTTTTGAAGTCCTGAGCAGTATGAAGGTCCCGTCTGGCTTCTCGTCGAATATAAAGGGAATAATAAATATGGCAGAGAAAAAGTTCCAGAACCTAAAGTCTCATGACTGCCACGTGCTGATGACTCAACTGCTTCCGGTTGCATTGCGGGGGCTTCTACCGGAAAATGTTCGAGTATCCATTGTTCAGCTATGTGCGTTCCTCAATGCAATTTCGCAGAAGTCAATCAGCCCAACCACTCTATTAAGGTTACAGAAGGATGTGGCTCAATGTCTCGTTAGTTTTGAGTTGGTGTTCCCACCATCCTTCTTCACTATTATGACACATCTCCTAGTACACCTGGTCGACGAGATTCACATTCTGGGTCCTGTATTTCTACACAATATGTTCCCCTTTGAGAGGTTCATGGGAGTGTTGAAGAAGTATGTTCATAACCGTGCTAGGCCAGAAGGAAGCATCTCCAAAGGGTATGGAACAGAGGAGGTCATTGAGTTTTGTGTTGACTTTATTCCCGGCATTAAGTCGATTGGTCTTCCTGAATCGCGACATGAGGGGAGACTAAGTGGAGAAGGCACTCTAGGAAAGAAATCATACATATGCAGGGACGGGTATTCTTTCACAAAAGCACACTACACAGTTCTGCATAATTCCACTTTGGTGGCTCCGTATATCCAGATGCACAAGGATATTGTACGCTCTAACAACCCGGGGATGGATGACTCCGCCATTGCAAAGGAACACATGGAGAATTTTGGCGGTTGGTTGGAAACGCATCTGAACAACAACACAGTCTCAGATGAGCTGTTCTTGTTGTCTAAGGGGCCATCTTCGACTATTTGGACTTTCCAAGGGTATGAGATAAACGGGAATACATTTTACACGAACGCCCAAGATAAAAAGAGCACCAACCAAAATAGTGGTGTCCGCTTTGATGATAAGAGCACGAATGAGGCCACGGTCACATATTATGGTTGCATAGAGCAGATATGGGAACTTGACTATGGACCTTCTTTGAAGGTCCCTTTGTTCTGGTGCAAATGGTTCAACCTGAGAGGCGGCGGGGTAAAGGAAGACCCATTGTACGGAATGACTACAGTGGATCTCACGAATGTTGCGTACGACAACGAACCATTCGTTCTAGCCAAGGATGTGGCTCAGGTTTTCTATGTGAAGGACATGTCTACCAAGCCAAAAAAAGAAAAGATAAGGAAGTGAATACATCAGCCGATGAGCCAAAGCGCCACATAGTTCTTTCAGGGAAAAGAACCATCGTGGGAGTGGAGGACAAGACAGACATGTCAGAAGATTACGACAAGTTTCATGAAATTCCGCCCTTCAAAGTGACCACTGACCCAAGTCTCAAGTTATACGCAGACCCTTGTCCATGGTTACGGAGCGATCAGAAGAAAGGGTCTCACAAAAAGAAAAAGCGAAGACTAAATAAGGATGTTGTTCATGATGTGTAATAATTTATTAAACTTTTATATAATTTATAGTCTGGAGGACAAGACAGACATGTCAATGAAATCAAGCGTATGGCGGTGGCGGAATGTAGTACTTAATTTATAAATTTTTGATGTAGCATCAAACTTTGTGATGTGAAATGATCAAAAGATATAAAAAAAGTAAGAAACCAGAAAATTAAAAAAAATTAACCTCTAGTACATTATTACACATGATCCAACGTCTCACAAGCGCTTGAAAGAAACACACCCCTGATCCAACATCACCAACATTATTCTACATAAACAGACTTGCTGGCTCGAAGGCCGTAGGATTAGGGGGAACGGCGGGAGGAGCCAGCCCCGTGGGCGGCCGCCCGGTTCTCGCGCGCACGTTTGCGGCGGAGGGCAAGATCCATGGAGGATGAGTCTTTCAGCGCCCAATCCAGCTCGGAAGCCTCCTTCGCCTTGAGCTGGTAGGAAGTCTTTGCTCGCTGGACAGGGTAGTCGCGGACAGACTGGAAGGAGGCTGCCATGGCCTCCTGTATCTGCAACCCACAACCCTCTTCCCCGTCGTCGCTCCAGTCGAAGTCGTCGTCCTCCTCCTCCGCGGGAGGAGCGGCGGCGCCTGGTGGAGGTGCAGCGGCGCCAGGTGGAGGTGCGGCGGCACCTGGTGGAGCAGGAGGCCGGTAGCTGGGCATTCCTCTCCACGCCGGGCTCGTGGGCATACGGCGGGATAGGCTCCCGCGGTTGCGCCCAAGCGCGCTCTGCCGAGCACGCTCGACCTCGTCCAGAAGGCGCTGCGGCGGGCGTGGCGGATCCATCTCGTGGAGACGATGCGTTCGTGGCTAGGAATGTTGGATTAGGGTTTACCCCGTCGGCGACAATATATAAAGACCTACAGGGCAGCGCTGGGGGAGGACACGTGCCCAGGGCAACGCTGGGGGAGGACACGTGTCGTGACCGCAAAGCCCGCCTTTAGTCCCGGTTGGTAACAGATCGTGTGTTTCTTTCAAGCGCTTGTGAGACGTTGGATCAGGGGTGTGTTTCTTTTGAGGGATTGTGAGCTGTTGGATCAGCAGTATCACGACCACTTCGTGAGCCACATGACCCGGTTGGTTACCAACCGGGACTAAAGAAGCACACGTACCCTATATATAGCCCCCCTCCTCAGACAGGTTACTCACACAAAAACATTCCAGCGTCACTCGGAGAGGCATCTTTGGGCAACCAGCGGCAAGACGTCTCTGATGACCTGCGACCGTTCCAAACGGTTGCAGATCATCAGAGATGTGTTGCCGGACGGTTGTAGATCATCAGAGACGTCTTGCCGCTGCTTGGATCGAAGTGGCGCTCAAACACAAAACATTCCAGCGTCACTCGGAAAGGCATCTTTGGGCAACCAGCGGCAAGACGTCTCTGATGACCTGCGACCGTTCCAAACGGTTGCAGATCATCAGAGATGTCTTGCGGCCGGTTGCAGATCATCAGAGACGTCTTACCGCTGCTTGGATCGAAGTGGCGCTCAAACACAAAACATTCGGGTTCCCTAGCTATAACCCATTTCTTCTAGGTGGAAACTCTCATTTCGTGTATTAACCCATTTCTTCTAGGTGGAAACTCTCATTTCATGAAATTCCGCCCTTCAAAGTGACCACTGACCCAAGTCTCAAGTTATATGCAGACCCTTGTCCATGGTTACGGAGCGATCAGAAGAAAGGGTCTCACAAAAAGAAAAAGCGAAGACTAAATAGGGATGTTGTTCATGATGTGTAATAATTTATTAAACTTTTATATAATTTATAGTCTGGAGGACAAGACAGACATGTCAATGAAATCAAGCGTATGGCGGTGGCGGAATGTAGTACTTGATTTATAAATTTTTGAATTGATTTTAAATTAAGCGTATGTAGTACTTAATTTAAAACCAAGCGCATGTGATACTTCATTTTAAACCAAAACAGAAAAAAGAAAATGAAAGCAATTTTTACTTAATTTAGACAAGTAAATCAAAAGATATAAAAAAGTAAGAAACCAGAAAATTAAAAAAAATTAACCTCTAGTACCGGGCCGTGCGACCACCCGGTACTACAGGTCCACTAGGCTTGGCGCGCAAATTTTCGCGGCCCTGAGGGACCTCTAGTACCGGGTGGTAACACGGCCTGGTACTAGAGGGTCTCTAGTACCGGTGGAGCCACGGCCCGGTACTAGAGGCCTTTTTGGCGCTACTTCTAGTGGCTCGGGCCGAAAATTTGCCCAAGTCTACCAAATCGACGCTCCGCCTCCGGGGTCCAGACGACGCCGCCCCCTGCGCCGCCAGGCTGCCGGATTTCGTTCCCGCGCCGCTGCCGCCCTCACCGTGGGTCGCCGTCCTGCTCCTGCTCCGGGCGCGGCCGTCCCCGCTCTTCCCCCGAGCAAGATCGTCGTCCCCGAGCAAGCAAAGCTCGCCCCCCGACCCACGCGGTGAGCTCGTCCCCCCGACCAACTACTCTCTCTCCTCTCTCAGATCTAGCGCGCGGCGGCGGCAGCGGCGGACCCTAACCACGGGGCCAGCGCCGGAGTTGGCAAACAAGAACAAATTTTTAGGGCCTAAAGGGGCCGATTTCATTATAGTTATAGGCCACAACCGGCCGATTACATTTGGGGGGGGGAGGCCATTGATAAGGCCATTACATTGGAGGGGGGAGGGTCGCCGGTGCCGGTGCCGCCTAGTCGTCGAGGATGTAGAAGGGCGGCGGGGTCCAGAGATGCTCCGGTGGCGCCTCCTGCTGCTCCGGTGGCGCCTCCTGCTCCTGCTCCCGTGGCGCCTCGCAGCTCCCGCCGGTAAAGACCCAGGACTGGCAAAAGAGGCCGGTGGGCAGAGGAGGCGGCGGCGGAAGGTCCTGCTCCTGCTCCTGCCCGCGTTCCATGGCGTAGTGCCACGGCTCGACCTCGTCCGGGTCATACTCCTGCTGCATTGGTGGCGGCGGCGGCAGCACGGCCGCGGCCGCGGCGGCTGCGGCCGCGGTACTCACCTTCTCCCACCTCTTGATCTCGTCCTCGACGAGGGTGCGGTTGGAGGCCTCGTAGGCGGCCTGCATCTCCGGGTCGTCGTCGTCCTCGGGGACCTCCTCCTCGAACCACAGCGGGTCGGGCAGCGCTGGGTAGGCGGATTGGACGGTGCGGGGTGCCGGGGCGAAGTAGGAGTGGTGGCGGTCCTCGTGCTCTTCCTTGAGCCACTGCTCCCAGTGAGGGGAGTCCGCCGCGTAGACGGGGTCGTTGCAGAGCGCCGGCGGGAGGAGGCGGCGCTGGCGCGCGATCTCCCTGTCCAGTTGCCTCCCAGGGAGCGGGACCGCTGGCACCGGAATCCTCTGCGGGTTCAGGTGCCAGCCCTCGGGGAGGTGGACATCGTGCCACTCCAGCGTGGCGGCGTTGTCCCAGTGCCACTGGCACTCCGGCTCCGGCACGTAGCGCCGGCGCCGGATCCTCCTCCCTCCAGCGGTGGTGGTGGAGGTTCGTGGCGGCGCGTCGGGTGCGTGGGCGACCCGCACCGGTGGCGCGGTCCTCCGCACGCCCTGCGGAACGACGCCCAAGGCCACCGGCGGTGGAGGCGGTGGACAAGCGCGGCGACGGTTGGAGGACTCGCCGGTCTCGTTCTTCGTGGACTTCCCGAACCAGCGCGACATGGCGGCGAGGGCACTGGACGGGCGGAGGGGAACCGTGGGGGCGGAGCGGAGTGGAGTGTCCACATCCGCACGGGCGCGTCCCTTTTTAAAGACCAGGACCGTCGGGAGGGGAACCGTCGGGTGGGCCAGCGCCCGAGTCGCTGGCAAGTGGGCCAGGAGCATTGACTCCGGGTGGACGGGGGATGTTCGTGCTCCGCATTGACCATGGGGGGTGAAGGCGAGGCGGCCGGGTGGGAACACGAGGCGGGGAGGTGAAGACGAGGCGGGGCGGGAACACGAGGCAGGGCGGCGGAGTCAGAACTGGGTCGCTGGCGGGTGGGCCAGCATTGACCACGCGTGGCCAGTGGGCGGTCACACGTGGCGGTGGGGCAGGTAGGCGCTGGCAGGTGGGCCAGCGATGACCACGGTGGCCACCTTTGACCAGGTTCTGGCCCAAATTTGGGCTGGGCTGGGATTGGGACAGCAGCCTAAGTTTTATTTGATTTTTTTTTCTTTAGATGCAATATTAAATTGTTTTTGTTGCATATTTGTATATTGAATTATTGTACTAATGCTATTATTGTTTTATCTTTTTTTTTGTATTAGTTAAACAATGGATATCGATGCTCCCTTCGCAACGAGAGAAGGGGAAGAAGAGCTACTTTCCTACATTTGTGAACCCGGTGAATTTCGGCATCCCGCAGAAGGAGCTGAAGATGAATTTCGGCATCCCGCGGAAGGAGCTGAAGATGAGGACTCGGAAATTGGTGGACCCACGCCGTCTGGCGAGGTATATTAAGCCTATGTTGAGCAGATGCAATAACTGATTTGTGCATATATATGTATTCACACATGTTTCATATTTTTAGACCTCCGCATCGAACCAAACCACTAAACGAGGCCATGCCCAAGGGATGGGCAAAGATGAGCATCTCACAATTGACGAGGTGAATGCAACTACTGGCCAACCACTGGGGCGCCAACTCTTCAGCTGGAACAAGCGAGTCAAGGAGGCCCATCGCATCGCAGAAGCAGCGTGGCTTCCTCGGTTATGGTCGGTGATGATGAGACAAGTTACCCCGTGGATTATATCACGGAGAAAACAACTTGTGAGCTGCATGTCCCAGTATTTAACTTATCCACGAAGGTGGCGGACGGCTATGCATTCTCCATTGACTCTACAGCATCGTGGCTTGGCAATGCCATTCCAGATGGATATGCTCGTGTCGGCGTGGATCAAGTTGTACAAGGATATGAATCACTGAACCTTGAGTTCCCAAGAGCTGATGATGAGTCGGTGCTAGGGGACGTCGTGGGTGGTCTAATTCTATGGCGGAAGAAATACATCAAGTTTAAAGGCTGGGCGCCAAGGCCACCATCATCTCCGCCAATTCACGATTCACCACCTGATGATGATGAAGGGGACGACAACCATCAGTCGCCTCCGCATCAGTCGTCTCCGCCGCCGCGTGCGCCGACTCCACCGCCGCGTGAGCCGACTCCACTGCTGCGTCAGCCCACTCCGCCGCTGCATGAGCCAACTCCACCACCGCATGAGCCGACTCCACCGCCGCATGAGCCGACTCCTGAGCCCCGACATAGGAAGGGCGCCACTTCGTCGTCCATGGGATTCGGGCGAGACCCCCGACGTTCGCCCCTCCCAAAAGTACCCAAAAGCCTTGACGACCTCTGAGCTTGCGACATGACTAAAGAGCAATTGGATGCATGGGTGGATGCAGACACAAAAAGACAGCTTGCACGGAAAAAGCCCGAGGAAAAGCAAACATTTACTGCAAAGGAAAACAAGTGGGCTATTGGATTCATCACGGAACCATCGCAATATGAGAAAAATAAGCCAGATAACTATTTACGAGCTCTGAGTAAAAGTAGTAGCTCTCCCAAGAGGAGAAGTAGTAGTGCCAGAGGGAAAAGAGACGTTGCCCAGCTCGGACAACAGGCAAACCAGTCGATAGCCCCGCTCGTAGTTATACCCAGTGGTCATGGCTCTGTGACGGACCTAATTCCTACTTTATCCTTGAAGAAGGACTTTGCTGCAGCTGCTGGTATTACTCTTGCTCAACTGGACAACGAAAATCTCTTTCCGTCTGATGTAGATGATTCATGGAAATGGAAATGGGGGAGGTCCCTGCTGCGAGGTGATCAGATAAAGTGTCTACCGACATGTATGCGACAACTCCATAGTTGGTACATGAAAACCACAAAGCAATTTGATGAATTTTTGATCTGTGTGAAAGTTACAAAAAATCATTTCGCGGGTGAAGACATGTTCACAATTCAGCTCGAAGAACTCTGGTACTTATACAACCTTGACTCCCTTGACTTGGCTCTCGTCGGTGCCTACTGTCTGTAAGTGATTCAATTCATTTATTTCCAAAAAAGATAAAGTCTTTAGCTCTTAGCTCGTTCATTGCCATCGCTAATTATGCTCACTACGGTATTATGCAGAATGAAGAGTGATGAATGTGGTAGAAAGGGCATCTATGGCTTTGGGTTCGTTAACCCAGTACGAGTTAATGCAAGGATACTAAAAAACCACGTGAAGGACACGGAGAAGAACTTGCTAAATACCCTAATGAAGCAACATTTCAACACGGAGATAATGTTTCCTTACTTCTTCAGGTAAGAGAGTGTTACTCGCTTGTACAAATTAAGTGTAACTGATGAGTTACTGACGTGTATATAATCATGCGCAGCGATCATTACATTCTGCTAGTCATTGAAGTTGATAGATCAAGAGTTCAAGTCTACGACTCATTGGACTGGCCTGAGGATAGGTAGCAAAGCATTCTAGATACGCTCCAAAGGTAATTTCAAACATTATCGCACTATATCAGTCTCTCTTATTGATTTCAGAGATATCAAGCAACTAATAACTCAGTTATTCTTTTTTTTGCCCGGCAGGGTTTGGAAACAATTCAAAGCGAGGACAAAGGGTTCAGGTTCATTTGAAGAACAGCTGACTTTTGCTCACCCACAGGTAGGTAGTACGGTCTAGCTAGGTTCACGCATCTCTTTATTTATTGTTTTCAATACCACTATATGTTGACTATGATTTGATTGAATTCTATTCTCGTAAAGTGGATCGAGAGGCAACCACAGGGGACCAATTTCTGTGGATATTTCGTTTGCGAGTGGATTCGTCGTTCGGTCACTGAGCGGGACCCAAAGAAATTTTCAGACGTACGTGAACAATCATATTCATCAATTGATCTCCAGTGTCATTCATAATTTTTGATAGTCATGATTAATATTCGTATTGATCTCCTTCTTTTATAGGCAGAGCCATTGCGCGAGAGTATGCCACTAAAGAAGCGCTTTCAAGCACTAGCAGAGGAACTTGCGGGGTTTCTGCTCAGCGAAGTCATACCTACAAAAGGAAAATACAATGGAGAATAGCGGTGAACTCCGGTTATGATCTCCCGTGTAACCGAATAGACGGGCTCTAGTCCCGGTTATGATCTCCACACACGTGTAATCGAATAGACGGGCTCTAGTCCCGGTTATGAGCACCTCCATGTAACCGGATAGACGTGAACATATTTTTATTTATGAACATTTTGATATGTTATATGTAGTTTCTGTTTTTAATTAATTAAACGCATATTTTTTTGCACCATTTCAATATTAAATTGGGTGGAAAAACAAAAAATTACAAGCTGTCACGTGTGAGGTCCTTGGTCCCGGGTCGTATGACCAATCGGGACTAGAGGTCCTCCACCACGCCCGCGCCTCGGCGGCCACGTGGGAGCCTGTTGTTCCGGTTCGTAACGGACCCGGTACTAGAGGGGGGGCCTCTAGTGTCGCCTTGCTAGCCCCGGGTGAACACCCGATACTAGAGGCCCTTACGACACGGGATCAGTGGCCCTGTTTCCACTAGTTCTATTGCTGTCACCAACGGCGTGGTGATCCGCGACATCAGCCTCTTCTCGATTAAGCTGCACGCTTCCGCTGTACTGATTGCGTCCCACACCCTGCCGCTGGCTAGGATCATGAATTTGTCTTGTGGCTTCGGCTCCGCCAATTGTACGTCCGGTACCGAACTGAACGCTGTGTAAACATAAGAGAGGTGTATCTTCAGCATGTGTAATGCACGAAATATTGGCCCTATTCGAAACACATGATTTAGAAAAATAAAAGTAGATGAGGTATGTGTGTCATGTAGCCTTCGATTCATGTAGGAACCAAAGTACACATGTGACAAACACTTTTTATCGTCACAATTGAAAAACAAATTTGCTGGATGAAACACTTGAGGATAAGACTAGTGTTCATTTTCCACAAAATTGTACCTGCTCCAATCCATAGAATTTCAAAGCAAATATTATGAGCCATTTGTTTCTTCCAAACTACTCCCTCCGTTCCCAAATAAGTGTTGTTTTTTTTAGTCCATGTTTGAACAAAAGAAAACCACGATATTCCTTTTGTAACAGAGGGAATATATGATAAGAAAGCGAGGGCATATAGGTTGCACAATTACCTTTAAGAGTACTAGTGCACTAGGTCAACAAAATAATAATCAAAGTTTATATGGTGAAAAAAATATTGAAAAATTGTACACAATGCACACATACATGTGTAAATATTTTGCATTCACCCAGATCTCAAGAATTATTATTTTTCTATAAACAGTACCAGTTGGAAATCTGTACTATAATATTATATTCGCACTATTCATATTTCAACTTGGAGTTCAAATATTCAGACACAATACTGTAGGGATTTAACAATATGATTTACCATTGTTCCTAAAGGGATCTAACACTTGTATAAGAGAGAGAGAAACACATACACACACACACACAGAGATAGAGAGAGAGAGAGAGAGAGAGAGAGAGATTGGACTTACGTGTAGCGCGAGAATTCCCCTTGTTGCAGGTAGATCCTACCACATGTTCCCCATCACTTTGAACGTCTTGCTTCTCATTTATCTTACATGGCTGTGGATTAGTACGTTATGAATTATGTAAGTATTTACTCTTCAACATAAAGTCAAGTACACACCAAATTAAACATTAATCATGAAAAATTCGATGGTCATATATAAACAATATGTGTCATTTATATTGATTTTCATTTAAATTTAAACTAATATACCTTAATAGTGTGAATAATAAAACCTGCCAGATACTAATTATTCCAGCAAGTTTGGGAAATCGAAATTTACTCTGGGAAATTGAAATTTACTGAGCAAGTTTGGTGAATTTACTCCGGGAATTAAAATTTATTGAGCAAGTTTGGGACTCCATTCCTCTTCCAGTCATTTGGATCTTTATTCTTTTGCAACAGCAGAAGCATGACCTAGTTCATTTTTTCCCAACGGGGCAAACAATACCTAGCTACGAGCAGCTTTTGGTTGGTATCATGCATCAGCCATTCACCAGGTTGTACGCAAGAACTATATAAACTTGTCTGTAAGCTTATACCGATCCCCCTCTCATGTCTGAAGGAATTTCTTATAATTCAAATTTAATTGCATTTTCCTATCCTCATTAATTCATTTCTTATTGTCCAAATTTTATGCTTTCGGGTATATATATATGTAATGGAGAATGTTTTATGAATCTTGTGGGATTCTTTAGCGGTTCCAAATAATCATGAGATCATACCCTAAGCGAAAATTTTCCATTTCGTTTGCAACAACACAAGTAGTTTAAACATGAAAACATGAAAATTTTATGCAGCGATCGAAAGAGCATATCGCATATTCAGAGCTTCTGTCGTCTAGGGCTTCCTCGGGTGAAGTCATGGCGGCGCGTGGCGGCGGAAACCCTAGAGGCGGCGCTGGTGGTGGCAACGTGGGCTACAACTTCGGCCGTGGCGACAATGGCCGTGGTGGCCCTCCTGATGCCGTTGCTGGTAGAGAGGGCGGCAATGGCCGCGTCTTTGAGAGAGGCGGTCCTTCTGGATACGGAGGAGGCCACGGAGCACACGATGGGGGACAGTACAACCCTCACGCCTATGGAGCTGCTGGTGCTTTGCAGCAGCGTCATGGTGGTCATGGCTATGGCCATGGCGGCCAGGATTTTGATCCTCGCTGGGGGACTAGGCAGGATCAGAGGAACAGTGGGTGGCAGGAACAGCACAATGGCTACTGGCAGGATAATGATTGGAACTATGAGCAGAATGAGCAAGCCTTCAATGGTGATTTTGGAGCCTTTGATGCTGGTTACTATGATGGTGATCATGGGGCTGGGCAGCCGGGAGGCATTGGGAACTCCGGCTTTCGGAGGCCGTGGTCGTGGCGGGCGTTCAATTAGAGGTCGATTGGCGGGTCGGGGCCGAGGTGGTCGCGTTACTCCAGTCGCCGAGGAGCCTATGCAGCTGGTTACACAGGAGGTTCAGAAACAGATCGCGGCTACCGTCGCAGCCCTTCCAAACCTAGCGGCGGCGGCAGTGGGTGCCGTGGGTGTCGGCAAGTCGCAAGGCAAGCAGCAGAAGGCTGCGCCTCTGACTCAACCACAGCCATCGCAAGCTACTCAGCCAGCAAAGGGAGCAAAGAAGAAAGACAAGCAGGTTCTGTGTTTTAGGTGCATTCAAACAGGACATTATGCCTCGGAGTGCAAGGCGGTGTTGTGTTTATATTGCCGGAGGGCTACACACGAATCCAAGGAGTGTCATCTGCTCTCAGCTCCTAAACCAGTGGCTGTTATGTATGGACTGGCCAGTGACAACCTACTGTTCTTTGATACACCACAATCAGAAGGTTTGCGGGTTAATAATGACAGTGGGAAATTGGGTCGGATCAGAGTTTTTGGTGGCTCAATGACAACACAAGAGGTAATTCATGAACTTGAGTGGCTAGTACAAGGTGATCATCAGTGGGATGTGTCCCCATCTACAGATAATTCTTTCCGAGTTGTCTACCCATCAAAGCTTGAATTAGCAAGGCTTAGGAAAATTGGTGCCATTCAGGTGGAAGGAAAAGAGGTTAATATGCGTTTCGAGGAGTGGTTAACTGATGATGTTCAACCATATGATCTCGTTGACATTTGGGTCAGAGTTAGAGGGTGCACGGATGACCTGCGGAAGGATTATCTCGCACTTTTCGCGGTTGGCTCCTTGATAGGGAAAACAATAGAAGTGGACATGGAATTTACTCATGCACATGGTATCGTGCGCATGAAGGTGGCATGTGTGGAGCCATCTGCAATCCCACCTAGGATCGACCATACTTATGCTGGTGTTGGGTACATGTTACAATTCCAAGTAGAAGGTGAGGTTGATGATGATGCTCACATGGATGATGTGCACCACGATGATGATCCAGGGCAGGATAATGATGCAGATGACAGGAAAAATGAACACGATAGAAAGGCAGATGATACTCAGCCGTCGGTAGAGAAGCTACCCGAGGCAGAAGATCCTAAAGCTGCTGGTCCAGATGATGTAAGTGGAAACCAAGGAAAACAAAAATAGACACATTTCATTCAGTTTGGTTCTATTGATCTGGATGCTATCCCATGCTGCACACGTGAGAAAAAACTATCAGTTTCAGTGCCTAGAAAGCGGTGGGCTGATCGTGCAGAGGATGAAGAGAGCTTGACTTCTCCCCTTGCGTTTTCTGCTCCGCCCAAGATGCTTCGTGCATCATCGCATGTGGTTGCAGCAACGCATGTAACTCCGGCCGTGAGTGCAGTCCAGCATACTGCTCCTAAGTTTGTCCAAGGAGATGATCGCTCTCCTGAGAGAATTTTCGCTGATAATGTGGCTCGTATGTACTCCTGGAGCCAGGGCTTTGCATTCACTCCGCCGTCCCCTTCGAATTCGTCGATGTCATCCACTGTAGCTGCTGGCTCACCTACGGCATCTGTGCTCCAAGGCTCGGAACAAGAGTGTTTCGATCGTGGTACGCAAATGGGAGTCGAGGTTTCGAGGGAGCCAGGTAGTCCAGGAGGGAGTACCGCTCTTGTCGAAGTGGCTTCCGGCGGGCACACTACACGGCAGGACGCCAAGGGTGTGCTATCGCCGATATCTTCTCCTTCATCGCCATGCTCGGCCTCTGCTCCAGGTGGGAGTGTAGGCCAGGTATCCTCTTCCACGCCGCCACAAGGGATAGGAGTGTACCTTGGTGGCAGGTACGCGACGGACGAGGTGATCGCCTATGGAGGGATTCCTGAAGCTAATGCGAGAGGTGTTCGCTCGAGTGCGCGGCTGCGTGCTCAGGACAATGCCGACGACACGCAGCTGGAGAGGGCTCAAAAGAGAGCTTCTGAACGTGACACCCCTGCATCTTCAGGTACTCGCCTATTTTCGAAGTTTTCGCTTGCTTCTATTTCAAATGATGTCATAGTAGCTAGGGCAGCAAAATTAGGAATTTCTTTAGGCGATTTTCCTAGTCAAGTTGAGGCCTCGGTGACTATTTTAAAAGAAATAGATGATAACCGTACATTGACCATGTTAAAGAAGCATGAACATCTAAATAATAATGAGGATCAGTCATCTAGCAGTTTAGTGTTAAACAAAGCTTTCAGCTAAGCAATGATTTAGAAGGGGAGGAGCAATCAGGCTCAGAAGATCAAAAGGATTTTCAACTCCCGATCACTAAGAAAAAGCGAGTGATCAATAGAAAGAAAAATGAATCTTCGGCTCTTAGAAGGAGTATTAGATTAAAATTACTTTCAAGCAAGTCATGAGAGGATCGATTTGGAATAGTGGTGGTTTTAGAGACACGGCTAAACACTCTGTAGTTACAGATTCTATAAGAGAATTTCGCTTGGATTTCTTTCGTGTTATAGAGACAGGAAGAGATAATTTTTCCACTCCATTTCTAAGGAATCTTGTGGGTGGTTTTGATTATAATTGGTACTGTTTACCACCTCAAGGTAGATCAGGTGGTATCCTAGTGGGTTTTAATTCCCAGACCTGGAGAGCGGTGTGTTAAGTTTCACCTACAATCTATGGCTGATAATTTTCAGTGGTCTCTAGTTGTTGTCTATGGCGCGGCCCAGGATGCCCAGAAGGGGGAATTCCTGTCCGAACTGGTATGTATATGTGAAGATGAGCCTCTTCCGCTTTTGGTGGGGGGTGATTTCAACATTATCCGTCGTCAAAGCGAGAAAAATAACGACAACTTTATAGCGAGATGGCCTTTCATTTTAAATGCAATAATTGAGAGTCTAGACCTCCGAGAATTAGATCTCGCGGGTAGACAATATACCTGGGCCAGCCGCATGCCGACACCAACTTACGAGAAGTTGGATAGGTTCCTTGCGAGCGTTTCGTGGGAACAAAAATTTCCCTTAGTTAATGTTAGGGCCTTAACCCGAGCAGGTTTAGACCATACTCCGTTGATTATCGACTCGGGTGAACAAGCTTTTTTAGGCAATAAGGCCAACTTTTCATTCGAGTTGTTGTGGCTGCGTCAAGAGGTTTTTTTCGAGATGGTTGTTAGAGAATGGACAACAACAAATCATGGTAGCACTCCCATGGAGGTCTTGCAGAACAAGATCCGCCACCTCCGTGCCTTCTTACGAGGGTGGGCAAAAAATCTCAGTGGTGTTTACAAAATTGAAAAGGCACGTTTCCTTGAGTTAATTAATTCTCTTGACATCAAAGCGGAGTTATCTCCTTTGAATGATTTTGAGAGGGAAGCTATGCGTGACGCAAATGACAAGCTGGCCAATCTTAGACGTAATGAGGAGTCTAAATGGGCACAGCGAGCTAAAGTAAAACATATCCAGGAGGGGGAAATAACACTAAATATTTTCATCTTATTGCCAATGGCAAGCATAGAAGGAAAAAGATCTTTCAATTGGAACAATATGAAGGGACTATAGTAGGGCAGGAGAATATTAAAAGTTACATCACAACTTTTTACAAACATTTGTTTGGGCCATCGGTTCGAAATAATTTCTCTCTAGTGGAATCTGAGATTTCGGATATACCACAGATTTCGGTGGTGGAGAATGATCTCCTCTCGGCCGATTTCAATGAGAAGGAAGTTCATGATGCAATTATGCAAATGGAAAAGAATAAAGCACCAGGACCAGACGGGTTCCCAGCTGAGTTCTACCAAAGATTTTGGGATATTTTAAAACCGGATTTAATGAACATGTTTGAAAGCTTCCAAAAAGGGGAGCTTCCGCTATTTCATTTGAATTATGGCAATATCATTCTCCTACCTAAAAAAGAAAACGCAATACAAATACAACAGTACCGCCCTATTTGTCTGTTAAATGTTAGTTTCAAAATCTTTACTAAAGTAGGCACGAATAGGGTTATGGAGGTGGCACATAAGGTGATCCGCCCAACTCAATCTGCCTTCATGCCGGGGAGTCACATTCTGGAGGGAGTGTTGGTCCTCCACGAGACCGTTCATGAACTTCAAAGGAAGAAAATGGACGGTGTGTTGCTAAAAATAGATTTTGAGAAAGCATATGACAAGGTCCAATGGCCCTTCTTGCAGCAAGTATTGCGCATGAAAGGGTTCAACCATAAGTGGTGTAGTTGGATTGAAAATTTTGTAAGTCGCGGTAGTGTTGGTATTAAGGTCAATGATGATCTAGGCCATTATTTCCAGACCAAAAAGGTTTGAGACAGGGTGATCCGCTTTCTCCCATCTTATTTAATATCGTTGCGGATATGTTGGCCATTCTAATTTCGAGAGCGAAAGAAGATGGTCAGGTAGATGGTTTGATTCCCCATCTTGTTGAGGGGGGTATCCATTTTACAGTACGCCGATGATACGATACTTTTTTTGAGTCATGATTTGGAGAAAGCCCTGAATATGAAACTTATCCTATGTATGTTTGAGCAATTATCAGGGTTAAAAATAAATTTTCATAAGAGCGAGCTCTTTTGTTTTGGACAAGCAAAGGAGGTGGAGGATCAGTACCGAAACATTTTTGGATGTGAATCGGGTTCCCTCCCTTTTAGATATTTGGGCATCCCTATTCACTTTAGAAAGCTAAAAAATGGGGAGTGGAAGTCCATTGAGGATAGGTTTGAGAAAAAGTTAGCGAGTTGGGTTGGGAAGTTACTGTCTTATGGCGACCGTTTAATCCTAATCAACTCGGTATTAACAAGCTTACCCATGTTTATGCTATCCTTCTTTGAGGTACCTAAAGGGGTACGTAAGAGAATGGATTATTTTAGATCAAGATTTTTCTGGCAAAGTGATGGCCATAAAAGGAAGTATAGACTAACCAAATGGAACATCATATGTCGGCCAAAAGATCAAGGGGGGCTTGGGATCGAAGATTTACATTCTAAAAACAAAAGTTTGTTATGCAAATGGCTTTACAAACTTATGACAGGGGATGGAGTTTGGCATGAGTTAATCCATAATAAATACCTACACTCTAAATCTCTCTCTCAAGTTAAAGTGCAACCGCATGACTCACCGTTTTGGAAGGGCCTCATGAAAGTGAAAGAAGAGTTTTTTGCTAGAGGCTCATTTTCCGTCAAAAATGGTGAAAGTGTCCGTTTTTGGGAGGACACTTGGCTGGGGAATAAGCCCCTCTCTCACCAATATCCATCCCTATATAACATAGTCCATCGGAAAGAAGTTTCAGTAGCTTCTGTTTTAGGAAATGCGTCTCCTCCTAATATAAGTTTTAGGAGAACTCTAACCGGAGACCGGTGGGATAGATGGCTGTACCTAGTTAACCGGTTAATGGACGTTCAAATTACCGATGCTCCTGATACGTTTACTTGGGGTTTAAACACATCAGGAAAATTTACGGTCAAATCGATGTATCTTGATTATCTAAGTGGTAATACGAGATTTCTTCGCAAACATATTTGGAAAATGAAAGTGCCACTGAAGATTAAGATTTTTATGTGGTTTCTTATGCGTAAAGAAATTTTGACTAAAGACAATCTAGCAAAGCGAAATTGGGATGGTTCAAAAAAATGTTGTTTTTGTGATCAAGATGAGACAATTGAGCATTTGTTTTTATCATGTCCCTTAGCAAAGATGGTCTGGCGTATTGTATCCATAGCCCTCAATCTACAACCCCCAACGAGTATAAATAATCTGTTTGGCAATTGGTTAAGGGGCGTTGATAAAAATGAAAAAGTACAAATCTGAGTGGGTGTATGTGCTTTGCTATGTGCCATTTGGAACATACGCAACATTATATCTTTAACAACGCAAAATCATTTTCCTTTATGCAGGTAATACCTCTGGCTACTCATTGGATCCATATGTGGTCCTTCCTACAATCAACGGACAAGCAAGGCACTTTGGATGTTGGGTGCAACCAGCTGGAATCGGTTGCGCGGGATTTGAATCACCAGTTCAGTTGGCGTTTTGATCAGAGAATAGCATGTTGATGCAGTGCCATTTCATGTTCTCAGTCTTTTTTAGATGGTTGATACATGTATCAACCCTATGCGACTCATGATGTAATCTTTTGTAAGACTTGACTATGAATAAAAGCAATAAAAGCCGCATGCATCAATTGATGCAGAGGCTGGGTGCCCTTTTCGGAAAAAAAATGAAAACTGAACCACAAGGAAACCTAACTAAATAGCCTATGAATTTCTCAGACGGCGGATAGATTAGAGAGAAAAGTCGAAGCATTACCTCAGACTTGCGCTCGGAGGTGAGCTGCACGGCCTCGTCGCCGCGGTAGATCACGGCCCTGGTAGCGCCGCGGTTGGCGATCACGAGGTAGTTCTCCAGGACCAGCGCGACGACAGCCGGGGAGCCGAAGGCCACGCCATCCTGGACCCTGGCGACCAGCTCGTCGTCCGCGACGCGGAACGCGTCTTGGACGACGGTCCTCCACCAGCCCTTCATGTCGGCGCCGTCTTCTTGGAACCGCGGGCTCGCGACGAGCAGCTCGCGCTCGACTTCTTCGGCGACGGCGACGTGCAGCCGCTCCACCAGGTGCTTCGCTGAAATGGCGCCGAAGAAGCCGTCGAAGACCCCGAAGAAGTCGAGGCCCATGGGCGGCGACATCGCCGTGAACGACGGCACCACGGCGGCGCCGTCCGCCCGCCGCGCCCAGCTCCTGCGCTTCAGACGGGCGATGCCGCACGAGAGGTACATCGGCCGGCACGTGCGCCATGCCAGCCTCGACGCGAGCGGCACCGCTTCCTGCTCCGCTGCAACAGCTGGTACCTCATCCTGGCCCGACGACATTGTTGGCTACGGTGAGACAGTCAGAGGAGATCGAAGGCTTGCTTCCGAATGGTACTGTGCCTAGCCAAGCGCCCCAGCCCTCCATTTTATACCACAGGCCGGCTTCTTTTGAATAAAATCTCGCCGTTCGATTTCGTTGGAGGTGGCGCGGTATGAAACCGGAAGGAAACGCTGTCGAGAAGTGAAGCATGACGTCATATCGCTGCTGGAGAGAGTCATGAGTAACTACCAATTCTAACCGTGTACACCTGGTTGATTCATCGCTGGCAGCTTTATCCGATATGCTCAATTTGGCAACTATATATGACAACATTAAATGATCACAACGTCTATCTCATCTTCGTTGTTCCGAAAATCTCTTTTTTCTTTTTTCATTGTAATTTTCTTGAGATATTTTTCAATGTTATTGGAGAGCGATTTTCCCAGTAGCGTGTTGGGCCCTCGGTTCTATATGTGACATCCACTGTGTGAAGATTCGGACATAAGTCTACTATAGTCAGCGCTCACAAATTCATTTGCACTTTCACCCCCACGAACTTGCAAATCAACCCGTAGTCCACTCCAAAGCGGAGGAGATAACCACATGTGCCGCCCCCCCTCGTTCCTGAGACCTAACCCTATCATATCCAGAGCCGCCCGCCCCCCTCTTTCACACTACTGCAGAATAGCCTACCAATGACGGGCCCAAAAGGCCTACTAGTGACGGGCAAGGTGCCTGTCACTGATAACTAGTCACTGGTAACAGGTTATTAGTGACAGGCAAGTGCCCATCACTAGTACTTGTTTACTAGTGACAATCATGTATTAGGCGAAGAAGGGGTGCGTGGCGGCGCTGATGCTCACCAAGGTGGGTCGAGGTGGAGAAAAGCCCCATGGGCTGTGGGAAGTGGAGGAGAGGTGGTCCGGCGATGATTGCTCCGGTGGGCGGCGGCGCGTAGAAGGAGCACTGCGTCTTTGCGTGGCAGGCGGAGTGAGACGACGACGGCGGCGTGGGAGCAGAATGTGCCGGCGCGAGAGGGGGAGGGCGGCGGCGCGGAAGGTCAAGGGGGCGGCGGTGGCTCGCGGCACGGTGGGTGCAGTAGCGCTAGGGCAGAGAAAATGAGAGATGTGTGATTGGGGATTATTTGGCGATCTCACGATGGGGATTATTTGGCGATCTCACGATGGGCGCAGTGCACAGTTCACATACCCACGCTGCCACGATGGATCTATGCGGTTATTTTTTTCGAGATGCGTGCTGACCAAGGGTTACCGGTGACAGACACTTATAATTCTCGTCACTAAATAAATTTCCTGTTTTGGTGGCCTTCACAAAATAATTCCAGTGACGGTTATTTTTACGAGCCCGTCACTAATGTTTCGTACCAGGGACAGGCTTATTCTTGCCCGTCACCGGTGATGCTTACTAATGATGAAGACATTTTTTGTCCGTCACTAACCACTTGGCGGCTATAAGCATTTCTGCAGTAGTGTCACCTCTCCCTACAACAGTCCGCGCCTCACTAGGCTCTGCCACCGGGGCAGGGAAATCGGATGTTACTTGTCACATATTATGTAGATGTTACTTGTTACATGTATCAATTATGTATGTAACTTTTATGAACATAAATAATAAAACATTTTGGTACATGTGAAAAATATTGTTGGAATTAATGGTAATTATTTTATGAATTTGCTTGGAAATAATAGAAGAAATATTCGATGAAAAAAATCTTGAATATTCTGTGAAAAATCTTTATGAATATTTTTGAAATAAAAAATATTGTGAATCTCATTGTTTTAATATTCTTGAGTAAAAAGATCAGCAGGAGGGGAGAAAACAGAAATTAAACTTGTGAAAAGCTAAAACGATAAGGGCGCTATGCAAAACTAAACTGGACTTAAGAGGGGCAACTTACATATATGGAGCTGGGTTCATGAAATTCACTTTGGCTCCCCAGCTCAAACTTCGTGGAGCCTTATAATAAAAAAAGGGAGTAAGTAAAAGCGATCTACTAACTATCTATCCATGAAAGCAATAGATTATGTTGATTAATTAAATTGTCACACTGTGTGCATAGTGCCCTCATCAAACTACGTCGTCATGGGACTTGTTGCAAGCCCTAATTTTCAATATAATTTATTGATATATATTATGAAGTTCCAAAAAGATTATGAAATACCAAAAACAATCAATTTAATTTTATGGGATTATGCAGAGCCATAATTGGGCCAATTAAATAAAACTTACAAACATGCAATTGGGTTGGAAGAAATTTTTAGGCTCTAATATGTTTTTTATTTATTTATGGATAAATCGTAGATTTTTGAAATAATATAGGCTCTACAAAACTCCCTAGTCAGTCCCTCGTAAACAAAAAGAACAAAATATATTAGCCTACATTGATACCAGGCTTACCAGCAAAAGAGCGACTGTAACTTTTTCACAACGTAAGCTGTGGTGCATGTCATGAAATGTGCAAGTGATATATTATTCAAATGTAAACTTGTGTTTAGGAGGAATTGTGCAATGCTATACGGATTTCTGAGCGACAATGCAGTTGTTTGTTACAGCTGCTAACAGAATTATGCAAATACTGCTATTAGGTGCAGCCCTAAATCTGGTATATAGTTTGTTTTCCGACTTCTTGTTAATGGGTGCACGCCCTCATGTGGTAAGAGCTTCTCTAACAGCTGCCTTATTTTAGGCACAAGATTCTGACTATAGGGCACAAGTTTTTGAGTTATAGGGCACCAAAACACCGTCCGCTTTAGAGCAACTCTAACAGCTGCCCTATGTTAGGAGGGATGTTTTCGTGTATAGGGCACCTGTTTTAGTGTTATAGGGCACGACAACTTTTTCTGCTTTACCAGCTGCCCTATAATAGGGCACCTCCTCTCCAACAGCTGCCCTATTTTAGGGCATACATAGCCAATTCAAAACTAAATTTGAGCCAAATTTAAACATAGTTCGACGAAATTTCATACATAACTTCAACAAACTGACCCAAATTTAAAAGGTCAACCTAAAATAAACTTCGGCATAGACCTAAACTAGTCGCCCCTAGCTAATGCCTTCCAGTCGACACCGGAATCGTCATGAGAATCAAAGTCCGATAAACCGGACTCGTCCGCAGAATCCCCGATGTCGATCACCGGAGTGGAGGATGTAGACGGGCCGGCCTCCATCTTCGGCTTCTTCGCGGCCTGGCTGGCGAAGAACTCTTCCTCCGCCTTCACGAGCTCGGGGTTCTCCCGTCGGAGCTCCTTTAGGGCATATGTGCCTCTCGTGCATGAAAGGAGCTCGGGGTTCTCCCGTCGGAGCTAGTCGTGCAAATGATGCATATGTCAGTTGGCGAATAATCACCCGGACTTTTTGTGTGATTTCTGTATGTGTACTGACACTTGTGCAAAAGGAACCTTTTCCCCTGAGCTCTAGTACTAAAAAATGTCATATCCAAAATCTTCGCTACAACAACTACATATGTCGTCATATATTATGAGACTGAATTTATTTGAGCCATTTTACTACTATGTGGATCTTGACCAGAGCTTACTTGTTTCTACTATGAGCACTATCTGAAGTCTTTATTGTTCTGTAACTGGGTACTATGAGCATTGTGGCCTTTTGACTCAAATGTAGTTAAGTCGACAGTATGCAGTAGCTATATGTCGCCCATAACCCCCCCTCAGATCTCAAGATATACCAATCAACAACTGGTTCAACTTACAACGGATAGTCCTTTAAATATATTTTTAAAAATTCGGCAGTCTTGTAAAAAAGGTTAAGAAACAACAGCTTAATTCTCAAGTAGAAAAATGTCCACTCAGTAATACATAATCATAACGTCGACCCATCTTGAGATACATAAGTAATCCAAAAAACCAGTTCTGAAGCCCTCGAACCAAGCAATTAAAACAACAAGAAAGTTTCCATGCCACATGATTATAAAATCAACGACGAGTATAGATCGAAAAAGCAGATCACTTCGTAGAAGTTGCAGGATGATGTTCGTCCAAGAAATTCTTGAACAGTATGATGGTGATGGCCACACTGTCTATGCACCCCAAACCGAATACCAGCTCGGCTAGCTCCTTCGCGAGTATGTCCGGTGAGCCTGTCTCATCTATTGCCGTCGCCCATGGCATGGTGATCTGCGACGACATCAGCCTCTTCTCGATTAAGCTGCACGCTTCCGCTGGACTGATTGCGTCCCACACCCTGCCGGTGGCTAGGATCATGAATTTGTCCTGTGGCTTCCGCTCCACCAGTAGTACCTCCGGTACCGGGAAAAAGGCCTAAACGCTGTGTACACATAAGAAAGAGGTGTATCTTCAGCAAGCGTAAAATTTAAGAAATGTTGTCCCTACTCAAAACACATGATTTAGAAAAACAAAAAATAGAAGTACATGAGGTAGGGTCAAGAAGCCTTCGATTCATGTAGGAACCAAAGTACATTGTCACAAGCACCTTTTATCGTCACAAATAAAAAATAAAAAATTGCGGGATGATACATGAGCGTAAGACTCATGTTCATTTTCCATAAAATTCTACATGGTACATTCCATCGAATTTCAAAGAAAATATTATGAGCCATTTTTTTCTTCCAAACAACTCCCTACGTTCCGAATTAAGTGTCGTGGTTTTAGTTTAAGTTGGAACTACAAAAAGCCACAACATTTATTTTGGAACATAGGGAATATATGATGAAAGCGAGGGCATATAGGTTGCACTACTACCTTTAAGAGAACCAGTACACGGGTAAAAAAAGTACATCAAATTTTGTATGGTGAAAAAATATAGAAACAATAGACACAATGCACACATACCATGTGTTAAGCATTTCACATTCACCCAGATCCCAAGAAACGATTTTTTTTTGTTTATAAACACTACCAATTGGAAATCTATCCTATAATAATATATTTGTACTATTAACAGTTAGATTTTTCTTTATCTGTTTAATTGTGAGTTCAATTTGGAGTTCAAATATTTAGACACAATATTGCAGGGATTTAACAATATGATTTTCTATTTGTTCCTAAAGGAGAGACAGGGGGGATTGGACTTACATGTAGCGCGAGAATTCGCCTTGTTGCATGTAGATCCTACCACATGTTCCCCATCACTTTGAACGTCCTTCTTCTCATTTATCTTACATGGCTGTGGATTAGTACGTTATGTATTGTGTAAGTATTTAGTCTTCAACATAAACTCAAGTACATAGCAGATTAAACATTAATCATGAAATATTCAATGGTCATAGATAACCTATATATGATAACTATGGATGAATGAGTTTATTACGATTTTGATTTTAATTTAAACTAATATACCTTAACACTGTCAGTAATAAAGCCTGTCGGATCCTTATTTTTCAGCTTCCATGATATTACAAGCATGAATTCATTAATTCAGTTTCTTATTGTCCGAATTTTATGTTTGGGGAAATATATATATATATATATATATTCCAGCTATTCAAGAACCAGTTTCTGAATAACTATTCAGAGCACCTTTTCTGAACTGCTGTTTAAATAGACACTGAACTTCCTGACGGAACTCCCAGGTTTCTCTTTAGGCGGGTAGTATTTCGGCCGTAACTTTCTAACCACTAATCAGATTGATGCAATTTTTATACCATTGGAAAGCTTTTAATATTGCGCATCTTTGCTATCTCTGTCACTTTTTCGAAATTCGTTAGCGTTTATGAGCAGATTTTGAAATACAAATTTCTGTTTTCCGAACGACTATAACGAGCGGACGGTTTTTTGGCCATCATTCGCAAACCACTTATCGGAATAACACAAATGATATTGCGTTGGAAAGATAATGGTTAGGAGCATCTTTTTCGTATATAAATATTTTTCAAATTCTTCACGGTTTTTGAGTAATTTTAAAATTACTATACTGTATTTTCACGTTTTTCTTTGTTTTCGTACTGTTATTTGGGTGCCATTTTCACATCGTTTGTCGGATTGAGGCAAATGATACGCCGTTGGAAAGCTATGAAAAATGCGCATCTTCGTTATCTCTAGACATTTTTCCAAATTCCGAGCGGTTTAAGTGCAGATTTTAAAAATACACAATTCTGTTTTTTAGACATTTAATTCCGGCGGACACTGTTTTGTCAATTAATTTCAAACCGCTGATCGAAATGTAACAAATGATATGTCGTTGGAAAGATATTGACTAGACACAACTTTTTCATATAGAAATCTTTTTCAAATTCGAAAAGGTTTTTGATTAATTTTGAAAATACAAATAACGGAGGAACGAAATAAAATGAGAATGAAATTAAAATTGGCACTATGTGAACGTCCGACGCGGTTGAGATGAACTTCTGATACCTTTATAGTTGACTCCGAGCAGGGTCAAAGTGAACTTCACATAAGTAACAAAATAAAAAATGAACCTCTGGTATGGACTATGTGAACTCCCGATTTTTAATTTCTACGATTTAGAGTAATTTCCGTCAACATGGTGAACTTCTAAAGTTCGAAGAGTGAACCTCTTTTTTCGTGATGTTTTTGACAGGAAACGGTTCTGATGTTTTTTAGAGGAGACATTTTTATTAGTTTTTAGACAACTTGTGCCAGTCATGCGTGAACTTCTGTACGGTACAAAGTGAACTTCACGGAAATTAAGAATGAACTTCCTTCTAATGTTCTGTCTGAAATCCGAGAAAAAGGTAATTATCCGACGTGGTCGAGGAGATCTTCCGACATATTTAAAGTGGACTCCCGCATGATGCAAAGCAAACTTCCGACTGATTAGGAAACTTTTAGTAGAAAGGTAAACTTCTCACATGTTCGAGTTTAACTTCCGATATCATTAAAGTGAACTCCGAAAGCAGACAAAGTGAACTTCACAAAAGTAATAAATCGAAACATTAAAAACTGAACCTCTCGTGCGGGATTAGACGAACTTCCACTTCTGACCTAATTGAACTTCACAGCTATAGAATTTGAACTTCACAACTGCACGACACTTTTTGTGTTGAAAAAAAGAATTTCGCTCAAGCACCTAATAAGATCTAGAAAAAGTTCAGCTGAACTTCTGAGCCGGCAAAGTGCGGGTGTTCTTTTTTACTTATGGTGTTACTGGTAAATAATAAAATTCTCACTGACACACAACACCAAGCCGGGCAAAGGGAGCCGAATGAACACACGTAGCTAACTGAAATTAGGCATGGTAGGATGACGACCGCGTGGAAGCTCTCAGGGACGCAGTGGGAGGGATGGCGCGATGTGGAGCGTGGCTCCAGGGAGCCGTCTGACGGCGACGGTGCGCGCAGGGTAGGCTGCCGGTGGGCGTTGGCGGGTCGCGCGCGTAGGGGAGGCGGCCGCCGGCGGGGTCGCGCGTGCAGGGGAAGAAGCCGGCGGATCGAGGCGGGGCGTGCTGGGAGGTTTCTGCCGGCGGGAGCCGGTCCGTGCCGGTGCAACTCACATGGAGGCGTCGTGGACTTCGGGAGGGCGCCATGGTGGACTTCACGGCAGAACGCGATGAATTCCCGAGCTTCCAGGCTCGTCGGGAAGCAGAGGGCGGGGCGGCCATGGGGAAGCTCGAGGTGGGGCCAGCGCCGGGAAGCAGAGGGCGGGGGCCTGCGGCGTCGTCCGTGGTGGAGGGAGGGCGGGGCGGCGCTCGGCCCGATTCAGATCGGCGGGATGGAGGGGCGGGCCGCCGCCCGGCCATGGGGAGGCGCAGGGGGCCGGCGACCTCGCCGAGGAGGCGCTCAGGGCGGCGTCCGGACCGTGGAGTTGCACGGGGACAGGGACTGCAGGCGAGCCGGGCTGCTGACCTCGTCGGGGCTCCGATTTGTCGGGGAGACGCGCGGGTTCGGCGGCCTCGCTGGGGGATGGAGGAGGGGCGGCACGGTGGAAGGAGACCACAGCGGTGCGAGCTGGTGGAAGGCGCCCTCGGCTGGTGATGGAGGCGAGTGGTGCCGGCGGCCCACGGCCGGACGTAGTTGGTGGAGAGCGGGGAGAGATAGGATGAGCGGTTGGGGTGCGGACGTGCGGTACTTAGTTGTAAGGTGGTTTTTTTTTTACGGACGTGGGATCTTTTCGGGATAGGAAAAGGTGCTCTGAATAACTATTTAGAGCATTCTTAAGGGTGGTTTCTGAATAGTCCCACCCTATATATATATATATATATATATATATATATATATATATATATATATGTAATGGAGAAATTTGCTTGTGGGATTCTTTAGCGATTCTAAATAATCATGAGATCATACCCTAAGCGGAAATTTTCCATTTCGTTTGCAACAGCTAGCACAAGTAGCTTAAACAAGGAAACTAAAAAACAAGGGATCTAGCTATATCTAGCATGTGAATTTCTTTGACGGCGTATGGATTAGACAGGATATCGGAATCATTACCTCAGACTTGCACTCGGAAGTGAGCTGCACGGCCTCGTTGCCGCGGTAGATCACGGCCCTGGTAGCGCCGCGGTTGGCGATCACGAGGTAGTTCTCCAGGACCAGACGGATAGAACTATGAGTCCTCACACTTAGGGTACCTGACGGGGTACTAGACTGGGTGTCGCTGGAAAGTGTCGTTGCGGCAGGGCCCTGTACTAGCGTGAGCAAAGGAAAGGCTATGGCTGGTTACTCAACTTCGCATACACCTTGTATGGCAGGACGTGGCTGACACGATGAGTTGCCGGATGGGTGTGGGTAAAGCATACTACCTCTGCAGAGTGTAAAACTATTCGAATAGCCGAGTCCTCGGTTATGGACAGTTGGGAGTCTGTCCTAAGAACTTGTGCAAATATGTTATTGAGTTCGGAAAATAAAGTGGAAATATGTGGTGCAACTATACCAAAGGACCGGTATGAGTTTTGCCGAATTATTGACCATGAAAGGCTATTGTCGGAAAAATGAGGAGTTCTAGTAAAATTAAAACATGATGCATTTTCTGAAAAAACTATAACAATATCTTCTTACTTTTATCAAAGATATAGAGATGTCGAAGGAAAAACAAAGGTTTTTATGATAAAAATGATGCTAGTGCATGCGCATGTCGGGGGTAGTTTGCGAAGTACATTCCAATGTACTCATAATGGTTTCGTCCCTGGTATTCGCGCGATGCCAGATTGCGAGGAGGAGTACTACCAGGAGGAGGAGTATGACGCCGATGACACGAACTAGGATCTTCATAAGTCAGCTGCCTGTCGGGGTATCAGGATGCGTTTTGGTCGACTACCTTAGTTTCTGCTGCTTTGTTATCGTTTGGCCCTTGAAGGCACCTATGTAAGACTTGGTCTGTATGACCTTATTTGTCAGACTTTTAATTCGGTACTGTAATGGATGTAAACTTTGATATTCAGTTCGGATTATGTGCAACGACAGACTGATCACGGGATCGTTGTGTTAAGCATAATCGGGTATTTCGGACAGTTAGTCCAGGGTCCCCACATGTGTCGTGTTCGTCTGTTTTGGTTGTGCTTCGTTTTCACGACCACGTGAGATTTTTTAAGATATAAGACCTACTTCCTCTGTATCAAAATATTCACTTCCATTTTTGTCCAGATTCGTTTCAAATGAGTGAATCAACACATTAAAATGTATCTACATGGTACGAATCGGGATAAACCCAAAAAACTTAGAAAGTCTTACATTGTGATATAGAGAGAGTAAGATTTTGGTAAAGGCCGGGTATGCCATACCAAAATTTTAAAATGCGTTTTTAAAATAATTCCTTTCTGATTCCGCTTGTTCTCGAGTTTGCACTTGTCATAGATTCAACCACAGAGTGATTTGAAATAGCCGGTTTTCCAACATACGTAGGGACTAGGACTAGGGCCAAGAGTACTTGGAGGGAAATTCACTCCGATTAGTTGCAGACAACTAGGGTGGAATACGCATACCTAGGGTCTAGTGGGTTTAAAGACAACATTCAAGACGCGGGGGGGGGGGGGGGGGGGGGGGGGGGGGGGGGATAGAATTTTTTTCATGAAGGTTAGGATTTTAACCGTAGATAAGAAGAAGACCAACAATATCTATCGGCTACTCGTGTAAGCTACGAACGATATGACACACTTTGTTATAACTTCACAATTCTAAGGAGTCTTATAGAGAAGTCTTAATAAAGCACTTGCAACAACTAAGGAGCTCTATGTCGCTTCTTCTAATCAGCACATTGAATCCATAATATTGGTGTAACTGTTGCTATGATTATAGATGGTAACAATCTTGTTTAAATACTTGAGAGAAAGTTGCAAGAAGAGGTACTCATCCATATATGGTTCAATACTATGCAAAATTCCTTTTGAACTTAGCAATAAGCTCATCTTGTTAAGAAGTCGCAACTGACACATGGTGTGTCTTAGCTGTTGAATAATTTTTTATTTACTAGAATTTGAACTTAGAACCCTAATGTAAGAGTCAATATTTTATTTATTTTAAAAATAAAAGAAGTCAATTAATTCATCAAGGTTATTTTATAGGGCTTTTGTACAGCGATTCAGTGGTTGCCACTAAAGATGCAATCCAGCCCGGTAGCATGTTCCGTAAGAGGCCCAGGTATAGGCATGGGTTTCTGCAGGCTTCATGCCCTCTCTCCTGCTCAACCACCACCCGAGTCATCCAAGACGACGCGCCCCGAGTTCCTGACGCGGCAGGCGCCGCACCGGCGACGTGACACAACGACTCCTGATGCTACACCCTCTCCATATATCCTCGGCTCCCCGGCAGCGACTCCAGCCACCACTAACACACGGCGAACTCAGCTCAGAGCACACACACCGACAACGTTCACCCAAGACCAGTAATTTTAGGATGGGCTTCCAGGCGAGCCGTGCCATCGCCGCGCTCCTCCTGGCGGCGCTGACCGTCGCCGTGACCCCACGCGGCGTCTCTGCGGTGGTGCAGTGCGGGCAGGTCACGCAGCTGATGGCGCCCTGCATGCCGTACCTCGGAGGCGCCCCCGGGATGACGCCCTACGGCATCTGCTGCAACAGCCTCGGGTGCTCAACCAGCTCGCCGCCACCACCGCCGACCGCGTCGCCACCTGCAACTGCGTCAAGGCCGCCGCCAGCGGGTTCCCGTCCGTCGACTTCCGCCGCGCGGCCGCGCTCCCTGGCGCCTGTGGCCTCTCCATCAGCTTCGCCGTCACCCCCAACATGGACTGTAACCAGTACGTCTCCTCAGCATGCATGCAGACCTTATTTCCCTCGACTCCATGGTTGCAAACATGCACTATTATATTGTATGTTCAGACCTAATTATTAACCTGTTTTTCTTACATCGTCGTTCCACTTTCATGCAGGGTTACAGATGAACCATGAGATCGACTGAGCTGGAGCAGCACGGGAATGGAATAGAGATGAAAGTTCTAGTGTTGCACCAGAATCCCACGAGCAAAATAAGATGAGCTACCAAGATATACAGTTGATCAAAGTGGCCTCAATCTAGCTGGCTAATATAATCGCATTGTTATCCTTTATGTATCATTTTTTTGTTCTCATCGAAATAAAATATTACATATGCTAATATGTTAAATGAATTACATTGTTGGCGCATCCATGCTGATTAACTTGACGAATAATAACCTGAACTTGTTGTGTAATTTCTGTTTGTGTATTCACGTACACTTCTGCAAATGGAACTTACACTCCCCTGAACTCCAGTAAAAGTATGTCATATCCAAAATCTTCGCTACAGCGACTACCTATGTCATATTAAGAGACTGATATGATTTGAGCTATTTTCCTATCATGCGCATCTTGATTAGAGCTTTCTTGTTTTCTGCCCAAGCCTTTTTCTACTGTGAGCATGATCTGAAGTCTTTAGCTTCTGAGTATGAGCATTGTGCCCTTTTGATTAAAATGTAGTTAAGTCGACAGTATGCAGTAGCTATGTCACCCACAGCCCCCCTCAGATCTCAAGATATACCAATCAACAACTAGAGCAACTTACAACGGATAGTCCTGTATATATATTTTAAAAAATCGGCAGTCTTGTAAAGAAGGTTAAGAAACACAACAGCTTTAATTCTCAAGTAGAAAAATGTCCACTCAGTAATACATAACCATAACAACGTTCATCCATCTTGAGATACATAAGTAATCCAAAAAACCAGTTCCGAAACCCTCGAAGCAAGCAATTAAGATAACAAGAATTAAAGTTTCCATGCCACACGATGATAAAATCAACGATGAGTATAGAAAATGCAGATAACTTCATATAAGTTCTAGGACGATGTTCATTCGTTCAGAAATTCTTGAACAGTATGATGGTGATGACCACACTGCCCTCGCACCCCGAGCGGAATGCCCTCTCGGCCAACTCCTTTGCGAGTATTTCTGGTGAGCCTTTGTCGTCTATTGCTGTCACCAACGGCATGGTGATCCGCGACATCAGCCTCTTCTCGATTAAGCTGCACGCTTCCGCTGAACTGATTGCGTCCCACACCCTGCCGCTGGCTAGGATCATGAATTTGTCTTGAGGCTTCCGCTCCACCAATTGTACCTCCGGTACCGAAAAAAATGGTCTGAACGCTGTGTAAACATAAGAGAGGTGTATCTTCAGCATGTATAATGCACGAAATATTGGCCCTATTCGAAACACATGATTTAGAAAAATAAAAGTAGATGAGGTATGTGTGTCATGTAGCCTCGATTCATGTAGGAACCAAAGTACACATGTGACAAACACCTTTTTATCGTCACAATTGAAAAACAAATTTGCTGGATGAAACACTTGAGGATAAGACTAGTGTTCATTTTCCACAAAATTGTACCTGCTCCAATCCATAGAATTTCAAAGCAAATATTATGAGCCATTTGTTTCTTCCAAACTACTCCCTCCGTTCCCAAATAGTGTTGTTTTTTTAGTCCATGTTTGAACAAAAGAAAACCACGATATTCCTTTTGTAACAGAGGGAATATATGATAAGAAAGCGAGGGCATATAGGTTGCACAATTACCTTTAAGAGTACTAGTGCACTAGGTCAACAAAATAATAATCAAAGTTTATATGGTGAAAAAAAATTGAAAAATTATACACAATGTACACATACATGTGTAAATATTTTGCATTCACCCAGATCTCAAGAATTATTATTTTTCTATAAACAGTACCAGTTGGAAATCTGTACTATAAATTATATTCGCACTATTCATAGTTCAACTTGGAGTTCAAATATTCAGACACAATACTGTAGGGATTTAACAATATGATTTACCATTGTTCCTAAAGGGATCTAACACTTGTATAAGAGAGAGAGAAACACATACACACACACACACACACAAGAGATAGAGAGAGAGAGAGAGAGAGAGAGAGAGAGAGAGATTGGACTTACGTGTAGCGCGAGAATTCCCCTTGTTGCAGGTAGATCCTACCACATGTTCCCCATCACTTTGAACGTCTTGCTTCTCATTTATCTTACATGGCTGTGGATTAGTACGTTATGAATTATGTAAGTATTTACTCTTCAACATAAAGTCAAGTACACACCAAATTAAACATTAATCATGAAAAATTCGATGGTCATATATAAACAATATGTGTCATTTATATTGATTTTCATTTAAATTTAAACTAATATACCTTAATAGTGTGAATAATAAAACCTGCCAGATACTAATTATTCCAGCAAGTTTGGGAAATCGAAATTTACTCTGGGAAATTGAAATTTACTGAGCAAGTTTGGTGAATTTACTCCGGGAATTAAAATGTATTGAGCAAGTTTGGGACTCCATTCCTCTTCCAGTCATTTGGATCTTTATTCTTTTGCAACAGCAGAAGCATGACCTAGTTCTTTTTTTCCCAACGGGGCAAACAATACCTAGCTACGAGCAGCTTTTGGTTGGTATCATGCATCAGCCATTCACCAGGTTGTACGCAAGAACTATATAAACTTGTCTGTAAGCTTATACCGATCCCCCTCTCATGTCTGAAGGAATTTCTTATAATTCAAATTTAATTGCATTTTTCTATCCTCATTAATTCATTTCTTATTGTCCAAATTTTATGCTTTCGGGTATATATATGTAATGGAGAATGTTTTATGAATCTTGTGGGATTCTTTAGCGGTTCCAAATAATCATGAGATCATACCCTAAGCGAAAATTTTCCATTTCGTTTGCAACAACACAAGTAGTTTAAACATGAAAACTGAACCACAAGGAAACCTAACTAAATAGCCTATGAATTTCTCAGACGGCGGATAGATTAGAGAGAAAAGTCGAAGCATTACCTCAGACTTGCGCTCGGAGGTGAGCTGCACGGCCTCGTCGCCGCGGTAGATCACGGCCCTGGTAGCGCCGCGGTTGGCGATCACGAGGTAGTTCTCCAGGACCAGCGCGACGACAGCCGGGGAGCCGAAGGCCACGCCATCCTGGACCCTGGCGACCAGCTCGTCGTCCGCGACGCGGAACGCGTCTTGGACGACCGTCCTCCACCAGCCCTTCATGTCGGCGCCGTCTTCTTGGAACCGCGGGCTCGCGACGAGCAGCTCGCGCTCGACTTCTTTGGCGACGTGCAGCCGCTCCACCAGGTGCTTCGCTGAAATGGCGCCGAAGAAGCCGTCGAAGACCCCGAAGAAGTCGAGGCCCATGGGCGGCGACATCGCCGTGAACGACGGCACCACGGCGGCGCCGTCCGCCCGCCGCGCCCAGCTCCTGCGCTTCAGACGGGCGATGCCGCACGAGAGGTACATCGGCCGGCACGTGCGCCATGCCAGCCTCGACGCGAGCGGCACCGCTTCCTGCTCCGCTGCAACAGCTGGTACCTCATCCTGGCCCGACGACATTGTTGGCTACGGTGAGACAGTCAGAGGAGATCGAAGGCTTGCTTCCGAATGGTACTGTGCCTAGCCAAGCGCCCCAGCCCTCCATTTTATACCACAGGCCGGCTTCTTTTGAGTAAAATCTCGCCGTTCGATTTCGTTGGAGGTGGCGCGGTATGAAACCGGAAGGAAACGCTGTCGAGAAGTGAAGCATGACGTCATATCGCTGCTGGAGAGAGTCATGAGTAACTACCAATTCTAACCGTGTACACCTGGTTGATTCATCGCTGGCAGCTTTATCCGATATGCTCAATTTGGCAACTATATATGACAACATTAAATGATCACAACGTCTATCTCATCTTCGTTGTTCCGAAAATCTCTTTTTTCATTGTAATTTTCTTGAGACATTTTTCAATGTTATTGGAGAGCGATTTTCCCAGTAGCGTGTTGGGCCCTCGGTTCTATATGTGACATCCACTGTGTGAAGATTCGGACATAAGTCTACTATAGTCAGCGCTCACAAATTCATTTGCACTTTCACCCCCCACGAACTTGCAAATCAACCCGTAGTCCACTCCAAAGCGGAGGAGATAACCACATGTGCCGCCCCCCTCGTTCCTGAGACCTAACCCTATCATATCCAGAGCCGCCCGCCCCCTCTTTCACACTACTGCAGAATAGCCTACCAATGACGGGCCCAAAAGGCCTACTAGTGACGGGCAAGGTGCCTGTCACTGATAACTAGTCACTGGTAACAGGTTATTAGTGACAGGCAAGTGCCCATCACTAGTACTTGTTTACTAGTGACAATCATGTATTAGGCGAAGAAGGGGTGCGTGGCGGCGCTGATGCTCACCAAGGTGGGTCGAGGTGGAGAAAAGCCCCATGGGCTGTGGGAAGTCGAGGAGAGGTGGTCTGGCGATGATTGCTCCGGTGGGCGGCGGCGCGTAGAAGGAGCACTGCGTCTTGGCGTGGCAGGCGGAGTGAGACGACGACGGCGGCGTGGGAGCAGAATGTGTCGGCGCGAGGGGAGGGCGGCGGCGTGGAAGGTCAAGGGGGCGGCGGTGGCTCGCGGCACGGTGGGTGCAGTAGCGCTAGGGCAGAGAGAATGAGAGATGTGTGATTGGGGATTATTTGGCGATCTCACGATGGGATTATTTGGCGATCTCACGATGGGCGCAGTGCACAGTTCACATACCCACGCTGCCACGATGGATCTATGCGGTTATTTTTTTCGAGATGCGTGCTGACCAAGGGTTACCGGTGACAGACACTTATAATTCTCGTCACTAAATAAATTTCCTGTTTTGGTGGCGTTCACAAAATAATACCAGTGACGGTTATTTTTACGAGCCCGTCACTAATGTTTCGTACCAGCGACAGGCTTATTCTTGCCCGTCACCGTGATGCTTACTAGTGATGAACACATTTTTTGTCCGTCCCTAACCACTTGGCGGCTATAAGCATTTCTGCAGGCTCTGCCACAGGGCATGGAAATCGGATGTTACTTGTTACATATTATGTAGATTTACTTGTTACATGTATCAATTATGTATGTAACTTTTATGAACATAAAAATAATAAAACATTTTGGTACATGTGAAAAATATTGTTGAAATTAATGGTAATAATTTTATGAATTTGCTTGGAAATAATAGAAGAAATATTCGATGAAAAAAATCTTGAATATTCTGTGAAAAATCTTTATGAATATTTTTGAAATAAAAATATTGTGAATCTCATTGTTTAATATTCTTGAGTAAAAAGATCAGCAGGAGGGGAGAAAACAGAAATTAAACTTGTGAAAAGCTAAAACGATAAGGGCGCTATGCAAAACTAAACTGGACTTAAGAGGGGCAACTTACATATATGGAGCTGGGTTCATGAAATTCACTTTGGCTCCCCAGCTCAAACTTCGTGGAGCCTTATAATAAAAAAAGGGAGTAGGTAAAAGCGATCTACTAACTATCTAGCCATGAAAGCAATAGATTATGTTGATTAATTAAATTGTCACACTGTGTGCATAGTGCCCTCATCAAACTACGTCGTCATGGGACTTGTTGCAAGCCCTAATTTTCAATATAATTTATTGATATATATTATGAAGTTCCAAAAAGATTATGAAATACCAAAAACAATCAATTTAATTTTATGGGATTATGCAGAGTCATAATTGGGCCAATTAAATAAACCTTACAAACATGCAATTGGGTTGGAAGAAATTTTTAGGCTCTAATATGTTTTTTATTTATTTATGGATAAATCGTAGATTTTTGAAATAATATAGGCTCTACAAAACTCCCTAGTCAGTCCCTCGTAAACAAAAAGAACAAAATATATTAGCCTACATTGATACCAGGCTTACCAGCAAAAGAGCGACTGTAACTTTTTCACAACGTAAGCTGTGGTGCATGTCATGAAATGTGCAAGTGATATATTATTCAAATGTAAACTTGTGTTTAGGAGGAATTGTGCAATGCTATACGGATTTCTGAGCGACAATGCAGTTGTTTGTTACAGCTGCTAACAGAATTATGCAAATACTGCTATTAACTGCAGCCCCAAATCTGGTATATAGTTTGTTTTCCGACTTCTTGTTAATGGGTGCACGCCCTCATGTGGTAAGAGCTTCTCTAACAGCTGCCTTATTTTAGGCACAAGATTCTGACTATAGGGCACAAGTTTTTGAGTTTAGGGCACCAAAACACCGTCCGCTTTAGAGCAACTCTAACAGCTGCCCTATGTTAGGAGGGATGTTTTCGTGTATAGGGCACCTGTTTTAGTGTTATAGGGCACGACAACTTTTTCTGCTTTACCAGCTGCCCTATAAAAGGGCACCTCCTTTCCAACAGCTGCCCTATTTTAGGGCATACATAGCCAATTCAAAACTAAATTTGAGCCAAATTTAAACATAGTTCGACGAAATTTCATACATAACTTCAACAAACTGACCCAAATTTAAAAGGTCAACCTAAAATAAACTTCGGCATAGACCTAAACTAGTCGCCCCTAGCTAATGCCTTCCAGTCGACACCGGAATCGTCATGAGAATCAAAGTCCGATAAACCGGACTCGTCCGCAGAATCCCTGATGTCGATCACCGGAGTGGAGGATGTAGACGGGCCGGCCTCCATCTTCGGCTTCTTCGCGGTCTGGCTGGCGAAGAACTCTTCCTCCGCCTTCACGAGCTCGGGGTTCTCCCGTCGGAGCTCCTTTAGGGCATATGTGCCCTCGTGCATGAAAGGAGCTCGGGTTCTCCCGTCGGAGCGAGTCGTGCAAATGATGCATATGCAGTTGGCGAATAATCACCCGGACTTTTTGTGTGATTTCTGTATGTGTACTAGCACTTGTGCAAAAGGAACCTTTTCCCCTGAGCTCTAGTACTAAAAAATGTCATATCCAAAATCTTCGCTACAACAACTACATATGTCGTCATATATTATGAGACTGAATTTATTTGAGCCATTTTACTACTATGTGGATCTTGACCAGAGCTTACTTGTTTCTACTATGAGCACTATCTGAAGTCTTTATTGTTCTGTAACTGGGTACTATGAGCATTGTGGCCTTTTGACTCAAATGTAGTTAAGTCGACAGTATGCAGTAGCTATATGTCGCCCATAACCCCCCCCCCCCCCCCCCCCCCCCCCCCCTCAGATCTCAAGATATACCAATCAACAACTGGTTCAACTTACAACGGATAGTCCTTTAAATATATTTTTAAAAATTCGGCAGTCTTGTAAAAAAGGTTAAGAAACAACAGCTTAATTCTCAAGTAGAAAAATGTCCACTCAGTAATACATAATCATAACGTCGACCCATCTTGAGATACATAAGTAATCCAAAAAACCAGTTCTGAAGCCCTCGAACCAAGCAATTAAAACAACAAGAAAGTTTCCATGCCACATGATTATAAAATCAACGACGAGTATAGATCGAAAAAGCAGATCACTTCGTAGAAGTTGCAGGATGATGTTCGTCCAAGAAATTATTGAACAGTATGATGGTGATGGCCACACTGTCTTTGCACCCCAAACCAAATACCAGCTCGGCTAGCTCCTTCGCGAGTATGTCCGGTGAGCCTGTCTCATCTATTGCCGTCGCCCATGGCATGGTGATCTGCGACGACATCAGCCTCTTCTCGATTAAGCTGCACGCTTCCGCTGGACTGATTGCGTCCCACACCCTGCCGGTGGCTAGGATCATGAATTTGTCCTGTGGCTTCCGCTCCACCAGTAGTACCTCCGGTACCGGGAAAAAAGGCCTAAACGCTATGTACACATTTTTTTTAGAAATGGGGTGTCCCGGCCTCTGCATCTAGACGATGCACACAGCCATTTATTGAATGATCAAACAAATTCGGGTATCTTATTACAAGGGAAAGAGCACCTCATGGGTCACTCAAAGTGGCAACAAAGACAAGCCAACGAAATAGAGGCATCAATATGAAGCAATTAGGCATCTTGGATTCGCCTGTCGTGCCTCCATCCAGCCGTGCAGTATACGGCCCTCATTATAGCCAGCAACCGGGTACAACCAGACTCCATAAGCTCCTGCTGCGGCACCGGCAGAAGGACCGCCCATGTGCGTATCCAGTGTATGCCCCTGCATATTACCTGCATAAAATTCGGTGTTCGTTCCTTGTTAAACACAATATCATTCCGACAATTCCAAATTGCCCAAAGAATAGCACACATCCCAATTCTTATTCTTGCTTTAGTTAGTTTATCAACCCCATCTAACCATGTACTAAACATGTTAGATATTGTGGTTGGTGGTGCGATATTAAAAGTAAACTGCATTACTCTCCATATCATTTTTGAGAAATTGCAGTCTATAAACAAGTGTTCTATGGATTCCTCTTTATCACAAAAGACACACTTTTTACAACCTATCCAATTCCTCCTAGCAAGATTGTCTTTAGTAAGTAACACTTTTTGATATAAGAACCACATGAAAAAATTTATCTTTAGAGGCACTTTAAGCTTCCAAAGATATTTGTGGAGAAAAGGGGTGTGACCATTCATATAATCCGCATACATGGATTTCACCGAAAATTTCCCATTAGTAGTTAAGTTCCAGCGAAAAGAATCTGTATCAGCCGTAAGCGATACTCCCATTATTCTTTCCACTAAATTTAACCAATCCGCTCTTTTAGGTCCAGTGAGTGCTCTTCTAAAAGAAACATTCAAAGGAGCAGAGGACAACACATCCGCTACCGTAACATTTTTACGATTAACTATATTATAAAGTCGCAGGTATTGGCGCTCGAAAGAAAGTCTGCCCAGCCATGGATCCTCCCAAAACCTCGTGTTTTGTCCATTGCCAATCACAAAAGATCCGTGGCTGCAAAAATCATGGGAAACCTTCATAATACTTTCCAAAATGGAGAATCTGTAGGTTTGGCTTCAACCTGAGCTAAAGTTTTATCACCTACATACTTATTTCGTAGCAATTCTTGCCACACGCCCTCTTCGGTTAGAAGCTTGTAAAGCCACTTGCTAAGTAAGCATCTATTTTTCAAATCTAGTACCTCAATCCATAGACCTCCTTGAAACTTTGGGCGACAAACGATATTCCATTTTGATAATCTATATTTCCGCTTCTTATTGTCACTTTGCCAAAAAAAAGCGGGATCTATAGAAATCTAATCTCTTCCGCACCCCTTTGGGATTTCGAAAAAAGAGAGCAAAAACATCGGTAAGCTAGTCAGAACTGAGTTGATTAGAACAAGTCGATCTCCATATGAGAGTAATTTTCCAATCCAAGAGCTCAGTTTTCTTTCGAACCGGTCTTCTACCGATTTCCACTCTTTATTAAGTAACTTCCTGTAATGAATAGGAATTCCTAAGTACTTAAACGGTAACGAACCCACCTCGCATCCGAAGATCTGTCGATACTCGTCTTGCACATCACTAGCTTTACCAAAGCAATAAATCTCACTCTTATGAAAATTAATTTTATGCCCGGACAACTGTTCGAACAGGCAGCGAGAAGTAATTCGGGCTCGGTGCACCAAACAGTTTTTTATAAAACTCTGTTATAAAAGTTTTTAGATTAGCATCGCCAACAATCGTGCCCTCATCTTGCTCGAGTTGGAATATCCTTTTTTCGGTGCTTTCCATTAGCAATGAGATGAAAATACTTCGTATTATTCCCGCCTTCCTGTACGTGCCTAACCTTAGCACGCTGAGCCCATTTTGACTCTTCTTCACGCATAAGGTTTGCAACACAGCTCTCAGCCTCCTTCTTCGCAGCACTCTCGGCCGCGGTTAAAGGAGTTGTTTCGGCTTTGATATCCAGCGCATCAATGAGTAACAAAAGTTTTTCTTTTTTCTTTTTATACTCGCCACTAACATTCTTAGCCCACCCCTTAGGAATTGTCTAAGATGTCTAATTTTGTTCTGCCATCTCTCAATAGGAGAATTGCCACTTTGCACAGAACACCACTCAGTAGTGACCATCTCAAAGAAACCAGCCCTTCTCAGCCAGGCTAATTCAAAAGAAAAGTGCGAAGTATTTCCTTTATGGGATGCATCTCCAGACTCTAAAAGTAACGGTGTATGGTCAGACCCGTGAGGGTCAAGGCCCTAACTGTTACTAGCGGAAACTTCTGTTCCCATTCCGTGCTCATAAGAAACCTATCCAACTTCTCATAGGTTGGATCTGATCTTCGGCTAGCCCACGTATATTGACGACCAGAAAGATCAATCTCTCTCAGACTTAAGCTTTCAATGATCGCATTAAAAATAAAAGGCCACCTAGCGTTGAAATTATCGTTACTCTTCTCTTCCTGTCTACGTATAATATTGAAGTCCCCACCCACCAACATAGGCAGCGTCTCAGCTTCACATATACGAACAAGCTCCGCAAGAAACTCATGTTTAAGATGATCTTGAGAAGCTCCATAAACTGCAACAAGAACCCAACAGAAACCGTCTAACTTGGACCTAACATGAAATTTTACACATAAGAAAGAGGTGTATCTTCAGCAAGCGTAAAATTTAAGAAATGTTGTCCCTACTCAAAACACATGATTTAGAAAAACAAAAAAATAGAAGTACATGAGGTAGGGTCAAGAAGCCTTCGATTCATGTAGGAACCAAAGTACATTGTCACAAGCACCTTTTATCGTCACAAATAAAAAATAAAAATTGCGGGATGATACATGAGCGTAAGACTCATGTTCATTTTCCATAAAATTCTACATGGTACATTCCATCGAATTTCAAAGAAAATATTATGAGCCATTTTTTTCTTCCAAACAACTCCCTACGTTCCGAAATAAGTGTCGTGGTTTTAGTTTAAGTTGGAACTACAAAAAGCCACAACATTTATTTTGGAACATAGGGAATATATGATGAAAGCGAGGGCATATAGGTTGCACTACTACCTTTAAGAGAACCAGTACACGGGTAAAAAAAGTACATCAAATTTTGTATGGTGAAAAAATATAGAAACAATAGACACAATGCACACATACCATGTGTTAAGCATTTCGCATTCACCCAGATCCCAAGAAACGATTTTTTTTTGTTTATAAACACTACCAATTGGAAATCTATCCTATAATAATATATTTGTACTATTAACACTTAGATTTTTCTTTATCTGTTTAGTTGTGAGTTCAATTTGGAGTTCAAATATTTAGACACAATATTGCAGGGATTTAACAATATGATTTTCTATTTGTTCCTAAAGGAGAGAGAGAGAGGGGGGGGGGGGGGGGGGGGGATTGGACTTACATGTAGCGCGAGAATTCGCCTAGTTGCATGTAGATCCTACCACATGTTCCCCGTCACTTTGAACGTCCTTCTTCTCATTTATCTTACATGGCTGTGGATTAGTACGTTATGTATTGTGTAAGTATTTAGTCTTCAACATAAACTCAAGTACATAGCAGATTAAACATTAATCATGAAATATTCAATGGTCATAGATAACCTATATATGATAACTATGGATGAATGAGTTTATTACGATTTTGATTTTAATTTAAACTAATATACCTTAACACCGTCAGTAATAAAGCCTGTCAGATCCTTATTTTTCAGCTTCCATGATATTACAAGCATGAATTCATTAATTCAGTTTCTTATTGTCCGAATTTTATGTTTGGGAAAATATATAAGCTCATTTGGGGCACCTAGGAGCCTAGGCACCATGCCTCATGACCGTCGGATTAGGTATCGGGATAGATCCTCTTTAGTGGATATTGGTTTGCCAGATCTGACCGTTAGCATAGGACATTAAAGAAAATATTATGCATTAAATACGTGAGGAGAGAGGGAGAGCGGAATTTCAAAATCCGAAAATATATGTTGCCTTGTTTGACCAGCACTAAGGGCTATGCCAATGCAAATCTCTTAGCACGGTTTCATAGGCATTTTGCTTATGTGGCATGTTAGTTAATGAAGAGAGATAGTGAGGTTGTATCTTAGCTAACATACAACCCTTGCACGTGGCCATAGGCAAAATAGTGTGCTTGTCCAATCATATGCATGCATGAGGCCCAAATCATTAATTAGAGACAAGTCTAAGAAACAACCCATTGACACGGTTGTCTCTCAAAATTTTAATACTCCTATGCTAACGTGCTAAGAGACGATGCATTGGCACAGGCCTAAGAGGATGATACCCATATTTCCATGTTTACCGAAGGTTATTTAAGGTATGCGATATGGGTTGAATTTCGGAGCATTTAATTGACGACAGCTACTAAAAGGTGATTAATCGTGATGCTGGTGGAGAACCTTGACTAAATTGTGCATACCCAGAAATTGCTGTCTACATTAATGGCCGGATTGATTCCTGTAGTTTTTATATGCGTTGAGTATATTCATCCGGTCCAAGATCTAGCATTAAGATCGTGTGCACTGGATACCCCAAGATTCATCTCTGTGTTGAATATATTCATCCGGTTCAAAATATATTCCAAAATTCGAGACTAACCAGTGTGTGATACCCTATGCGTTGAGTATATTCATCTATGCGTTGAGTATATTCATCGTGTGCACTGGATACCCCAAGATTCATCTATGCGTTGAGTAATTTGCACCTGATATTTTATACACAAAAAATCATGGACGCGCCATGCAAAGTTGGCATACATTTTCCTAATTGTGCATATTTTTCTGGTCCAAAAATTATGCCCATAATTCGAGCCTAACTAGTGTCTGTTTTTACTAGCAATTTTCACAGAATATTTTTTACCCAAAAATCGTGGACGCGCCAGGTAAAGTTGGCATACATTGTCATAATTAATAGTGGTTGATTATTTTGAACTTGGGCATTTGATCGTGTGTGCGTACTTGTTTTACATGCTTGTATAAAATTTAATTATGAACTGGGTATATGAAAACACTGATACCCTAAGTTGCGGGTATCGTGCAATAGCACGTTTGGATGTCGCCGCCAAAAATGTTATGTGGGGTATCGGTATTGCATACTCATGGCATACGATATCTACTTAAAAATGAAATTAAGCTCCAATAAAAAGGTCATGCCAATAAACATGGTATGTGAGACGGAACATGGTATTATACCTAATATGGTTTGCCATCAAAACTAGGTATGTGGGGAGTTTAAATGGGTACTAGGTATACAAAAACTTGGGTATGTTTGGATACGTTACCCTGTCCACAACCTTCAAGAGTAGCATTTTGGCGGGGTCATTCACGTCGGCAAAGAGGCGAGACGACACGAGTGAGCTCGTGTCGACGTCGTCAAGGACCTCGACACGGGAAGACCCCGACGTCAACATCTGGCGGCGCAGAGCCTAGTGACGTTTGGGCGATGAGACTATTCCCTCTTCACTCGTCCATCCAACGAGGTTTTAAGTCTCACACGCCAAAAATAGGTATGCGACGAACAAGGTCTAGAGAATCATGTACACAAATATATGGTACCTGAGGTATCGATGTATCATACCCAAGAAACAAGGTATGAATTAGCGCATAATCATTATATTGTATGAGTTAACGATATTAAGTAAGCATTATCACATGCTAGGTATGCGATACCTAGGGTATGCGATACCCATGGTACGCGATACCCAATTAAACGAGGTATTGAGCATAGCATACTCATTATATGGTACAGGGTTTAACGATATCACGTAAGCGATGTTACATGATGGGTATGCGATACCCGCTCGTCTCGCCGTCTTGTTGGAGGAGCCCCGCAAACGATTTGGCGGCCACTCGGGCGATATCGTCTCTTGTATTTGAGTAGTATTTCACTGGCCAGTTCTCGATGTCACATTTCGAAGCCATCGAGTATTCATATCGGAGTAACGGTTGATGATCCATGAAGTCGTCGTCGTCATCGTCGTGTTCTCGATGGAGAGACATATTGACTCGGACGGCAAGAGATGCGCGTTTCCTTCTTGCCCTAGCACACTTCTGCAGCCTGGGCATTTAGATGTCTACATTTAAAATAAACCAACTATGAGTATGAAGTATAGTACTAAGAACATAAACCAAATTTGTGATGAAGAATCCAAAATTTCAGGGATGTTTGAAAGTACTAGCTGCGACAAAATAATACTCAAACTCGTACTGCAAAAAGAATATGCAGTACCAGATGCAACAAGAGTACTTATATTATACTAATCTAGTAAGAAGTACAGGATGCAACAAGAGTACTCAAATTATACTAATCGAGAATGAAGTAGAGCCGAAGAAATTAGTACACAAACATGTGATGGAGTTAAGAAGTACTATCTGCAACACACCACTCATTCATGCGTTATGCAGTGCCGGATGCAACAAGAGTACTTATATTATACTAATCTAGTAAGCAGTACAGGATGCAACAAGAGTACTCAAATTATACTAATCGAGTATGAAGTAGAGCCGAAGAAATTAGTACACAAACATGTGATGGAGTTAAGAAGTACTATCTGCAACACAACACTCATTCATGCGTATGGCCCTAAATCAAATCTATAAACTACAGATCAGTGCAAGTGATGGAGTTAAGAAGTACTATCTGCAACACATCACTCATTCATGCGTATGGCACTAAAATCAAATCTATAAACTACAGATCAGTGCAAGGAGACGGTGGTGACAGTGGCCACGATATGTATACCCCAAAATTATCCAGGATTTACGTGCGGAAGAAGTTCATACCTGAAGCAACAAATGGATCGGACGGATTGGGAAACTCAGCCAAGCTCACCTCCCGCTACCTCATGGCGTGATGGTGCGATTCAAGTGTTTCAAAAATGGGGTGAAGCTATGATTCCGGAATGATTAAGACGCATATATAAGTAGCATGGATCCACGATACCTAATTTTTTTGCAATAAGCTGACGCTGCCATTAAATCAGCATGATTGACGCACACGTACATAAAAAAGGAAAAGCATCATTAATTGCCGATTGGCTCCATGTTTGGAAAGTAGACCACGGTTCAAAAATTCAAACATCCTGCACCATAAAAGCTAAAAACGGGTTTACTAACGGGTATTCTCAATATCACATACCCGGGTTTGTCCCTTTCCTCACGATCATGATCAAGAAATCCAACGGTTCATGATCTAGGAGCCTGGGCACCTAGGAGTCCCTGTTAATATATATATATATATTATATATATATATATATATATATTTATATATTTATATATAGGGCAGGACTAAACAGGAACCTATCTTAAGAGATTCCTATTTAGGCTAAACAAGAACTATTCCTATTCAGGGGGAGGAACTAGATCCTGACCCATGCACGGTAGCGACCCATTAAAAAGCTTCGAACTCCACCCTCCTACTGACGCGCAGCTTCCCCGATCTGCACCACCTTCTACCGCCGGCACCGGCGAGCGAGCGGCGGCCGGGGCCGATGCGAGGGAGCCGGTGACGGACACGGCGAGGAACCATGACCAAGACCACCTTCTTCTCTCTGCTCGGCGCGGCGGAAACGGCAACATCCCTTGATTGGACCACCTCCTACCTGGCTGCCGCCGGCGAGCGAGCGTCGACCCCACCTCCCCCAGCCAAAAACTACCTTCGCCCCTGCACACCATGATCCAAAAATCCCCAACACCACGCATCCCTCGTCACCAACCTCCTGACCCACTTCCCATCACCTACAGTCCAAAAAAAATCCCCATCGCTGGCGCACCCGGCGGATATGCTCCGCGCCGCGGCCACCAGACCTCCCTCATTGCCGCCGCCCCTGGGAGGTCGAGGCTCCCACACCGCTGCAGCCCCGGGAGGCCGAGGATCCCGCACCGCCGCCGCCCCTAGGAAGTCGAAGATCCCGCACCGCCGCCGCCCCGGAGGCCGAAGGCCACTCACCTCGGCCGCCATGCCCAGCGCGCCGCCGCTCCACCTGCTCACTTCCTCAGCTCTGCACCGGGACGGCCAGTTATGTCGATCTTCATGCCCAACCTCAGGCCCGGCCATCCTGCTCCGCGTGTGACGCCACCCTCCTATCTGCACCACGCGGTAGCCCTGGCGTTCCTCCTGTCACCGGCCGCCCGCAGTCCCTTTTTTCTTTTGTGAAAATGAGGTACAGATCATGTGAAAATGAGGTTCAGTTCAGTCTATTTTTGTTTTTGCTGCAAAGTTCCCCCAAAAAAACTCCTCAGATCGTGTCAAAATCGATGCCTATCTCTAATGGTTCAGCCACGTTGTGGCCGTGTGGGTTCTGAACTTTGTTAGCACTGGTTCTGAACTTTGGCTGTGTTGGGCGCTTCACTGCCCCTCGGCTAAAATCCATCGCACGTCTATGCAGCTGCCTGCATGTTCTGCACTTTTTTCTGTACCTTGTGAACTCCATTTTCTCACCCTCTTTGGTATCATACCCCGCTAACCTTTTGTGGTTGAGTTAATTTCTCGTGCATGAAGAAATATTGCAGAAAAGTGACAGACTGACGGAGTGCCAAAAATAATAATTATGATCAGTTCACTATATCAACCAAAGTGGTTTCTACGGCAGTTCCATGAAGTGGTTTGTGTAAGTTTTTTATGAGCGGTTCTTCTAGTGTTTTAGAGCAGTCCGATTAGATTCAAAAGAGTTCACAATGACCGGTAAAGTTCATTTCATCTCCTACTGAGATGACATTTATTTTTTGCAGTTCAGTTCATCCACTGATGAAGTCCCATGTACACTCTTACATTGGATTTGAACTACTTTTAAAACAATTTACTGGGAGGTTTATAAAACTTAAATGAAAGTTCGCTTGATGAATTTTTTAAGTTCACAGCTTAAATGAAGGTTCATTTCATGAATGAAAGGAATATGAAGGTTGGATGGATGAACTTTTGAAGTTCACATCCATTTTTTGCAGTTCACTTCATCCGCTGATCAAGTTCTCTGTACACTCATGCTTGTGGTGGCTTTGCTTTGGAGCTGGTTGGATGAGCGCAACAAGGGCAACCACAGCGATCGGTGCCTCACCGTCGCTGAGTTTCAGTTCATTGTTGGTACACATGTTGATGAATGGGAAGCACATCTGAAGGTCAAACCAAAAACCACCATCACGCAAGCAAGGTATTCGCAGCCTCCACCTTCAGAGTTCGTAAAAACAATGTTGATGCAGCCTATAATGCTAGCTCTAGTGCATCTGCCGTGATGGCTTTGCTGCTGTGTGCTTTGTTGCGGCCGGCCGGCTGCCTGTGGCTTCTAATGCTCTCCACGCCGAATCTCTTGCTCTGTTTAATACTGTCAAATTTGCTGATTACCGGGAGTGGGTCGTATTGTGTATGAGACTAATTGTCTTGTCCTGAAGTAGGCTATTGAATCTTTGACATATGATCACTCTCCGCTGGGTAGCCACTTTAGTGAGCTGAAGCTTGAGCTTTGCCTTTTTTTTTATTGAGGCTAGAATTATGCATGTACCGAGAGGTTGTAATACTCTTTGGGTGTCGATGTAGTTGATGCTGAACACTCTCCGTGGGTGATGGAATGTATGTGTGTTCCATGTCAAAAAGAAATCCATCGCACGCCTATCAGCTGCCCGCATGTTCTGAACCTTTTATTTGTACCATGTGAACTCCACTTTCTCCCCTCCTTGGTATCATGTCCCGCTGACCTTTTGTGGTTCATTTTTAAAGTTCAATTGCTCAGCTTTAACAGTTCAGTCAAAAAATATTATAATTTTTAAAGTTCACACCTATCTTTTTTTTATGTTCACTTCAACCACTAATATCCCCTGATCTTAACAACTTTTTTCTTTTCTTTTTATTTTGACGGTTCACTCCTATTAAAGTTCACACATATTATTTTGACGGTTCAGTCCTATTAAAGACCCCCCCCCCCCCCCCCCCACCGTACCATTCAAAAGGAAGTACATAGCTATTCTATTTATGTCCAGTCACTGTTTAAAAAATTAGTCTGAAACAATAAAACGCGAGAGTCCACTCTTTTCATATGTGAAGGTTCGTTTGTAATTCATGTTCCGTCTGAAGGTTCACATGTCATTCGCGATAAGGTTCACATATCATTGCCGAGAAAGTTCAGAAAGCCTCATTTCAAAAAAAAGTTTAGAAAAAAGTTCAATTCATTAAAAAAAAGTTCACTTAATTCATAAAAAAGGTTCAGTTGGTACAGAAAAAAGTTCATCTGAAGTTGCGAAAAAAGTTCACATCGTTCCAAAAAAATGTTTAGAAAAAATTCACTTCATGTTTCCGTCTGAAGGTTCACATGTCATGCGCGAAAAGGTTCACTTAGAAGTCACGTGAAGGTTCAGAAAGTTCCTGTTTAGCTTAAACAGGAATAGGTTCCTTTTTAGCTGAGTTATATATATATATATATATATATATATATATATATATATATATATATATATACATATATATGTATGTATGTAATGGAGAAACTTGCTTGTGGGATTGTTTAGCGATTCCAAATAATCATGAGATCATACCCTAAGCGGAAATTTTCCATTTCGTTTGCAACAGCACAAGTAGCTTAAACAAGGAAACTAAAAAACAAGGGATCTAGCTATATCTAGCATGTGAATTTCTTTGACGGCGTATGGATTAGAGAGGATATCGGAATCGTTACCTCAGACTTGCGCTCGGAAGTGAGCTGCACGGCCTCGTCGCCGCGGTAGATCACGGCCCTGGTAGCGCCGCGGTTGGCGATCACGAGGTAGTTCTCCAGGACCAGCGCGACGACAGCCGGGGAGCCGAATGCCACGCCACCCTGGACCCTGACGACCAGCTCGTCGTCGGCGACGCGGAACGCGTCCTGGACGACCGTCCTCCACCAGCCCTTCATGTCGGCGCCGTCTTCTTGGAACCGCGGGGTCGCGACGAGCAGCTCGCGCTCGACCTCTTTGGCGACGGCGACGTGCAGCCGCTCTACCAGGTGCTTCGCGGAGTAGGCGCCGAAGAAGCCGTCGAAGACCCCGAAGTAGTCCAGGCCCATGGGTGGCGACATTGCCGTGAACGACGGCACCACGGCCGCGCCGTCCGTCCGCCGCATCCAGCTTCGGCCCTTGAGAGCGGCGATGCCGTACGAGAGGCACATCGGCCGGCATGTGTGCCGTGCCAGCCTCGACTCCGCTGCGACTGGTACCTCATCCTTGCCCGACGACATTGTTAGGATGAGAGAGTGGTGAGGAGATCGAAGGCTTGCTTTCGGATGGTATTGTACCTAGCCAAGCGCCCTAGCACTCCATTTTATACCACAGGCCGGCTTCTTTTGAATAAAATCTGGCCGTTCGATTTCCGCTGTATGAAACCGGAAGGAAACGCGGTCGAGATGTGAAGCATGACGTCATCGCAGCCGGAGAGTCACGAGTAACTACCAATTCTAACATGTACCCCTGGTTCATTCTTCGCTGGCAGGTTTATCCGATATGCTCAATATTTGGCAACTATGGTTTTCAAAAAAAAATTGCCAACTATGTATGATACCATTAATGATCACAACGCCTATCCTTTCCTACTTTAAAAAAAATCATTTTTCATTATAATTATTTTGAGACTTTTCCCATTGTAATTAGAGAGCAAATTTCAAATAAGCGTGTTGAACCCTCAATACATCATCGAGGAGTTGATTTCTTTTTTACAGAATATTGAACAAGACTTCATTCAAGATTTATAAAAATTTCTTGTCAAAATCATACATAGTATATACATTTTTCAAAGATTATTAAATCTGTCAATGAAGATACTGAAATTTCCAGCAAACTCTAGATAAAATCATGCTTTCACCATCCATCTCTGATCTCTCTCCCTCAAGTCGTGTCTCCCAGAAAGTGACGTGCGACACTCGACTTTGGAGATAGGTATAAATAGATGTCACAAATGAACAAAGAAAGGGTTTTGGCACCATGATGTTAGCCTATAAAATACTCCAAGTGTTATGCAACTTCTGTAAAATAAATCACACATCTAATGTTTTGTACTATGGATAAATTGCATATATATTCCTTGTCAAAAATAATTTGCAAAATAAATGCAATTATTTGTAATTTTCTGTCAAGATTCTCTCATATTGTTTTGTATCTTAGCCAGGAGAGGGTGACCTTTATGATGCATTTCACGCTCGAGAAATATAAGAAAAAAAACAAATATTATGTTGATACGTTATAGTTTTAGTTTCCAAAAGTATACTACAAAGTACAAATTACCCAGAAACTTTAAAAGCAATAAAAGTGCAAAGTGATCAAAAGTATGTGATGCCTGACAAATGTATGAAAAGACCAAATTTGTTGATATGTAAGAGTGCAAGATAGTATACTGCAAGTGAGAGAAAAAATGAGGATAAAGATGATTAACAAACAAAAAACATTTAAAGTAAATGGCTAGGAGGAGGAATTTCACTTAAGACATCCCGTTTGTGGTGGATAAGTGTCTACTTATTGTAGTTCATTTTCTAATACTCCCTACTGTCTTATGATATATGTTCAAGAGAGAAACACAATATTAGGGGCTACTTGGTTCAAAGGGGAGGTAGAGAAAAAACAGAAATGTAATTTTTTCGTTGGTGGAATTCACCTATTTGGCTCAAAAAGAAACAGAGCATAAAAATGGTGAAGTACAATTTCTTTTGATATCGGTTTTAAAAGAAAAATACTAAAAAAATCATTCCACCAGAAAAAAATTATCACATGAATAATGATACCGTTCTTTACTGTTCCAATAACATCCAAGTCATATGTTCATGTGGTTTGACATTTATTTGAGCATGTATATTAGGATTATGCGAACCAAGCACCCAATTTCACAAAATTAGTAATCCCTTCGTTCTAAAATAAGTGTCAAAATTGTTCAAATGTTGACTTGTTTCCTTCTAGATTTATCCATATTTCGACAAATCAAAGACACTTTTTTTTACGGAGGGAGCAGTATGTTTTACGATCCTCCACACAGACGTGTTCTTCTTCTTATGATTTTTTTAAATCCTGTGGGCCAAAGAGATCATTAATGTTACCAAGTTTTAGTACTCAACCAAATATCTACAAATTATGATGTTAAAAATCGTAAAAAGAATCGAGTGACTTCCAGTTTCGCGAAATTTCAGACGGGGAGCTAAAACAATTAATGTTCAATGGAGTAATACTTTCTCCAGCTTAATTACGACTTCTGCAGTGCTGAGTATGCATGAAAACCCACACGGCCGTTGACACCTTTCCGGCAACCAACAGGTGACCCTCTCAGTGTCAAGTGAACCACAGATTCGGCCTATACTTGGTGTTGAGCCGCCGCGGGCGCAGGACCCGCCCGCTGGCCGACACCGGAGCAGCAGGAGTCGCCGCGGCGACGGGGTCCTCCAAGAACTCCCTGAAGAGGACGACGATGACGCTGACATTGTCCGGGCTGCCCGCGCGCACCGCGTGCTCGGCGAGCTCCTTGGCCAGCGCCGTCGGCGAGCCCCTGCCGCCCAGCCGCGCCACCCACGGCGTGGTGGTTCGCAGCCTGCTTCACAGCTTCCTCTCCACGAAGCGGCACGCCTCTGCCGGCGAGACGTGGTCCCACAGCCCCGCCGTGGCCAGGATCAGGAACTCGTCACGCGGGTCGCGAGCTACCGCCGTCACCTCCGGCTCCGACGTCACGTAATGCTTGTACAGAGAACTCCCTGCAGGGTCAGAGGATCATCACCCAGAGCACGGAAAGATCGCCAGAATTAACCCAGAAATTATATGGATCGGGCCTGCTTGTACATACCGAATGCGCGGGAGGCGGGAGGTTGGCAGAACGTCGTCAACTTTGTTGGTGGATTCGCCCACGCGGCCTCCGGCGACTTCCACTCGCCGCTTCTCATCTGCCCTGTTTGGCTGTGCAAGCAACATAACATGTATAAGTACTGTAGGCCTTTTCTTTTCCATGCAAAATCAAGCAACTATATATTGTTTTTCTGACTTTATGTATACTTTAAACCTGAAATACTAACTACTACTCACTCGGTTCCATAATAATGTAAGCTTTTTTAGCAAGCGAAACTAGGTAACTAAAAAGACTTACATTGTGGAACAGAGCTGGTAGTACTCCCTCCGTTCCAAATTAATTGATTTGGGTTTGTCCAAATATGGATGTATCTATAATTATTTAGTGTCTAGATACATCCATATTTGGACATATCCAAGTCAATTAAATTGGAACCGAGTGAATACTACTACTAATGTTGGAGAGATATTTATTTGTCCAGCTAGTTCAGGTTAAGGAGTTAGCATGTTTAATAAATAAAGACTTAACAAAAAAAAGTTTAGCAGAACTTGCATGGTCGAAATGGAGATTGAAAACTGAGACAAGTACTCAGAAATTTAACATCCATAAATTGTTTTCAACAATGTACATTACAAGTTACTGAATATTTTGTTGACCCGTCAGATCAATTGCCATTCTTGTGTCTATATAATGTATAAAGACACAAGCTCGCAAGTGGTCACACAGACGTTGCTCAAAAGAGCTTTGGATGTGCAATGGCTGGCTTCATGCTTGTATATATATAGGAGGAATGGATGACTGACATTGCATGTGAACTAGCCTACGGGGTTCACATGCGAGCAGTGAGTGCTTTCCCTCAATTATGATTTCACATCCATCGTACTGCACTCCTCCAAAGTAGGCATGAAGAAATTGACATGCCTCACATTTTCAGCACACCATATTTTCTAACCATGCTACTCTATTATTCTTTTTTTTTGCGAATTTGCTACTCTATTATTCTCCTAAAGCTTGATATGATTTCTAACAATACAAGCAAACTAGCTAGTCACTAGATGTGCAAACTACACTCCCCGGCACCACATATATTTGGACCCCTTTTCTCTTTTTTTTTCTTTTCGAAATTGTTTTTCGCATTCTTCAAAACGTCTATATATTACTTTGTGGCATTTCTTCGGTGCCAGCATTATTTTTCGTGCTCTTGTTTTTTTGATTCAAGCATTCGCGAAAATTATCTACAATTTCAGTTGCACATGAAAAGCATGTCTACGAAATTAGGGTTTTGGACTTCCCATTGTAGGAATGCATTGCATGACCTCTAAAATTTCCTGGAAGAATCTGAATATCAGTGAGCTCGCTGCTGACTTGAAATTCTCATTTTTATTTCAATGAACCCTTAAATCCATGCCTTGCAGGTCTACTTCGGAAGAACACATTGATTACGTGCAAGATTCCTAAGTTTGTTCACAACTTCACATAGCATGCACCTAGCAGTCACAACAACTCACAACTAGCTTATGTTTTTTTGAAACGGGGCAAAAGCTTTGCCTTTTATATTGATATAGAAGGAGCAAACACAACACGGCATAAGCCAAAGTAAAAACTTGAAACAGAAAGTACAGATACAGTCAACCAACACCGTCCAGTCTCTCAGAGAGGAAGATCGTCATATCTTGGGGTAGCGGACGCCTCTAAGCGACAATCTCGGCGAGAGGCTTATCGCCAGCCAGCATCCAGTTCTTGCTCTCATCTTTTATCTTCTGCATGAGGTGCAAAGGCGTCGTGAAGGTGTTGTTGAAAACTCTAGCGTTTCTTTCCTTCCAAATTTCCCAAGTGATCAGCGTAACTGCTGACTTGAGTCCTTTGGGTGCGCCGTGGGGGACTTGGAAGCCGCCTGCCAGTAGTCCAGGACAGTAGGGCGATCCGAACCTAGGTCCTGAACCAGGGAGGGACAAGGGAGCCAAGAGGCAGCCGCCTGCCAAATGCGTCTCGAATATCTACACTCAAAAATGATGTGTCTTGCAGTTTCATTATGGCATCTGCAAAGCTGACAGAGCGGGGGGTGAGGCCACCCCCTCTTAGCGAGCCGGTCGGACGTCCAAAGCCTGTTCTGCACCACAACTAGCTTATGATCGATATGCCACATACAGCTTGCATGATGTCCCAAAAAAAACGTCGAACACACAGCATAAAGGTAATTTCCTCCTCCGTACTTGGAAATGAAGTATGAACTAGCTAGGAGTAGTAAAGTTAATGAATATCATCCAACAGATGCTATAATTACCCGGTGCTCAGCGGTGAGCTGCACGGCTTCATGACCGCGGGAGATGACGGCCCTGGAAACGCCGCAGTTGGCGAGAACCATGTACTCCTTGAGGACCAGCGCCACCAGAGCCGTGGCGCCGACAGACTCCGTGGCCAACCTGCTCATGAGCACCTCGTCGTCCACGGCCTGGAACGCGTCCGCGATGGCCGTCCTCCACCATCCCTCGACGTCCCCCCACGACCCGTGGATGAACCGCGGGAACATGGCGAACAGCTCGCTCTCGATCTGCCTCGAAATGGCGCCGTGCAGACGCTCCGTCAGGTGGTTGGCGACGACCGCGCCGAAGTGGCCGTCGAAGACCCCGAAATAGTCGAGGCCGAGTGGCGGCGACAGCGCCGTGAAGGACGGCACGGTGCTCAGGGCGTTCGTCAGCTCCGGGAGCCTTCCCTGGAGAGAGGCGAGGCCGTATGAGGTACAGCGTTGGGCATGTACCCCACACCGGCACCGACGACCGGGATGACGCCCGTGCCGCCCTCTCTGCTGCTGGGGGCTCACCGTCGCTCGGCATCACGATGTGGCTAGCGTTGGCTGTGTTTGAGTGTTTCTGTTGTTGCCACCTTTAAGTAAGGAGACACAAGGCTACTACAGTAGCTTGGGAAAGATGAGGCGGTGTGAATTATTCAGATCTCCCACCCTAAGCTCCAAGGAGACCGGAGAGGCAGAGACGAGTGGCAGAGACCAAAGAGACAGTTGCTGAGGGCCCTAATTACGTTAACAAGTACTCCGGAGAGGCGGAGTAATTTGATGCAAATCCCTGTCTCCCTTCCATTAAAACTCTTAAGAGTATCTCACCTTGTCCTATATTGATCAACAAGTCTCATTCTGCATCTCAGAAAAACAACTAAACAAGTCCCTTCTGAGTTTATAGTTGGCCGGCAAGGTGATACGTTGAAACTTCGGTGTATATACTTATTCTCAAAACATTGATAGAGAAATGTTTTTTTATATAGAAAATAACATTCTAGAGTACGATAGCTGCGATGCAGCATGTTTATGCATCAAAGTAGAAGTCTGTCGTCCGATGCAGGACCTGTCGCCTTGGGATTGGTGATAGTGAACCATTGCACCGAAATGGGAAACTAGACGTGGACTGGAGCATTGCGTCGTTGCACACATGGCTCACTCGTTATTTACTCGTAGGTAGGTAGGCAGCTACGTTAGGTTGATGTGCTCCAGTTTATGCAAGTTTGTAAGCCGTGTTCTACTTCGTCGCGTCGAGTTGGATCTATGAGTGTTGTGTTGGATGCGGTTGTTAGGATCTTCTTATATAAACTAATGAAAATAATGCCGAAAAGCATCCAAATATTCTTGCGGCAAATCTATGCACAAATTAGCGTTTCGCCCAAGATCCATCAGTTGGTATCAAATCCTCGTTGCCAAGTCTCCTCCTCATAACAGAAGGTCATGTGTGATGTCGATAACAAGAAGGCGATTGCGGAGGAGTCAGGCACGGCGATACCATACAAGTTACATCGCCGGGGGCTAGTATTGGAACATATCTACCAGTTACAAGAAAATATTCTAATTATACAAATGCTTATTCTTTGGTATAGTTTAAGTTACAACCCTGAACTTCAAAACTGGTTAGAACACACCGTAAATTTGGTATCTATATTGTTTGTGCATACTAACTGAAATTTATATTCCATCAAAGGAGAAAATCCCGTTGCAAATGTCAACTTAATTTTTTTTGACGAGAATGTCAACTTAAAATAATTGGAGTTTTCGTGACAATGTGGTTTCTTACATCTTTTTATTTCATTAATTTTCCCACTACAAAGACAGGTAGCCAGGTAGGAGTTCTATTATGCATATTTTATTTTGAAGAAGGAAGTCGTTTCCAATCAGCTTATTTTTAGTTATATGAACTTCTCAAATACAAAACAATGAAAATTTCCAGCTAATGTAAATAAACAATTTCTTCATAATACACAATTATAAGTAGTGCATAACATGAAGCATGTCTTTATTACTTGTTTACATCAATCCTTATCTAAGACCATTTCCTTCAAATCGTTTCTCTAGTGTTGAACAATAATACTCTGAGTACCATGTTGTGGGTGTGCGACTAAGCTCTGTTTCCATTAAGAACTAGGTTTCACCCAGAATACTGAATTATTATGTCTCTAGATTTCTTCCTCCTCTAATTCACTCCTTCATACTGAATCTGTCTTTCTTGGCAGAGGTAGCAAAAACACGATTGATGTTGGTTTGGTAGACAAACCTAATACTATATTGATACTATTAAATGTGTGAGCTTAGACTTTTGTTTATTACATTCGATATGTACCGTAACACGTAGTTGTTAAATATCTTTGTTTGATGTGTTGTGTTTGGTTTTGTTACAAATGCATGTTTTGTGCGGTGAGACAGAGACAAAATTGTTGATGATTTTTTATATTTGAAAGTTTAATCTTTAGAAAGGTAATAATATGGTAATACAACAATTCTTATTTTCATCATATGATGAAATATCTATTCACATTTCCATGCCTTCTATTTTATTTGTTTTCTTTAAACTGGTACTGGATTGATATCGATATTCAGTTGTGCTTTACAAGATAGACATGCTAATTTCGTAGTACAAAATAGTTTTAGAAAAATAATTGTTATAACACATAACCGTTTGTTGATTAGTTTGTGCTAATCGTTAACAATGCCAAACCTCATAGGGGCACATGCTCCAGATTAGCCATTCTTGGCAAACCGAGACTTTGCATGCATTTGCCCAAAAAATGGTAAATGCTGGCATATTAGAATAGTCGTTCTTTACTTTACTTAGTGCACAAGGATTTCTGTTAAAATTCCATTTGAATGGTGCACTATCTGAATTCAATCCAAGCTCTCTCAAAACATCTTTCGTCCCGCTTTATAAATAAAGCAACAACCACAGTACAACCAGCGATACAAACGCAACACCACAAATGCTGAGCGGCAGCACACACAAACCCAAAGTAAAGGAAAGAAAGAAATGGAGACATTGGCGGATCGACTCAATTAAGGTGACATGCGACCGCTGCCCTCCGAAGAAGTACCACCACGCTCCTAGCGTCAAATTGTCGAGTACCAAGCAATACCTTCAAGAAGGAGAGCACTGCTGCCAGACCATAAGTCCTAGGGTTTCCCCGTTACACGGATATAAGCGGACTACGGGTAGCCACGACGCCCTTCAGGAAGGGAAATGACACCCATAGGTGGCACCGTGTCGGTGTCAGGCGAGTTGACAATGATTTCTCCAGAAAAACCCCAATTCACATCCCCAGACGATCTGTTGCACAGAGCCCCACGAAGACAAAGCCTCGAAGCCACCAGACTCTCCACCCACCAACTTGCGCCACCATGGTCACAAAGCCGCCAACGTCGTCTCACCAAAGCTGTCGTCATGAGGTCTGCAAGACGACTACAAAGAGTAGCCAGAAGCGGGGACAACAGTACAATGGCCGCCCGGAGGGAACTTCCTCCACCGCCTTTCGGCGGTAGTAGACCGGACGCATCGGCAGGACACACCAGTCCCAGTTAGGTTCGGCCAGGCCCATCGGGCCCGTAAAGCCCCGCACGAGCACACCAATCCCGACCAGGTCCGGCCGGGCCCGGGTTGGGCCCGTAAAGCCCGCCGCCACGCTGAAAAGGCCGGCCGTCGTCGCCGCTGCACCCTGAACGAGCTACACTCGAAGTCATCTGTAGAATGGGCCCCTCGTAGAGCCAGGTTGTCCGCCCCAACCCAGATGTGCCTCGCAGGGCCCAGATCTGGGCCGAGCGACGCCGCCGCCGCCCGATCAGCGCCGCCACCATGTCGGAGGAGGCCAGTCTCCACCTTCACAGAGCGGGGAAGGACAAGCCACAGCCACTGGCGCCGACCGGGCCGAGCCCTGTGGCCTCTGCCGATGGCGGCGGCGCGGGAGAGGCGGGGGGTGAAGCTCGCGAGACGAGGTCAGGACGGGCGCGTGCCGCCACCACGGGGGGCGGCGGCCACGCGCGCGAGGGGAGGGAGGAGATGGGAGGGGAGCGACATGCACGCCTTCGGCGGCGGCCGGGACCGTAGGGGGCGGGGGAGAGAGTCGCGAGAGAGGTTCCTAAAGCGAGGTGACTCCCAAGTTTCCAATTGTGTATGCAATCCAAGTTAAAGCACTTGATTTCGGAAAAGGGGCCAAATGTAATACCTGATCTATTGCACCTCTTACTATCTCAATCACGATACAGCAACAACTAGCTTAGCTCGGAAGGTCAAGGAGGATGGCTTAGAGATTGTCACTAGCCCCATCGCTCCAGCCAGGGGCGGAGATAGGGGGGGCTAGCAGGGGCTAGACCCCCCCCCCCCCCCCCCCCCCCCAAGGATTGGCCCCCCTCAATAATCTGTGTCAGGTATAACGCTGCAGATTATGTTAATTGTGGTTAGTGTCTGACAATTAGAGAGAGTTCTAGCTTTTTTTCTCGAGCGGAGGTGAGAGTCCTAGCTCAGCTTCCTACTTTCCCATCGCTCTCTCGTCGGTGTTACGAGCCCAAGGCCCAGGAAGGACAACACAGCCCATTACCATCGCTTTAGGATACCTAACTGCGATACACCATGCGACTGATCGTTCCATTCAGCTCTAAACGCCGCTCCCGCAAGGGCAGACCTACCAGCCGGCGCTCCAATTCTTCGCCCGTCGATCTCCGCTTTAGTTTGTCTGTCGTCTGCTAGCGAGAGTGCTGTACATGTGTACACTCGTCCGGTCATGGTCATGCCTGAGTCTCTCTAGGAACGTTTATGGGATATTGCAATTAGATCTGCTCAAAGTATGCATAGGCATAAGTCAATAGAATAATTGAAAGCCAGTCTATTTTTGTCTTTGTTATGCTTTAAGAATAAATAGGAAGGTACCCAAATGATGAAAACTGAATAGAAAGGCATTTGAAATTAGAGATTATTTTCTAAGGGATTATACGATTACATGTATTTGGGAATTCAATGCTGATGATATTTTCTACTTGTTCAATGAATCTGGTGGTCGTAGAACAACATTACAATAGTAAGAACATATTCTTTCATTGGCCAAAGATATTGTGTAATTCGAGAATTTTTTGTGTGTGCAAACATTCAAAGTCGTGTACTTTTTGTGGGAGAATTTTTTTCCGCCCCCCCCCTCATGTTTAAATCCTGGCTCCGCCCTGGCTCCAGCTTCCCTTTTGTATCCTGACAATTTCACTACCATCAATTTCAGACGAGCTTGTAGCCGGTGACCCAGACGTTCGCCCGAGGCGCCGCGTGGACGTACACGAACATGACGCTCCCGCCGGCCGGCACCGACGGCGCGGTGCCCGGGAGCACGTAGCCGTACCGCTGCTTGTCGAGCCCCCACACCGGGCCGTAGAGCTTGGCGATGCCGATGTGCAGCTCGTGCACCGTCTTGTTCGGCGACCTGTTGGTCACCGTCACAACGTACCGGCCGTACGTCTGGCCCTTCTCCGTCCATGACCTCGTCGCGTTCTGCTCGATCGTGATCGGCGTCGCGTGCTTACCTTGATCGGCAGCTGCTACTGCAACACGCCCAAGGTGCATCAAGAATCAGTCTCTCCGGCCAATTGGGTCGTAAAATGGCACCACTCTGTTCCTTAAGTGAATCTAGAATGTTAAAATGGTCAGTAAATTATTACCAGGAGAAGATGGCGGCATCGCGGTCTTGTTGTCACTCTTGATTTCTTCTGTGGCAAACTCTGCAAGGAAAAGAGTCATAAAATCGTTTCATGTCCACGATAATTAGCTTCTGAAAATCTGTGCGCAATCCAGCAGAGTAAGCCACGTACCATCTTCAAACGACCGACCAAACCGGCCGCGACCGCCGTGGCCAGAGGCAAGCCGAGCGAGCACGCCCATGAACGGCGCGCTGTTGTAGGTCGTGGCCTCGGTCTGCATGTAGTTATTCCTCTCGTCAGCAAAGTCGTCGTGCTCGTCTGGTCCGCCGACGATGGCACCGTCGAGCAGGTTCGGGTTGCTGCCCTTGCGGCCATACCAGCTCGAGTATCCGGCGTGGCAGCTCACGAACGCCGGGTTGGACTTAAAAGGACACGATGGACGCGCCGCGGTGGTGCGCCTCCCGCGGGCAAGTGAAGCCGTACCCGACCATGTAGCTCGTGCCCCTCGGGTTCTTGCCCAGGATGTAGTCCACCTGGGACTTGGCGAACGCCATGAGCTCGGAGGGCGTCGCCGCCCCGGAGGAGCAGTGCACGGCGGCTCCCCGGGCGGCGGCGAGCAGGAACGACGCGCTGGTAACGAACTGCAGGTTGTTCCACCTCTGGTGGTACAATAGGCCGCCGGGCGTCCGCTGGACGTCGCCGGAGCCACCTTGCTTTCCGAGGCAGGCGCACGCGAAGAAGTTCGCCTTCTGCTGGTACCTCTGCAGCACGGCGGCGTGCGCGCCGGCGTTGCCCTGTAGGAGGATCTTGGCGGCCAGGACCTGGACGCCGGGGTACTTGATGTCCCACCCGAACTGGCTGGTGGACCAGCCCGTGCCGCCCAGCGCGTCGGCGTTGTTGGCCAGGTAGTCCAGGTAATGCCCGTCGGCCGTCGCCTGGAACAGCCACGCGGCCGCCCACAGCAGCTCGTCCTGAATTGAAACGATCAGTTAACCATGTGAAAATGTGATGCCGGCCGGATATGCAGGAGTGTTCATCGATCTAGGCAATGGCAGAGCACAACTTACACCGTATCCGCTGACCGACCCGTTGTAGCTCCTGGAGACAGGGATGCTGGCGTCGTACCTTCCCCGGTACTTGTCGGCGAATTCGAACAGCTGAGACATGCGCCAATTGACCCAAGAAACATTGGGATTAAATAATTGAATCATTCGCGATCTTGGAACTTGGAAGGTTGTTTTTTTCGTTTTGCACGGTCGGTTAGAATCAGTTGACAAACCTGTTTGGAGTGTTACAGGAGCTGGTTTGCGTAGCCCGGGTTGGAGCGGCGGAACACGAGGGACGCCGCAGCCATTGCAACCGCGGTCGCTCCGGCGAGGTCGGACCCCGGGTGCTGGGTATCGAGGCGGTACGCCTGCCGGCTCGTCGTCATGTCCTCCGGCCGTTGCCAGCAGTTGTGGTCCGTGTCGCCGTCCCCGACCTGCAGACACATTCCAATTCATGTACGTGTCAAACATCCCGAGCGTGTACACTTGGCTAGTCAGCTACCAACAGGTATGCACTGGGTGCACGAACCTCTCCGTAGAGCACGCTGGGCTCCGGGTGCGCCTTGACGAAGTTGTCGGTGCCCCACTTGATGGCCTCCACGGCGTGGCCGAGCTCGCCGGCCGCCGCCATCTGCTCGCCGTATTCCAGGACGCTCCACGCCATCATGGTCACCGTGAACGCCATCGGCAGCCCGAACTTGACATTGTCGCCGGCATCGTAGTATCCACCCGTGAGATCAACCTGAAAGGCGAGGCAACACAAAAAAGAGCGACTAGTTAAAATATGCACATATATGGCCGAGATTTAAGTATGACATTAATTGCATACCCCGTTGGCCTTCCCATCGAGGAGGCCGGAGTTAGCCCTCCAGGAAATTCTCTGGTTGCCGGGGAGAACGCCGGACCGCTGCGCCTCCAGGAAGAGGATGCTCTTGCTCAGCGCCTTGCCGTAGTCGATGGCACCGCCACCACAGTGCGACACCTGTGCCATGGCGACGAGCACCAAAATGACTAGGAGAGCCATATGCCCTATTGCTGGTTCGTTCAAGGCCAAGAAACTAGCCAAAGAGGGAATGCAGGACACAATGTGTGTCTCTTTGGGTTTGGATGGAGGCTCTAGAGCTCAAGGGTCGACTGGTATTTATAGCGTGTCCATGTCGGGGGAAGGGGAAGAGGCCAAGCGAGGACGAAGATGAGGCTCAAAGGTGGAGAAGGGGGAGTACGAATCACGCCCCTCACTTTTGAGATTTTTAATGGTGAGATATTTTAACATGCTCACAAATTTACCGTCCATTTTTTTGATCCAAGGGTTTAGATTGAATGCAGGGACCTAACTCACTGTCATTAGCGGCAATAGGTTTCTATATTCGGGCAAGTGTTACATAAAAAGAAACAACACTACTGGAAAATATCAATTAATAATACTTCCTCCATACCGATTTATAGGATGCAATTTCAAAACCAGATTTTTCCAACAATAAGATGCAATTTAGCCATTTAATGAGAAATTAGGAGAGAGGAAATGGAAGGCGATCAATGCATGCTCGCCAATTTAGGCAATTAATGAGTAATTTGCAGAGAGAAAGGAAGTCAACCAATGCATGCACACCAATGAGTAATTTGCAGAGGAAATGGAAGGCGATCAATGCATACTCACCAATTTAGGCAATTAATGAGTAATTTGCAGAGAGAAAGGAAGTCAACCAATGCATGCACACCAATTAGCTTACTCAACCCACCAATGGTTAGCCACCTAGGTCCAAGAGACTTACCAAATGCATCCAATAAACCGGTATAGATGGAGTATTAAAATTTTGTTATACATTCATACCATAGGAGACCTTCAGGTAAAACTAAACTGTATTGTTTTCCTTCTTAACATGGTTGGATTCATTAATATCACGATTTATAGGAAAATAATGTGACATGAGAATAACCTGAATGATTAGTTTTTTCACAGTATATTACTCCCTACGTTGCAAATTAAGCTACACATATAATACTACTTATGATACAATATCTGTGGCTAGCCTTAGCATACTTTTTCCCCCAATTCGAGTCAGATTTGTATTTTCAAAGCGAATAAGCTATCCAAAGAGGGAATATCGACCAATGTGTGTTGCTCTGGATGCAAGATTCTAGAGCTCAAGGGCTGCTATCTAGAGCGTGTCCATGTCGGGGAAAGGGGGTGTGGTACCCCGCTCTGGCACATATTTCCAGAGAGGCGGTCGCCCCGTGCGCCAGACCAAGATATCTGGCCGCACGTTACGACAATGCAACATAGCGGAAATCCTTACACAATCAGGCACAAAAAGTGCTACAAATGGTTTACAAGGCCATCGAGGCATTACAACATATCTTGCCAATCATGACTCAGGACAGAGTTTAACTGGCAGCGGAAGACGGCTAAGGCAACGGCTTGGAGCGGCTCCACTCCACAGGTATCTGGCTGGGCTACTGATCCTAGCACGCTCCTGCTCCATCGTCTCGCTAAGGTGGTAGATGAATCCTCGCCAATATCTGGCCACAAACACAAGGCCCGTGAGTACATTTGTATGCACTCAGCAAGTATCGCCCCTCAGTACAAACAATCCAACAATCATGCAGCAGGATATATATTGGAAATAAACTCCTACAACATGTCAAGTGTACTCTAGATACATGACATAAAAGTAGCATAGCATTGACAACCAAACATGTCATACGCAAGCAACGGGGGTATCGCCAGTACAGGTTCAAATCAGGTGGGGTTGGATCATGCACCGGCAATCATACAAAGGGCTTACCTGTGACGAGTAAACGGGTGTACCATTTAGTACCAAATAACATAACAATATTTATCATTACATCTAGGCCCAACGGCCTTACTGCATCCGTCAACTGCTAGGCCCACTGGCCTCATCCTTTCACTTGGGCATGCACGAGTGATGTTGGCTCAGGCCTAACTCTAAGCTCCCAACGATCACACCGTCACCCCTAAACCCGGCCATCCCCAGCTTAAGTAACATTCCCTGCATCATCTTATTGTTCATTTAATGAAATCAGATTGTTCATCTTTCTTTCAAGCCGAACTTATGTTTAACCTCCTGACTCGACAAAGACAATAGTGTGACCGACACTGAACAGTTGTTCCATAACCTTGGAACGAGGCTAGACATCCAGATTTGACACTCTCGAGAGGTTGCAGTTTCCACCCATCTAGGTGCACCATATAGCCGGTACTTTAGGAAATCTTCCTTAAGACGACCTGATACACGTACACGACCGTTCACGCTAACAAGACACTCCCTGTATAGCTACCGACACAACTATATGTCTTATGACGAAGTGAATCCGGCACGCCCCCAACAAATGAGCGACACCTAGCTCCGGAACCTTCACAAGACTAGCCCTGACCACAAAGGTAACCGACTGGTCTTGTCAAAATGGTAGCATCAAAGGAGGCTCAATAGGTTACGTAGGTCATGGCCCGCCCATATGAGCGACAGTGGTAGTGCTTTCGATGTTCAGATTAGTGGCACTATGGACTGACCCTATCGATGTTTGGAGGGTGTTTCATTTAATCAAGTTTCATCATAACAAGTCCAAACAACAGAGTATTAGTCCAACACAACAATCACAATATCACAATAATATATATCATCCAATATCATGATATTAGCAACATAATATCTCAAGCAATAGTTTGTTTGCGTTGACCGGATGACTATGGTGGTTCCTCCAGCCGACGTCACCATGAATCAGGGTTCACAGAAAATAGCACAGTGGTTCAAACGGATGACTGTGGCGGTTCCTCCAGCCAGCATCCTCACACTTCAACTACAAAAGTTAGCACAGGTTGTTGGCGTCGATCGGGTGACTATGGCAGAGATACCTCCGACCAGCGCCATCGCAGATCGACTACCAAAGTTGGTAGGGCATGTAGTCTCCAAAATGAACCGAAAAGCAATCATAAGAAAGAAAGCATCCATTCCACTCAAGGATTAACCCGACGTGGTGTCAGCAATCTTGGCAAAAGAACCAAATGGAAAGCAAATGTCCCAAGCGTCGCAGTCCAGGCGGGCTTACGCCAACCACGTTTGACGGAGGGAGAAGAAGCAAATAACTCTTTTTCAAATGCACCCAACTTCGAGGATCATAAGACGACATTCGTCCGCTCCTCACATCGGCGAAGAAGAAGAAGCAAACAAAGCCACGCAAGTACGAGGCGCACAGTTGTATTATTTCCCATTCCCTTGACTGTGACGGTTCCTCCGGTCATCGCTTTGGTAATGGGGGTGAGGCACATATAAGCAATTATATAGTAATGCGGCAAGATGAAATACAACAAGGTATGACAATATTACAAGTTTCATATTGAACACAAACAATAACAGAGTGACAGAATAAATATACCGAACGCAGACAAATATAAATACTCGACATGGCAATAAACAAATAAACAAACAACATTGCGGGACTGTTCAAAGCAAGGGGTTAGCTTGCCTCCGAAGATCGACATCGTTGGGCTCAGAGGGTTAGCTACGGTTCAAAAGTTATTAACGTGCGACGGTTAGCTATCTGCCGCTCACCTCGGAAAAAAAACAGAACGGGCCGAAACTGTGTTGGTCTGGGCTGGTTGCGTCTTTTCCGAGAATACGCCTTCTGCTCAGGGAAACGTAACACGCCGGTTACGTGTCCACTTAAACGACGTGGCAGCTGGGCCACGCCGGGCCCGCCTGTCGGCGTCACAGGCCTGCCACGCTGGCGCCTCGCTGGCGCCTTCTTCCTCGCGTCCTTGACGCACGGGCGGGAGCCCGACACGGCACGGGCTGGCTCGGTCGCCGCCTGCCGCCGCCGCCCTGGTGCGCGCCGCCGGCCGCCGGGGTGCAGGGAGAGCCGCCTCGACGCGCCGCCTCCGATGAGGACGGCCTCGGATGAGGGGAAGCCCCGGGGACGCCGCCACGGGAGCGTGTTCCACGAGCTCACCGCCGGCGGTTCTCGGACAAAAACGTGGCCTCGGGCCACCCCATCTCTAATGGTCTCGTCTGGGGGGAGAGGAGATAAAGAGGAACTCCTCCACGGTTTTAATTGAAGAATGGTTCGGTCTGGAGCTCACCACGGTCGATGGACCGACGGCGACGACCTCGGCCGATTCGGAGCAGAGCTCCACCATTTCGCAACTAAAAGAGCAGAGGGGGTTCCAGGGGGAGGGGGAGTGAGCTGTGCTTCGGAAAGGGGGGGTCTGGGGTCCCTTTTATCGCCGAGGGAGGGAGAGGTAGGTCGTGGCCGTGGCGGCCATTAACTTCCTCACTGAGGTCATGGCTCACGCCATTCCGGCCACAGGAGAGGGATAAGGACCGGGGGAGGGCTGGCTAGGGGAGGCTCCGGACGACAGTTCCGCACGAGGTTCTACTGGAGAAGGGAGGTGAGCTGGGCACGGGGAGAGGAGGGCACCTGGGAGAAGCTCTCGCAAATAGTCCACCACGGTACTGCTCCGTCGATGGAGAGGATAAGGGGGAAGGAGATGATGGGAAGGCCGAGCTGGATGTGCAGTGGAACGCGAGGTCGCACTGCAGCGAGGGATAAGGCAGGGCTAGGGTTTGCACTGCACCATGCCGACATCGGCATGGCCAGAGCGCGACGCGAGCGGCGTGGTTCGCGTTCCCGATGATCCAGGGCACCAAAAAGGAAACGGGTCACGTCACTGGGTTGCACTAACACTACAACCAACTTACAACAAGCAAAACATCAAGTTGGGACAAAATGCCAGTGCAAAGTTTTGAAAACTTCAAATGCCCTCAAGGTGTTCGATGCAAAGAAAAGGGACTTCCTCTACCCCAATGGAGCTGGGATTTTTACTGGTGGTGTTCTACTGGTATGTGAGCAATGTGGTCCAGTTTCACTCAATTTGGAGAAAGTTTCATGTGTAAACATTTTTGGGTTTCGAAAAGGGCAAAAGGTGTTCGATGGGTGTCCTACAAGAAAAAGTTGGTCCAAATGATCCCAAATTTCTTGGGGTCGATTATAATGGGATATGAAACACTTCCTCATGTGGACAAGATTTATGGTGGAGTGGAAGTAGGGTTTTGGATTTAATGGCCCGGTAGTGGCAGATTTGGTAATTTCTTCAATCTGAAAAGTTGCATAGGTCATGGCTATGTTCATGCATATATGGGTTATACATGAGAATAGGTGTCTCTGGGATTTTTGGTGGAATTTTCTAAGCAAGATAAATGATAGTTGCTTTGGAGAGGCGGTATATCGGTTTTTGTTTTCTATAGAAAAGGCATTAAGGTTTTATAAAGAAAACCCTAATGGACGGGTTCAAAGATGATCAGAAATATTCAGAGAATATTCCCGGGGTTGGGACAAAGAGAGGTACATGATTTCGACATCAATCACCAAAAGTTCAAATGAGCTTTGATAAAATCCAGAGAAATCCAAGTAAAAAGGTTTTCGAAAAAAATTAGTTCACCCCTTTTTCAGAAAAATCGGTTAGTGAAAATCGGGGTGTTACAGGGGAGAGGCCAGGGGCGGAGCTAGGGGGCCAACAGGACCCTGGCCCCCTATGCCAAGCTGCAGCATGTTACAAGTCCATGGTTTAGCCATTTTTAAGCATGATCATTTGCTAATTAGTCTATTCCTCTTCCAGTCATTTGGATCTTTATTCTTTTGCAACAGCAGAAGCATGACCTAGTTCCTTTTTTCCCAACGGGGCAAACAATACCTAGCTACGAGCAGCTTTTGGTTGGTATCATGCATCAGCCATTCACCAGGTTGTACGCAAGAACTATATAAACTTGTCTGTAAGCTTATACCGATCCCCCTCTCATGTCTGAAGGAATTTCTTATAATTCAAATTTAATTGCATTTTCCTATCCTCATTAATTCATTTTCTTATTGTCCAAATTTTATGCTTTCGGGTATATATATGTAATGGAGAATGTTTTATGAATCTTGTGGGATTCTTTAGCGGTTCCAAATAATCATGAGATCATACCCTAAGCGCAATTTTTCCATTTCGTTTGCAACAACACAAGTAGTTTAAACATGAAAACTGAACCACAAGGAAACCTAACTAAATAGCCTATGAATTTCTCAGACGGCGGATAGATTAGAGAGAAAAGTCGAAGCATTACCTCAGACTTGCGCTCGGAGGTGAGCTGCACGGCCTCGTCGCCGCGGTAGATCACGGCCCTGGTAGCGCCGCGGTTGGCGATCACGAGGTAGTTCTCCAGGACCAGCGCGACGACAGCCGGGGAGCCGAAGGCCACGCCATCCTGGACCCTGGCGACCAGCTCGTCGTCCGCGACGCGGAACGCGTCTTGGACGACTGTCCTCCACCAGCCCTTCATGTCGGCGCCGTCTTCTTGGAACCGCGGGCTCGCGACGAGCAGCTCGCGCTCGACTTCTTTGGCGACGGCGACGTGCAGCCGCTCCACCAGGTGCTTCGCTGGAATGGCGCCGAAGAAGCCGTCGAAGACCCCGAAGAAGTCGAGGCCCATGGGCGGCGACATCGCCGTGAACGACGGCACCACGGCGGCGCCGTCCGCCCGCCGCGCCCAGCTCCTGCGCTTCAGACGGGCGATGCCGCACGAGAGGTACATCGGCCGGCACGTGCGCCATGCCAGCCTCGACGCGAGCGGCACCGCTTCCTGCTCCGCTGCAACAGCTGGTACCTCATCCTGGCCCGACGACATTGTTGGCTACGGTGAGACAGTCAGAGGAGATCGAAGGCTTGCTTCCGAATGGTACTGTGCCTAGCCAAGCGCCCCAGCCCTCCATTTTATACCACAGGCCGGCTTCTTTTGAGTAAAATCTCGCCGTTCGATTTCGTTGGAGGTGGCGCGGTATGAAACCGGAAGGAAACGCTGTCGAGAAGTGAAGCATGACGTCATATCGCTGCTGGAGAGAGTCATGAGTAACTACCAATTCTAACCGTGTACACCTGGTTGATTCATCGCTGGCAGCTTTATCCGATATGCTCAATTTGGCAACTATATATGACAACATTAAATGATCACAACGTCTATCTCATCTTCGTTGTTCCGAAAATCTCTTTTTTCATTGTAATTTTCTTGAGACATTTTTCAATGTTATTGGAGAGCGATTTTCCCAGTAGCGTGTTGGGCCCTCGGTTCTATATGTGACATCCACTGTGTGAAGATTCGGACATAAGTCTACTATAGTCAGCGCTCACAAATTCATTTGCACTTTCACCCCCACGAACTTGCAAATCAACCCGTAGTCCACTCCAAAGCGGAGGAGATAACCACATGTGCCGCCCCCTCGTTCCTGAGACCTAACCCTATCATATCTAGAGCCGCCCGGCCCCTCTTTCACACTACTGCAGAATAGCCTACCAATGACGGGCCCAAAAGGCCTACTAGTGACGGGCAAGGTGCCTGTCACTGATAACTAGTCACTGGTAACAGGTTATTAGTGACAGGCAAGTGCCCATCACTAGTACTTGTTTACTAGTGACAATCATGTATTAGGCGAAGAAGGGGTGCGTGGCGGCGCTGATGCTCACCAAGGTGGGTCGAGGTGGAGAAAAGCCCCATGGGCTGTGGGAAGTCGAGGAGAGGTGGTCCGGCGATGATTGCTCCGGTGGGCGGCGGCGCGTAGAAGGAGCACTGCGTCTTGGCGTGGCAGGCGGAGTGAGACGACGACGGCGGCGTGGGAGCAGAATGTGCCGGCGCGAGGGGGAGGGCGGCGGCGCGGAAGGTCAAGGGGGCGGCGGTGGCTCGCGGCACGGTGGGTGCAGTAGCGCTAGGGCAGAGAGAATGAGAGATGTGTGATTGGGGATTATTTGGCGATCTCACGATGGGCGCAGTGCACAGTTCATATACCCACGCTGCCACGATCCTACCACATGTTCCCCGTCACTTTGAACGTCCTTCTTCTCATTTATCTTACATGGCTGTGGATTAGTACGTTATGTATTGTGTAAGTATTTAGTCTTCAACATAAACTCAAGTACATAGCAGATTAAACATTAATCATGAAATATTCAATGGTCATAGATAACCTATATATGATAACTATGGATGAATGAGTTTATTACGATTTTGATTTTAATTTAAACTAATATACCTTAACACCGTCAGTAATAAAGCCTGTCAAATCCTTATTTTTCAGCTTCCATGATATTACAAGCATGAATTCATTAATTCAGTTTCTTATTGTCCGAATTTTATGTTTGGGAAAATATATAAGCTCATTTGGGGCACCTAGGAGCCTGGGCACCATGCCTCATGACCGTCGGATTAGGTATCGGGATAGATCCTCTTTAGTGGATATTGGTTTGCCAGATCTGACCCGTTAGCATAGGACATTAAAGAAAATATTATGCATTAAATACGTGAGGAGAGAGGGAGAGCGGAATTTCAAAATCCGAAAATATATGTTGCCTTGTTTGACCAGCACTAAGAGGATGATACCCATATTTCCATGTTTACCGAAGGTTATTTAAGGTATGTGATATGGGTTGAATTTCGGAGCATTTAATTGACGACAGCTACTAAAAGGTGATTAATCGTGATGCTGGTGGAGAACCTTGACTAAATTGTGCATACCCAGAAATCGCTGTCTAACATTAATGGCCGGATTGATTCCTGTAGTTTTTATATGCGTTGAGTATATTCATCCGGTCCAAGATCTAGCATTAAGATCGTGTGCACTGGATACCCCAAGATTCATCTCTGTGTTGAATATATTCATCCGGTTCAAAATATATTCCAAAATTCGAGACTAACCAGTGTGTGATACCCTATGCGTTGAGTATATTCATCTATGCGTTGAGTATATTCATCGTGTGCACTGGATACCCCAAGATTCATCTATGCGTTGAGTAATTTGCACCTGATATTTTATACACAAAAAATCATGGACGCGCCATGCAAAGTTGGCATACATTTTCCTAATTGTGCATATTTTTCTGGTCCAAAAATTATGCCCATAATTCGAGCCTAACTAGTGTCTGTTTTTACTAGCAATTTTCACAGAATATTTTTTACCCAAAAATCGTGGACGCGCCAGGTAAAGTTGGCATACATTGTCATAATTAATAGTGGTTGATTATTTTGAACTTGGGCATTTGATCGTGTGTGCGTACTTCTTTTACATGCTTGTATAAAATTTAATTATGAACTGGGTATATGAAAACACCTGATACCCTAAGTTGCGGGTATCGTGCAATAGCACGTTTGGATGTCGCCGCCAAAAATGTTATGTGGGGTATCGGTATTGCATACTCATGGCATACGATATCTACTTAAAAATGAAATTCAGCTCCAATAAAAAGGTCATGCCAATAAACATGGTATGTGAGACGGAACATGGTATTATACCTAATATGGTTTGCCATCAAAACTAGGTATGTGGGGAGTTTAAATGGGTACTAGGTATACAAAAACTTGGGTATGTTTGGATACGTTACCCTGTCCACAACCTTCAAGAGTAGCATTTTGGCGGGTCGTCATTCACGTCGGCAAAGAGGCGAGACGACACGAGTGAGCTCGTGTCGACGTCGTCAAGGACCTCGACACGGGAAGACCCCGACGTCAACATCTGGCGGCGCAGAGCCTAGTGACGTTTGGGCGATGAGACTATTCCCTCTTCACTCGTCCATCCAACGAGGTTTTAAGTCTCACACGCCAAAAATAGGTATGCGACGAACAAGGTCTAGAGAATCATGTACACAAATATATGGTACCTGAGGTATCGATGTATCATACCCAAGAAACAAGGTATGAATTAGCGCATAATCATTATATTGTATGAGTTAACGATATTAAGTAAGCAATATCACATGCTAGGTATGCGATACCTAGGGTATGCGATACCCATGGTACGCGATACCCAATTAAACGAGGTATTGAGCATAGCATACTCATTATATGGTACAGGGTTTAACGATATCACGTAAGCGATGTTACATGATGGGTATGCGATACCCGCTCGTCTCGCCGTCTTGTTGGAGGAGCCCCGCAAACGATTTGGCGGCCACTCGGGCGATATCGTCTCTTGTATTTGAGTAGTATTTCACTGGCCAGTTCTCGATGTCACATTTCGAAGCCATCGAGTATTCATATCGGAGTAACGGTTGATGATCCATGAAGTCGTCGTCGTCATCGTCGTGTTCTCGATGGAGAGACATATTGACTCGGACGGCAAGAGATGCGCGTTTCCTTCTTGCCCTAGCACACTTCTGCAGCCTGGGCATTTAGATGTCTACATTTAAAATAAACCAACTATGAGTATGAAGTATAGTACTAAGAACATAAACCAAATTTGTGATGAAGAATCCAAAATTTCAGGGATGTTTGAAAGTACTAGCTGCGACAAAATAATACTCAAACTCGTACTGCAAAAAGAATATGCAGTACCGGATGCAACAAGAGTACTTATATTATACTAATCTAGTAAGAAGTACAGGATGCAACAAGAGTACTCAAATTATACTAATCGAGAATGAAGTAGAGCCGAAGAAATTAGTACACAAACATGTGATGGAGTTAAGAAGTACTATCTGCAACACACCACTCATTCATGCGTTATGCAGTGCCGGATGCAACAAGAGTACTTATATTATACTAATCTAGTAAGCAGTACAGGATGCAACAAGAGTACTCAAATTATACTAATCGAGTATGAAGTAGAGCCGAAGAAATTAGTACACAAACATGTGATGGAGTTAAGAAGTACTATCTGCAACACAACACTCATTCATGCGTATGGCCCTAAATCAAATCTATAAACTACAGATCAGTGCAAGTGATGGAGTTAAGAAGTACTATCTGCAACACATCACTCATTCATGCGTATGGCACTAAAATCAAATCTATAAACTACAGATCAGTGCAAGGAGACGGTGGTGACAGTGGCCACGATATGTATACCCCAAAATTATCCAGGATTTACGTGCGGAAGAAGTTCATACCTGAAGCAACAAATGGATCGGACGGATTGGGAAACTCAGCCAAGCTCACCTCCCGCTACCTCATGGCGTGATGGTGCGATTCAAGTGTTTCAAAAATGGGGTGAAGCTATGATTCCGGAATGATTAAGACGCATATATAAGTAGCATGGATCCAGGATACCTAATTTTTTTGCAATAAGCTGACGCTGCCATTAAATCAGCATGATTGACGCACACGTACATAAAAAAGGAAAAGCATCATTAATTGCCGATTGGCTCCATGTTTGGAAAGTAGACCACGGTTCAAAAATTCAAACATCCTGCACCATAAAAGCTAAAAACGGGTTTACTAACGGGTATTCTCAATATCACATACCCGGGTTTGTCCCTTTCCTCACGATCATGATCAAGAAATCCAACGGTTCATGATCTAGGAGCCTGGGCACCTAGGAGTCCCTGTTAATTTACCTATATATATATATATATATATATATATATATATATATATATTTATATATAGGGCAGGACTAAACAGGAACCTATCTTAAGAGATTCCTATTTAGGCTAAACAAGAACTATTCCTATTCAGGGGGAGGAACCAGATCCTGACCCACGCACGGTAGCGACCCATTAAAAAGCTTCGAACTCCACCCTCCTACTGACGCGCAGCTTCCCCCGATCTGCACCACCTTCTACCGCCGGCACCGACGAGCGAGCGGCGGCCGGGGCCGATGCGAGGGAGCCGGTGACGGACACGGCGAGGAACCGTGACCAAGACCACCTTCTTTTCTCTGCTCGGCGCGGCGGAAACGGCAACATCCCTTGATTGGACCACCTCCTACCTGGCTGCCGCCGGCGAGCGAGCGTCGACCCGCACCTCCCCCAGCCAAAAACTACCTTCGCCCCTGCACACCATGATCCAAAAATCCCCAACACCACGCATCCCCTCGTCACCAACCTCCTGACCCACTTCCCATCACCGACAGTTCCAAAAAAAATCCCCATCGCCGGCGCACCCGGCCGGATATGCTCCGCGCCGCGGCCACCAGACCTCCCTCATTGCCGCCGCCCCTGGGAGGTCGAGGCTCCCACACCGCTGCAGCCCCGGGAGGCCGAGGATCCCGCACCGCCGCCGCCCCTGGGAAGTCGAAGATCCCGCACCGCCGCCGCCCCGGAGGCCGAAGGCCACTCACCTCGGCCGCCATGCCCAGCGCGCCGCCGCTCCACCTGCTCGCTGCCTCAGCTCTGCACCGGGACGGCCAGTTATGTCGATCTTCATGCCCAACCTCAGGCCCGGCCATCCTGCTCCGCGTGTGACGCCACCCTCCTCTCTGCACCACGCGGTAGCCCTGGCGTTCCTCCTGTCACCGGCCGCCCGCAGTCCCTTTTTTCTTTTGTGAAAATGAGGTACAGATCATGTGATAATGAGGTTCAGTTCAGTCTATTTTTGTTTTTGCTGCAAAGTTCCCCCAATAAAACTCCTCAGATCGTGTCAAAATCGATGCCTATCTCTAATGGTTCAGCCACGTTGTGGCCGTGTGGGTTCTGAACTTTGTTAGCACTGGTTCTGAACTTTGGCTGTGTTGGGCGCTTCACTGCCCCTCGGCTAAAATCCATCGCACGTCTATGCAGCTGCCTGCATGTTCTGCACTTTTTTTCTGTACCTTGTGAACTCCATTTTCTCACCCTCTTTGGTATCATACCCCGCTAACCTTTTGTGGTTGAGTTAATTTCTCGTGCATGAAGAAATATTGCAGAAAAGTGACAGACTGACGGAGTGCCAAAAATAATAATTATGATCAGTTCACTATATCAACCAAAGTGGTTTCTGCGGCAGTTCCATGAAGTGGTTTGTGTAAGTTTTTTATGAGCGGTTCTTCTAGTGTTTTAGAGCAGTCCGATTAGATTCAAAAGAGTTCACAATGACCGGTAAAGTTCATTTCATCTCCTACTGAGATGACATTTATTTTTTGCAGTTCAGTTCATCCACTGATGAAATCCCATGTACACTCTTACATTGGATTTGAACTACTTTTAAAACAATTTACTGGGAGGTTTATAAAACTTAAATGAAAGTTCGCTTGATGAATTTTTTAAGTTCACAGCTTAAATGAAGGTTCATTTCATGAATGAAAGGAATATGAAGGTTGGATGGATGAACTTTTGAAGTTCACATCAATTTTTTGCAGTTCACTTCATCCGCTGATCAAGTTCTCTGTACACTCATGCTTGTGGTGGCTTTGCTTTGGAGCTGGTGGGATGAGCGCAACAAGGGCAACCACAGCGATCGGTGCCTCACCGTCGCTGAGTTTCAGTTCATTGTTGGTACACATGTTGATGAATGGGAAGCACATCTGAAGGTCAAACCAAAAACCACCATCACGCAAGCAAGGTATTGGCAGCCTCCACCTTCAGAGTTCGTAAAAACAATGTTGATGCAGCCTATAACGCTAGCTCTAGTGCATCTGCCGTGATGGCTTTGCTGATGTGTGCTTTGTTGCGGCCGGCCGGCTGCCTGTGGCTTCTAATGCTCTCCACGCCGAATCTCTTGCTCTGTTTAATACTCTCAAATTTGCTGATTACCGGGGAGTGGGTCGTATTGTGTATGAGACTAATTGTCTTGTCCTGAAGTAGGCTATTGAATCTTTGACATATGATCACTCTCCGCTGGGTAGCCACTTTAGTGAGCTGAAGCTTGAGCTTTGCCTTTTTTTTATTGAGGCTAGAATTATGCATGTACCGAGAGGTTGTAATACTCTTTGGGTGTCGATGTAGTTGATGCTGAACACTCTCCGTGGGTGATGGAATGTATGTGTGTTCCATGTCAAAAAGAAATCCATCGCACGCCTATCAGCTGCCCGCATGTTCTGAACCTTTTATTTGTACCATGTGAACTCCACTTTCTCCCCTCCTTGGTATCATGTCCCGCTGACCTTTTGTGGTTCATTTTTAAAGTTCAATTGCTCAGCTTTAACAGTTCAGTCAAAAAATATTATAATTTTTAAAGTTCACACCTATCTTTTTTTTATGTTCACTTCAACCACTGATATCCCCTGATCTTAACTACTTTTTTCTTTTCTTTTTATTTTGACGGTTCACTCCTATTAAAGTTCACACATATTATTTTGACGGTTCACTCCTATTAAAGACCCCCCCCCCCCCCCCCCCACCCTACCATTCAAAAGGAAGTACATAGCTATTCTATTTATGTCCAGTCACTGTTTAAAAAATTAGTCTGAAACAATAAAACGCGAGAGTCCACTCTTTTCATATGTGAAGGTTCGTTTGTAATTCATGTTCCGTCTGAAGGTTCACATGTCATTCGCGATAAGGTTCACATATCATTGCCGAGAAAGTTCAGAAAGCCTCATTTCAAAAAAAAAGTTTAGAAAAAAAGTTCAATTCATTAAAAAAAAGTTCACTTAATTCATAAAAAAGGTTCAGTTGGTACAGAAAAAAGTTCATCTGAAGTTGCGAAAAAAAGTTCACATCGTTCCAAAAAAATGTTTAGAAAAAATTCACTTCATGTTTCCGTCTGAAGGTTCACATGTCATGCGCGAGAAGGTTCACTTAGAAGTCGCGTGAAGGTTCAGAAAGTTCCTGTTTAGCTTAAATAGGAATAGGTTCCTTTTTAGCTGAGTTATATATATATATATGTATGTATGTAATGGAGAAATTTGCTTGTGGGATTCTTTAGCGATTCCAAATAATCATGAGATCATACCCTAAGCGGAAATTTTCCATTTCGTTTGCAACAGCACAAGTAGCTTAAACAAGGAAACTAAAAAACAAGGGATCTAGCTATATCTAGCATGTGAATTTCTTTGACGGCGTATGGATTAGAGAGGATATCGGAATCATTACCTCAGACTTGCGCTCGGAAGTGAGCTGCACGGCCTCGTCGCCGCGGTAGATCACGGCCCTGGTAGCGCCGCGGTTGGCGATCACGAGGTAGTTCTCCAGGACCAGCGCGACGACAGCCGGGGAGCCGAATGCCACGCCACCCTGGACCCTGACGACCAGCTCGTCGTCGGCGACGCGGAACGCGTCCTGGACGACCGTCCTCCACCAGCCCTTCATGTCGGCGCCGTCTTCTTGGAACCGCGGGGTCGCGACGAGCAGCTCGCGCTCGACCTCTTTGGCGACGGCGACGTGCAGCCGCTCTACCAGGTGCTTCGCGGAGTAGGCGCCGAAGAAGCCGTCGAAGACCCCGAAGTAGTCCAGGCCCATGGGTGGCGACATTGCCGTGAACGACGGCACCACGGCCGCGCCGTCCGTTCGCCGCATCCAGCTTCGGCCCTTGAGAGCGGCGATGCCGTACGAGAGGTACATCGGCCGGCATGTGTGCCGTGCCAGCCTCGACTCCGCTGCGACTGGTACCTCATCCTTGCCCGACGACATTGTTAGGATGAGAGAGTGGTGAGGAGATCGAAGGCTTGCTTTCGGATGGTATTGTACCTAGCCAAGCGCCCTAGCACTCCATTTTATACCACAGGCCGGCTTCTTTTGAATAAAATCTGGCCGTTCGATTTCCGCTGTATGAAACCGGAAGGAAACGCGGTCGAGATGTGAAGCATGACGTCATCGCAGCCGGAGAGTCACGAGTAACTACCAATTCTAACATGTACCCCTGGTTCATTCTTCGCTGGCAGGTTTATCCGATATGCTCAATATTTGGCAACTATGGTTTTCAAAAAAAAAATTGCCAACTATGTATGATACCATTAATGATCACAACGCCTATCCTTTCCTACTTTAAAAAAAATCATTTTTCATTATAATTATTTTGAGACTTTTCCCATTGTAATTAGAGAGCAAATTTCAAATAAGCGTGTTGAACCCTCAATACATCATCGAGGAGTTGATTTCTTTTTTACAGAATATTGAACAAGACTTCATTCAAGATTTATAAAAATTTCTTGTCAAAATCATACATAGTATATACATTTTTCAAAGATTATTAAATCTGTCAATGAAGATACTGAAATTTCCAGCAAACTCTAGATAAAATCATGCTTTCACCATCCATCTCTGATCTCTCTCCCTCAAGTCGTGTCTCCCAGAAAGTGACGTGCGACACTCGACTTTGGAGATAGGTATAAATAGATGTCACAAATGAACAAAGAAAGGGTTTTGGCACCATGATGTTAGCCTATAAAATACTCCAAGTGTTATGCAACTTCTGTAAAATAAATCACACATCTAATGTTGTTGTACTATGGATAAATTGCATATATATTCCTTGTCAAAAATAATTTGCAAAATAAATGCAATTATTTGTAATTTTCTGTCAAGATTCTCTCATATTGTTTTGTATCTTAGCCAGGAGAGGGTGCACTTAATGATGCATTTCACGCTCGAGAAATATAAGAAAAAAAACAAATATTATGTTGATACGTTATAGTTTTAGTTTCCAAAAGTATACTACAAAGTACAAATTACCCAGAAACTTTAAAAGCAATAAAAGTGCAAAGTGATCAAAAGTATGTGATGCCTGACAAATGTATGAAAAGACCAAATTTGTTGATATGTAAGAGCGCAAGATAGTATACTGCAAGTGAGAGAGAAAAAATGAGGATAAAGATGATTAACAAACAAAAAACATTTAAAGTAAATGGCTAGGAGGAGGAATTTCACTTAAGACATCCCGTTTGTGGTGGATAAGTGTCTACTTATTGTAGTTCATTTTCTAATACTCCCTACTGTCTTATGATATATGTTCAAGAGAGAAACACAATATTAGGGGCTACTTGGTTCAAAGGGGAGGTAGAGAAAAAACAGAAATGTAATTTTTTCGTTGGTGGAATTCACCTATTTGGCTCAAAAAGAAACAGAGCATAAAAATGGTGAAGTACAATTTCTTTTGATATCGGTTTTAAAAGAAAAATACTAAAAAAATCATTCCACCAGAAAAAAATTATCACATGAATAATGATACCGTTCTTTACTGTTCCAATAACATCCAAGTCATATGTTCATGTGGTTTGACATTTATTTGAGCATGTATATTAGGATTATGCGAACCAAGCACCCAATTTCACAAAATTAGTAATCCCTTCGTTCTAAAATAAGTGTCAAAATTGTTCAAATGTTGACTTGTTTCCTTCTAGATTTATCCATATTTCGACAAATCAAAGACACTTTTTTTTACGGAGGGAGCAGTATGTTTTACGATCCTCCACACAGACGTGTTCTTCTTCTTATGATTTTTTTAAATCCTGTGGGCCAAAGAGATCATTAATGTTACCAAGTTTTAGTACTCAACCAAATATCTACAAATTATGATGTTAAAAATCGTAAAAAGAATCGAGTGACTTCCAGTTTCGCGAAATTTCAGACGGGGAGCTAAAACAATTAATGTTCAATGGAGTAATACTTTCTCCAGCTTAATTACGACTTCTGCAGTGCTGAGTATGCATGAAAACCCACACGGCCGTTGACACCTTTCCGGCAACCAACAGGTGACCCTCTCAGTGTCAAGTGAACCACAGATTCGGCCTATACTTGGTGTTGAGCCGCCGCGGGCGCAGGACCCGCCCGCTGGCCGACACCGGAGCAGCAGGAGTCGCCGCGGCGACGGGGTCCTCCAAGAACTCCCTGAAGAGGACGACGATGACGCTGACATTGTCCGGGCTGCCCGCGCGCACCGCGTGCTCGGCGAGCTCCTTGGCCAGCGCCGTCGGCGAGCCCCTGCCGCCCAGCCGCGCCACCCACGGCGTGGTGGTTCGCAGCCTGCTTCACAGCTTCCTCTCCACGAAGCGGCACGCCTCTGCCGGCGAGACGTGGTCCCACAGCCCCGCCGTGGCCAGGATCAGGAACTCGTCACGCGGGTCGCGAGCTACCGCCGTCACCTCCGGCTCCGACGTCACGTAATGCTTGTACAGAGAACTCCCTGCAGGGTCAGAGGATCATCACCCAGAGCACGGAAAGATCGCCAGAATTAACCCAGAAATTATATGGATCGGGCCTGCTTGTACATACCGAATGCGCGGGAGGCGGGAGGTTGGCAGAACGTCGTCAACTTTGTTGGTGGATTCGCCCACGCGGCCTCCGGCGACTTCCACTCGCCGCTTCTCATCTGCCCTGTTTGGCTGTGCAAGCAACATAACATGTATAAGTACTGTAGGCCTTTTCTTTTCCATGCAAAATCAAGCAACTATATATTGTTTTTCTGACTTTATGTATACTTTAAACCTGAAATACTAACTACTACTCACTCGGTTCCATAATAATGTAAGCTTTTTTAGCAAGCGAAACTAGGTAACTAAAAAGACTTACATTGTGGAACAGAGCTGGTAGTACTCCCTCCGTTCCAAATTAATTGATTTGGGTTTGTCCAAATATGGATGTATCTATAATTATTTAGTGTCTAGATACATCCATATTTGGACATATCCAAGTCAATTAAATTGGAACCGAGTGAGTACTACTACTAATGTTGGAGAGATATTTATTTGTCCAGCTAGTTCAGGTTAAGGAGTTAGCATGTTTAATAAATAAAGACTTAACAAAAAAAAGTTTAGCAGAACTTGCATGGTCGAAATGGAGATTGAAAACTGAGACAAGTACTCAGAAATTTAACATCCATAAATTGTTTTCAACAATGTACATTACAAGTTACTGAATATTTTGTTGACCCGTCAGATCAATTGCCATTCTTGTGTCTATATAATGTATAAAGACACAAGCTCGCAAGTGGTCACACAGACGTTGCTCAAAAGAGCTTTGGATGTGCAATGGCTGGCTTCATGCTTGTATATATATAGGAGGAATGGATGACTGACATTGCATGTGAACTAGCCTACGGGGTTCACATGCGAGCAGTGAGTGCTTTCCCTCAATTATGATTTCACATCCATCGTACTGCACTCCTCCAAAGTAGGCATGAAGAAATTGACATGCCTCACATTTTCAGCACACCATATTTTCTAACCATGCTACTCTATTATTCTTTTTTTTTGCGAATTTGCTACTCTATTATTCTCCTAAAGCTTGATATGATTTCTAACAATACAAGCAAACTAGCTAGTCACTAGATGTGCAAACTACACTCCCCGGCACCACATATATTTGGACCCCTTTTCTCTTTTTTTTTCTTTTCGAAATTGTTTTTCGCATTCTTCAAAACGTCTATATATTACTTTGTGGCATTTCTTCGGTGCCAGCATTATTTTTCGTGCTCTTGTTTTTTTGATTCAAGCATTCGTGAAAATTATCTACAATTTCAGTTGCACATGAAAAGCATGTCTACGAAATTAGGGTTTTGGACTTCCCATTGTAGGAATGCATTGCATGACCTCTAAAATTTCCTGGAAGAATCTGAATATCAGTGAGCTCGCTGCTGACTTGAAATTCTCATTTTTATTTCAATGAACCCTTAAATCCATGCCTTGCAGGTCTACTTCGGAAGAACACATTGATTACGTGCAAGATTCCTAAGTTTGTTCACAACTTCACATAGCATGCACCTAGCAGTCACAACGACTCACAACTAGCTTATGTTTTTTTGAAACGGGGCAAAAGCTTTGCATTTTATATTGATATAGAAGGAGCAAACACAACATGGCATAAGCCAAAGTAAAAACTTGAAACAGAAAGTACAGATACAGTCAACCAACACCGTCCAGTCTCTCAGAGAGGAAGATCGTCATATCTTGGGGTAGCGGACGCCTCTAAGCGACAATCTCGGCGAGAGGCTTATCGCCAGCCAGCATCCAGTTCTTGCTCTCATCTTTTATCTTCTGCATGAGGTGCAAAGGCGTCGTGAAGGTGTTGTTGAAAACTCTAGCGTTTCTTTCCTTCCAAATTTCCCAAGTGATTAGCGTAACTGCTGACTTGAGTCCTTTGGGGTGCGCCGTGGGGGACTTGGAAGCCGCCTGCCAGTAGTCCAGGACAGTAGGGCGATCCGAACCTAGGTCCTGAACCAGGGAGGGACAAGGGAGCCAAGAGGCAGCCGCCTGCCAAATGCGTCTCGAATATCTACACTCAAAAAGGATGTGTCTTGCAGTTTCATTATGGCATCTGCAAAGCTGACAGAGCGGGGGGTGAGGCCACCCCCTCTTAGCGAGCCGGTCGGACGTCCAAAGCCTGTTCTGCACCACAACTAGCTTATGATCGATATGCCACATACAGCTTGCATGATGTCCCAAAAAAAACGTCGAACACACAGCATAAAGGTAATTTCCTCCTCCGTACTTGGAAATGAAGTATGAACTAGCTAGGAGTAGTAAAGTTAATGAATATCATCCAACAGATGCTATAATTACCCGGTGCTCAGCGGTGAGCTGCACGGCTTCATGACCGCGGGAGATGACGGCCCTGGAAACGCCGCAGTTGGCGAGAACCATGTACTCCTTGAGGACCAGCGCCACCAGAGCCGTGGCGCCGACAGACTCCGTGGCCAACCTGCTCATGAGCACCTCGTCGTCCACGGCCTGGAACGCGTCCGCGATGGCCGTCCTCCACCATCCCTCGACGTCCCCCCACGACCCGTGGATGAACCGCGGGAACATGGCGAACAGCTCGCTCTCGATCTGCCTCGAAATGGCGCCGTGCAGACGCTCCGTCAGGTGGTTGGCGACGACCGCGCCGAAGTGGCCGTCGAAGACCCCGAAATAGTCGAGGCCGAGTGGCGGCGACAGCGCCGTGAAGGACGGCACGGTGCTCAGGGCGTTCGTCAGCTCCGGGAGCCTTCCCTGGAGAGAGGCGAGGCCGTATGAGGTACAGCGTTGGGCATGTACCCCACACCGGCACCGACGACCGGGATGACGCCCGTGCCGCCCTCTCTGCTGCTGGGGGCTCACCGTCGCTCGGCATCACGATGTGGCTAGCGTTGGCTGTGTTTGAGTGTTTCTGTTGTTGCCACCTTTAAGTAAGGAGACACAAGGCTACTACAGTAGCTTGGGAAAGATGAGGCGGTGTGAATTATTCAGATCTCCCACCCTAAGCTCCAAGGAGACCGGAGAGGCAGAGACGAGTGGCAGAGACCAAAGAGACAGTTGCTGAGGGCCCTAATTACGTTAACAAGTACTCCGGAGAGGCGGAGTAATTTGATGCAAATCCCTGTCTCCCTTCCATTAAAACTCTTAAGAGTATCTCACCTTGTCCTATATTGATCAACAAGTCTCATTCTGCATCTCAGAAAAACAACTAAACAAGTCCCTTCTGAGTTTATAGTTGGCCGGCAAGGTGATACGTTGAAACTTCGGTGTATATACTTATTCTCAAAACATTGATAGAGAAATGTTTTTTTATATAGAAAATAACATTCTAGAGTACGATAGCTGCGATGCAGCATGTTTATGCATCAAAGTAGAAGTCTGTCGTCCGATGCAGGACCTGTCGCCTTGGGATTGGTGATAGTGAACCATTGCACCGAAATGGGAAACTAGACGTGGACTGGAGCATTGCGTCGTTGCACACATGGCTCACTCGTTATTTACTCGTAGGTAGGTAGGCAGCTACGTTAGGTTGATGTGCTCCAGTTTATGCAAGTTTGTAAGCCGTGTTCTACTTCGTCGCGTCGAGTTGGATCTATGAGTGTTGTGTTGGATGCGGTTGTTAGGATCTTCTTATATAAACTAATGAAAATAATGCCGAAAAGCATCCAAATATTCTTGCGGCAAATCTATGCACAAATTAGCGTTTCGCCCAAGATCCATCAGTTGGTATCAAATCCTCGTTGCCAAGTCTCCTCCTCATAACAGAAGGTCATGTGTGATGTCGATAACAAGAAGGCGATTGCGGAGGAGTCAGGCACGGCGATACCATACAAGTTACATCGCCGGGGGCTAGTATTGGAACATATCTACCAGTTACAAGAAAATATTCTAATTATACAAATGCTTATTCTTTGGTATAGTTTAAGTTACAACCCTGAACTTCAAAACTGGTTAGAACACACCGTAAATTTGGTATCTATATTGTTTGTGCATACTAACTGAAATTTATATTCCATCAAAGGAGAAAATCCCGTTGCAAATGTCAACTTAATTTTTTTTGACGAGAATGTCAACTTAAAATAATTGGAGTTTTCGTGACAATGTGGTTTCTTACATCTTTTTATTTCATTAATTTTCCCACTACAAAGACAGGTAGCCAGGTAGGAGTTCTATTATGCATATTTTATTTTGAAGAAGGAAGTCGTTTCCAATCAGCTTATTTTTAGTTATATGAACTTCTCAAATACAAAACAATGAAAATTTCCAGCTAATGTAAATAAACAATTTCTTCATAATACACAATTATAAGTAGTGCATAACATGAAGCATGTCTTTATTACTTGTTTACATCAATCCTTATCTAAGACCATTTCCTTCAAATCGTTTCTCTAGTGTTGAACAATAATACTCTGAGTACCATGTTGTGGGTGTGCGACTAAGCTCTGTTTCCATTAAGAACTAGGTTTCACCCAGAATACTGAATTATTATGTCTCTAGATTTCTTCCTCCTCTAATTCACTCCTTCATACTGAATCTGTCTTTCTTGGCAGAGGTAGCAAAAACACGATTGATGTTGGTTTGGTAGACAAACCTAATACTATATTGATACTATTAAATGTGTGAGCTTAGACTTTTGTTTATTACATTCGATATGTACCGTAACACGTAGTTGTTAAATATCTTTGTTTGATGTGTTGTGTTTGGTTTTGTTACAAATGCATGTTTTGTGCGGTGAGACAGAGACAAAATTGTTGATGATTTTTTATATTTGAAAGTTTAATCTTTAGAAAGGTAATAATATGGTAATACAACAATTCTTATTTTCATCATATGATGAAATATCTATTCACATTTCCATGCCTTCTATTTTATTTGTTTTCTTTAAACTGGTACTGGATTGATATCGATATTCAGTTGTGCTTTACAAGATAGACATGCTAATTTCGTAGTACAAAATAGTTTTAGAAAAATAATTGTTATAACACATAACCGTTTGTTGATTAGTTTGTGCTAATCGTTAACAATGCCAAACCTCATAGGGGCACATGCTCCAGATTAGCCATTCTTGGCAAACCGAGACTTTGCATGCATTTGCCCAAAAAATGGTAAATGCTGGCATATTAGAATAGTCGTTCTTTACTTTACTTAGTGCACAAGGATTTCTGTTAAAATTCCATTTGAATGGTGCACTATCTGAATTCAATCCAAGCTCTCTCAAAACATCTTTCGTCCCGCTTTATAAATAAAGCAACAACCACAGTACAACCAGCGATACAAATGCAACACCACAAATGCTGAGCGGCAGCACACACAAACCCAAAGTAAAGGAAAGAAAGAAATGGAGACATTGGCGGATCGACTCAATTAAGGTGACATGCGACCGCTGCGCCCTCCGAAGAAGTACCACCACGCTCCTAGCGTCAAATTGTCGAGTACCAAGCAATACCTTCAAGAAGGAGAGCACTGCTGCCAGACCATAAGTCCTAGGGTTTCCCCGTTACACGGATATAAGCGGACTACGGGTAGCCACGACGCCCTTCAGGAAGGTGAAATGACACCCATAGGTGGCACCGTGTCGGTGTCAGGCGAGTTGACAAGGATTTCTCCAGAAAAACCCCAATTCACATCCCCAGACGATCTGTTGCACAGAGCCCCACGAAGACAAAGCCTCGAAGCCACCAGACTCTCCACCCACCAACTTGCGCCACCATGGTCACAAAGCCGCCAACGTCGTCTCACCAAAGCTGTCGTCATGAGGTCTGCAAGACGACTACAAAGAGTAGCCAGAAGCGGGGACAACAGTACAATGGCCGCCCGGAGGGAACTTCCTCCACCGCCTTTCGGCGGTAGTAGACCGGACGCATCGGCAGGACACACCAGTCCCAGTTAGGTTCGACCAGGCCCATCGGGCCCGTAAAGCCCCGCACGAGCACACCAATCCCGACCAGGTCCGGCCGGGCCCGGGTTGGGCCCGTAAAGCCCGCCGCCACGCTGAAAAGGCCGGCCGTCGTCGCCGCTGCACCCTGAACGAGCTACACTCGAAGTCATCTGTAGAACGGGCCCCTCGTAGAGCCAGGTTGTCCGCCCCAACCCAGATGTGCCTCGCAGGGCCCAGATCTGGGCCGAGCGACGCCGCCGCCGCCCGATCAGCACCGCCACCATGTCGGAGGAGGCCAGTCTCCACCTTCACAGAGCGGGGAAGGACAAGCCACAGCCACTGGCGCCGACCGGGCCGAGCCCGGTGGCCTCTGCCGATGGCGGCGGCGCGGGAGAGGCGGGGGAGAAGCTCGCGAGACGAGGTCAGGACGGGCGCGTGCCGCCACCACGGGGGGCGGCGGCCACGCGCGCGAGGGGAGGGAGGAGATGGGAGGGGAGCGGCACGCACGCCTTCGGCGGCGGCCGGAACCGTAGGGGGCGGGGGAGAGAGTCACGAGAGAGGTTCCTAAAGCGAGGTGACTCCCAAGTTTCCAATTGTGTATGCAATCCAAGTTAAAGCACTTGATTTCGGAAAAGGGGCCAAATGTAATACCTGATCTATTGCACCTCTTACTATCTCAATCACGATACAGTCAACAACTAGCTTAGCTCGGAAGGTCAAGGAGGATGGCTTAGAGATTGTCACTAGCCCCATCGCTCCAGCCAGGGGCGGAGACAGGGGGGCTAGCAGGGGCTAGACCCCCCCCCCCCCCCCAAGGATTGGCCCCCTCAATAATCTGTGTCAGGTATAACGCTGCAGATTATGTTAATTGTGGTTAGTGTCTGACAATTAGAGAGAGTTCTAGCTTTTTTTTCTCGAGCGGAGGTGAGAGTCCTAGCTCAGCTTCCTACTTTCCCATCGCTCTCTCGTCGGTGTTACGAGCCCAAGGCCCAGGAAGGACAACACAGCCCATTACCATCGCTTTAGGATACCTAACTGCGATACACCATGCGACTGATCGTTCCATTCAGCTCTAAACGCCGCTCCCGCAAGGGCAGACCTACCAGCCGGCGCTCCAATTCTTCGCCCGTCGATCTCCGCTTTAGTTTGGCTGTCGTCTGCTAGCGAGAGTGCTGTACATGTGTACACTCGTCTGGTCATGGTCATGCCTGAGTCTCTCTAGGTACGTTTATGGGATATTGCAATTAGATCTGCTCAAAGTATGCATAGGCATAAGTCAATAGAATAATTGAAAGCCAGTCTATTTTTGTCTTTGTTATGCTTTAAGAATAAATAGGAAGGTACCCAAATGATGAAAACTGAATAGAAAGGCATTTGAAATTAGAGATTATTTTCTAAGGGATTATACGATTACATGTATTTGGGAATTCAATGCTGATGATATTTTCTACTTGTTCAATGAATCTGGTGGTCGTAGAACAACATTACAATAGTAAGAACATATTTTTTCATTGGCCAAAGATATTGTGTAGTTCGAGAATTTTTTGTGTGTGCAAACATTCAAAGTCGTGTACTTTTTGTGGGAGAATTTTTTTCCGCCCCCCCTCATGTTTAAATCCTGGCTCCGCCCTGGCTCCAGCTTCCCTTTTGTATCCTGACAATTTCACTACCATCAATTTCAGACGAGCTTGTAGCCGGTGACCCAGACGTTCGCCGAGGCGCCGCGTGGACGTACACGAACATGACGCTCCCGCCGGCCGGCACCGACGGCGCGGTGCCCGGGAGCACGTAGCCGTACCGCTGCTTGTCGAGCCCCCACACCGGGCCGTAGAGCTTGGCGATGCCGATGTGCAGCTCGTGCACCGTCTTGTTCGGCGACCTGTTGGTCACCGTCACAACGTACCGGCCGTACGTCTGGCCCTTCTCCGTCCATGACCTCGTCGCGTTCTGCTCGATCGTGATCGGCGTCGCGTGCTTACCTTGATCGGCAGCTGCTACTGCAACACGCCCAAGGTGCATCAAGAATCAGTCTCTCCGGCCAATTGGGTCGTAAAATGGCACCACTCTGTTCCTTAAGTGAATCTAGAATGTTAAAATGGTCAGTAAATTATTACCAGGAGAAGATGGCGGCATCGCGGTCTTGTTGTCACTCTTGATTTCTTCTGTGGCAAACTCTGCAAGAAAAAGAGTCATAAAATCGTTTCATGTCCACGATAATTAGCTTCTGAAAATCTGTGCGCAATCCAGCAGAGTAAGCCACGTACCATCTTCAAACGACCGACCAAACCGGCCGCGACCGCCGTGGCCAGAGGCAAGCCGAGCGAGCACGCCCATGAACGGCGCGCTGTTGTAGGTCGTGGCCTCGGTCTGCATGTAGTTATTCCTCTCGTCAGCAAAGTCGTCGTGCTCGTCTGGTCCGCCGACGATGGCACCGTCGAGCAGGTTCGGGTTGCTGCCCTTGCGGCCATACCAGCTCGAGTATCCGGCGTGGCAGCTCACGAACGCCGGGTTGGACTTAAAAGGACACGATGGACGCGCCGCGGTGGTGCGCCTCCCGCGGGTAAGTGAAGCCGTACCCGACCATGTAGCTCGTGCCCCTCGGGTTCTTGCCCAGGATGTAGTCCACCTGGGACTTGGCGAACGCCATGAGCTCGGAGGGCGTCGCCGCCCCGGAGGAGCAGTGCACGGCGGCTCCCCGGGCGGCGGCGAGCAGGAACGACGCGCTGGTAACGAACTGCAGGTTGTTCCACCTCTGGTGGTACAATAGGCCGCCGGGCGTCCGCTGGACGTCGCCGGAGCCACCTTGCTTTCCGAGGGAGGCGCACGCGAAGAAGTTCGCCTTCTGCTGGTACCTCTGCAGCACGGCGGCGTGCGCGCCGGCGTTGCCCTGTAGGAGGATCTTGGCGGCCAGGACCTGGACGCCGGGGTACTTGATGTCCCACCCGAACTGGCTGGTGGACCAGCCCGTGCCGCCCAGCGCGTCGGCGTTGTTGGCCAGGTAGTCCAGGTAATGCCCGTCGGCCGTCGCCTGGAACAGCCACGCGGCCGCCCACAGCAGCTCGTCCTGAATTGAAACGATCAGTTAACCATGTGAAAATGTGATGCCGGCCGGATATGCAGGAGTGTTCATCGATCTAGGCAATGGCAGAGCACAACTTACACCGTATCCGCTGACCGACCCGTTGTAGCTCCTGGAGACAGGGATGCTGGCGTCGTACCTTCCCCGGTACTTGTCGGCGAATTCGAACAGCTGAGACATGCGCCAATTGACCCAAGAAACATTGGGATTAAATAATTGAATCATTCGCGATCTTGGAACTTGGAAGGTTGTTTTTTTCGTTTTGCACGGTCGGTTAGAATCAGTTGACAAACCTGTTTGGAGTGTTACAGGAGCTGGTTTGCGTAGCCCGGGTTGGAGCGGCGGAACACGAGGGACGCCGCAGCCATTGCAACCGCGGTCGCTCCGGCGAGGTCGGACCCCGGGTGCTGGGTATCGAGGCGGTACGCCTGCCGGCTCGTCGTCATGTCCTCCGGCCGTTGCCAGCAGTTGTGGTCCGTGTCGCCGTCCCCGACCTGCAGACACATTCCAATTCATGTACGTGTCAAACATCCCGAGCGTGTACACTTGGCTAGTCAGCTACCAACAGGTATGCACTGGGTGCACGAACCTCTCCGTAGAGCACGCTGGGCTCCGGGTGCGCCTTGACGAAGTTGTCGGTGCCCCACTTGATGGCCTCCACGGCGTGGCCGAGCTCGCCGGCCGCCGCCATCTGCTCGCCGTACTCCAGGACGCTCCACGCCATCATGGTCACCGTGAACGCCATCGGCAGCCCGAACTTGACATTGTCGCCGGCATCGTAGTATCCACCCGTGAGATCAACCTGAAAGGCGAGGCAACACAAAAAAGAGCGACTAGTTAAAATATGCACATATATGGCCGAGATTTAAGTATGACATTAATTGCATACCCCGCTGGCCTTCCCATCGAGGAGGCCGGAGTTAGCCCTCCAGGAAATTCTCTGGTTGCCGGGGAGAACGCCGGACCGCTGCGCCTCCAGGAAGAGGATGCTCTTGCTCAGCGCCTTGCCGTAGTCGATGGCACCGCCACCACAGTGCGACACCTGTGCCATAGCGACGAGCACCAAAATGACTAGGAGAGCCATATGCCCTATTGCTGGTTCGTTCAAGGCCAAGAAACTAGCCAAAGAGGGAATGCAGGACACAATGTGTGTCTCTTTGGGTTTGGATGGAGGCTCTAGAGCTCAAGGGTCGACTGGTATTTATAGCGTGTCCATGTCGGGGGAAGGGGAAGAGGCCAAGCGAGGACGAAGATGAGGCTCAAAGGTGGAGAAGGGGGAGTACGAATCAGCCCCTCACTTTTGAGATTTTTAATGGTGAGATATTTTAACATGCTCACAAATTTACCGTCCATTTTTTTGATCCAAGGGTTTAGATTGAATGCAGGGACCTAACTCACTGTCATTAGCGGCAATAGGTTTCTATATTCGGGCAAGTGTTACATAAAAAGAAACAACACTACTGGAAAATATCAATTAATAATACTTCCTCCATACCGATTTATAGGATGCAATTTCAAAACCAGATTTTTCCAACAATAAGATGCAATTTAGCCATTTAATGAGAAATTAGGAGAGAGGAAATGGAAGGCGATCAACGCATGCTCACCAATTTAGGCAATTAATGAGTAATTTGCAGAGAGAAAGGAAGTCAACCAATGCATGCACACCAATGAGTAATTTGCAGAGGAAATGGAAGGCGATCAATGCATACTCACCAATTTAGGCAATTAATGAGTAATTTGCAGAGAGAAAGGAAGTCAACCAATGCATGCACACCAATTAGCCTACTCAACCCACCAATGGTTAGCCACCTAGGTCCAAGAGACTTACCAAATGCATCCAATAAACCGGTATAGATGGAGTATTAAAATTTTGTTATACATTCATACCATAGGAGACCTTCAGGTAAAACTAAACTGTATTGTTTTCCTTCTTAACATGGTTGGATTCATTAATATCACGATTTATAGGAAAATAATGTGACATGAGAATAACCTGAATGATTAGTTTTTTCACAGTATATTACTCCCTACGTTGCAAATTAAGCACACATATAATACTACTTATGATACAATATCTGTGGCTAGCCTTAGCATACTTTTTCCCCCAATTCGAGTCAGATTTGTATTTTCAAAGCGAATAAGCTATCCAAAGAGGGAATATCGACCAATGTGTGTTGCTCTGGATGCAAGATTCTAGAGCTCAAGGGCTGCTATCTAGAGCGTGTCCATGTCGGGGAAAGGGGGTGTGGCACCCGCTCTGGCACATATTTCCAGAGAGGCGGTCGCCCCGTGCGCCAGACCAAGATATCTGGCCGTACGTTACGACAATGCAACATAGCGGAAATCCTTACACAATCAGGCACAAAAAGTGCTACAAATGGTTTACAAGGCCATCGAGGCATTACAACATATCTTGCCAATCATGACTCAGGACAGAGTTTAACTGGCAGCGGAAGACGGCTAAGGCAACGGCTTGGAGCGGCTCCACTCCACAGGTATCTGGCTGGGCTACTGATCCTAGCACGCTCCTGCTCCATCGTCTCGCTAAGGTGGTAGATGAATCCTCGCCAATATCTGGACACAAACATAAGGCCCGTGAGTACATTTGTATGCACTCAGCAAGTATCGCCCCTCACTACAAACAATCCAACAATCATGCAGCAGGATATATATTGGAAATAAACTCCTACAACATGTCAAGTGTACTCTAGATACATGACATAAAAGTAGCATAGCATTGACAACCAAACATGTCATACGCAAGCAACGGGGGTATCGCCAGTACAGGTTCAAATCAGGTGGGGTTGGATCGTGCACCGGCAATCATACAAAGGGCTTACCTGTGACGAGTAAACGGGTGTACCATTTAGTACCAAATAACATAACAATATTTATCATTACAACTAGGCCCAACGGCCTTACTGCATCCGTCAACTGCTAGGCCCACTGGCCTCATCCTTTCACTTGGGCATGCACGAGTGATGTTAGCTCAGGCCTAACTCTAAGCTCCCAACGATCACACCGTCACCCCTAAACCCGGCCATCCCCAGCTTAAGTAACATTCCCTGCATCATCTTATTGTTCATTTAATGAAATCAGATTGTTCATCTTTCTTTCAAGCCGAACTTATGTTTAACCTCCTGACTCGACAAAGACAATAGTGTGACCGACACTGAACTGTTGTTCCATAACCTTGGAACGAGGCTAGACATCCAGATTTGAGACTCTCGAGAGGTTGCAGTTTCCACCCATCTAGGTGCACCATATAGCCGGTACTTTAGGAAATCTTCCTTAAGACGACCTGATATACGTACACGACCGTTCACGCTACCAAGACACTCCCTGTATAGCTACCGACACAACTATATGTCTTATGACGAAGTGAATCCGGCACGCCCCCAACAAATGAGCGACGCCTAGCTCCGGTACCTTCACAAGACTAGCCCTGACCACAAAGGTAACCGACTGGTCTTGTCAAAATGGTAGCATCAAAGGAGGCTCAATAGGTTACGTAGGTCATGGCCCGCCCATATGAGCGACAGTGGTAGTGCTTTCGATGTTCAGATTAGTGGCATTATGGACTGACCCTATCGATGTTTGGAGGGTGTTTCATTTAATCAAGTTTCATCATAACAAGTCCAAACAACAGGATTAGTCCAACACAACAATCACAATATCACAATAATATATATCATCCAATATCATGATATTAGCAACATAATATCTCAAGCAATAGTTTGTTTGCGTTGACCGGTGACTATGGTGGTTCCTCCAGCCGACGTCACCATGAATCAGGGTTCACAGAAAATAGCACAGTGGTTCAAACGGATGACTGTGGCGGTTCCTCCAGCCAGCATCATCACACTTCAACTACAAAAGTTAGCACAGGTTGTTGGCGTCGATCGGGTGACTATGGCAGAGATACCTCCGACCAGCGCCATCGCAGATCGACTACCAAAGTTGGTAGGGCATGTAGTCTCCAAAATGAACCGAAAAGCAATCATAAGAAAGAAAGCATCCATTCCACTCAAGGATTAACCCGACGTGGTGTCAGCAATCTTGGCAAAAGAACCAAATGGAAAGCAAATGTCCCAAGCGTCGCAGTCCAGGCGGGCTTACGCCAACCACGTTTGACGGAGGGAGAAGAAGCAAATAACTCTTTTTCAAATGCACCCAACTTCGAGGATCATAAGACGACATTCGTCCGCTCCTCACTCGGCGAAGAAGAAGAAGCAAACAAAGCCACGCAAGTACGAGGCGCACAGTTGTATTATTTCCCATTCCCTTGACTGTGACGGTTCCTCCGGTCATCGCCTTGGGAATGGGGGTGAGGCACATATAAGCAATTATATAGTAATGCGGCAAGATGAAATACAACAAGGTATGACAATATTACAAGTTTCATATTGAACACAAACAATAACAGACTGACAGAATAAATATACCGAACGCAGACAAATATAAATACTCGACATGGCAATAAACAAATAAATAAACAAACAACATTGCGGGACTGCTCAAAGCAAGGGGTTAGCTTGCCTCCGAAGATCGACATCGTTGGGCTCAGAGGGTCGCGGACACGTCACGGGTTAGGGTCTCGGTTTGCCGGTACCGCGGAATACCTACGCATGCACACAAAGGTGCTGAGCATACAAGTATTTTACAAAAAGGTAAAACTGGTACTACTGGACAGAGCTACTCAAAATAAGAATTTACAAATTTGAACCACCTCGAACGGAGCTACGGTTCAAAAGTTATTAACGTGCGACGGTTAGCTATCTGCCGCTCACCTCGGAAAAAAAACAGAACGGGCCGAAACTGTGTTGGTCTGGGCTGGTTGCGTCTTTTCCGAGAATACGCCTTCTGCTCAGGGAAACGTAACACGCCGGTTACGTGTCCACTTAAACGACGTGGCAGCTGGGCCACGCCGGGCCCGCCTGTCGGCGTCACAGGCCTGCCACGCTGGCGCCTCGCTGGCGCCTTCTTCCTCGCGTCCTTGACGCACGGGCGGGAGCCCGACACGGCACGGGCTGGCTCGGTCGCCGCCTGCCGCCGCCGCCCTGGTGCGCGCCGCCGGCCGCCGGGGTGCAGGGAGAGCCGCCTCGACGCGCCGCCTCCGATGAGGACGGCCTCGGATGAGGGGAAGCCCCAGGGACGCCGCCACGGGAGCGTGTTCCACGAGCTCACCGCCGGCGGTTCTCGGACAAAAACGTGGCCTCGGGCCACCCATCTCTAATGGTCTCGTCTGGGGGGGAGGAGATAAAGAGGAACTCCTCCACGGTTTTAATTGAAGAATGGTTCGGTCTGGAGCTCACCACGGTCGATGGACCGACGGCGACGACCTCGGCCGATTCGGAGCAGAGCTCCACCATTTCGCAACTAAAAGAGCAGAGGGGGTTCCAGGGGGAGGGGGAGTGAGCTGTGCTTCGGAAAGGGGGGGTCTGGGGTCCCTTTTATCGCCGAGGGAGGGAGAGGTAGGTCGTGGCCGTGGCGGCCATTAACTTCCTCACTGAGGTCATGGCTCACGCCATTCCGGCCACAGGAGAGGGATAAGGACCGGGGGAGGGCTGGCTAGGGGAGGCTCCGGACGACAGTTCCGCACGAGGTTCTACTGGAGAAGGGAGGTGAGCTGGGCACGGGGAGAGGAGGGCACCTGGGAGAAGCTCTCGCAAATAGTCCACCACGGTACTGCTCCGTCGATGGAGAGGATAAGGGGGAAGGAGATGATGGGAAGGCCGAGATGGATGTGCAGTGGAACGCGAGGTCGCACTGCAGCGAGGGATAAGGCAGGGCTAGGGTTTGCACTGCACCATGCCGACATCGGCATGGCCAGAGCGCGACGCGAGCGGCGTGGTTCGCGTTCCCGATGATCCAGGGCACCAAAAAGGAAACGGGTCACGTCACTGGGTTGCACTAACACTACAACCAACTTACAACAAGCAAAACATCAAGTTGGGACAAAATGCCAGTGCAAAGTTTTGAAAACTTCAAATGCCCTCAAGGTGTTCGATGCAAAGAAAAGGGACTTCCTCTACCCCAATGGAGCTGGGATTTTTACTGGTGGTGTTCTACTGGTATGTGAGCAATGTGGTCCAGTTTCACTCAATTTGGAGAAAGTTTCATGTGTAAACATTTTTGGGTTTCGAAAAGGGCAAAAGGTGTTCGATGGGTGTCCTACAAGAAAAAGTTGGTCCAAATGATCCCAAATTTCTTGGGGTCGATTATAATGGGATATGAAACACTTCCTCATGTGGACAAGATTTATGGTGGAGTGGAAGTAGGGTTTTGGATTTAATGGCCCGGTAGTGGCAGATTTGGTAATTTCTTCAATCTGAAAAGTTGCATAGGTCATGGCTATGTTCATGCATATATGGGTTATACATGAGAATAGGTGTCTCTGGGATTTTTGGTGGAATTTTCTAAGGAAGATAAATGATAGTTGCTTTGGAGAGGCGGTATATCGGTTTTTGTTTTCTATAGAAAAGGCATTAAGGTTTTATAAAGAAAACCCTAATGGACGGGTTCAAAGATGATCAGAAATATTCAGAGAATATTCCCGGGGTTGGGACAAAGAGAGGTACATGATTTCGACATCAATCACCAAAAGTTCAAATGAGCTTTGATAAAATCCAGAGAAATCCAAGTAAAAAGGTTTTCGAAAAAAAATTAGTTCACCCCTTTTTCAGAAAAATCGGTTAGTGAAATTCGGGGTGTTACAGGGGGAGAGGCCAGGGGCGGAGCTAGGTGGCCAACAGGACCCTGGCCCCCTATGCCAAGCTGCAGCATGTTACAAGTCCATGGTTTAGCCATTTTTAAGCATGATCATTTGCTAATTAGTCTATTCGCCCCCCCACCCCCCGCCCCCTTATATGAAAATTATGGTCAATGGCCCCCCTTGAGCTCAGATCCTGCCTCCGCCCCTGCGAGAGGCCAAGCAAGGGGAGAAGATGAAGCTCAAAGGTGGCAAAGGGTCCAGTTATTTATTCAATTTTGAGAATTAATGTTATTTGGTGTGTTCTCCACCTGAATGAGTTATGATCATGCATGAAGTACTCCAGTATGTAGGAGTATACACAATGAAAACACAATATATAAGCTCCTAATTTCTTCAACTTTAAAAAAGAGTATCCAAGGCTAAAGATGATATAGTGAAGCTCAACATGTGCTCCCTCAATTCCGATTTATAGGATGTAATTTCAAAACCAGGTTTTCCTAAGCATAAACAACAATTAACATTAATTAAGAGCCGTTTATATTGGGTTTTGGCCTTTCCCATGAACAATATGAAAACCGATTGGGTTTGGTCCTTTCCTAATTAATGTTGGCATTAAATAAGAGAGTGCTCATTGGGTGAAATATTGGGGAGATAGATTTTGATGACCAATCTTCATTCACCTAGGTCCAAGAGATTTGCTAAATACATCCTATAAACCGGTATGGAGAGAGTACAAAATTTGTAATAAGGGGCTGACTGTTCTCAATAGGCATTGATACAAGTTGACATTAATATCTATTTTTTAGTTGGGTACTTATATGAATCTCGTTGTTTAGATCAGATTGTTATTGTGATTGTTATTTCTCAGCCGCCTAAGAAACAACAAATCCTTTAAGGAAATGACTAAACCGGAAAAAGTGACAGAAATAACATTAGGAGTAAAAAGTATTTGATTATCAGTTTGCCGAACACTTCTAACTCTTCCATTTCAAAATTGAACTGCGTGTAATCCCTGATAAAATAGGTGTCGAGCGTGGATTTGGTTCACTGGGGCACCAGTGATCCCGGTTTAGATTTTTTTTAAATGGTACTTTTGAGTTTCAATTTTTTTATTTTTTGAACGTGAATACGTATATATGGTATTTACATTTGTGCAAATGTTTGGCTATAAAGACGTTTTATTCTGAGCTACAGAAAAATAACAAATTTGTAGCTGTATAAAATAGTAAAAAATCCATATTTTGACTCGAATTTGTCTTGTTCTTTTCTTCAGTGCAGCCTGAAATACAACTTATTTCTGAGCGACATTTGGTGCGTACATGTATGATATGTATATGTATCCATATACTTGTTTTAATAAGAATTTCTTGAAACATAAAAGTGCTATACGCAAAAAAAACAAAAAAAACATAAAAGTGCGATATTTGATTTTCCTTTTTTGGTAACCAGGATCACTGTTGACGAGGTGCCAAACCAACTTTTCGGTCTCTCAACACTCAGATAACAATGTAGGCTTGTAAAACTTGAGCTCGGGTTTCCCCGACAGATACCTCTTGGATGGAAACGCGCTGTGCTACTACGAGAAAAAAAATGCAAAGGGATCAACGTACCTTGTTCACTTGATGCGCCACACTTATTTTTAGACAGAGCACACACTATGTACATGGTGAACCTTAGGCTTTGTTAATTCGAAGTTTGGCAATAAAATGTCTTTTCTCTATTAAAAAACACACTATTTACATGAGGTTATCAACATTGTGGCGCTGTGCGCAACAAACGTGACCCGTTGCTAAAGTCGTAATGGTGTAGAACAAGAATAGTGGTGTAGAGCAAGATTAGTGACCAAGATGGCTGTCAAATTTGTTTTCATATCAGCTCTTCAACGCAGACTGTCATAATTATCTTATTTGAGGGTTAATATATCTTGTATGTAGTGTGTACTAAAATCACGACAAGAATTGTGGAACGGGGAGAGTAGATTGTACCGTATGCATACGATGCTTTGGGCCAAAAAAGTATTTCTTCATTGAAAAAATGTGAACTCTCTAGAATGGACATTTGAAATTTTAAAATTATTATTGACAGTGGCAGGTCGGGGAACTGCAGACTGAGCACGTGTGCAGCTCGCAACTTCATCTCCCTCGCGAAAAAGATTTAAAAAAAACTTGCAACTCCACCCCCAGGCAGACAATAGCTGCTCACTTGTCATTTTCGTTCACTTGTCATTTTCGTTCTTCGGATTTTAGTCGATCAAACGGCAAAGTCAGAACTGGCCAGAAACAGGGTATGCATGGGATCAGGTCCTGTGTACTTGAGTGCTTGTTCTCGGTAAGTAATTAAACCTTTGTATTTTCCTGACGGATTCAGAATGCAAGATGAAAATAGTATGTTGCTCTATACTAGTCTTCTTTCTGCACGGCTCCGAGAACCGCCAACTGCGTGAACATCAGCTACCTGCGATCATTAACGCAGTTCGACCCAACGCCAGAAATATGAATAACTTCAAAAAATACTACTCATATGCGATCATTAGTCTTTTTTATAGCTTAAAACGGTCGTATCCGCCATTCGATTAGATAGAATAGAGTTTTATGTACAGAATTTTGATCAAGGAAAAAATCCCTCTACAACAAAAAAACCCAGGAAACTAGTCTCCGCAATGCCACCTCCTCCCACGCTAGTCTTTTTGGTGTGTGAAAACTGATGTGGTTTAAAGCTCTCTGAGGTCTAAACTTACTGAGCACACCTAACACTTACAAGTGCGCTAATTAAAACAACCAAATAGAAGGTGCCAAATCCGCATATAGCATGAGCTGACCACGCTGTTTTTTGTATGCGGAGGTTTCGTTCTCTATGCACGGATTTACCAACGAAGACAACAACAGCCACCGGGCTAGATCGATCTCCTGATTCTTCTAAAAACACGAAACCCATCCCCTCGCGTCGCCCCCCAGGCGGCGCTAGGGGCGACCCAAGCGAGCGAAGCCCTCCGTCCCGCAGCGTGGCCTCCTCTGCCGCTGTCGTCGCCGGCCCCGGCCGCGGCGGTGGCGGCACCCCTCCGCTGCCAGGTGCTCTCGTTGGTGGTTGATCGGCCCGTGGGGGCGGCCGCGGTCAGGGCAGAGGACGCCGAGCCGGCGGCCTCGGGCGGAGGTTAAAGATGATGGAGGCGGCCGGTGTGCGAGCTGCGGGCGGCAACGGGGGCAGCAGAGCCGCCCCCTGCGCCTGCAGGGTGAGCCGAGCGCCCGATGGGCTTGGGATGCGGGTGGCATTGGTGGCAGCGACGCCGTCCCGTACGCCTGCTGGACGAGGCAGTGCGCCCAATGTGCTTGGCGGGCCCGATATGGGCTCGCCGGGCCGGGGTGGCGGAGCTGCGGCGCTCTGCGCGTCCTCGACCCTTCTTCATCGCCGGATTCTCCGAGGGTGGTAATGGCTGGTGGGCTTGCCGGCGCCGGTGGGTGTGATGTGCGTCAAGGTGGTGAGCGGCTGGGGTGAAGACCCTGTCTCGGCCCTATGTCGTGACCGGCGATGCGGTTGTGGTCGTCGTTGACCTTGCTGGAGGCGTCGCTGTTCTGTTGTTGCCCGCTTCTGCACGGATCCGGCCAGTTTGGTTCTCCAGGGGAAACCCATGATCTCATGATCGGACGATGAAGGCGCTTTGGTGTCGTTTTCCCTCCTGGGGGCTTCCTTTTCGGAGACCGGCATCGACAAGAGGGACATGAGGTTTGTGGTGGTTGATGTGAGTGGCGGAAGCACTCTCGGCATGCTGCCGGCATCGGGCGTGCGTGATGGTCTTCTTCTCAGGATTGGAGGGCTCTCTCTCCGGTGATGTTGAAGACGGTGAACAAGCTCGTGGTGGTGCTGTTGCGAGGAAGTCGAAGTCATACGATAGATGATGATGTACGATGACGTCACCCAGATGATCCTTCTGGTGGCCTGTATGGCTTGTAGTGCTCTTTATCGATGTAAAGGTTTTCATCCGGTTTTCCTTTGATTAACCGAGTAGTTCAGGTCCTTGTACCATCTATCAATGAATCTGGCATTTCTCCTGCCAAGGGTTAAAAAAGATCGATCTTCTGATGCGCGTCTCGAATCATGGCGCTAATCGGCAATTAACTAGCCCTGCGCCGGTCGTGGATCGTGCCAAGATTTCTGACGGTAATTAAGCTTTTAATCCACGGCCGAATTTACATTTCATGCACCCCGACTGACAGGGCCCTGGTAGCTCGCGTGAGATGCAGCACGCCAGGTAACGTTAGTCTTGCACATACTATTTACTTATTTAGTATTTTTTTATTACTCCATTGCGTGTTGGCGTGTGCTAACAAACGGCTTCTGCTTTTAGAACGTTGCATGTGGCTTGAACCACTTATGATGCATGCATGGCACTAGTTAATTCAGGCAAGTTGCCAACAGTAGGAACACCCTAAGATGAGAGGAAGCAAGTGCAGGTCCAATGCTGGAAATCTAGCTAATTAAGCTCCAGCTCGTAATCTCGTTATCATCCATGGCCGATCATCTTTTGCTCGGCCTGTTTCGTGATTCCGTTCCATGCAGGAGAATGCAGACATAGATACGATGTTAGAGCAACTTTTAGCAGATCCCAATAATGCCCGAAAAAATCCGACTGAAATTAAAATAATGCAAGAGGTCTCATACTGTAATCAAGGACGACCCCTAAATTAAGTGCAAGATGATTAGATGAACCACACAATGTTCCAAACGAAAACGATCGCCGCAACATATAGGGAGCCGAACATTTCCGGCGCCGCCCTCACATCCTTGGAGTAGTACACTCACTGGGGCCGTTTCGAGATCTTGAATTCAGGATTAAGAATACAACCGGAGTACTAATTGATAGTGCTCACCTAACCTTGGTCGATCAAGCACTTGGGTCTAGATAGATTGTAGATTTGACCAAGATCGATCGAGTCCTCTGCATGCAGTGCTCTACGTACGCAGGCGGACATGGTAACACCAGAATTCATGCTGTGTGTGTCGATTAACACAGGGAAGAAGAGAGAACCACGGGATAGCCGGGATGGTAGGCATGGGTTGATGCATGCCTGCCCACCTGGGTTCGAGCCCCCGTGCTCGCAACACCAGCGTGTACTAATCAGTGCTCTCTTGCACTCTTCTTCTTTCAAAAACGCCTCCGGCCTCCTCCCGGTAGGAAAGCAACACAGGGAAGAAGACCTTTGCACATCAATGCTGCCTGCAAATAAGCACGCGCAGATTAGACCGGCAGATCGATGCGGCATTCTCTTAACAATCTGGCAGAAGCGAGTTCGCTGACATGGCAAACGATCTTGTCATTCAGTTGACTGCTGACTTGTCCTAGATCATCAGAGTAAAGTGACAAGTGTTGCCCCGGGAACATGGGAGTGCAGCATGGGCGTTCCGTCCAAGCTCTTTTCTGATGACGATCGAACGAACATGTTAGGCACTCCCCAGTTCTAGCGTTTTCCCCAAGACGTGACCACGGATTACCGGGCTAGAGAGAAACCTACTCCCCGGTTTCTCGTCGCTGTGTCTGTATGCTTACATCTTCCTCGACTCCACACTGCGTTCCCCGACTGACGTTCATGTCCTTCCAATTCTTCAGTCAAAACAACCTTGAGGCCGGTAGGCAATATTCTGACCTCACACCCAAAAGCTCTCTTGCTTCGTGTTTGTGGCATTTCCATTCTTGGCGCCTCCCTTTGGCAATAAATGGCTCGATGTGGCTGTTTTTCTACTTGCAGGCGCCGTAGCTAATTTATCAACGAAAAACAAAAAGGGAACAGTCCTTCTGGTAGTATTCTGCTAAATCCGGAAAAACAATTGGGTGTCTCTTGAAGGAGAAGGCATTGAGGGACAAATGCAAATAAGGATGGCGCTCACCCTCAATCTGACATCCGCAAGAAGAAATCTAGCAGGTGCGAAGCAAGAAGGGTGACGATAATCGGGAGCCGCTTTTTTTTTCTCAGATGGGGAGCCGCAGGTGGTTTCATGATACAGCTTTTTTTATAAATGATACAGCTTTCTAGGCTGCAAACGTGGGCTTGGATGGGTCTGTTGTGTCTGTCGATGTGTTCTTCTCAAATTGCAGTGGACCGATTTTTTTTAGGTGCACTGATGTTGTGACGCAAGTGTTTGATGGTTGCACTGGTTGTGCTTGGTGTGTTTGTCAACCAAATTAATCGGGCAACTCTCTTCTTCTTAACTAAGTTTAGAAAATTAAAATTGCTAAATTCCAAAACTCTCTACAGAAATAACCTCAGCCCTCAGGTTGAAACAGGCCCATACATGGAAACCTGGAAGACAGAAAAGGCGAGACCAGATGAACTGTCCACTTCTTCAGAAATTACAAAGTGTTGTTCCTGAGGTTTTGACACAATTTTCTAAACATTTTCATCCTTGTAGCCAGCAGCTTTATCAGGTGAAGGTTACCAGAATGATTATTCCAAAAATTAGGGGATTGACCACTACAAAATTCTTTAGTGGCATTACCGCGCCTGGGCGAATGCGCTCAGTCAGATTTCCCACGGTATCATGGTTGAAATGAGTACACTACTTGAGATGACCGGTCGGTCTGAATCTGAATGGGACTATTTAACCCTGTTCTATGTCACTTCTCTTCATCTGACTGAGACCCGTTGATGGCATCCGCAAAGTACTCAACTGGAGACAATATGAGATATTAAGTCGGGGATGATGATTAACTGGCATTGTAGAATCACAAACACAAGCAAAATTACCTATGTCATCATGGTCTGGCGAATCAAGTAAGAGGTCCGAGTCTGAGGGCAGGAATGGGGTACCCGCGTAGTTCTCCAGAGCCTCCAAGTCTGGAAATGAATATGGAATACCAACAGAGTTATTAGTAAGAAGTCACATGGGACGCAGAAAAGTAATCTGACAGCACAAATGATGTCTTAGTTGTACTATTTGTCAAAGAATTTTATTATTTTCTAACAGTGCAAGTGCACATACAACATGATTAGCTATTCAGTACCAGAATATACTTGCATCTCAATTCAACCATAGTGTGTGGTGGAAAAATTAAGTGGCAAAACCAGTAGTGTGAATCTTCCAGAACAGTAGTTGCATCTGTACCAAACAGCCTATTGTTGTTCTTGAACCCATTTTCTTGGTGCACACACGAACTATTCTATTACTTTACTGCCAGCAGCACAAATTAGCTCATAAAAGTAGGAAATATGTTCATGTTTAGAGTAGATAGTATTTTCATGTTTTTGAACTGATTGTCAAAAGATATAAATAAGGTAAAACTACCCGAGCCAGAAAATCACCTCCCAAACTTGTCAAATCAGCAGTAAGATCAGAAAGGCTGAAATTCCAGAGCTGCCCTAAGGATCGGATGGAGTCCCTTGACGAACCATCTGGCCCTAATTGCAGAGCTCCTGTGTTCCCTATGTCAGATCCAAATGCTGAATCCAGGACTGATGTATCCATGGCCATCCCTGGTATCTCAGATGGAGTGAAAGGGGCATGGTTGCTTGATGCTGCAGATGATGGACTCATAACCATCTCAGATGACATAGCACCAGCATGTGCAGCTTCAGGCCCTCCGTTGTCCACAACCATGCTACAGGCAACATCAGAGTAACATCATATGAGCCATGAATATCAATAGCAAGAGGAAAAAAAAGAAACACACAATATGGACACGGCTTTCTGCAAGAGGTTAAGTCAGAAGGCTGCAGCCTGCAATCCTGATTTTGAAGCAACACAGCTTAACGAACATTGGTGGAAAAAACATGTTTCAGCAACATTAAAGGACATCAACTGAAGCAGAAATATGGATCACGAGAGAAATAGACTAGATATTTTCGAGTGACAAAAACATTTTTTGTAGCAGCGAGATGCCAAAAAATAAATAAGAACTGTTGTTAAGTCATTAAATTGGTGAATAACAGCTGGTGACATCACTTCAAGTACCAACCCCTTCACTAAGCATTTATTCCTTAGCAGTTTGACTACTGCACCACCAAATACGGCATTATGTGTTTATGCAAGATGAAATGTTTGAATATTTCAATATATGTATAAAAGGATAAAGCAGATGTTTCAGAAAAAGATTTGCAACATGATTAAACCGATGCATCTCACAACACAAATATCTCGCATGAAAGAAAATAACATGAGATAAATGTAATGCTTACTCATTTCCAGAGTTCATGCGAATTGGATGATAGCCTCCTGGTGCAGGTATCCCATTCACCATATGACCACTGGATACACCACAAACCATTGGATCCATGTGAGGCTGGCCAGGGGCAGGCATCAGAGGTTGCTGAAGTACTGGATACCCCATAGGTAAGTTGTTAACTGCACCAGATTCAGACTTGCACTGAATAAGAGTGATAATGATATTTCGAAATATCTAAAACACTTCATGATGAAAGCTAAACTGAAAGATTGCTCAAAGATGCTAAATATTCACTATAAAACTCAGTGATAGTGCAGGAAAATAATCATTACAAGATCTTCACTATCATCATGGATTCTTGCCATATGACCCAAAGCTTCTGCAGTAAATGGGGATAATATGGACTCGAGAAAGCGAAGAAAAATGTGGTTACTTATTATGGACTTGCAAATTTGTTCAGTAGAATCGCAAGAAAGGGAGGGGAATCGATAAAATGTGCACACTTCCAGTGGAAGGAAAATTGTAGTAAAGTAACAGCTAAGAAAAAGACAGCATATTAGAAATTTAAACTACAGTACATATTTAGCCTCATTTGAGGGCTAGACGTGAACGGACATTACCTGGCATATGATGCATTCCATTTTGCATTGGAGCCATTGCAACATTCTGAGGTGCTGGATATTTCATCAAATTGTACTGGTGTTGCAATAAATGGTTGAACAAGATAATTTGCCTTTTCAATTTCAATCTTATGTAGTAAGCGAAAGAATTCAGAGTTCTCTTCTTCGAGTTTCTGCCATACTGAAATTACAAAAATATCAAAGTAAGAAACAAAGTTTAGAATTCAATGGATGTATAGTACATGTAGATTTTGGGGTTCAAGAAACATATTAGTGAATAACTTGAGCTCAAAGAGCATATCACTCCTTTTGTACTGCGAGAAATTCCAATCGATGTAAGTATCAACGAACATTAGGTTAAACTGGTATGCACAAGGATACAAGCATCTGGTACTCAGTTCATGGCATAGTCACATCGAGCTAATCTGCAATGACGAACAGATTTTTTGATTGTTCACGAGGAAAAAGAGGAACTAATACATTATATTGCGCTGTTTGTTCGTAAATCTAATGGGCAGGAATTTTCCATGCTCTTGAGCAAGATGTAATTTCCATACTATACAAAGTACCATTTTTTTTTTAAGCGCTCAACCGTAGAACAATTGTTCTACGGTAATTTTCCATTTTCTATTAACAGTTATATACAAATACAAAAGGAAAACAGAAATTAACCAACACCAGTTTTCTCTAACATCGAAAAGGAAATTAGGATTCTGTAACTAGGACAGAACAAAGTACCATATATTACTAGCTGTACTCTGAAGTATGTGAAAGAAATAAACTAGTAAGTACAAAAAAAGAGCTTCAAACATGAATATCATCATCGACTGAATTTGTGACATCACCTAAAGTAGTGAAGCCAGGTTCTATTCTCGCGCGGGTAGAAAGTGTCCTAACAACCTCTCCTTTGGTCATGTACAGTTGCAGACAACGCTCTATCAAATTTTGGACCTGCAAACAGTTCCCTAATTAATTGTCAAGATTATGAGACCCCACTGTAGAGGGATTGTAGTTTGGAAAAAGTATAGCATCAAGAACAGCTAGACACCGTACAAGTTCAATGTCTTCACGAGAGACTTTTCTATTATCATTGCTAGCAACTGAAAGAGAACCAGATTCTCCGGCGGGAGCATCAGTGGACATTGTGTTTAGTTGGTTACTCTGCACTTCATTAGTACCTTGTGGCGACATCTGCAACTCTGTTGTGCTCTGAATATCCTGTAGGAAATGTTCGTAAGTAACACAATTCAGTTACCTGCTAAAGGCAAAACAAAATGGACGCTATGCATTCAGAAATTTGCTGTTAAGCCGCGTCCGCGTCGCTCCCAGGGGGGCGACACGGGCGAAACTTGCACGCCAGCCTCCCGCCGGCCATCTCCCTCCGCCTCCTCGCCGCCGTCAGGCTTAGCTCTGCCGGGCAAAGCCCGGGGGGTAGCCGGCGGCGGCGGCGGGCCCTCGTCCCTCGCGCGCGAGGGTCTCCGGCTGCAGCAGCACGACGCCCTGGACGACGTGTGGCTCGCGGCGGAGCTGGGCGCCGGGGCGGCGGCCCCGGCCTTCTTCGGCGAGTCGGTGGCCGTGGTGGCTGCGTGGGCAGCACCACGGCCTCAGCGGGCGGCGGCGTCCTCGGCGTGGCAGGCATCGGTCTCGGCCGTGCGGGCCAGATCTGGGCCCAACAGGGCCCGATCTGGGCCTGGCGGGCCCGAGCTCTTCTCTTCGGCGTGCGGAAGCCGGGGCGGCGGCCCCGGGCTCTAGATGTCGGCAGCGGCTGCGTGCAGGCGACGCGCGGCGGTGGCATGGCCTGGCTGTTGCGGCCCAGCTCGGGCGGCGGTGGATCCGGCGCCTTGGCCGCCGGATCTGGCGAGCTGGACTGCTGCCATGGCTCCACGGTTGGGTTCCGGCTGGCTGGAGTTCCTACTTCGGGCTGGCCGGCTGGATGTGTAGCGGGTTGTGAGGCAGGCCAGATCCCAGTTGGTCTTCCACGATGTGTTGGCATGTCGGGGCGGCGGCCCCGGATCGGTGGTGGCTTTGGTCTGCCGCAGTGTGTGGTGCCGCGGCCGATGCGGGCTTTGCCGGAGTTGGTGGTCGCCGGCGAGGTCTATGGTCCAGCTCTTGTGGCGTGGGCTAGGTGCTCCGGGTGAAAGCCTAGCACTGGTCTTGGGCCGGTGCCGACGATGACGACGTCTCGTGCGTCGCTATTCCTTCCCGAAGGCATCGTCGTGGAACCCTGGCCCTCTCCACACCTCGAACACCAAGGTTCCTTCGGGTGAAAACCCAAACTCCGATGGAGTGGGCGGTGGCGGCGTCTACGTCGTTTTCTTCGTGAAGACACCGCCTTGAAGTTCTTGGTACTTTGGGGGAGCCCGTGTAACATAGCCTCCCGGCGAGGTTGGAGGATGCCAGGGCGGCGGCCCCGGACGGTGGTTGTACGCCGAGGCGGCGGCCTCGGAAGACTTTTTGTGACCTTTGTTTTGTGGTTTTTTTCTCTTATTTTTCTTTTCAGTTCTTCATTTGCCTGGAGGCTATCTTGTACATATTCTACCTGCTATTAATCGAAAAGCCAGCAATTGCTGGATCTTTCAAAAAATACTGAAAGTAGTAACATTCAGTTATGAATGTTATTAGTAACAAAACAGAAGCATCGGCATTAAGGAATAGATATCTTTAATAAACAGGTAAAGCGGTGCCTTGACTGGTGCCGTTAGTACTGAAACAGAGTTATAGGACTACAGAAAGTGTTGCAGCAGTCTCACATTTTCTTGATAATAAGCACATAACCAGATTACTGTAGAAGGTTTATTTTGCCAGTTACCAACAAAATCAGTAGGTAACCTATAATGCATGATCGTATCAATCACTCTCTATCTGCTAAATATAAAATTCTATGCACTTTCACCATCTGGTTAGACCAACCGGACATAATTTTTCTGTGAAAAAGTAAGATAATTAGAAGGAGGATCACTAGTGACAACTGATATTAGCAAGAAAATTCACCTGAGATTCCTTCATTGCAGCTTATGACATAAGAAATAGCTAAGTCCAGGATCAATGCTTATCCTGATAGGGAAAGGATATCAATGAGTATGCTGGAGCAAGCCGAAAACTTACAATAAACAAATTCAGTTCACGATAAATAAATCTTGCTGCAACATTAAACACGAAATGCACATACCAGCTTTCCCAAGTTTTCCACTTTGACTAGGAAGCCAATGAACTTCACAATTTTGATCAGATAATGCAAAAAAAGGATGAAAAGAAAAAATAAGTGTCGTGACATGATGGGGAGAACATAGTAGGGTCCTTAACGGTCTAAGGAACCAATTAGTATTTTTATTCTACTGCGAGTATGGACTTCTAACAGTCAAATAAACCATTCCGGTATTTCGTAAAATTGATGATAACAACATTTGGTCTGCTAGATTTGACTTCGAATCAGCCACAATGTGAGGGTGAAAGCTAGAAATGAACCAAAATCATGTGCTATGTATATGTCAATGATGCTTAAATACGAACTTGTTGCAGGTTTCATAAAAAGGGAACTTACATATCATCTACTGAGGGTGAAATACATGTAATGACTTCTCTTTGGAAAGAAAAAGGTGAAATGAGTAATGTTGGTTTGAGATCCTCCTTGGTTTTCAGCTGTTATTCATTATAAAAATGCCACATGTGCTAGTGCTCGTTGGTCGAGTTCATTTTTCTTTATGTGGGTTTGATATTACTGATAACCTCCATAGTCAGTAAACAAGAGGTTTGAGATTAACAACAGGAAGCAACAGTGTCCAGAAGAAGCACCATTCATACCCTACAAGATATCACTGAATATGACTTCATACAACTGGTGTACTCGATATGGGAGTGAAGTTTGATTCTTAGAAACTGTACTGAATTAGTACTAACATATTGCTGTAGCACCACTTTAGAATCTTTTCTTAGAAAAAAGATATTTGATGCCCAGCTTTGAATTAACAAAGCCACCAGGCCCATTTTAGAATCTTGGAAGTAAGATTCAGATGGAACATCAAATTACTGACAATAAGCACCCCAAATAACTTCAAAATTAACATCAATGCGTGGTTAACCTTGTTTTTAAACAAAGCATAGTGTAATAATACTATGAACTCCAAAAATATTGGGAAGGTACTATAAAAGAACGGCCTCGAGTCACTTGACTTAATAAACGGATATGCTTAGTTTAGTACCGCGCAGGAAAATAAGAATCGCTCTGCAGCCTTCATACCAACGTGGGGCATGGAAATCCAAATCAAGACCCAATTTTTTTGGAAAACAAGCTGCACAGCACCTGGGCAAATGGGGCAGCTCAGCTCGATCTTGCGTGGCCAAAGAGAATTAAATCGAGCCGTCGACGGATGGAATAGATTAATAGGGCACCGTGCAACAGACAGATCGGTAACTAACTGAATGGAAAGAAAGAAGATAATGGTTGATTGCTCACCGCCACTGCAAATACGAAGAGGCTAAATCTTGAAGCTCAGGATGCAGGTGGGCTCCTCTGCGGCGGGACCGGCGAGCGCGTCACCGGGCAGAAAAGACGGCCACGAGCGGCGCGCCGCAGCCGGCGACGGGGGAGGAGTGGCGGCGGCGCCAACAGCGGAGGGCAGAAGCGAAAGGGCGGCGGCGTAGCCAACAGCAGAGGAGCGGCAGCGGGGCGAAGGAGTGAGGCGCGCCGGCTGCCGTACTCGAGGGCGAAGGTCGCAGCTGCGCGGCGCACCCGGCGCGGCGGACGGTGGCCACGAGCGGCGTGACGTGCTGCGGCGTAATCGAGGGCGAGTACACGAGTGGGTTGTGCAAGCCAGTAGTAGCAGGCTATGCAGGCTGTTCCGCCAAGCGCCCAAGCCCATTTTTTTACTGCTTGCCTATACGAGACGCTTGACTTGAGTGCATTTTTTCAATCGATTTTATTTACTTTAATCGATAGGATTACCCGCGAGCAATCTAAAATGATCAAACGCCTCTTTCGTTTGCAGGATTCTAAAAAGTAAGAACACAGAGTTGCAATGTCATGCTCATTTGATTTCTACGTTGATATGCATAAAACTTTGTTTGATTCCTACTCCGTACATGATTTATCTCCATGATTTATAATTTTGCTCGCAAAAACAATAACAACCACTAAAACATTCATTTTTCACTTAATCACCCTCTCAGACGGAACACAACTCTTGGTCCGAACTAAAATATGGATGCTAAATATAACTTCTACTCTATTAATCCCAAATTTCAACTCAAAAAACATACATTGAAACCCAATACATAGTAAAGTACTCAACAATAAACATAGATCTCGAGTTCCATATCTTGACCTATGCAAGGCTGGTGACAATGTTAGAGAGGGTAGGAGGGAGAAGATGATTTCGAAGGAGATAGGGGAGAGAAGAACCTCACCTTGAACAACGTGGAAGGAGGAGAAAAAAGACTTGTTCGTCCTGCAAGGATGGATCCTTTGCAAGCAAGCACGCACGTCATATTATATTTGTGCCTTGAGAAACTCCTGATATCTAGTGGGACAAGTGCTCATCAACATGCACCCGTGCAACTCCGTCACCTCTTTCCTTTCTATTTGTCCCTAGCTAGTCAGTTTCTAACATAAAAAAGTACCTTTAAATTTGTCTAAACGACTAAAAAAATACTTTATGGGCATAAATCATTGTAGTGGTTGTTGAGGATCATTTATTCTCGGTGTCTATATCCTACTTGTTATGGCAAGTAAAACTATAGTTTGCAAGACCTACGTTGCTTAAGATTTATACAATTTTGTGTTATGTACATTTCTCCTTTTATGTCAAAAACTCCCGGATGACATTAGTGACCTAGAGTAAATATATGTTTATTTTTTTCAACAATAGCCAACATCTTGTCCAATGCAATTCATCCCCTACCTAGGTGGTGGTGCGACATGTATACTCAACAAGACATGTTGCGACTTGTTGTACATCCGAACAATCCACCTATATCTTTATACTTTGAAAAAATCTTGCGCTAAACCAACTTGAAACATCACCACTATCGCCTAGAAGGGGAAAGGGTGAATAGGGAATTGCAAATATGTAAACAAAATTTGCACTTCTTAACGATATTCTTTTCTACTTGTTGCCTACATCACTTTAAGCATGCTTACTACGTAGATAACTTGTGGACAACGAGATTGCATGGAACTGAATGACTTGAGTAAAGAGGGTTCAAACACAAAGATGTATCCAAGAGTTTTGAATTGTTGGAACAACTTCCTTGTCGGAGGAGGATCGGGCATAAAATCCAATAATACAAAGTCATCAATCACTACAAGCAGCTCTTTGCATGAAGTAGGTCATCTTCGAACCTCATAAACCTTTTTGCTCCTTCACAAACCATGAAGGAATCCAAGTGTCATTTATCTAGATAGGAGGTGCACCCCCTTCAAAAGGTAACAAAAACTTAGATAGAACTTGGTTCTGGAGACCTTGAAAGATATGTCAAAGCTGTCACTTAAAGCACCAAAGATCTCACAATGTTTTGAGTTAAGTATGGAGATTAAGTGCAAAGAGTTTGAGTTCAGGGCTCTTAGGTCAAGCAAGGTTCCAATAATTATTTGACTTTTGAAATTAAATGATTGATTGTGTTCTAATTCTAACTACTCAAACACATGGTTATTTATTTGGCTTGTCGCTAACATGAGTCTACCATTGTATTGACTATATAAAATTGAAACGTCCACATTATTTAAGATCTAAAATTCTCTAGCTCGCTCGCTCTCACTAGGACAAAAACCGAAATAGAAGAACAATTAATCAAAGGAGCCATAAAAGGAGTTCAATCAAAACCTACTAGTATCAAACTTTAATTGGCAAATTATATTGTGCAATTTGTATTATTTATTTATTGCACAATGATGCACCTGAAATTGTAATATGTTACATTTTCTAACAGTGACTTTAGAGACAAATTCTTTTCTGAGATGTACCCTCGTTTTCGTGATTAAAACCTCTGAACAAAAAGTGCCTGCTCTAAAGTCGAAAAGCACCTCACGTGCACGTCTCCTGAGAGGTTAGCATGATGAAACCGAAATGGTTCCCGCTACTGCTACCAATAAATACGGTAGTACAGTGCATGTGAGGGTGACAAAGTCTTTGCACATTAGAGTGTTAGACTCTCTCTCTCTTATTTTCCACTTGCCAAGTTGCCAGTGGAGGAAGATAGAAAGATGTGCCAATTAGTCCCATGACCCGTCTCCATCTATGGCCGCCATGGTCTCCATAGCATGGGGATACGATGAGTGCACTAATGTTATGATTGTCGCCGAATTGACGAATATCTTAGTGATTCAGGAAATGTGGCTGCTGCGACGAAGAAGATGAAGATCTCTCTCTCTCTACATCTCTATCAAGCTAGTGCGACCGCTGCTGGTTTCTAGCCGTTAAAAGTCTCGGGGGAAGCTCTGCGAGCTCGAGTGATGGCAGCAATGGCCACGACACCCTCGCACTGCAGATTCCCGCTTCGTGCCTGGATTATGTTGTCCCATCAGTCGTTTTCTGGGGAGACTAATGGCGATTTTGGATAACTACACGCTCCGTAATAATGTGTCCCGGACTACTGGACAAGGAGAAGAAAATGACAGCCAGCCCACTAGACATGGATGTGGTACTCTTGCACTTGTGAGGTGTTTCTTCTCCATTGCTAGCTCTCCTGTCAATTCTTCAATTTCCTCTAAAGTCTCAACCGTCAAATTGTTGCTATCTAGCTAGCCGCTTAAGTTGAAGAACTCTGCCAGTCGATGATATTTACCACCAATGATTGTAAGAGTAAATCATTCTCTCAAACTATTGTTAATTAGTTTGTGACTACCTTCATTTTGCAGTGGCAATGCAAATTCTTGCGTGGTAAATTGTTTTTTATAAAGGCTCGACAAATCATTGCACTCTTTAAGTAGTAGCCATCCATGAACTTGCATCGTGGCTAGGGCAGTAGGGCCACGTTATTTGGCCCACCCATGTCAAGCCAACTCAGCAGGTTATGCCTCAAATCTTAAGCTGTAGAACAGACGCATGTGTTAGCTAGCTAGCGAAAGAGGAGCTGCCACTTTTAGTGTGCATGGCCAAAAATGGATTCATTCATTCAGGGGACAAGCTAGTGTTATACATGAAAATAGCATGAACTTTAAGAAATGGTTCAGCCAGAAAATCAGGATGATATTTTCATTGTTTGCCTAGAAACTCTGAGTAGCTTATCCTAGTGCAACAAAATCCAGTACGGTAGTAGTCATCATCGGCTGCGTACGTGGTCCTGCAGTCACAAGACCTCTCCGTATTGAGAAAAAAGGTAGCACAATCATGTTGGCATCTTTTTTTTTTGAAACAGGACATGTTGGCATCTTTACTGTCTTGTACAGTACTACTCCCTCCGTTCCAAATTAGATGACTTCAATTTGTACAAAAGTGGATGCATCTAGACATGTTACAAGTCTAGGTACATTAACTTTTGTACAAATGGAAGTCATCTAATATGGAACGGAGGGAGTAGTACATATCTACAATCCATGCCGCCGGGCGTGGTTCTTCTTTACAATGCCACCGACGGTACAATTTTACAAGGGATCTATACTTGTGATTTTTTTTCTAATGGCTCGTTAACAGAATGTTTGTTGGTAAATTTTGGAGTACGCAATTAGAGATGGATGGAATGTACGATGTACACATGGGATGTCCACATGAAATGGTTAGTGGAAATTTTCGGAAACAAAATCCCGTTTATAAAATAAAAATAAAATCATGTTTCTAATTTTCAGAAAATCGTGACACACATATGTATATCGAGTAGGAACTTACTCATGCAAATTTTCATAAGAATTTATGAATGTTTACACATGTATTGTTACTCTCTTTTTTATACAGTCGCAAATGGTCATATTATTTTACAAAATTTACAATATTATGTTTCTATGACATTTTCGTAACTACACAAACCTACAAATATGTCTATGTTGAGTTTTAGATAGCGAGATAAGATTTGAGCGCAACATTTTTTTGTTTCAAAAAATGCAGAAAATATCCCAGTTGTATACAATATCGAGATTTACCACAATACAAATGAAAAATTGTTTTTTGGTCTGAGTAAAAAGGACAACTGTGCCAATCTGCCAGATTTATCAATTTTGTGTGGGCTATATTAATCCGAATTTTGCATTGAAATTTTGCACGGTGATAGATATCAGCATTACATACCCCTAGAATTATTTTTCAATTTTCGTGAAACATAAGAATGTCGTTTTTTATTTGGAATATTGAGCTCTGTGGAGCTCGGCCTTCAAATGCACTTTCTTGGTCAGGTCTTCATGATTAGTTTTTCCATGTGTACGGGCGAGAAATTTCAATGTCTTAGTATGAAATTCGTTGATATAGGCGGCACTTTTGCCCAATGATTTGTGTAGTCATATGTCAGCGAAACCGCTACCTCAACTTTGTAATATTGTCTGGACTCATCCTGTATGCACTGTCGTGCAACATGTTAAAATATAAAGCCTAGCCATTTCCATCAGTTCGGACTTTTGGGATAATTGGTTAGTGCATCAATTCAATATAGTATCAGAGTCAGGAGGTCTCAAGTTTAAGCCCCGGCTAACGCGCTATTTAATATAAAAATAGTTGCGTCCTCCCTGCTACTCCACGTTTAAGGTCTTACCGATTGTCCAGCCTAGACGTGAGGGGGAGTGCTAAAATATAAAGCCTAACCCTTTTCATCAGTTCGGACTTTTGAGATAATTGGCTAGTGCATCAATTCAGTACAACATACGCACGGGCGGCGTTATCAGTCAGTACGAGATCTTGCTGACGTGGTGCCCACGCACACACCCATCTAAGGCGGACGTGGAGCACAGTCACGGCGGAGTACGCCGCGTCTCCTGGCGTATCACACGTGACAGGGTTAACCAACCTGGGACAAGATCGAGTGCACTAAAGAAAGAAGAGTAACCCAGGTTAACGTGCCCGTACTCGTAAAATTTTGGAGCCTACGTGCGGAACAGCGTCGGGGAATCATCGGTGGCGCGTGCGTGGCCGTCGCCACCACGGGCGTAATTCTTCCGGGAAATGGACGCGCCCGGGCCGTGGGGTCCGGGGAAATATGCTCGACGCCATCGATCTTCTGCAGTTCTGCCCAAAGGGATTGCCCCTGTTGCGTTGGGATTAAACAGTATCTTTTTTAAGGACAACAATAACCGATACAACTCGATACATATAATGAATATGAATCGAGTTGTACCGGGTATTCATTGAGGAAAACAATAACCGATACACCTCGAATTCAACATAGTAAATCTTCTAAGGTCGATTATTCAAAATCTCAAAGGCTGCGAGAGTTTGAAATTGCACTGAACAACCATCAAAAATCGGAACACCGACAAACACCCTCGTAAATCAAGTCTTTGAAGAACACCACAATAGGCACTTGTCGCAAATAACGAGATCGAATAACCGCTGATTGTCTACATCGGCTGGAGGCACACCCAAGCAACACAATCTTGCAATTATTTACCACCAGTCCAGAGAGTTGAAGAAACCGAACTGCGAAAATACAGTCGGTCAAATAGATCGAAGATGTCTCACCATATACCAACAAACAACTTCCTGTAAACAACACGCGAATTTTTGAGATCCGACATAATCCATTATATCTGGCAACACTTATCCTTACCGGCAACGAAAATATTGGCGAGGTAGGAAGAGGCTTGAGAGAGCAACTTCGTCAAAGCCTTGATCGGACTTGAACTTCCGCTTGATTGTTTAAACATCACTGAGCACAGGGCCTATAGGTCCCCACCTCTCTGCGTAGAGCGACAAACAAAATAGGCAAGGATCCGTTGGTTCATGGTCGTAGACGACGAAGGTTGAAAGGATGTGGCGGCAACGACGACTAGGTTAAAAAAGTTAAATCCTAGGTCGCCGCATCTTTGTCTTCCTCGTATTGTGACGGGATTAAACTATTTCAACACACCCATATGTAGCATGTATATTCTTTTTTTTTCATTTTTCATTACGACCATTGTATATACCTTTGGGACCCTATTATTCGCTCGGACGATTCGTTCAGATGAGCCAGTTGTTTATGCCAGTGCACACGTCTACTCTCTCCGTTATAAATTAGATAACTCCTACTGTTCGTCAATATGTGGATGTATCATGTCCACATGTTTTTTTCTTGACACTACTTCATGTCCACATGTTGCCCAATTGAAAACGGAGGGAGTATAATTCCAGAGCAGCGCTATCCAGCCCGTTAGTCGAGCCCAATAAGCCCATACCGTATTCCCGTCCCCTGCACCTATGCCCGGGCACGGCCTAACTGGAACAAGACCGAAAAGCCCAAACAACCGCCTGCCCTCCAAAGTCCGGCTCCCCGAGATCGTCCAACAGAGCGGCTGCGGCGGCGGCGGCGTGGTGGTGGTGGGAGACGATCCAGCGAGCGCGCGCGGGCGAGGAAAGAGGAGTTCCGGGCGAAGATGCCGCTCTACGACTGCATGCTGATGCTGAAGCCGCTGGTGACCAAGGAGTCCGCGGCGGAGCTCGTGGCGCGGGTGGCCAGGCGCGTCTACCAGCGCAACGGCGTCGTCACCGACCTCAAGTCCTTCGGCAAAGTGCACCTCGGCTACGGCATCAGGAAGCTCGACGGACGCCACTACCAGGTCCGTCCGCCCGGATTCGCCGCCCCTCTGTTTGTACTTTTCCTAACGAAGCCTCGTATGTATTCCCCCTTGTGCTGTTCCTCGTGACTGCGCGGAATGGCGATGATCTGATTCGCTTCGCCTTGCTTGATTGATTGTTGCGTGTTGGACGAAATGGGTAAGTGGGTACGCGTGTTTGGGGCTTTGGTTCTCGAACGTCTGGCGGTGCCTTGCTGCCTTTGACGTGCTCGATGAAATGCCCGAGTAGGTTTGGCCGAATGTTCGTGGACATTTACCTTGGCGTTCTCGATGGAATGCTCTGGCGGATATTTTTGGTGGGTTGTGATCATTTTTATGATCGTAGTCAATGTCAGCACGATATGATCTGTTTGTTTTTTTTCATACGGAATAAACGTATATACTGCTTGGATATTTGAGTATTTGACGTTACTACTTTCTGGGATTAGAAGCATTCTTGGGGAAGATGAGCACTGGATAAGTGATTCATGTGGTCATGTAAGTCGTGAAGTTGTAGCATTGTGTCGGCTCACCCACACGTTAATCCTTCTGTCTGCTACACGTTGGTGACGATCTGATATGCTTATTGATGGTTACTGGACGAAATGGTTAAGTGGGTACGGATGTTTGTGGCTTTTGTTCTTGGCTGGTGCCTTTGACCTGCTTGATGAAATGTTCAAATAGGTTTAGGCGTTTAGCCGTTGGCTATTAGAAGCATTGACATCGGCTTGTTCGATGGAATGCTTTGGCAGATATTTTTAGTAGGTAAAGATCATTCTTTTAATCGCAGTGACGTAAGCATGATGTGATCTGTTTGCTTTGCATACTGGATAGAAGGATTTTTCAAAACTAGAACTAATGTTTTCAGTGCAAAACATAGTTAAAAAATTAAAGTAACGAAGGTACAATTTATCGGTCATATCGGGTGTATTTTTTTTTCTGTACAGGGGAATTTGGCTCTGACATTCCGGAGCGTTCGCTATTTCATATTCGGGAATTTCAGCAATGTTTTGCAGTGCATGAGGTGAAACAGGTGGAGCTCGAGCAGTGTAACCTCACTACTCCTAGCTAGCTCATGCAGCCGTCCTACGGCTACGGAGCTATATGTAGAGGCGCAGAGCTGCCTGTTGCGTAAAGGAGGGAGGAATGGGGCATGCATCCAGCCAGGCACGCAAAGGCCATAGGTGAACAGTGTACATATGCCTTAGTGATGCATCATGTATGGGTTAATGCTAGGAGCATGAGCATCACATACGTTCCGCGTCATATGTTAATCATCGTGTCGATGAGGAGGGCGTTGTTCCCTTTTGCCTTTGTTTACGTAGCCAAGTGCTCCGTGGAGCAGCCGATCCATGATTGAAGGAGCTCTGAAAGACTTCCGTTTGCTATTTCAAATTCGTAAATGTCAGCAATGTTTTGACAGATATTGAAACCAAAATGCCAGTATGATCCTAGTGGTTTGATTGTAAGCTCAAAACAATCAAATATAAAGTTCTCCTATGCTATATAATATTGGTACTTATATGCTAGCTGTCACTCACGACAGTAGTGAGGTTTGAACTTAGGATGTCAGGCATAGCCAAGGCAAGTTGTGATCACCTCACCAAGCCATCACTATGTTAGTGTGTGCATAATTATAAACACAAACTGATTTATTGATAACATGCATACAAGACTTTGCGTAAATTTTATGTACACCCTTGATGTCATGTGGATTCGCCCCTGAGGATGTAGCGCTTAGGTTTTTGTTGTTGCTGGCATTCAGAAGTGCTCTTGGGAAGATGGCCAGCTGGTAAGTAATTCATGTGGTCATGTAAGTCATGGAATGGTAGCATTGCCTCGGCTCACCCTTGAATCCTTGATCCTTCTGGCTGACACAACCACAGCTCTGGTTAGCTCACCAATTGTACATTCTTGACCTTCCACTGCCGCGATAAGCTTTAGCTTAGCTTACACCTCTGCTTCTTCCACTTAAATGAACTCCGTCTCCACTGCTGCACTGGTTCCTGAGCAGCGTCATTTATTTCATAGGTGCTTTGAGTTACCATCATACTTATGTGCTTGTTGTCCTGGACCTCAAGGAGTAGTGTCTAACCATTCTTCAAGATTTCACTCGGCAAGTTTGCAGTTACTTATCATATTAATGGTTTTGAGCCTAACCATGACAAAACTTTCAGTTCTCGGGACGATTTCCGCATCCTATTAGTTCTATGCCATCTCCTTGGAGATCCTTGATTTTGCCTCGCAGCCGAATGACACCTCCTGCTTTGTCAGGAAGGAGTTTTATTTCGGACATTAAGTGTAGTTTTGATAGCTACATCGAGAGAAAGTTTCACTCTTCCAATTGATTCAAGACACTTGTCATCGTGATCTTTGCAACGCGATCATCCTGTCTAAGGTACAAAGCTCACACGGAACATATTATGAGGTTTCAATCCCAGAAATTTTAGAACAGGGTGGGGGCTTCTTCTGTGACCCTACAACGTGCTTCGTACAATCATCCCATGTGAGAAGGGCTGATCAATATCACAAAAACTATCATCGAGTGTAACAAACTATATCTTGTTATTGTTCTTGTAGAAAAGTATATTGGTATATTGCCTCTTTGGAGTTGCAACAGGTTCTCAAGTGACCATCATAAAGGTTACAATTTTCTTTGATGTGCCGGGTATCCTTTCTTACTTAGATGCCATGAACTTGTATTAGTGTATCTTTTGAATTTTGATGCAATCCCACTTTTTAAATTGAATCAGACCTTGAGTCAGTACTTCTAACGATTTAGTTGGAGTTTCTTATGATAGATTAGTTAGGCAGTTGCTGCATAATTGATACTGGTAGGTTGATTTACGGTGCTTAGCAAATGTAAATTAGACAAAATATGCACATACACCTGCAGTATTCTCATACTATCATGACATTGTATATTGAAGTTTCTAGTTCAGGCTTTGTGTTCAATAAACATGTTGAGTCTGACAATATACACTTATGTATAAGTCTGACTAAATACTTCAGTACTGCATTAGTTAACTAGTTGTAGCTTTCTACCACTACCAAATTGCTCAGTAGTCAGTACGGACATCTTTAAATTACAACCTTCAGTTATCCACTTGCTAACACAGTCATTTGAGACATTAATCATTAAACACACAAAAAACATGGTAATTTATGAAGAGTGGAAGGGAGTGTCAGAGCTGAATTTTTTTGTGGACACAGGCCAGTGTGATTTTTCCCTCATAGAACAGTATTGTGAACTGAGCCTAATTAAAGAATGTCAACTGACTAAAAGTTCATGTGCTATGAACACAACTATTCTGAAGTTCGATGATGAACCAAAGGCCCCCCTGTATTACAAGAATTTCAAAGTTTTATGGTGAACCAAAATATCCCCCGTGTAATAGGAATTCCAAAGTTTAATTGTCATCCAAAAGACTCCCCAAGTTAATAATATACACTGCAGCGATGCAAAGAAATTATCACTTAGAAATGATTTCGGTGTAGCTGCATTGTCTGATTGTCTCATTAGTGTTTGTTCGGATGTTTATTTTTTTTGAAATTTTCGGTGAAGGATTGATCTTCCATATTCTCTAAATTGGATTGGTATTCTGCCTGTTCTTAGAAAGAATTTCGGTGTAGCTTTATTGTCGAATTAGTTTATCTGAGGGTTTGCTGAAACATTAGGTTAATCTTTCATCATCTACATTTCCCTAAATGGATATATATTCTGTTTGTTCCTTTTTTCTTTTTAAAAATGCCTTTCTTTCTTTCCATAACTATTTGATAAAACTCTTAACCAAATAGTGAGATAAGTTAAAGACGGCACCTTTGGAAAACAGCCAAAGCAGCAGAGGCACGTGGAATGTATTTCAGTGCATTTGAGACTTATCTGTATGTAAACCTTACAAGGATTGATCTTCCACATTGATCCAAATTGGATGTTTGTTTTTAGAAAGAATTTTGGTGTTGCTGTATTGTCTAATTAGTTTTATGGGGATTTTCTGAAACATTAGGTGTATCTCTGATCATCTACATTTCTCGAATTGATGGATATATATTATGTTTGTTCCTTTTTCCTTTTAGAAATGCCTTTCTTTCCACAACTCTTTAATAAAGCTGGTGATCGAACTGTGAGATTAGTTGAACACAGCGCCTTCAGAAAACAGCCAAAGAAGCAGAGGCACATTTGAATATATTTCACTGCACTTGAGAACTGTTCGTATGTACACCAAACAATTAGTGTTATGTTTAGTTGTTGTTCATTGTCAGCTTTCTTCACCACTTGTATTGCAGCCTAAAGTCTAAGCATGTACTTTTATGGTGAGCCGGCTCCTTGCTGATGTGCTGAAGTTTCTCTTGCGTTTTCAGGGCCAACTTATGCAACTGACCATGATGGTTCCACCATCCTTTACCAAAGAACTCCACTATCTGAACAAGGAGGACCGGCTGCTTCGTTGGTTGGTGGTGAAGCATAGAGAAGCAGTGTACGGTCTGGAGTTCATCAATGAGGATGACGGGAGGTACGAGATGGACAGTTTCCGCCGTCGTAGTAGTAGTAGTGCTAAAGATGAGGACGTTGATGAGTATGACGACGACAGCGATGATGCCGAGTACGAGGTCGAGGAGTAGATTTGTGTCAACATCTCTGCACTTTCAGTATTGTGTTCTGTTGCAAATTGTACCTGTTGTCTTCCCAATGTTTTTCTGACTATAAAGTAGGGCAAGAATTAGAACTACTGAACTTGACTGTTTGTCGAAGAAGACCCTGGAACGCCTGATAGCTGATGGTGCGTGTTATTTGAGATGTATGCTGCCAATAAGGAATAGGTTTCTGATTGGAGTTCATTACCACTAGGCTTATCATGTGGCTTTGGTAGCTGTTTTCTTTCTCAGCATCTAATGTGGAAGAGCTATATAAAAATAGGGGAAACGCTATGTAAAACACACTAGATTGCCATTTATTCATCAATATAGCATGTACAGACTACATGTGACCTCCTTAAATCATACACAGCCACAGAACTACATACACCGACCGTTCAAAAACGAAATGAGAGAGAAAATACATAACTATATATCACACGACGGTCAACGGCCATAACCGATCAGAAGCGTCGCGCCAGCCTCCAGAACCACCCCATGATCCCGTCCTCGTTGTCCTCGTCGTCTGAATCCGAGTCGCCGTCGGCGTCCGAATCAGAGCCGTCGGGCCGCTCCTGCTCCAGCCCGTCCTTTTCCATCTCGCCCAGGGACAGCGGCTCCTCAGAGACCGCCACGTCTTCGCCGCCGCAGCTGATGATCTGAGGAGCCTGGCCGGCGGCCGGGTCCATCGCCTGCCCCTGCACGTAGGAGAGGACGGTGCTGGGGTCGGCCGCCTCGACAATCGCAACGGCCGGCCTGGGCAGAAGCAGCTTGGCGGCGGCCTCACGGTCAACGGCGTGGAGAACTACCTGCGTCGGGAGCTGGACGGGGCTGCGCGCCGGGGCAGGGCCGACGAGCAGGCAGCAGACCAGAGCGAAGAGGACAGTGGCGGCGGCGGCGGTGGCCATGTGCGCTTCTTGGCGGCGTGTTCGTTGTTGTGACGAAAGGGAATAGGCTGGTTTAGTGGTTCAAGAGCTAACGAATTACTGAAGGTAGATATAGTCAGGAATAACGTACCAATCCATTGCGTAAGCTCGTTTGATTAGTCGCTAAAGAATTATGCCTTGTCGCCTTCGTGTTACGAGGGGGAGAGACGACTTGAGCGAGAGCGACCGACCATGTAGAGAGCAATCTTTTTTGAAGGGAGCTCGTGTACAAGATCAAGAACAGAACGAACAACACACACGAACCGAAGCAAGATCCACACCACGCACGGTAAACACGGATCCACCACACACACCACGCACCCAAGCAGACGCCTCAGACCAACCTTGTTGAATTGCCGCTTGAACCATCCGACGCAAGCGCCAGAATCTTGGCGCTGAACGAACATCGGCTCCGAGCCGTCGCCAGAGCACCGTCGCCGTCTCACGCCGGAGACAAGAACGACAGCGCCAACCTTCTTCCGCCAAGCCCACCGCATCCACCGACGAAGAAGCACAACTCGCCTGCAAACTCCCAGAAGATCTTAGCAAAAGCACCACCTTGCATCGAGATGCAAGGCACAGGACCCCAAGGACAAGAGCTGACGCCGCCACCACGGCCAGCAGTTCGAGGGGAAGCACGCCGCGGCCCCGGAGAGCAGCGGACGTACCAGCAACAGCGGATCTACCCCGGGCGTCCACCAGAGCGCCGAGGACAGAGGAGAGGGCCGCCGCCACCAAAAGCCTCTCCGGCCGCACCGCCACCTCCACAGCGCCGCCGGCAAGCAACTCACGCACCCCTAGACTATGTACACGCCGGGATCCGTCGATTCCCCGTCCTCCCGCCGCCGGAGCGGCCGCGGAGGGCGAGGAATCGGCCGGATCGCCGGCGGCGAGCTGGTTCGCGTGGGTGTCGCCCAAAAATCGCCTCCTTGTTCACTGTAGGTGGGGAACGAGGGAGAGGTCCAGACGCTTCGCGGAGAGTGGCCCTTATGTAGAGAGCAATCTCTTCGTGCACCAAACAGATTGTACAAAATGTTTCATTCAAGGTTTTGTGTTTACCGTTGGTTATTCTTGTCAAGCATAGAGCATGGGACATGTGTAGATTTTATGCCTGTGAGTGAATGCAATCGTGGATTTCACAACACCGGTTTTTGATTTAGAAAAGTGAGATCACTGGATTTTGGATGCAGGTTTTTTCATAATTTTTAAATACATTTTTTGATTCAGATAAGTGAGATCACTGGATTTTGGGAGCATCAAAACTCAACTCGAATCGATGTCTATGATTTTGACAAGACATATAGACCACATGTCCACATTGATTCGTGCATAGTATAGAAGGCGTGTGTGCCAACCACCAACGAACGCATGTCACGACTTGTCTGCACGTGCTGTCTTTATAATTATTAACTATCCTCAACGGATTATTTACTTATGTAGATGAGAAAACATCTCTTCATTTTTCTACTTATGAACTATTCACTTGAACAATATTGTAAAACTAATCAACCTATTTTCTTCCGTTCTAAATCTTCTAGGAGTTCATCCATATATTTATTGCATAATTGGGATGGAATACTTGAAAACTATACTCAAATGAGGTTCATATATATAGCTTCAACATATATGGATAGTCGTAAATTGAATAAAACTGAGTGCAACTGACCAAAATATCTTCGGAAAATATGTACGTTGTTCTGCTTCTTCAGAGTGGAGATTTAGTGCTCCCGGGCTCGAAAAATATTCAAAAAATATATTTAAAACTTAAAAAAATCTTTAAAAAATATCGTATATGCTTAATGATATAGTGTAAAAGCGTGCAAAATCTCAATGCATTTTTTATAAAGGTTTGAGCTCTACAAAAGTGATAAATGTTAACATCTGTATATAGTAAACGATATGTAGTTTTATTTCAGATATTTTTGAAACTTTTAAATAATTTTTTGATGTTTAAAAACAAGCGAGATCACTGTTTAATGTACATTCGGAATTATTTCTGGAATTGTTTGACATTCTAAAAAAAACAAAAAAAATTACCTAATGGGTGCATCTAGACCCACTCCCCAAATCACCGCCTCCAAATGCTTCTTATTACTAGAAAATGACAGCAGTTCCACAGAGATGATACCAGTGCTCTCACCGGAAATTCGTTTATGCTCCCGAGCTCCAGTGATCCCGCCCATTTCAAAAAATTAAAAACATGTTTAAAAGTTTCAAAAAATTACGAAACAAAACATGCATGTTCCTACTGATATTTAGTATACCCGTGCAAAATGTCAATTCAAAATACTTTACGATTTGATCTACACAAAAAAGATAAAAGTTGAAATTTTGATACTTCATATTGTTCACTATACTTAGATCTGCACATTTTTTTTTTGTAGATCAAATCGTAAAGTATTTTGCATTGAGATTTTTCTCGTTTGTAGGAAATATCAGTAGGAACATGCATAATTGTTTTCATAATTATTTGAAACTTTTAAATACGTTTTTTTTAAATGAGCGGGATCATTAGTGTTCGGGAGGATCAAATATGCACTCTCTCACTAGCTTCTTTGACATCTAGCTTCATTGGGTTAAAATCAGAGCTCTTGGATTGGACTGATTCGGTCCTGGCAGATTAAGATGGGAATCGGGATCGGCGTGATGTCACGCAAGGAAAAAATCATCCAATCTGGCTAACTCGCTGACAGCATTATTCTCAGACCTTTCAGAGCTTGGACATGCACGGTGCAGGTTCTGCCTACACTGTCAACGAGCGCTTTTAATATCTCTACTAGAGTTCTACACGTATCGAGTTTTTATTGGCCTGACTGATTTGTTCACCTCACTGTTTCTCTACAGAACACGCTCCGTCTCTTGGCGAATGTCTCGTTTTTACTCACTCCGTTTATAAAAGAAACGATGTAACCTAGTCTATATTTGCATGTATCTAAATCATATCTAGATACATGCAAATTTAGACTAGGTTGAGAATCATTTTGTGCACGGAGAGTACCTGCCTAGTCTGTCCGGTAGTAAGTACTAGCATCAATAAATTACAAAAGAAAATGAACACTGAATAAAAGAAAAGCTAAGAAGTGAGCGCAGCTCACTTGGTTAGGGAAGGTGGATGCACAATCCAACCAGTGAGGTTCACGTCCTTACGGAAGCAGGTTTGTTTTCTTATTATTTCAAAACAAAAACCGCTGAAGCAAAAAAAAAGTCAGAAAATCGGAGGACATAAAAAATAATAAGAAGATAAAGCTAAATTCGGAAACTATACTATAATAAACAACATCAAATGTTAGTATGTTTCAGAAATCTAAAAAAATTAAAATCTTCCTGGTATAAGACTTCGACCTTTTTTCCTTAGTTCATTTTTAAGTGTTCAAAAAGTTCCCAACATGAGAACTCCCATAGAGACATCAAAATACCAAACACTTCCCTATAAAACCATAGTAGCACTGAAAGTGTTCCTCAACAATCTTTATTTTTATACCATATAATTTTTTGTTTTTGCTTGAAAAAACCAACAGAGCAAATTTGTATAAACTTTGGGGTTTAAGATATAAAATCTACAAGAGTTCTGTATAATAAAAAGGATGACGAAAATCAAATGAAGCTATCAAGCCGAGTTGCAAATTATGTGTAGTTTTTCCAGATTGCTCTGGATGAAAGCCATTGAATCGCCATGCATGCATCTATATAGGTTAGGATGAACTCCGTGTGAAACATGAAAGAGTTCCTACCCTTCCATATAGCCCAGACTCGTAGTATAATCAGCTCTAGAAAACTTGTAGAAAAATTAATTTGTTGTAAATATGGAAGAAAAGACTTAATTAAGACCACTCCTTTTCGTTCCAAGTTTCCAACAAGTAAGCGTAGCAAGGGATGCAGTTGCTTTTTGATATGTCATAGAGTCGCCAGTGGCGGGCCTAGAATTTGAAGAGTGGGTATTCAAAATTTTGAAACCTAATTTTTTAACAGTCTAAAGGCTTATTTTTCCGACGTTTACAACTATGTGCTGATGAAATGGGAGAAGGAAGTGCGAGCCATGTGGAAGTAAGGAGATATTTGTACTAAATACTTGAGTAGAATGTCATTTTGTGTTATTTTTGATTTTGCATACATGTATACAATCTATGTACAATAGATATATAATTCCTTGGCAAAATGATGGGTATTCAACTGAATACCCATGCATTGAGCTAGGCCCGCCCCTGAGTGTCGCTCATAATGCTTGTCCATAAATTCTTTGTTGCAAGGTGTTTGAGGTTGGCCATGCCAAGCCAGTTCTTAATCATGTGGCAAAACCTCTAGATAAAACGACATTTTGAAAAAAAGGTGGAATGCCAACTATGATCCAGCTTACAAAATGGATATATTTCACAATTTGGTCTTCCAGGATTCTCGAGTCAGTTAGCTATCTATACTTTGTTTTGTCTTGCGAACCAGATGAATGATGTTGCCACCAAGCATTGAGCTTTCTTAAAAGCCGAAGCCATTAAGTATTCACTGCTCAACAAAGCTTACGAATTGTGAATGTGCGCGATCAAAAAACTAGAGCTTGTGTTGACTTGACTGACCCATGCGTCACCAAGTAAAGCTTGTTTTGCACTCTTTTTCTTCCTACTGGAGACCGCAAAGATTAGGGGTGATTTATACCTCTCGTCAGCCGTGGAGCCAAGGAGAGTCCCAAAAGGTCCTTGCTACCATTGCAGGGATTTCCAAGCCTGGCCCGAGTCTTTGTAAGGCCTTTCCATTCAAACCATGGCTATCTCACACAAAACTAGCAAGTAAATCCATATGTAAGAGTTGTATAGATGGTTTCAATTGACTTTCACATGAAAACAAATATTCGACTATTTCTTAAAAAAATAGAAAATTGTACATTGTTACTCCTTTCTCGAGAAATTTTTATATTTCGTAGAGACTATCCGAGCATTCCAGATTTAGAGAGACTTCCTACTTTGTGGATCTAGGTTTTATTACTCACACTTAAACCGAGAACTACTAAGTAAACCGGTCCAGACCAAGGTTTCGGTTACCGGCTGGAATACCGCGGTAACCGGATTTATCGGACCCCCCAACCCCCCTGGAATTTGTGTATATCGGATGAAAAATCTCAGATTAGTCAAATTCGAAACAAATTTCTGCTCGGAAAATTTAAATTTCTAAATTTTCCAATGTTTTAAGTTTAAATCGTAAATTCTTGCCGAAATTTTGGTCCGGTAACCGGCCGGTATTTTCCGGTAACCCCGGTTACCGGAAATATCGGCCCCCTCCGGATTTTTTTTAACCGGTATCCAAAACCTTGGTCCAGACTTCAAAGTCTTGTTTTTGACGACACCTCTACAAAGAAGTGGTGGCGAACTTAGAAACTTCTCAAAGACTGGGCAATCATAATTAAGATAATAGATTTTCAGGTAAAATCAAACAGGGGCGCCACTGGGAAGTCTAGGCGTTGCCCGGCAGGAGGGATGCTAGATCCGCCTTGCTAAGAAGTAATCCAAAACAATAAGATTATTGGTGGGTCTGGCTCCTCAGTATGACAATGTTTAATTATAATTTTCAATACATAGAGTTTCATAGAAAATCATGCTACTTCTTGATTTTCATGAAATAAGTGCTTCATATAGAGAAATTTTGAAAGTTTCGACATAATAAACTTTTAAACTTTACAACATTAACTTACATTTTCTTATTGTTTCCTCTGCATAAGAACCGGCCAAACCTAAACAAATCTCTTACTACCCTCTATATTTTTTCTATTTTAGGTATTTGAATATTCCTTGTCATACGTTCCAAATGTATTCTGCATGTGCACCGTCTGGTGGCACATTGTCAAGGAGAGTGACACATGTCAAGAAATTTGAGTCAAGCGTGCATGCACCTTCCTATGGTTCTCTAGACCTGAAACTTGGACCAAAGCAAGCAAGCACTCGCGCTCTAGTGCATTTACTTGTGCTATCGTTTCCGTTTTTTGACAAGAGGTTTCTTCATCTCGGAAACTCGCAACCAGGGCCGGGCCGGAAAAATCCGGTGCCTTGTGCCAAAATCTAAAACGGTGCCCTATCTCACACACAAATTTAAATTAATGAAAAATTCTAATATATATGACATAATATCTTACGTAACAATTGAATACATTAAAAAAACATACATATATATCTCAAAGTTGCATAACATTTATTTGAACATCATCATTCTTTTTTGTGTTCTTTGAAATGAATTCTTCAATCATATCCTCATAATTTTTCTTCCCCAACATGTCGCCCTCAAGCGCTATTGTAGCCAAATCGTTGAGTCTTTCTTGTGTCATTGTAATACGCATATAGGACTTCAATAGCTTCAACTTAGAAAAGCTTCGCTCCGCCGATGCAACCGTCACAGGAATGGTCAACAAAACTCTATATGCAATACTTGCATTGGGAAAACAATCATGCCGCTTTATAAACTTCAAAACTTCAAGAGGCCCAACATTTTCTTTTGGCATGAATGTTTGAAGAAACTTGAGCTCAGTAAATAGATCATTGGCATCAATATTAGATTGTCCATCCATTTTAAGGGCAGCCTCAAGATGATCACAAGAAGACTTCAAACTATCATAATCCAATGAACACAATATTTCCGAGGTAAATAAGAAACCAAAAACTTTCTGGTAACCCTGATATTGTTCAAATCTTCTTGTGAGTGATGAAATTGCTTGATCAACAAGAGGTATAAAATAGCTGATTCTAAATGATTCTTCTGCAGTCTGTGTGGCAATATTTGTGTCATCTGGGTTCTCATCAAATTGTCTCTTTCTTTTAATTTCTCTCCTTGTACGAAATGTTGTACCAATATCCAGCTCAATTGCAATGCCTTTGGCTATCTCCAAGGCTTCTAAATAACCAGTTTCCCTGTACCCCTTGAAGAAAGATATAAGCCCTTGCACTTTGTCAATAGCAACATCTATAAGCATATCCTTTGTTTGCAAATGTTTGCTTACTAAATTAACAGCAAACAATACCTCATACCAAATGACAATTGCCACTACAAATTCATACTCTCCAAGTTCATTTTTGGCCAAACCTAGAGCCTCACTGCTTGTCTTTGGATCACCATCGGTTTCGGATACCTGAAATTAAAAGAAAGTTCATAAATATCAATCTGTTTAGAATCAAGAACATCCCAATTTCTTGGATCAAATATATCAGACCGGAAAGAACCATCAACATCGACCTCAATAGGATCTTCCTCTACCTCAATATTATCTGTCTCTGTCTGGCTATCTCCAGAGTGATTGCAAGGAACAATTGCAAGTGCAAGTGTAGAAGGATCAGTAGACTGATTACCAGATGAACCTTGTGATGCTTCTTTTCTAACAAACCTATCCATCGCCCCTTTTTGAGATTTAATAAATTTCTGTTCATTTTCTTTTCTCTTATGCTTCTGGAAACCGGACTCTTGTTTCCCCATGATCAATCAAAGTATCAAACCTGTATTATTCAAGAACAAGATACAAGAGATGAATAAATAAAATTTAAATATGATGCGATCAATGAACCAGATAATACATACCTGTTTCCAATCTGCTGATGAAGGGGATTACAGGAAGTGAGGCGGCGCAACACGGCAGCAGCACTCGTCGACTCGTGCTCGCTCGGTCACTCGTGTCGGGCCGGCCGTCGGCGACTCGGCGGCGCAGCAAGGCCCCTGCGTCTCGGCGAGATGACCTCACGCGCGCTGTAGCCTGTAGATTCTATCGATCGATTGATATTCAGCAATCAGCACGAACCGTCACGGCGTCGTTCGCAATTCACGGCCCTCGCGCGGAAGGCCAGTCTGAGGCAGAAACGAACTCACGGACGTGGTGCAAGGCTGCCAGCGGGCTGTTCCATGGGCCAGTTTCTCCAGGATCATATACACATATACATAGGTATAAAAAAATTTGTGCCCCTAAAAATCGTGGGCCCTGTGCGGGCCGCACACTTGGCACCATAGCCGGCCCGGCCCTGCTCGCAACTGCCAATTAGGAATCATATCATGATCAGTAGTTCGAGAGGCCGAGTCCAACTCATCAATGCATCCTCCTCCTCCTCTTGGAGACTTGTCTTGTGATTTTAACAAGTGAATCCAGGACCTTAAACCACTCGCATTAGGCACCCAAAGCATGCATCTACCCATGCATACATAATGCATATAAAAACAACACCCAAAAGTCATACACACACTGCCATGCATGTTGCACACAAAAGACAAGTACACGTAGTTATAAAATACTACTAAATTAGAAATAGCTAGCTTTTGGACTAATCCATTAATCCAATCAAATCACCCATTACATTGCAGGGTTCAATCTTCAGAGTCATCCTCTGAATATCAGTAGACCCTAGCAAGTAAATATGAAAACTTTATATATCTATATTACTGCAGCTAATGCTGAATACTAGCTAGCACATAAGTAGTTTATAGCAGCTAAGCTTGAGCTTGACATTACAGTCAAAAGCCAAGGGAGATCACACACGCACACATGGATCGATACACTTACGCCGCAAAAGTAGTTGACAAGTAGCAACTGATCAACTGCTTTGGCTTCGTAAACTAAGCTTCTCTAGCTGTATAGCTATAGCTGATGCCAAAGCATCTAAATGATTATGCATCTTCTCTCTCTGGAAGTCTGGCTGGTCAAGCAAGCTCCTGGTTCTTCTCCACCACCCTCACCTCCTTCGCTGACCTCAGCACGCTCGCCTGCATCAATATGAAGTTAATCGATCGTGTATTTAAGAGAAGATTCATGTGTATCCACATTAGATGCGAGGTGAGGTGAGGTCGGGCAGTGACCTGAGCGTCGGTTATCTCGACGGCGAATCCGTCGACGATGGCAAGCGAAGACTTCTTCCAGTATGTGTCGGGCGGGAGGAGCTTGGCGAGCAGCTTGTCGTGCTTCTGGCTCAGGTACGCGTCCAGCGTCGCCGATCCCTGCTTCGACCTGCACCCAACAATGGAACAAACCATCCATCAAAAACTGCAGTATTATCGCTTACAAAGATACTAGCTACTGATCGATTATCAGCGATATTTATATCTATAGCTAGATACATGTATACAGACCTATCGGCTCTTAGGCGTTCGTAGACGGAGTCGAAGTTCATGAACACGAAGTACACCTCCTTCTGCGGCTTCGCCATTTCTCTTGTTCGATTCCCTTCCCTAGCTACACAGGATCTAGCTACTAGTGCAAAGGTTTTGAGTGCGAGTAGTGAGCGAGTGAGCAAGTGCTTGTGGAGTTGTGGTTCCATGTCATTGCGATGGGCTGCTATTTATAGCCGAGGGAAGAGGAGAGAACGTCCGAGGCTCAAGTGGTCGCCGGATGGGAGCTAGCGTGCACCTGCAAGCTTTTCTTACTGGACACAGATTAGCCTAGATCTAGAGTGATTAGTCAAATTAGCGAAAGCGCGACGCAATTAACAAACATGCAGCAGCCAACTATGTGCAGGCTTGAACTCGGTCAAGGAATCTCACACCTATAATAAGCACACGCACATGGCGACGCGTACGTCATGCAGGTCGCGCATCTAGTTAATCAACTCGATCTTACGTCATGTTGGTGTTTGTTGTATGGTGTTCGCCCGGTTTTTTCCACTAATAAACCGGACACCTCATTCTTAATAAATGGTTGGGGCAAATCTTTTGCTCCACAGTTCTTAAAAAAAACTCGATCTTACTTGTTCATGTAGCTATAACTTGCTGGTAGTGTGCAGGATAAGCTTATGGAGTACTCCCTCCGTTTCATAATATAAAATGTTTGAGGTGTTACATATTTTGTTTAGATTCAGACTAAACAGATTGGATATGTACACCAAAATATGTCTAGATATTTATGTGTACATACGAATGTAAAAAAATGACTAAAACATCTTATATTATGTAACGGAGGGAATAAAATATATGTGAATTGCATGTGTCGATAGATACACATTTATGCATGCATAGTTCTTGAGCAATACAATCCAATACTGGAATGTTTTTTATGGTTCGGCCGGAGGGGGCACGAAATGGGCCACCCCGGATTCAGACATCCATGCAGATGCAGTGGATATGTACTCGTATGGAGCTTGAACAGAGCTGGTAGAGGTCAAGGACTCGAGATCTCTGCACTGCACCTGAGGCTCGGACTCTGAGACTGAGAGGCGTTGTAGGCTGGAGACTGGTCGGGTTGTACGTATGCATGTCGTAGCAGCCCACAAATTCAGAGCCAGATCCAGATGGGCTAGGATGTGGATGTGAGCAGTTTGCAGCATGCGCATGCAGAGCTCGATGCGGCACCTGCGTGAATGCATGGCCAGAGCGACGGAGGCCCCGGACGGATCGGATCCGGCGCAAGGACGGCACTGGCCGGCGAGGATCTCGGCGAGGGATCGTCCGCTAGCTGGTGTGCCGTGGCATCTATGCACATTTCTGGCATGTACATTGTACTACTTCTTCTACCTCATGTGGTTGCGCATGCATATATGGTGCATCCTCTTCTAAGTCGTGATTCCGAAGACAGCGGGTGGTATTTTTTTTTGGGGAAACACAGTACAAATGCAGATACTAACATACACTTTAACACACTCATCCTTATGAATGCACGCATTTCACACCCTACCCATATTAGTACCACCGAAATACTGATCCGTCGGGTCGAGTCTTGAGGTTCACGAAGTCACCACAAGCGCTTCGCAGTCCACGTGAACGTCGCCTCCCACTGAAAAATATTCCGCATAAATGAGGAATATCAGTGTCAAACCTGGGGTTTAAACTCTGATTCACTGGGTACAACCACCCTTCAAATTATCTTGCCACAAGTAAATTCTCGTGGGTGGCATGGTATGCGACCTTTTAGTACTACAGAGCATCAGAGATGACAGTTTTTAATGATGAATAATTTGATTTAGAGGTGGACATATTTTGTTTCTGAAATTTCAGTACATAGATGCCCATTGGTGCATGTCATGCCAGTTAGCTTTGTCTTGTACTGACTGTTGAACATAAATTGCAGTGCATGCACCACTGATGCACATATTAAGATATTCCTTTTTACGCTGTATCACTTGAGGGTGCAGCCCAATCAGATTAGTGTTTCTGACGGAACGCTTGAAACAGCGGGGTGAAATGATATCTGATACTGACATTGATATTTGGAGACCATCGATCGGGCGATCGGCTCAACTGTTACCCAAAGACCTCATCACTCCATGAGGTTTTTGCTTTCAAGTTTCAAGTACCATGACGTACTGGCTATATAGCTAGTTTACAAGTTATGGATGCCGGCCCCCGGGATCGATGAGGGGGCTCGCTTGATCACACGTTGGACACCTACCTTTCTCGCGAGCGAAAGGTCGTCGGAGCTGTAGGGGACTGGTTTCCCACCGGGGCATCACATGCTCGCTATGCTACCTGGTTCCATTTCCATATGGCTGGCCAAATTTAGGGTCATTTCCGGGGTCCTATATGCGGCGCCAAGAGAAAGACTTTGGAGCGCATCTTGCTTTGTCGTTCCTATGCATGCAGGTGTACGGCCTGAAGCTAGCCCTAAAATAAAAGCACAGCTTGGCATGAAGACACGTACGTCATGTTTGTGCCGAGCTAGTGTAAATCTTGAGGTCCGATTGAAATCATGGAGCCTTTGCAAATTTGCTTATTTACATTTAGCTTCTCTCCACTATTGGGAAAAAAAAAAACCTACGTATGTAAAGATTCTCGCACATCATCCACAAAGACCTGACACGGTAGTCCCCCAGTTCCGTTTCAAATGCAACGACATAGTTCACAACAAGATTCGAAGTTTGAGAGCAGGAAACGAAAATCACCTTATGACCTGCTACAAGAGGTAGAAACAACAAGCACGTAGATCATGAGTTAGGTCACAAAGTGCTATTGCGCATGTTTACCATACAACTAGATCACTTGATCAACATGGTACATCATCTACGCTCGTGTGTTGATCTTTCATAATCCAATCATTGGAATCCATCTTAATCAATAGTTCTCATCTAGTCATTTGTACGCACTTTTTTAATCTCCCGAAATCCATAAACAAATTCTTCACTTGAACTTGCTTTAAGAATCGATCTATCTTGGCAGTTGGCTCAACTTATAGTTCTACCGTGGCCACCTTTGAGTTCCTCCATTAAACTCTTATTGGTGTAATTCATCTTTATGCTTCAAAATTCTCTTCGTCGTTACCCTCCCTGCAGGCATTGCTGTCGAGTCCCCACCATGTCGGGTGTTTGGTCTATTTGTGTGGTTGCCGTTGCCTTTTCTTCTCGTTTTCGACTATGCGGAGTGTGGCGGCTCCGGTCTCTCACTTCTGTTGAGTTGTGTTGAGGTGTTAAACTGTCGAATTTGGTCGCTTTGGTGACCTAGTCACCGACTTGTGTGGAGGTGTAGTCTGGGTGTCTACGTGGATGCCGGAGTGGTGGCTCCAGATGTTCTTCTCAGCCGTATTGTGCTGGGGTGTTGGGTGTGGGTATTGGTTTCTAGGTTGACTTGGTCGCCGACTCGCGTGGGGTTACCTCGGGACCGGTATCACGTGTTTTGTGTTGTAGCACTTATTCACTTTCACTATTTTTCCTTTTGCCTAACTTTGAGACCCGAGGCTCAAGATGAGCCTAGCTTTAACTTAATGAAGCCACCACATACAAACAAAGTCCGTACACACGTCGATAACCGACAACAGAGCACGCGAAATAGAAAAGGCACCAAGCGCTAAAGTAGCTGCAACTAAACGTTTTGCATAACTTTCGGGTGACTGTTGCTGGCTGGCTGGTTTTGCGTACCACAATTGTACTGCATTGGTGTATTCCTTGCATCGTTCTATCACGGATTTACCCTGCTGGTTGTTGTCACGTTCTGAGCCACTGTAAAACGTGGTAGTGCAAAACGCCAATCATGCATGCACAACAGCCACAAGCAACCGGCACTTCCACGTGGCCCCTGTAAGTGGACGGGCCAGCACGCGTGCTGAGCACGACGATCACTATCCAGAAGCAGCTAGGCCCAGCCCAGTATCTCTATCTGTCTATGATCCTATCCACCCGGAATAGTTGGCTTAATTTGAACCCTAAGATTCTTACATGGATCCACGTTGCTCTTCGTTTGCCGACACACAGAAAAAACACTGCTCACTCCCGTTGCACACACACTGCTACATGGATGCGCTGTAGCTAGTTTTGGGGTGATGCAGATTAATTTCTGATGAATACGAACTGATGTGAGATTTAGATATATAGTATGTCCAGTCCACTGACAAGTTGCTGGCTAAGCTACCAGTGACCCACGCGCGACCGAGCTAACGTTAACGTACTACTCCCTCTGTTCCATATTAGATGACTTCTATTTGTACAAAAGTGGATGTATCTAGATTTATAACATGTCTAGATATATCAACTTTTGTACAAATTGAAGTCATCTAATTTGGAACGGAGGGAGTACATCTACTCTGGATAAACACGCGTAGGCGCTCGCAAGTCAACAATGGCGACACTGGGGACATGCATCGCGCCCGGGAGCTTGGGCCGGCCGGCCGGTGCATGAATCTGACCGCGCGACGACCCGCCCGCGAGTGAACAGTAACCCGGGGCGGGGGCTATAGTGCATATGGCGGAAGGCGTCTCGCTTGTCTTAAAGCCAGCAGCTATGGTAAATTCTCGGTTGATTCTATGTACAAAACATTAATCTTACCCTTAGGACCGGTCGATATTACGGAAAATAATAAAATATTGAAGATGAAGATTCCGCTAAAAACTAAAGTGTTTGCGTGATATCTCCGTCGAGGTGTAATTCTAACAAAAGATAACCTTGCCAAGCGCAATTGGCACGGAAGCAAAAAGTGTGATTTCTGTCAACATGATGAGTCAATTACACACTTATTCTTTCAGTGTGAGTTTGTCAGGTCTATATGGTCAGCCATCCAGATAGGTTCTACCTTACATCCCCCGAGTTCCGTTGCGAATATTTTTGGCAGCTGGTTAAACGGGGTGGATTCTAGGTTTAAACTATTCAGTAGGGTGAGAGCGCTCGCCGTTATTTGGTCGCTGTGGCTATGTAGAAATGACAAAGTTTTTAACGATAAAAATGCTTCTCTTATGCAGGTTATCTACCGGTGCACAGCGACGCTACGAGCATGGTCGGCCCTGCAGCGTGTGGAGCACCGAGAGTTGTTCTTGGAGGTGGCGTCACGTTTGGAGGATGCGGCCAGGGAGTTATTTTCCCGGCATGGATGGCAGCATAGTCTTCGGATCGACCTTCCAGCAGCTTAGGCGGATCTATAATTTCTCATTTTGATATGTAATTCGTCTTTTTTATTTTCCGGATTGGGTACTTGTGAGACTGTGAACTTGTGGCTGTGTGCATCCTGTTATGCAGAGACCGGGTGTAATGCTTAAAACTCTTAAGTAATAAAAGCCCTTTATCTATAAAAAAGCTAGCGCTCTTACCATTTGCTAGTCAGTAGTCACTTTTTATCTCTCCTGCGTGTACATTGCCCCGGGGTTTTGGTGAGACCTGTAAGATGGCCTTGATCGCGCCTAAAATGAAGGATGTTTAACTAGGCAGTCAGATCTGAGATCGATAATGTACGCAGCATTGCTGGTAACTAGCGCTCTTACCGTTAACTAGGCAGTCAGTGTGGTTCTTAAAATCCCCTCTGAAAGTAAAGGTGTTCTTATATGGCTGGCTTTTAGGAAAAGCATTCTGACTAAAGATATTTTGTTAGCTAGAGGCTGGAAAGGTTTAGAGAAGTGCATGTTTTGTTCTGATGTAGAGTCAATAGATCATTTGTTCTTCACTTGTCCGGTAGCTAGATTCCTGTGGGGAATTGTAAGATGTGCTTTTGCATTTAGAACTGTTCCTGTTAAGTTTGATAGCTTACCAAGTTGGTTAAAGTTTTTTTCCTGCTAAAGATAGGGTTCTAATATCGGTAGGAGTCGCAGCGTTGATTTGGGCAATCTGGAAAACCCGGAACAATGCCTTCTTCAACGGTGTGATCCTTCAAGATCCGACATCTATAGTCTTCCTTATAGCCCTCTTCATTTCTTATTGGGCCGGTTTGCAGAAAACAAGTCTTCAAAGCACGCAGCGCCGCAGGGCAAAGCTGTTAGTGACGGTGGCGACTGAAATTTTCCACAGAAGACAAGGATGGGGCCTCTGGTGCTGAGGTTGACTGAGACCTTATATCCTTGTGTCTTACTAGCGACAGAAAAAAGAGTAGAAGGAAGAACCCGATTCCGAGGTGGAGGGAGGTTTTAGACTTTGGTGAACTCTGTAAGGACTTGTAGTGTTCTGTTATGTTTCGTTGGGTGGATGTGGTGGAGGAGTAGTGGTTCTGTAAGTTGATTGCGCCCAGGAGAGGCATTCTCCTGGGTGCACAAAGATCGCAACTGCGAGGAGAAACAAACAAACTTTGTATTGTCAGTTTCTCAATAATGAAAAATTGGGTGCCCGGGGCTCTTTCTTTTAAAAAAAACTGGTGGTTCAGTTTGTCGCCGAACCTGGCATACACTCCTAATCCAAGAGCAGTCTGTCACCGAGAGGCAGATCGTGGAGGAAGATGACGACTTTGACTTCTCCTTCGACGAGGAAGGGAGTTGGCCCCTCCCGCCAACAACCACGAGGCCGGTGGCTCCTGTTTTGGTGCCGGTGACATAGTGATCTCCGACGAGGAGTAGTAGTGTAGATTTTTAAGTGTCGGTGCGAGTTTATTTTGCTATGTGATACGTCTCAAACGTATCTATAATTTTTGATGTTCCATGCTGTTATTATATCAATTGCTACATGTTTTGGTTACACTTCATATCATTTTTATGCATTTTCTGGGACTAACCTATTAACAAGATGCCACAGTGCCAGTTCCCTGTTTTCTGCTGTTTTTGGTTTCAGAAAATCTATTAAGGAAATATTCTCGGAATTGGACGAAACAAAAGACATCGTCAATAATATCACGAGGAGATCACGGAGTCCAAAGGGGAGTCGGAGCAGACCCACCAGGGGGCCACGCCACACTAGGGCGCGGCCCAGGGTGGGCCCGCGCCCCCCTATGGCGTGGTGGCCCCCCTCGGCCACCGACGCCGCCTCTTCGCCTATATATTCTCCGCGACGCGAAAACCCTATTACGGTCGATCATATTCCACGAAAAGTTCCGTCGCGGCCGTCATCGTCAATCTCAGATCGGAGGAGTTCTGAAGCTCTTCCCGGCACCCTGCCGGAGGGGAGATCATCACCGGAGGGCTCTACATCACCATGCCTGCCTCCGGAGTGATGCGTGAGTAGTCCACCCCTGGACTACGGGTCCATAGCAGTAGCTAGATGGTTGTCTCTCTACCTTGTGCCTCCATGTTTAGATCTTGTGAGCTGCCTAACATGATCAAGATCATCTTATTGTAATGCTAGATGTTGTGTTTGCTGGGATCCGATGAATATTGATACCATGTTTATTCAAGTTGTTTATCTATGTGCTCTTGATCTTGCATGCTCTCCGTTGCTAGTAGATGCTTTGGCCAAGTAGATGCTTGTGACTCCAAGAGGGGGTATTTATGCTCGATAGTGGGTTCAGTCTCTAGATATCTGGATCAGTGACAGAAAGGTCTAAGATGGTAGATGTGCTGTTGCTACTAGGGATAAAACATTGGTGCAGTGTCCAAGGGCACTTGTATTGATTACATTACACACTTTACTTCATGCAATAATCTGTTGTTAGCAACTTAATACTGAATGGATGCGGATGCTGCCTTGAAGGTGGATTATTTAGGCATAGATGCGTTGGAATAACGGTCTATGTACTTTGTTGTAATGCCCAACTAGATTTCATAGTAGACATCTTGGCATGTATTGCATTGTTATGCCCTCTCTATTTGTCAATTGCCCAGCTGTAATTTGTTTACCCAACATGCTAGTTATCTGTTCTGAGAGAGACACCACTAGTGAACTGTGGACCCTGGTCCAATTTCCTCATACTGTTTACACAACCTGCTGCAATCATCTGTTTCCTGTTACTTGCTGTTTTTCCTGCTGTTTTCCACACCATACGTTTAACTCTTTGTTTCTGCAAGACCGGAGAGATTGACAACCTCTCTGTTTCGTGTTGGGCAAAGTTCTGGTTTGTGTCTGTGCAGATTCCACGTTGGTGCAAGCTCCCTAGCGCCAGGGGGAGTCAACATCAACAACCTTCCGATAGATCGTCAAGTCCTACTGGATTGATAACCTTGGGTAGATTTCTCAAGGGAAAACTTCTGCTGTCTACATCATAACCTTCCTCTTGGGGTTCACCAACACGTAGCCATCAAGCTGTTTTCTGGCGCCGTTGCCGGGGACTTGGAGGCTATTGGAAAGGGGAGTCTCTCAGTTCCAATCTCTTTACTTTGTTTTTTGTCTTGTTTTATTTTTGTTTTGCTTGCTGTTAAAAATCAAAAACCCAAAAAAATTAAATTCCTGCATCTAGTTTTTAATTTCGAGTTGCCCTGTTGCTTGTTTTAGTCTTGCTAAAATGAGTAATCCTGATAATACTGAGTGGTCTGACTTTAACAAATTCGAGTTCACAGCTTTACCTATCTTGAAACCTGAATTTTCCATGATAAACATACAAGTAGGTAGTGGCTCTGTCATAGGGGAAAACAACATTGAGCAATTTCTGAACTTTGTGAGAAAGTCTGATGACTTTAAAAAGAAATCTATAGCTGAACTTGCTCCTAATTATGAAACTGCCATAGCTTCCCTTGTTCAAATGCTAGAAGCTAGGTTTGTTAATATGCATCCTATAATGCAACACATGTTTTTAGCACTTCATGATATGAAAAATGGTGAAAAGAAAGACTTTGTGTTAGAAACTTTGCATGAAGAATTGGGAGATGTTGCTAAGGAAGCTAGAATGATATTTGCTAATATAAAATGTTTGATTGCTACACTGATGTTATGAAAATTCTTAGAACAAGAAGGGAAAATAGAGCTAAATATTCTAATCAACCTTTTGCTAAGAATGGTCTGAAAATTCCAATCCCCTATAAAATGATGGCATTGCATGACACTTTAGAAAATAATTTTGGATGGATTGTGCCTGAAAATCTTTTTGATGAAGAGAGTGTACCTAAGAGAAAAGAAAAAGAGAACTCTGAAACTAGCATAAGTAGCATACAATGCATTGTTGATAAGACTTTTAAGCTTTCATTGTATGATCTGGATCTTGACAATACTTGATGCATCTCTTCATGCCTAGCTCAAAGGCATTAAAGAAAAGCACTTCTGGGAGATAACCCATGTTTTTATTTGCTGTTTTATTTTTGTTTTCTTGAGTCAAGGATGCTTGTTTACCTCTGTAGCAACTCCTTTGTATCTTTTATTTGCTGTTTTGTTGTGCCAAGGAGAGTTACTAATGCAAAGTTGGTTTTATTTTCGGGACTGCATTGGGACAGATTGCTGTTCGTCACCGTTTAATTCAGTAGAAAATCAGAAAAAATCGAAAAATGCTGAAATTTTTGTGCATGTTCCTGATGATGTTACGCAACTTTCATTATTTCAAAAGTTTTTCATCTGAGCATCGTAAGTGCCTCGAAAAAATTCGTCATTACAGACTGTTCTGGTTTGACAGATTCTGTCTTTTATTTTGCATTCTCTCTTTTACAAGTTTTTAAGTGGTTTCTTTTCGTGTAAAAGTGCCCACTTGAGCCTAGTAACAGTGGCTAATGTTTAAAATAGTTGGCTTGTGAGTTTTGTCTTTGCTAGAACTTTGAAGTATTATCTTTTAGTGCACTAACCTGCTAATGAGAAAAGCTGTTAAGTTTTGGTGTGAAGGAAGTTTTCAAGTGTTGATAGAGGAGAATGATATTACATGATCAAGAAGAGTGAAGAGCTTAAGCTTGGGGAGGCTTACCTCCCCAGCATATTTCAAGAAGACTCAAGCATCTAAGCTTGGGGATGCCCAAGGCATCCCCTTCTTCATCTACAAATTATCAGGTCATCTCTAATGGTGCTATATTTTTATTGCTTCATGCTAGTGTACTCTTCCTTGGAGCGTCAGTGTGTTTTTGTTTTCAGTTTGTTTTGTTTTGTTTGCTGTGCTATACTTGTTGGATCCTAGCATTCATGTTTGGGAGAGAGACACGCTCCACTTTTTCATTAGAATACTCTTGTGCTTCACTTATACTTGTTGAGTATTCCTGTCTAGTTGCTGTTATTGCTGTTAGCTCTCAGTTTTTCATACATCTCTTGTTAGAGCTTTCAGTTTCTTTTGAAGAAAGTACTCTCTTGCTTCACTTATATCTGTTTGGAGAGTTGTCAAATAAGTTGATTGGTGTTTGGTTGGACCAGAAAAATGCTATGCATGTGGTAGTGGTATAAAATGCTTACATGAATCTTTTTAGATCGTTGTCTTGAGTAATTTGATGCTTGCCAATTGTTTTGAGCTGTCAAGTAATTAATGTTTAAGCTTGTGCATCATGTAAGTAATGGCTATTAATGAAGAACTACTATAAGGATTTTCTGCTATAATAATCTGTTGCATATTGGAAGTCCATAGTAGTCTAGATAATTTTTGGATGAAGGCTATGTGTTAACAAGGAAGACAGTGGGAGTCTATGGTTCGTCAAACCTTGTGTTTTATGTACACTCTTGCTATTCCAGTTGATAATGATGTTTGCTTATAATAACCTTGCTAGCCTAAACTCTGTACTAAGAGGGAATGCTTCTTGTACATCCAAAACCTTGAGCCAAATCCATGCCACCTGTGTCCACCATACCTACCTATTATGTGGTGTTTTCACCATTCCAAGTAAATTTCTTCATGTGCTATCTACTAACTACTCAAAACTGTTACATTTCCTTTTTGTGTCACTACTTGAAAAGCTCATAAGGACGTAGTAGTGAGATTTGTCATCTTCCATGCTAATTAATTTACAAGGATTGGCAGCTTCATCTGCTTCTCCACCTTTTATTTTGCATTAAAGAGCTGGTTAGTCCACCCTATAAATAAATAAATAGACACTCCTCCATGGTGAATGTTGGTGGGCACCCGAGGATTCGGTTAGCCATGGTTTGTGGAAAGTAAATGGTTGGGAGGAGTGTCACCAATAAGTGCTTGTTACAAGTGCAGTCCTAAAAACTCTCGGAACCGCTCTAAAAGTTAGTTAGCCATGGAAGATGACAAGTACCTGCTATTTGATTTGTTGACACCTGTATACACCATTACCTTACAAAACAATATTTTATGCTCTCTATATGCCTTCGGGAACTACAGCTCTAGCACATGATGTTAATCCCTGCTTCCCTCTGCGAAGGGCCATTCTTTTACTTTTATGTTGAGTCAGTTTTCCCACTTCTTTCTGTCTACTTAAGCAAACATCATTGTCAACTCCAGTATAACAGTTTTTACATAACTTTGTGTTTGGTTGATCATATTCTTTGCATTGACATTATCTATATGATATACATGTTGAAAGTTGAAGCAAAAGCTGAAGCTATTATCTTCCTTTGTGTTGATACAAACACTTTCATGTTGAGAATTATTGCTGCTGTGAACTAACTATTATGTTAGACTATTATATCTCTAAATGTTTTATAGTGTTATTCATGAAAGTTTGCACTTGTGTGATCACTTATGTTTACTCTTTATTTACTTGCTTGCAAACTATAGACCATTGGCTTGGATCACTTCATTCAGATCATGTGCATTACATTGTTATTTGATCAAAGATTGTGTTGGTAGCATGTCACTTCAAAAATTATCTGTTTTTATCGTTTACCTACTCGAGGACGAGCAGGAACTAAGCTTGGGGATGCTTGATACGTCTCAAACGTATCTATAATTTTTGATGTTCCATGCTGTTATTATATCAATTGCTACATGTTTTGGTTACACTTTATATCATTTTTATGCATTTTCTGGGACTAACCTATTAACAAGATGCCACAGTGCCAGTTCCCTGTTTTCTGCTTTTTGGTTTCAGAAAATCTATTAAGGAAATATTCTCGGAATTGGACGAAACAAAAGACATCGTCAATAATATCACGAGGAGATCACGGAGTCCAAAGGGGAGTCGGAGCAGACCCACCAGGGGGCCACGCCACACTAGGGCGCGGCCCAGGGTGGGCCCGCGCCCCCCTATGGCGTGGTGGCCCCCCTCGGCCACCGACGCCGCCTCTTCGCCTATATATTCTCCGCGACGCGAAAACCCTATTACGGTCGATCATATTCCACGAAAAGTTCCGTCGCGGCCGTCATCGTCAATCTCAGATCGGAGGAGTTCTGAAGCTCTTCCCGGCACCCTGCCGGAGGGGAGATCATCACCGGAGGGCTCTACATCACCATGCCTGCCTCCGGAGTGATGCGTGAGTAGTCCACCCCTGGACTACGGGTCCATAGCAGTAGCTAGATGGTTGTCTCTCTACCTTGTGCCTCCATGTTTAGATCTTGTGAGCTGCCTAACATGATCAAGATCATCTTATTGTAATGCTAGATGTTGTGTTTGCTGGGATCCGATGAATATTGATACCATGTTTATTCAAGTTGTTTATCTATGTGCTCTTGATCTTGCATGCTCTCCGTTGCTAGTAGATGCTTTGGCCAAGTAGATGCTTGTGACTCCAAGAGGGGGTATTTATGCTCGATAGTGGGTTCAGTCTCTAGATATCTGGATCAGTGACAGAAAGGTCTAAGATGGTAGATGTGCTGTTGCTACTAGGGATAAAACATTGGTGCAGTGTCCAAGGGCACTTGTATTGATTACATTACACACTTTACTTCATGCAATAATCTGTTGTTAGCAACTTAATACTGAATGGATGCGGATGCTGCCTTGAAGGTGGATTATTTAGGCATAGATGCTGTTGGAATAACGGTCTATGTACTTTGTTGTAATGCCCAACTAGATTTCATAGTAGACATCTTGGCATGTATTGCATTGTTATGCCCTCTCTATTTGTCAATTGCCCAGCTGTAATTTGTTTACCCAACATGCTAGTTATCTGTTCTGAGAGAGACACCACTAGTGAACTGTGGACCCTGGTCCAATTTCCTCATACTGTTTACACAACCTGCTGCAATCATCTGTTTCCTGTTACTTGCTGTTTTTCCTGCTGTTTTCCACACCATACGTTTAACTCTTTGTTTCTGCAAGACCGGAGAGATTGACAACCTCTCTGTTTCGTGTTGGGCAAAGTTCTGGTTTGTGTCTGTGCAGATTCCACGTTGGTGCAAGCTCCCTAGCGCCAGGGGGAGTCAACATCAACAACCTTCCGATAGATCATCAAGTCCTACTGGATTGATAACCTTGGGTAGATTTCTCAAGGGAAAACTTCTGCTGTCTACATCATAACCTTCCTCTTGGGGTTCACCAACACATAGCCATCACTATGTATTTTTGTAATCTATCTGCGTTGCATATGTAAGTTGTAGTAATTTGGGGTCTCAAAATAAGAGTGGTGTGGTTGCAGGAGAGGAAATTTGAAGGTTGTTTGCGCCCTGTCTGTGGGCATATCATAGTTTACTTTCTGTGTTTATGGCACTCCACGATGATGGTTTGTTTTTCTTCTTTTAAAATTTTCTTAGTTTTCCCTTGCAGTTTATATCATCTATTTTATTTTTCTTCGTTTTCTAACAATTTTCAATATTTATATAAACATTGTTTCTTGCTTTTTTGTAGTTATTCTATTATATTTAGTTTCTATATTTTCTAACTATTAATTGTATGTTCTATATACTTGAATCTTTTAAAACAATGGAGAACATAACTTTTGTACTAAGAGAGATATTCATTTCAATAGAAACATCTTAGTATTTTTGATAGAAAAATCACAAATAGGTTTCATGGATGGTCTAACATATTTACTTTTTCTTGTTTATTCATATTGTTCATCTGAGCACAAGCAAAAATAATTGGAGATGACATATTTGTTTAACATATATAACATATAATAGTCAAGACAATTATTGGAAGACTAGTGGGCATTTTTTGACCAAATTAGATGATGAGGTTTTGTAGATGGTGAAACCTATGTCAAAGAAAAAAAATCAAATTAAGATTTTATAATTTTAATCAAAAAAACATTTGGTACCACATGATTTTTTTCCATGTACATAATTTTTTTGTTTAGCAATAGTGATCATTTTACATAGATCATGGAACCATACATACTTTTTGATTTTTACTATTTTGTTATAAATTAATTTGTTGCTAATCACATTTAAAAATATATCATTTGTAACATATACTTTCTCCGTTCCAAATTATAAGTTGTTGTTGTTTTTTTACGAACCACATGTATATAGACGCCTTTGAGGATATATGTTCACTCATTTCATTCCATAAGTATCCCACATTAAACTTAAATTTATAATTTGGAACAAAAGGAGGAAAATAATACAAAAGGTACCAAAACAATATAAATGATTTGCTAAATGGGCCTTCACCATAATGGCGCATCTGGCTTTCCTTTAGGTGTGGAGCTGTACTAGCCCTTGCGAAGAGATTCCAAAACACTTGTAAAAGGAAAAGGAAGAAAAAAAAAGGTGAGATCCCCTTTGTGCTTGGCGAATTGACAGTTTAAGAAATCAACACTGAAGTTTCTCCTACGTGCCATTTGTATCTCACAGAACAAGTCCTACACAAAATCGTGATTGTACAAGCATTAATTAATCCACAAACTAGAATGGTTCCATCATAATAGGTTAGAATTCAAAGACCGTTGCCTCAGATTTTAACCTTCAGTTCAAGTTCAGGTCAAATGGACAGAAACTATAGCGAACTGTAATTAGCAGAGGCCATGTTCAGTGTAGTGAATGATCTGCTTTAGCGGAACTTCAGAAGAATAAATCATATTTAACATTTCGGTCCTCACCGCTCAACTCATCTACCCGCTCACGTCCTCGAGATTTCACCGGAAACAATGCTTTTCTTCAAAAAGATTATTCGAAGCTTCTTTTGGGCGGGAACCGACAAAGTTTCCGGGGGCAAGTGCAAAGTGAATTGGACGGCGGTGTGTAAACCGACTTCCTTGGGGGGGGGGGGGGGGGGGGGCTCGGTTTACTAAACATGGACAAGTTCGCGAAGGCACTTCGTATTAGTGGGCATGGCTTGATTGGATCGCGCCGGAGAGGCCATGGGTGGGAATGGAGACCCTTGCAACAAAGACGAGCTTGAGATCTTCAATGCTCTCTCAACGGTGACCATTGGTGACGGTGCAAAGGCTTCTTTTTGGGACTCCCCTAAGGTTCTTGCCCCTCTAGTTTATGCTATCTCCAAAAAGAAGAATATGTCCGTTCGAGAGGCTCTAACCGATGATGCTTGGGTGCAAGACATGACTACACCGAGGGCTTATCGGTCAACCACCTCGAGGAATTTACGAAGCTTTGGGAAATTACCTCTCAACTACACCTTCATGAAGATGCCACAGACTCAATTACTTGGAAGGTCGCAACCTCGGGAGCTTATTCTTGCTCCTCAACATACAAGGCTCAATTTGCCGGGACAATTGATTCAACAATGGACAACTTGGTGTGGAAGAATTGGGCACCTCCGAAATGTAAGCTCTTTGCTTGGTTGATCATTCAAAACCGTGTTTGGACGGCGGACCGCCTTGAGCGAAGAGGATGGCCTAACGGGCGGCTTTGTCCCCTTTGTCGCCGGGAGGACGAAACGGCAAGGCATCTTCTTTTTACTTGCCGCTTCTCCATCCGCATTTGGGGGATGATAAACAATTGGGTCAACCTTGTGGATCTCAACCCTTCGGAGTGGGCGTCCTTCGCCGATGTCAAGTCTTGGTGGGAGCACCTTGCCATAGCCAATGGAAGACAGAGGAAAGCACTCCCTTCCTTGCTCATGCTTGTGAGTTGGGAGATTTGGAATGAGCGTAATACGCGTGTATTTAGACACACTAGCACCCTCCCGACCATCATTGTTGCCCGGATTAAATTTGAGGCGAAGAGTTGGGTGTTCGCGGGGGCGAGGCATTTGGGTCATCTTTTGCCGGGAGATTAATCTTGTATTGAGGGTGGTGGTCTTTAACACCAAAACATTGTTACAAACTCCTTCTTATTTAATGAAATAGGGCAAAGCTTTTGCCCTTTATTTCATATTTAACATTAGTGTTCAGACACATGTATCTTTAGGAGTACATAGAAAACAACAATGTACTGTAAGTAAAACAATTCACTAAGTTTTAACTGCCACTAGCACACTTCATCAGCAGAAAAACAAAGAGTAGTCAGCACTACTCCAATATAATCGTTTCCATCTTCAGAGTTACGGATGAAGAACTGAAAACCCAAACCATAACTTTCATTATACCCAAGTTCAGAGATATGAAGTTCTGATTCCTAAATATATCATGATCCAACATAACCAACAATAACATACGAAGTATATGACAATAGTCATATGACAAAAACATAAAAAAATTCCTGCAACTAAGACTGCTGTAAACCACAGGTTACAGACACAATAGGATGCAAACAATATTTGACTTCAGTTTTCTTTATATTTAGTCAATGCAGACAGTACACAATTAATCATCTGTTTGTTATTGCCACCAGAAACCAGAATTAAGAAAAAAAATATCCAAATGACATTCATCCGTCGAATGACCTTCTGAATCTCGTGCTGCATTGAGGAGAAGACGGGGAAAGCGTTATAGTGTTCGAGCCATGAGGTTTCAGTTAACTCCTGGTTTTTCAGAGTCTTGCTGCCTAAAGATAGAAGAGCATATACGTTTTTTTTACGACAACAGGGAGCTTTATAATTTATTCAAGAACTGTATTTAAGTGGTGTAGTAAATAAATTCTTGCACACGAAATATTTACATGGAGATAACCAGCAACATAAAGAGACAAAAAATATAATCTATGCTACTTCAGTTCCTAACGATAGCCTCCAAGGTTCAGTTGTATAGATCGTCTTCATCAGCTGCCACAGAGGTGTCGACAGCAGCCTCTGCCGCCTGGGGCTGCGCCGGGAAGCGGAACTCGGTGCCGAACCCTCTCGACTGCTGCAACGTCTGGGCAAAAGCCTGGTACTTCCTGATGTCGCCATCGCTCACGCTCCTCCTGGCAAACTTCATCGACTCCTCGAAGTGAGCCGCCTTGATCTCGGCCACCTCCTCTGCTTCCTGCCCGCAGTCCACCTCCATGCCGTCTTTCCCCAGCCTCTGCCTCTCAATGTCCTTCTCGATATCTTCCCTGATCGCGTACTTGCACGCCCTCTGGCAGATCTCCGTGATGTCTGCGCCGCTGAAGCCCGCCGTGAACCTCGCGAGCGCGCCGAGGTCGACGTCCTTAGCCACGGGGGACTTCCTGAGGCAGGCCTTGAAGATCTGGTGCCTGGATGCCTCGTCCGGCAAGGGGATGTAGATGAGCTGGTCCAGGCGGCCCGGCCGGAGCAGCGCCGAGTCGATGATGTCCGGCCTGTTGGTGGCGCCAATGATAAACACCGTCTTCTTGGCGTTCATGCCGTCCATCTCGGTCAGCAGCTGGTTCAGGACCCTGTCCGCGGCGCCGCCGGCGCCTCCCACGCTCCCGCCCCTCTGCATCGCGATGGAGTCAAGCTCGTCGAAGAATAGCACGCACGGCGCAGACTGGCGCGCCTTGTCAAAGATCTCACGCACGTTGGCCTCGCTCTCGCCGAACCACATCGTGAGCAGCTCCGGTCCCTTGATGCTGATGAAGTTGGCCTGGCATTCGTTGGCGATGGCCTTGGCCAGCAAGGTCTTGCCGCATCCTGGTGGCCCGTAGAAGAGGACGCCCTTGGAAGGAGACATGCCGAACTTCTCGAATTTCTCCGGATGCTCGACGGGTACTGGACGGTCTCTTGCAGCTCCCTCTTGACGCCGTCGAGGCCGCCGATGTCCTTCCAGCTGACATTGGGCACCTCGACGACGGTCTCGCGAAGTGCAGAGGGGTTCGTGCCGCCAAGTGCTGTTTTGAGATGGTCATTGGTGACGGCCATGGAGTTCAAGATCTCGGCGTCGATGGTGTCGTCCTCCAGGTCGATCACGTCCATCTTCTCCCTGATGCACTGCAGCGCTGCCTCGGTGCAGAGTGCGGCCAAGTCGGCGCCGACGTAGCCGTGCGTGTCCTTGGCAACCACCTCGAGGTTGACGTCCACATCTAGCTTCATGTTCTTTGTGTGGATGCGCATCACTTCGAGGCGCCCGACCTCGTCCGGCACGCCGATGTCGATCTCGCGATCAAACCTTCCAAAGCGCCTGAGGGCAGAGTCGATGCTGTTCGGCCGGTTCGTGGCGCCCATCACGATGACATGCGCTCGGGCCTTCATGCCGTCCATGAGCGTCAGCAGCTGTGAGACGATACGCCTCTCGACCTCGCCGTGGGTCTTCTCCCTCTTGGGAGCGATGGAGTCGATCTCGTCGATGAAGATGATGGAGGGCGCGTTCTTCTCAGCCTCCTCGAAGGCCTTCCTCAGGTTGCTCTCGCTCTCTCCGGCCATCTTGGACATGATCTCCGGGCCATTGATGCAGAAGAAGAAGGCGCCGGTCTCGTTGGCCACGGCGCGGGCGATGAGCGTCTTGCCAGAGCCCGGAGGGCCGTACAGAAGGATGCCCTTTGGCGGCTTAACGCCGATGGTCTTGAAGAGCTGCGGGTGCCTGAGTGGCAGCTCGACCAGCTCCCTGATCTGCGTCATCTGCTTGCGCATGCCACCCACGTCATCGTAGCCGACGCCGTCGAGCCTCTCCTCATCCTCCCTCTTTACCGGCTCGCCGTCGCAGAAGATCTCCGTGTCACCCGACACGATGCAGTACTCGTCGCCGGAAGAATCGACCTCCATGACTTTGAACTCGACGCTCCGCATGCCGCCACGCACGAGGAAGAGGTCGCCCTTGCGTACCGGACGGTATGCCTCTTCGAAGTATGGCTTCAGGTAGGACTCGAAGAGATTGCCGGCGATGCCCTCGACGGTGTCGTCCACGGGGAGGATGTGCACGCGCTTCCCGTACTTGGCGTCGTGGCAGTGGTGCACGGACACGACGTCGGCGACGCGGACGCGCAGGTTTGACCGGACCACCTTGTTGATCTTCATCTTGTGCTCCTCGCAGGTCTCGTCGGGGAAGGCCATGCAGATGGTGCTGCGGCGGCGCTTGCCCTTGAGCAGCACGACGTCGCCGTGGAATATGGAGAGCCTCTCCATGGTGGCCGGGTGGAGGCTGCAGATGGAGTTGTCGTCGTTGGTCGCGTCATCCACCACCAGCCGGTTCGCGGCCTTCTTCGACGGCGCAGGCGCGGTCGTCATCGCGTTCGTTCAGCGAGCTCTCGATTGATCGATCCGCTGCGTGTTTCTTTCTCTCGTGCTGCTTGCGTTTGGCTACTGCTCGCCGATCAGGGTTTGTTGCGTTCGTGTTCTGGTGAGGAGGAGACGGGGGTCAGGCCGCTCTATTTGAAGCACGGCCAGCAACTTCGACTCCGCTCGTGGCTCACGTCCGACCCTGGCTCAAATTCGGAAATCGATTCGTGTAGTATACTAGCTCTTATTCCACTATGTCAAAAAAATAAAATTAGTTCTTATTCCAGTCTTTCCAGATGAGCCGGCGTCGACTAGAACTCCTTTCCCTATATGAACACGTCCGCCGCGAGCAGCAGTTTTCCAAAAGGAACGCGTGGAAGCTAAAACCACGCGGCCCGTCGACCGATCTCAATCGCCATTAGCGGGCGAACGAGAGTCGCGATGGCGTCGTGCTGGGAGTCGTTCGCGTCGGCCCTGTCACCGGCGAGCATGAGGTCACAGCGGGAGCAGCTGCTGTCGCTCCGCGCGAAGGAGCAGCGCCTGCGCGAGCGCGCCGACGCGCTGCGGCGCGAGCACGACGAGGCGGTCAGCGACACGGCAGACGCCGAGGTGGCCACGTTGGAGCGGTTGCTCGAGGCCAACCAGAGGGTGGCCGTGATGACCAAGGAGCAGCACGAGAAGGAGCTGCCTGTGCTGATCAACGAGCCCAAGGTCAAGGACAAGCGCGTCAGGTTCTGGAGGCCATCTTCGACACTGTAAAGAGCAGTAGAAAGCCCGTACGTCGATAATAAAAATATAACGGCAAAAGGAAGAACAGAAAATCTCTACTATATAATATAGCTGGAGGAGGTGTTGGTGTGTTTTTTAGTTTCCCATTGTACCCTTGCATACTAAAACATATTGCATCATCTGCCACCGCATACCGGTTCGATTTTCTGTGTTAAAGCACGGCCTGGGAGCGCGGCCAGGGTCAAAGGCGGGGCCCGCGTCGCCGTCGGCCACCGTCCCGCTGCGGCCCCACCAACCGACGGCGTGCAGCCCTGCCCCGCGACCGAGCACTGCCGCCGCATCTTCCCCGCGCGCCGCCCAACTTCTCCGCCTCCGGCGGGACTCCACGCCGCCCAGCTTCTCCGTCTTGGGTCGGCCTCGATCCGCGCCGTCGGCCCGGTCTTCACGCACGCCTCCCGTTGCCTGCTTCCGCGCCGCCCTGCTTCTCCGTCTCTGGCGGGCCTCCGCGCCGCCCCGGCTTCTCCGCCTCCGACCTTCCCGCGCCCCTCCCAGGCGTCTCCGCCGCCGGACCGGCCTTCATGCGCGCCTCCCGTTGCCTGCTCAGTCTTCTCTCGCGCCGCACGTCGCCGGTCGGTTTCCCTGTCGTCGAAGGTTCATTCCGTCCGCCACCAGTGCCCTGCGTGCGCTGACGCCCGGAATGGCTCCGCGCACTGCTGCCGGTGCCCTCCGCTACCGCCGGGAATGGCTCTGCGCGCCGTCGCCGGTGCCCACCATGCGCCTTCGCGTCCGTTTCTCCTGCCCAGCACTCAATGTCATTTCTGTTCCAAATCGCGCCTCGTTCAGTTTCTCCTGCCTCCTCGCCTCGTTCAGTTTCGGTTCCAAATCGCTAGACTGAACGATCCTCTTCTGCCGGCTCAAATCACTGATGAAACAGGAGCGCACGGACGCCAGGCCAAGCAGCAACAATGGAGAAAGAAGCAGAGGGATTTGTTGCCCTGTGTTGGTTTCGCAGTGATTATCTGTGCTATTTGTCCCACAGTTGAGAAATTGAGGCATGTCCATTTGCATACGTAAGCATAGAGCAGTACAGGCATGAATTATGACGTTCAAAGCTCTTCTCTCCAATTCGTCAGCCACAGGGTCAACTTCCGCTGGACGCTCTCTGATTTTTCCTTCTGATGATCTCTCTGAGGTCCTCACGTATTTCGTTCAAGGAAGTACATCTATTTTATTCCCCTCAATGGAGCACGAACTGTGCATTGGCCCTGCTTCAACTAGCGTCCCTGCCCTTCCATGTTTTTTCCTCTCCTTGGTGTAGCCTCGCGGTGAACTAAACGAGTTGATTCCTAGAAAATTCGTTGCCTTTTTCTATTTTGGCATACAACCGAGTCTGGCAGTACAATTATTCAGATTTGTGAAGAGCAAGATGTCATATTAAGAAGTGTACACGGGAAATTGTACTGCAGCCGTCCTAAAACAGCTCAGGGGTGTATTAGTTATTTAGTTATCCCATGAAGTGTAGAGAAAATGATAAAATCATCTGAAACATTATAACCGGAAGGAAGTACCAAAATTGACGGTAGAAAGCACAAATGTATAACATCTGAAAGTGCGCAAATTTTTTTGTTTACCCATATTATTTAGACATAACCGCTGATTTATTTTTCCGTGCACAAAAATCACTCAATTCGGAGGTCCGAGTGAATTTTATAGGTATGTCTTCTAACATTTCGAGTCATCATACAAAACCTATGACAATGTTATCATTGATTTAATGAATACTAATCATGAAAATGCCTTGTTCGGTAGTACACACGTATCAACCAGGAAGTTCAAGTACGGTTCTAGGGTAGTACAATTGTGGGAAGTTCAAGTATGGTTCTAGGGAAGTACAAGTGTGGTATAAATTATGTGGGAAGTACAAAACTCAGTTTCTGCGCTGGTGACACACTCCCGGTCTCCCCGTCAAATACAACTGCGGCAGTCCTGCTATTGATTGTGACGCTCAGCGGTGAAACCGACACACCCATGGAGATATTGGTGCGGACCTTGCTGCTCTCTGCACCTAAGCTGTTCATCACTGCATTCGTGAGATGATGAATATCATAGATACAGAGGATGATGCCATAGATGCTGATATATTCAACTCCATGACTGTTACGAATTGTCATGTCAAGACTGCTCTTGAGATCAGCAACCCATCTGCTATTTGTGAAACTCTAAGTTGCTCTACAATGGACTTTTATTTTCTTTGTATATTCTTATGTTTTGTGATAGATACTTACTAAGTTTATTTATGGATACAATTTGTTAAAATTCTGAATGTGGTTTGGGAAGACAGTGATGGACTGGAAATTGTCAAGAGGGTCCTGCAAGATGTATGTACAGCTTGTTAATGCATAGTTGTTTTTTCAAATGTAGGGTTGTTAGTTATAATTATGCTACAACAGGAGCTGAGTAATAATTAAAATTCAAGTAAAAATTGTTCTAAAGCCCGTAGCAACGCACGGACACGTTTGCTAGTTGGGTCTAGTATATGCCTGGTGGGTGGTGGTGAACAGAGTAGGTGTTTTGGCAAGTTATTTGCGTATTTCATTACTAGTTCTTTTTTCAGTGTTTGACTGTTCATATGCCTTGTTTTGAACTTTTGATTATTGTAGAGATAAGCACTACTACTACCGGAAAGTCAAAACAGAGGACAAGCTACATGTAGCTCTTTATTTCAAAATTTAAAAACCACATTTTAAAGTTTCCAAAAAATATAAAAAAGAATCCTGTATGTAGATCCTTGTGCAGCCTACCAACATGCAAAATCTTAACAAACAATAATTCATATTATAAACTACACAAAAATAACAAAATCTGTTAAATTATGTAGAGTTGAAAATTTGCACTGTTCACTATGTTCTGGTTCAGATTTTCTCATTTTACACAGCTCAAATACAATATATTCTTATTTGAGACTTTACATGCCAGTAGAATACAAAATCATCTACGTCCATGATTGTTTAGATTTATTTGAAACTCTAAAATATGATATTGGAATTTTTCAACATAAAAAGCTACGTGTAGCTCGGCCTTCATATCGCCGCTCTCGTACTCTATTAATTCGCGTAAAATCTACCTTTGGTTCCTCGAACTGGGTAGGTTTTGATCCTTATACTCTAGAGCTGTATTATTGGTCACAAAGGCTTCTCCAGAATTTTTGAGACCCCGGTGTGAATGCAATATGTTCTCTAAACCTTACAAAATCATTTAGTAATATAACTAAATAGGAAAATATCAGTTACTAAAAAGTGAAGTAAGCACCGAAGCAATAAACTGACCTCATTTTTTTCGAAAAACATACCATCATTGTTTCTATGATATTTTTAGAAATAAAACCTCTAGTTCTTCGTATTATTTTCAAGATGTCATTTTTAAGTGCTATTTTCGCAAATTTATTGAGTCATTCTTCCGACAGATTAAGTATAATTAAGTAGGATTTCAACAACTTGAAAAAATGGGCTATAATGATACGAGTAGTTATAGAATGAAAAGAAATCAACATTTAGTTGGAAAATTTCAAAAGTTGATTGATTAATTACCAACTTACCATGACAGATCGATCCAAATTCCATGATGGGACAATTAAGCAATGTTAGAAGAGATGTGATGGTTTTGGTCTTTGAGTAGAAATGGTCGATCCAAAATACTACATAGTTATACTTGTTCCAACATAGTACTTAGTTATGCTCGATCCAAATTTCATACTAATAGTGATTTAGCAACTGGTGTGATGGCTTTGGTCTTTGACTAGAAATGGTCAAGCCTTCGAGGTGGTACGACCATGTCACTACACCACGGACCAAACATAGGGGCAGTTAACTGCCGGCAAAAATAGACTATAGAGGGCAATTGACCTACCGGGGTAAATAAACTGCCGGGAAAAATAAGCAGTCAACTGCCGGTAAACTCTGTAGGGCAGTTCATCTGCCGGCACATAGCTGGGTCTGGGCGCGCGGTGGAATTGGCTATATGGGCGGGAGGCGAAAATAGAGCGCGCGGACTTGAAATGTTTTGGACAAAGGCGGGTTATATTGAATATTTCTGAGCCACACTTTCCTTATCCAAACACAACCTCCTCACGGCCTCATCCCACGACCTAGCCAGCGCCGCCGCCTGTCCCCGTCCAGCGCCGCCGCCCAGCAGAGGCGCGGCCGACGCGCCCCTCTGCGCCGCCGCCCAGCATCGGTACGTCGGCTGCACCCCTCTCCGCCGCCTGTTCCCCTCCTTGCCCCACCTATTCTTTCTGTTCTCCCCACACCTCCGGCTCCGGCGGCTGCTGCATCGATGCTCTCCGCTCGCCTCTCGGCATGCCGCGTCGGCGAGGTTCCGCAGCCGTAAGGGCACCGAGTGGTGCCTCCTCGCGGGGCATAAGCCTCGGCCGCCTCGCGGTTACCATGGACCACGAGGCTCCCTCCAGCTGCACCGCCGCCGTCCCCATCTACGACATATCCGTGCATTGCCCCTCCGTACGCATCCACTGCCGCACGGAGGCCGCCTCCAGTACCCCTCTCGTTCCATTCTCTTTCACCTATTGCCCTTTTTTTTTGGCTTATGCTCTTTACACAACGATCTGATGAATTTAACCTTAACAAATGTTTCATGTTCTGTCCCAATCCAGGAATTCCTCCCCGAGTCTCTCATGTGCTGTTGTGCTTGCTCCGTCACCTTGGATGACATTGCCGATGATGCAAATCTTGATGAGGTGAGTTTATTCTCAATGGAGGTCTGTAGACTTTGTAGACTGCAGTACGAGTTAGAGAAATGTGTTTCTTGATGCGGACACGAGCTATTTCCGTCGAGGCTGGCAGTGGCAGCACCAGCTTTGGATCCACCGACCAACTGCAATAGATCTTATTTTATGTAGAGATGAATTCTGGTTATGTTGACTTCATTCAAGAACTTTTGGTGTTGCTTGGTTGTGCTACTACCAGCCTTTTGGTATGTAATATTCGAATCAACAATCTGAACCCATATTTTTATGTTTGTTTATGGCCTCAGTAACAATTGAGTTTTAAACAATCAAATGTTGAAGCTTAGTATATAAATTTGTGTAGCCATGTTCTCTGAAACTCTCACAGTTAGCAGATCCACAATTTAGTTTATGTGTTGGTCATCATGCCTCTCTTCTAACCCTAGTTTTATTATTAGCAAAATGTCTGAAATTATTAGCACTAGTGCTAGAATAATGACAAATCCAGTCTGAAGCGTATTGAAATATTGTTATGATGAAGCTGTCAATGCACTTATCGTCTCTTTTGACTTGATATTTTATCTAAAGTGTGTTGGTTATATACCTTGTTGACTCTTATAATTTGTTCTTCTTTGATAGTTATCAATACAAGCAAGGTTTTATCAATGGTTGGTAAGAAAATAATTATGCATACCATGTACTGTTTGTCACTTGTTATGTAGATTGGACCTCCAGTGGTATATTCAAAGTATGCTGGAACAGAGGTTAAGCTGGATGGTAGAGACCATATAATTTTAAAAGAAGATGACATCATAGGTATTTTTGAGACAGATGATTTGAAAGACATGAAGCCTCTTATTGACTGTGTGCTTATCAAGGTAGATATCTCTTATACCTATTTGATGTATACTGATGTTTGACCAGAATTAAGTCTGAACTATAATTACTGTAGAATTTGGGCTAAAGCTTTTATAGCATTTCGGCTAGAAACATACCCTTTTTTGTATGATTTTACTTAAGCTAGTATCTCCAGCTCTAGTTTCTATTTTTAAACTGCATGATGGTTATCTTTGGCTATGTTAAATAAATTACTGTCTGACTAGTTTTGTACATAGAGACTAGTGAGGCAATTGATTTTCCTTTCTGTTTTCTGTTTTCTCTATGTCAGATCATAGAGTGGAGGTAAATTATCTGAAAAGTTGAGGCACTAGTTCAGAACCCGTTAACTAGTAGTACTCTCACGACGTCAACAACTCGATGGTAGTTTAGGACAGATCTCATAAGATAGCAGCAGTTATAACGTTACACATTTTTTTTGTACTTCTATAATGTTACACATTCCTGTAGAACTGCTAGTCTACCTTGGAAAGGGAATTGGAATGCTCTTAATTCATACCTTGTATATAGTGTAAGATGTCCATTCAATATGAACAACAGAGAAAGAAAGTAGTAATTGCTGGTATAAAATGTGGTTTTCTTATTATTGGTTTGGAATCTTGTTCTTACTGTCTTGCTGAGACGAAGAGTGTTTACTTGGCCAGGTTTAATTGTATTGCTGTTGGAGTGGATTATTTTCTCTGGATTTCAGCTTCTACTGAAATTGTAAGTACCTTGCGCCGCTCCTTATTTGATTAATTTGGTATTCCTCTGGATTTCTGGCTATGTACTAGCTACATTTATTTTCTTGGTTATAGTGGTGTTTCAAACTTTCTGCTGAAGTATATACTTCTTTTCTTGATGCCTTCTCTGGTTATGAATTTGTGAGAGGGAACGATAGGGTGGACAATCAATTAATACTTTGTGTCCTTGTGATGTAATGCTGAATATGATGTTTAGATACAACAGACTAGTAGAGTATATATAACATCAATGCATTGCTATATCTGAGCAAGGTTATTGTGACTTCTGAATCCCATGCCATATGTCATAGGTGGTTGTTACCGGTGGAAAATAGGATGCCATTCTTTCTTTTAGTAAACTGGTGAAGTAATATACATGAAATAATTCTTCTCCGTTGACTTATTTCAGTCTGAGATTATCACAGGTGCCTTTCAGGTGTATTTAAAGAATGTTTCATGCTTGTTGTTAATGTTAGTTAGATGAAATGCAAATGTTGTTTGTCGATTGACTCCTTTTTGTATAATTTCAGGAACATTATTTGAAGATTGGTACTTCCTGGACCTCCTGAAACTATCCACGAAATACAATTTAAAGACACTGAAGCTTATTTTAGAACTTAGAAATTTCTTGTACTGGCATAAATTAGATAGGGCTTGTGATGTACTCATGTATAGTACCGAATAGAGGTCTGGCATAAATTAGATAGGGCTTGTGTTGTACTCATGTATAGTACTATAGTGTATGAATAAATTAAGTTGCAATATATGATGTGGAGTGATCTGTATATGATGCATTCGTTTGACTCTAGTGGATGACGTGCAGTGCCTGTATCTAGCTGTGCATGTTATTAATAGCTGAGCTGGGGACTATGTAAACTGCCAGGGAAAATAATTAAGGGCAATTTAACTGCCGGCAAAACTCATCCCGGCAGTGCATCAGTGTGCCGGGCAAATATTGAACTGCCGGCAATACTAGCACTAGCAGGGCAGGCTAAGTGCCGGCAAAGATATACCTGCTGGCAAAGACTTTTGCCGACAGGGTTATAGAGGGCAGGCCGACCTGCCGGCTAAAAACTTTTCCCGGCAGTTACATTGCCCTGTTAGGTGGCTTTTCCCGGCAGCAGAGCTGCCCTTAGGTCTGGTCCATGGTGTAGTGTGTGCCTCATCTGAAACAATAAACTTGGGCCTGTTAGAAGTATAATACGTGGAGATATTGGAATACTCTAGAGTTAGAGATAGACTCGGTTTAAACCTAGCATGACTTGCCTTGTACTCCAATCTTCTACCCCTTTGTAACTCTATATAAACCCCACGAGGGTCCAAGCAATACAACAACAAAATATTAGGGATTCTAAAACTTCCACATGGTATCAGAGCGGTTAGCCTCGCGGCGCCGATCCTAAACCCCCACCACTTCCGCATCGCGCGCCGCCCCCGGGGAGATCTCTCCTCGGAGGCGCGGCACCCGGTCTAGATCAAAGATCTGATCGGTTCTTTAGATTAGATTAGATCAATTTCGAATTTTAGTTCCGTAGATCAGATCCGTTTATCCAATAAATCCCTAAACATCCACATCCACGACCTAATACCAGGTGAAATTCGGCGCAAAATTGGTGACCACGGCCGCGACAGGCGGTGTGACCTGGAGCTGGCTCGGGCTTCCGCCGGCATCAGCACAACACGGCTCGCCACCGAGTTGCTTCCCCACGCACGGCTTGCTGCGGACCGATCTGCCGTCGACAGGGCTCTACATCGACATCTGCCCTCGCGAAGCCGGCCGCTACATGCACGCACGGGAACCCATGGAACCATGCATAGGAGACAAGATGGCGTGGTTTTGCATCTCCACTTGCAAAGTTGCAATCACGTGCAGGAGCAAAGAGCCATGACGGAGCAGATACACGTACGGGCCTCTAGTTCCATGGACGACCAGCTGCTTCATCGACTACACGCACTGCCGCCGCACTACACAACCGACATCTATCACGGGAGGGCGACCAATCTGCACTGCTACACCAAGCCGAACATCTACATCAAGCTGTACGACTACATCAAGATCTTTGTCGAGTTCTACATCGCCAACACAACTCACGCCAAGGTCTACATCACGCGAGTCGAGCCACATGCCGTCAAAAACAAAACCCCGCCGCCTGCCGCCGCCACTCCCATGTGAGTCGCCGCCGCACGCCGCCAATGACAACCAAAAACCCGCCGCCTGCCGCCGCCACTCCCATGCGAGTCGCCGCCACACGCCGCCAATGACAACCAAAAACCCGCCGCCTGCCTGCCGCCGCTCCCAAGCGAGTCGCTGCCGCACGCCGCCAATGACAACCGAAAACCCACCGCCGCCGCAGAAACCCTGCCGCCGCCGCCTAAAAACCCGCCGGCGCTCTGCTAGGGCGATCATACAATCGCCTCGCCCGCCTGGTAAAAACCCGCCGCCGCCGCAGAAACCCTGCCGCCTCCGCGCTACGACACAAAAACCTACCGCCGCCGCAGAAATCCTGCCGCCGCCGCACAAAACCCAAAACCCTACGACACAAAACCGCACAAATTTTTTTTGCGCCTTCGGCTCTATCGGCTACACCGACCGCGACAACATCGACCACGGCTACATCACGCTCGGCTACCTCGACATCAACATCATACATACGTCTACAGCAACTCAAGAGCTCCAGTCAACAGCATCCGCGTCATCGCTTGCGTCCATGACACTCCCGCTGTGACTGCGGGAGGGAAGAGAGGTAAGAGAAGGAACCAGAAGGGGACGACGATGATGACAAGGTGGAGGAGGTGACGGACGCGCATGACTTCTCCAGCCGCAATCGTCCGCTTCACTCCCGCTACGACTGAGGGGGAATGTTAGAAGTATAATACGTGGAGATATTGTAATACTCTAGAGTTAGAGATAGACTCGGTTTAAACCTAGCATGACTTGCCTTGTACTCCAATCCTCTACCCCTTTGTACCTCTATATAAACCCCACAAGGGTCCAAGCATTACAACAACAAAATATTAGGGATTCTAAAACTTCCACAGGGCCGAGGCAAACAGGAGCCCTTGGTTTTTTTGGTGCCTGGGCCCTGAGGTTCTCTCCCCTGTTGCCCCCAAACTACCACACGGAAAAGGGAAAACCTCCAGACGTGAGCAGGGGGCTCAGACAACTAAACAAAGGCACAAAATAAGGGAAAGAGCATGTATGTCATCGAACTCACTTCCCTTCAGACCACACACCCAGCTCTCAGATAAGCTACAAAAGAAGCAGCGCTGAAACAAAGCTTCAGAGAAGCAGCGCGCCCCCGCGTCACCGTCCCAGGGGTAAAAGCAATGATAAAACTTGGTTCTAGCAATGCTTATAAAAGTCAGATAAGCTAAGATACGACCAATAGCTTCGCTACAAAACTGCAAAGCCTCCTCTCCTATGTTCTCATCTCGTCCTCACTAAAAACTAAAAAGAAAAAGAAGGAACTACGCCTCAGACTGAGAAGGCGCCTTTGCCTCAGCAGGGGCAGGTGCTGCTCCTAACACTGGGAAGTGGATTTTATGATTATTTTAATAATATTTATTTAACATTGTATAAATATTGATATTTTCTAAAGTATTGATCAAATTTTACAAAGTTTAATTTTGACTAAACCGATAATACATGGTAATTCCAGACAAAAGGAGCACACCCAAAAGACAGAGTATGCTATTTTTACTGCTTGGTCAATTTTGCATTTAAAAATGTCCTACGCTATCTAGCTTTGCACGTCGTCATTATATTACGTCGCTATCTAGCTTTGCTAATCTTTACTACTAGTGAACCTGCATGTGCAATGCACAATCTAGCCCAGTGGCGGAGGACGGAAAAATTCTAAGGTCGGGCGAACTCTAACGCATAATGATCCTCTCAGCATTGTACATGACCTGAAACCAAAGGTAAAGTACACATTAAGAGGAAAGAAAAAAGATAAATGACATAGGAAAATTTGATTTTGCCAATCCCATAACTGCACTATCACCGTTCCACAACCTTTACCATTAGAATAAGATGTATTTCGTTCCAGAAAATGGCCGGTATGGACATATGGAACGACCAATAGCTCCACTAGCTAATATACAACCAATTCATTTTTGGAGAAGCAAAAGAAACTCATGAACACCCTGACAGGTAAACATGTACCGGCTTCAAATACCATTATCAGGACTCGATTATCAGCACAAAAACTCATAGCGTTGGGGTGGAGAAGTGCCGCCGCAGCTCGCCGTTCCTGCTGCAGCCGCCGTTGTGCTCCACCGCTAGGGTTCCTGCCGTCCGAGCCACGTGATCGCGTCATTGGTCGCTGCCTGCCTTAAAGCTGTGTTCTGGCTCGGTCCAACTAAACTAACGAACCCAGTTGGGCTAGTCGCAGTAGGTCTGCACGCAGCAGGCCGCCAGCGGTCGTACAACTCGGCCCAAAGAAAGCCCAGTAACCAGCCTACCTCTTCCCTTCCCCTTTCTTCCTCAAAAGAACGTTCTGCAAAAGGAAAATTGACCTCAGACGAATGAACTGGAACAGATTGGATCTGCCGATGTCTGAGATGTACATATACTTGATTTTTTGGGGAAAATTAAGGTGGGGCGGCTGCCCTACCTTGCCCGAAGGAGTCCTCCGCCACTGATCTAGCCAGTCAAGCAAATATGATAGTTTTTTTTGGTCCAATATAACATAACCATTTTGAATGTTCGAAATGTCATACCCCTAATTCTTGACTCGTACAAATAACTTGAAATATTTTTCATAAATACATATATGTTGAATCATTAAGATAACCTTATTCAAAAGAACAGTTTCCCAAGTCCCAATGTACAAAACTAAAATAGAAAGAAAAGGCACATGTCATTAACTAGGGCGAGAGCCACAGGAGAGACATGCCTCAACCTGGATGACGATTCCAGCCCCAACCATAATGCACAGGAAGAGGATGGCTTCATCACGTATTTGGCTTACTAAGGCGGCAGCTGATAACTCGTGCTGAAAGATGCGTCGATTACGTTCCCGCCAAATTTCTTGTACGCACACGGCGGCGCGGTGACCTCTTGCTCGCAGGCTAGCGCGGTGGCGAGATCTTGGTCGCATCGGCGAGATCGCGAGCTGCTGAACATTGGCGGCAGCACGACCAGATTTTGCCCTGAACGCGACGAAAGGATGCGGAGCTCTTCTCTGGCCATGAAAAGAACGAGGACGACCTACGGTCGTTTTGTTTCAAAATCAGTTGGATAACTGGGTGCGTCCGAGTTAATGAGCAACATCAAAGGATCGGAGGCGTCGGTGTTGTCATCGTCCACGACGGCGACGCTCACCTGCACCCATAGTGCTCCTGGAAGGGCACGGCGTCCACTGCGTGGTGACAACACGCGGCCGGCGCCGCGGTGGCAGCGTAGATGGATGTGGCTCGACTGATAAGCAAGCTGTCGAGCTGAAAGTTGCACAGCATGCCTTTCAGCCTTTGCTAACGTCAATATCTGTCGAGCAGGTGTTCATCGCGGCGCAGCCTATGAGGGCGAGTTCGCCGCGCCGCTCATGGTGAGGACGAGCTCACCGCGGCGCCCATTTTGACGGGGAGGTCGTCGTCCAGCTGCCGAAGTGGAGCAGGTCTCTGCGCCGCCGATGGCAAGGGGTAGCTCACCCCGCCGCTTCCGACGAGGACGAACTCTCCGTGCTGCCGATGGTGAGTGGGAGGTCGCCGTCCAGCTACCGAATAGGAGTAGCTCGCCCTGGCCGCTCCGTCCAGCTTCCGATGATGTTTTATTTATTTTTACATAGTAAACATAAGTGCATGCATGAATGTTTTATTTGTACGAAGTCTCATGATAAATTGTTTTGATCTTTTTGGATACAAACATCATGTATTTTTTTAGTCTATACTGTATAAAGCTGTTATTTATTATTTTACCAATGTAAACCGAAGCTTTATGTTTAATTAAAAAAAAATCCTGCTGGTCAGCAGAGTTCTCCACCGTTTTCAGTTTATCTGTTCTACATTGAGCAAATTTCTTTAAATTGATATTAACATAATTATTTTGTAAACAAACGGATTCCCTATAGGGAAACTCGGTAAGCATACTACAGAGGACATGAGGCACATATATGGCATGATATTGACTCGGATTGGAATTGAAAAGATGAAGCATCGAGTTAGTGCTAACTGGCTTTTATAGCAGAACAATTCTAAATTACATGCTTAACACGATTAGTGTGGAACCACTAAGATATTTATGCCCCACAACGCACGGGCAATTGGAGTTCTCTTCTTTTATTTCACCTAAAGCAGCTTTAAGTAAGAAATATGCGGTTATATTCATCTGATTGTTTGCCTAACTTAGAGCTAATTATTTTGTGTGAATACAGAATAACTTGGTGTTTATCATAACTGGTACCGTCTTTTGTTTCATTCCTTGAGTATAGACAACAATTTGCCTTTTTAAAACCAAAATATGCATTATTCTTGAATGCTAAGCAAGTTTAACCAAAGGATGCTAAGCCAGTTTAAGTAGTATACGCATTAGCTAGCTGGCAAACCAGAGGTCTAAGAATGCTACCTTTGTTTTAATTATAAACAATTGTAAATGCATATGCATGTTCTTGAATCCAAGATTTCAACTAAAAGGGTATTAAGCCCGATGTAGCTGCAGAAGAGCACTGAGTCATTTTACATGATCTGTGAGATTGCTGAAAAATTATAGAGAAGTGCTTTGGTTTTAATTATATAGTTCTTTCCTGGTAGGGAGAATTGATTTTAACCCCCCCAGCTCAGCTGCCTTTGATCTTATACCCATTTTTTTGCTTGCCTTGCTCTGAACCCCCCAATCTGCCTAATTGTTGCTGGTGCCCCCCTTTGGCATGGTTAGCAAGTATAACAGTCAAATAGAAACATGAATAGACAGAAATACCCCTGGGCTCATAAGACACACATACGTACACTGTACAAATGTCCCAGCGACAAAATATTGGGTATAAATAAAGAACAATCAAATTGTTTCAGTTTTGACATGTTTTGAACCCAAAAAAAATGGCATGACTCTGCTGCAATACGAGCATTCACACAAACCGACAACAATAATATAGTTTCACAATGGTTTCATAATAGCAAATAATATCAAAATGAGTCTCTAGCTCACAATACACATGATAAGTTCAACATGGACTAAATTAGTGCATGACAGCAAATAAAAGTGAGTCTCCACCTCACGATACACAACAAAAAGAAGTTCCATTACAGCCACAAATAGAAGTTCACAGCTCACTCAGTTTCTTCCTTTTAATTGGAGTCATTTTCTTCTTCTTCCCATTTGATGGAGGCTTCGGTGATGGAGTAGCAGCTTGAGCTGCAGCTTGGCTCCTAGTGACAGGAGACTTTGGTGGTGGAGTAGCAGCTGCAGCTTGACTCCTAGTGACAGGTCCAGGACTGCTAGTGGTGGCTGTAATGTTGCTCTTAGTTGGTGTAGATGGGAGTGCGTTGCTAACCGAAACATCAAACCATGGCGATGCATCTTTCCCCCGACTTTTCCTACAAGAAGAAGCAATTAGAGCAAGTTTCATCCAAAATAACCATGTTGTTAAAACAAGACAGAAACAAGGAATATTTTGTACCTTTTCTTAGTTCCATTTGTAGGACAACCAGCTTCTCTATGTCCTAACTCTCTCCACATATGCATCTTTCCCCCGACTTTTCCTACAAGAAGAAGCAATTAGAGCAAGTTTCATCCAAAATAACCACGTTGTTAAAACAAGACAGAAACAAGGAATATTTTGTACCTTTTCTTTGTTCCATTTGTAGGACAACCAGCTTCTCTATGTCCTAACTCTCAGCAGTAGGCACAACAATGGGACCAAGCTCAGATGCTCTCTCCACAGGCTCTGTTTTTAAGCCCAAGAGACTGAACATAGCTTTCTCATCCACCGGTTTTTCATCCCCATCATTTTCAGTTTCAATCACAAGACTTGACCAATCCACAATGGTACTAACTTTGTCTACTTCATTGCATGAGATCGCCCCCGTGGTTAGATTCGTCACACTGGATTGATTAGAATCATGCAGACACGCTGCATCGATCCTATTCAATGTAGACAGAAAATTTCAGAAATTTGACACACCAAAACACATGCACAAATCAACCCAGCTGGAATAAAACAAGGAGCTATGATGTTACCTTTTCGGATCCATCACACCCCTTCCTCAATCCGGACCCTTCTACTCAAATCCCCATGTAAATCCGACTCGAAACCTAGGGTTTCAACTATTTAGGAACCAGAACAGAGGGGAAGTGCACAAAATCGCTGAAAAAGAGAAGGGAGAGAGCTTTTCTTACCTTGCAGCAACTCGGGTGGCGGATGGCCGCCGGCGGCGGCGGCGGGTCGCAGCAGCTCGGGCGAGTGACAGGACGAAGACGAACAGGTGAGGCGAGTGGCGGCTAGGTCGGGCACGGGCCAGGCCAAGGCGTGCTCTGTATCGTGAGTGAGGAGGGCATATTTGGCATTTCAAAATTATTAAGCCTAAATCCATTTGTTAGCAGCTAATTAAAGGCAGGAGGGGGCAGCGAACAAAGATTAGGCAGATTGGGGGGGGGGGGGGGGGGGGGGGTTCAGAGCAAGGCAAACAAAAAAAAAGGTATAAGATCAAAGGTAGCTGAGCTTGGGGGTTAAAATCAATTCTCCCTTCCTGGTATACAAATGTCTTCACTCTCGATATTTTATTATTGTATGTACACTTAACCATTCACAGATCAATTGGTCAATCAAATTAGGATCTGTTGTCCACAAGGTTTGGAATGCTAATTATTGGATGATGCAAGTTTGCAGAGCCAACAGATAGGTGACAAATTGCTGCTATGAAGTCTGCAAGATTCGTACGATGTAACCATTGATAGAAATTGGAGCGTTGTGTTATTTATTATGTTTGTTCTTTTTACATATACCACTTTGCACTCAAGGTATTGTGTGCAGGCAACACACGGGTTGTCACAACACAAAATTTTCAACTTGAATGTCTGATGGCGCACACTATAGTTATGCCTGTGTGCACCATGTAGTTGAGCACAACCAGATGGGAAGCTGGTTTCACATTTCTCGGCAACGTTGAACGAGGTGGAGCGTTAAGAATGGAAAATCGTGCATATTTCTGAAATTCAAATCATTCAACAAATAACCCGTAGCAAAGCACGGGCATTTAGCTAGTAATAGTTAGATATAAGAATGTGTTACTTTATTAATTTATTAAGATATGGCTCACCTCACACTCTCAAAGTGACTAGGAGCACGTGCTAGAGCTGGCTCTTCCATGAGAGTCCACTCCCCTTCTCGCTCCTCTTCTCTCTCCTCCATGTCATCCAACAAAAATTATTTTAACTCTTATAGTCTGCTTACATAAACTTATTGTACTTGCTCTAAGAGAACGAGGTATGACAGTGAACCCACGTCCCTTCGTACCACACCCAGCTCGTTAAGAAAGCAAATCGTCAACTAAAATTGTAACAACAGCGAGACAAACAATCAGCATATACGCAAAATCCTTAACCAAAACACAACAAGCATACAAGTCGATGCACAAATTGTAGGCAGAATATAAAATATCTAAATCGTCCAGTAGCTGGAAACATCAAATATAAATAGTAGCTATTAATTCTCGGAAAAAATAGTAGTTATTTTTCATGCATAAACAGGAGACCGATGCTTTGTCGCGCCTCTTATTTTAGCCCATCTTCAAAACTTTAAAGAATCCCAACACAATGAGCTCACGGCCATTTCTTAAGAAACATCAGGCTTCCATATAACCTTCACTCGTGATACTCTGCTTATCCGAAACGAGAGCAGACCAAGCAACAGTTATCTCCACTCCACCTTAGGAGTTAGGATCACCAAAGAAACATTTCTTCTGGGTTATATTGCTCATCCTGGGTATGAAGCAAACCTGCCCTTGTCTTGCAATCCCACCAGATTGTGAGTATGCATGTACGAAAAATGTTAGACTTCCTTCCAATTCTACAGACACAACATTTCTTGACAGATGGAGGTGACCATCTGAACCCTTGGGCATTGGTCTACCACGAGAAGAAAGCAGCACAACATTCATAGAAGATGGAGCACTATTACGAGACGGTGCAGAGCAAGAAACTTCGGCGCCATAGCTGAAAGGCCACGGGCCATTTTTGACACGGACACTCAAGAAAGTGGCCTGGACAGTTTGTCGAATTCGCTCGAGGCATAACTCTATTGTACAGAAGCAGTTCTTGAAGCAAGTGGTTAATACACCGGGATAATAACCGTCGGTATAATCACAGACAGCACTGATCAGTGCACTATCTTGAGACACTGTTGTACCTTTTACTCGTAATTGGACTTCAAACTTAGCATGATCCGTAAACAAAATGGCACGAGATGGGCCAATCAAGCGCAAATAAGGATCCTGCAAGTGACGTCCTGTTAGTACCCAAAATACCTACCATACTTCTAAGCAAACTAACAGAATATCCCAGCAAAAGAAGTGCTAGCACACTTGAACACTAAAAGAAACATATATAAAAAGTGTAGGAAAGGATTTAAGATATAAATACAGCTAGATATATTTGAGCTGACAATGACAAGCTAACAGAGAGGAACTATGCAGTAGCAGTTAGGTAGTGAGATCTCCAGGGTAAAAAGAAATGCTACTCCTACCACATTTGCCCAACAAGAGAATCATACATATAAAGTGTAGGAAATGATTCACAGAAATAAATATAGATATCAATATCTGAGCTGAAAATTAAGCAATGTTAGAAGAGATGAAGCGTGCATGCAGTAGCAGTAGTAGTTGAGTATTAAAGAGAAAAAACCAAGAGAAAATTAAGGTAGTAGCATATGCGTACATCTTGATCGAGCTTTTGAGCCTCCATTCTACTGCAAGAGAAGAGAAGGTTACGATTGTGATCGACGTCGTCTCGCGCAGCAATCACACCATAGACAAACAATGGCCATTCGATGCCACCTTTTACTTCGGCGAGTTTGATGGTGAAGATCTGCAAGGTCCGCTCAAAGTCTCCGCCAGTAACTAGCCGGCATCCAGGTGTCAAGTGTGTAAAGTGCATGGGACTGATAGCCGCTGCAAAGACAAACCAAAGGAATGTTCATGTGCGTTAGGGACAATCTTGTAACAGGAAAGGATCAAAAGTAATACACACAGCATATTCTAATTGCTAATTACTCACTCGTGTCTTCGAATTATCCGTAGGTCCGTCCCCAGTTAAATTCCCAGTTCTTACGGTACGAAGCAAATTCCTTCTGCTCACATGCCATGTCCTCGCCTTCCCTCGTGATTCTCTGCTTATCCGAAACGAGAGCAGACCAAGCAACAGTTATCTCCACCTCCACCTTTTTTTTTTTGAACCTTAGGATCACCAAAGAAAAATGTCTGCTGAGTTATATTGCTCTTCCTGGGTATGAAGCAAACCTGACCTGAGGATGCAATCTCACCAGATCGTGAGTATGCATGTACGAAAAATGATAGACTTCCTTCCAATCCTACAGACACAACGTTTCTTGACAGATGGAGGAAACCGTCTGAGCCCTTGGGCATTGGTCTACCACGAGAAGCAACCAGCACAACATTCATAGACGATGGAGCACTATTATGAGACGTTGCAGAGCAAGAAATTTCGGCGCCATAGTTGAAAGGCCACGGCCCATTTTTTTTTAGACGGAAGGCTCGAGCAGAGGCTAGATTTAAATTAATAAAGCCATCCGGTCAAGGTCCAAACAACACACATGAAACACAAACAGTGGTCACAAGGAACCCAATGTAGCACTAGGTAGCACGCAGGCTACATAAATGTACTCTCACCCAAGAGAGTCGATAACAAGAGACAGACGACAACACCACTAAAAGGAAGGATAAATCAAACATGGCGGTCCCTAGTAGTGTTGTGAAGCTCGCGGATGCGGCGAATCGCAAACTCCACCGCGCCCCGGTCCTGTCTCCTAGCCACTGGCTTCCACACCTGCATATACATAGCGAGTTTGTAAAGACAGTCAGCCGGCTGGGAGGGGAGCACCCTTCCATCACTAATTTGTTCCTTATATTCCACAGAGTCCACAACAGGGAGACACAGCAAATCCATAACACTCTACGGTCCTGACCCCTATAGTCCTAACCCCACGGCCCATTTTTGACACGGACACTCAAGACAGTGGCCTGAACAGTTCGTTGAATTTGCTCCAGGCATAACTCTATTGTGCAGAAGCAGTTCTTGAAGCAAGTGGTTAATACACCGGGATAATAACCGTCGGTATAATCACAGACAGTACTGATCAATGCACTATCTTGAGACACTGTTGTATCTTTTACTCGTAATTGGACTTCAAACTTAGCATGATCCTTAAACAAAATGGCACGAGACGGGCCAATCAAGCGCAGATAAGGATCCTGCGCAGGTGACGTCTTGTTAGTACCCAAAATCCCTACCCTACTTCTAAGCAAACTAACAGAATATCCCAGCAAAAGAAATGCTAGCACACTTGGAACACTAAGAGAAACATATATAAAAGTGTAGGAAAGGATTTATAAAGATATAAATATAGCTAGCAATATTTGAGCTGACAATAACAAGTTAAAAGAGAGGAACCATGCAGTAACAGTTAGGTGTTGAGATCTCCAGGGTAAAAAGAAATGCTAATCTTGCCACATTTGCCCAACAAGAGAAACATACATACAATGTGTAGGAAATGATTCACAGAAATAAATATAGCTATCAATATTTGAACTGACAATTAAGCAATGTTAGAAGAGATGAACCGTGCATGCAGTAGCAGTAGTAGTTGAGTATTAAAGAGAAAAAACCAAGAGAAAATTAAGGTAGTAGCATATGCGTACATCTTGATCGAGCTTTTGAGCCTCCATTCTACTGCAAGAGAAGAGAAGGTTACGATTGTGATCGACATTGTCTCGCGCAGCAATCAAACCGTAGACAAACAATGGCCATTTGATGCCACCTTTTATTTCGGCGAGTTTGATGGTGAAGATCTGCAAGGTACGCTCCAAGTCCGCGCCAGTATCTAGCCGGCATCCAGGTGTCAAGTGTGTAAACTGTAAAGTGCATGGGACTGATAGCCGCTGCAAACACAAATCAAAAGAATGTTCATGTGCGTTAGGGACAATCTTGTAACAGGAAAGGATCAAAAGTAATGCACACACAGCATATTCTAATTGCTAAGTACTCACTCATGTCTTCGAAGAATCCGTAGGCCCGTCCCCAGTTAAATTCCCAGTTCCTACGGTACGAAGCAAATTTCTTCTCCTCGCATGCCATCTCCGCCTCGTTGGCTATCTGCTCGGCCGATTTGCGCCCGTTGATGATATCCAGCTCATTGCCCTCATCATCGTCGGCTGAGGCGAAGGGCATATCCAGCAAGAAGCCGAGAAACGGGTCCTCGACGGTTGGCCCCGATTTTAATTCAGAGTCTTGGATCCTCGGCTGCTGCTCCCGGGAACTGAATGATTCCCCTTCCATCTTCTGCTTCTCCTTCAGGTGCAAGAGTGATTCGTCTATGTCGGCAATGACCAATGATCCTCTTTTTCCCGGCGTAAACAAGTTTCTAGAGGATTCACGATGGCGGCGGTTTGGTTTATCTTGGTGCGCCTCCGGGTGCTAGCGGTAGTCTCTCGGTCCGGCTGATTATATAGACTGTGAACTCACGCTGCCCCTTTTTCCTGAACTAGCTGGGTGGCCCGCGCATTTGCGCGGCTAGCGTTATACATATTTTCTATTTTATATTTTATATCAACCATTATTCATGCAATTTTTTGTTTCTTTAATATTAGATTATACAATTTAAGATATACATACAAAGGATTGGAGGACAAATGTATTTCATGATATATAAACATAATAGTATGTTATCTCTTATTTACCAGAATATCACGGCATTGTTGTCGATCTTAATCTAATTGCCTATGTTCATTGCCCTTCTATGGAAATTTAATTACAACTCTTTATTGATTGGAATTTTCTCACATGATATATTTCAATCTCATAGCAAATTCTCAGTTATTGAATGAGGGGAATTATTATTGTGTTATATTCCTTTTGCACACCTGAAGCGGCTTATTATGTGCATGCCATTGAATCCTATAAAATGCAAATAGAATTGATCGCATTTTAGTTTCAAGGTTGGTCTCTTGGATAAATACACGTTTTAATTTGAGTATGTAACTTATTCAGAAATATGGCTACTTATTGATTTCACGTGGAGGTTATCCGAATTGTATACATAGGATGATATGCTTCTTTATCATCCTATAATATGATTCGTATCTAAAGTTCTAAACTATGCAGTACAAAAATCCTTATGTGCTAGTTGCTTGCCCTCATGTTAACCATTGCTATTTAGTTCACCACTAAATTATCAGTTATACATGATTTTTTTTTAGGAAGCACTGATACATGAGACGAATATGGCTAATTAGAGTGATAGAATAAGCAATAAGAAAAAAATTATATTTACAAAAAAGTAGTGGACCGTAAATCTAATACACATCTTTAGAAGATCATGCATAATTTATAGATCTTCCTAACCGTAATTGATCCATCAGTCTGATAGACTCCTATTATGCTGATAGATATACACATGATTGTACGTACACAACTTATAGCTTTTTATTCTTAATCCAGTGAATTAAATATATGACATAAAGTCCAACGGGTTGCTCTTTGTAAGAAATAAATACATACATTACTTCGATACAAAATGATCGCAAACATGTCTGCATGATGCATCCCATCTACAAAATTAAAACACATGCATATACCTCACAAAGACATGCATGTAAGGTGAACATTTTAACACGCTTTTAATCAAACGTACCAGGCATCAATTTTCAAAAAAAAAAAAACGTACCAGGCATCAGCTGCTTTCTTAACACGTTGGTTTACTCCTTTTAACCTACAGGGCATGTACTGTCTTGCTGCTTGTCTTGATCTTCCATTACAATGTACCCTTCCAATGCGTACATGTGCCTTTTTATTTTAGCTCACGTGTATGCATGAACCGGACTGATGTCTGTCTGCCTATGGTCACAATCCAATCATGTGGTTGAAAAAGCATCGGGAGAAACCGATTAATCGACACCTCGTTCTTTCGCATCCGTTGAGAAAGTTACATAGAAAACAACAATGTACTGTAAGTAAAACAATTCACTAAGTTTTAACTGCCACTAGCACACTTCATCAGCAGAAAAACAAAGAGTAGTCAGCACTACTCCAATATAATCGTTTCCATCTTCAGAGTTACGGATGAAGAACTGAAAACCCAAACCATAACTTTCATTATACCCAAGTTCAGAGATATGAAGTTCTGATTCCTAAATATATCATGATCCAACATAACCAACAATAACATACGAAGTATATGACAATAGTCATATGACAAAAACATAAAAAAATTCCTGCAACTAAGACTGCTGTAAACCACAGGTTACAGACACAATAGGATGCAAACAATATTTGACTTCAGTTTTCTTTATATTTAGTCAATGCAGACAGTACACAATTAATCATCTGTTTGTTATTGCCACCAGAAACCAGAATTAAGAAAAAAAATATCCAAATGACATTCATCCGTCGAATGACCTTCTGAATCTCGTGCTGCATTGAGGAGAAGACGGGGAAAGCGTTATAGTGTTCGAGCCATGAGGTTTCAGTTAACTCCTGGTTTTTCAGAGTCTTGCTGCCTAAAGATAGAAGAGCATATACGTTTTTTTTACGACAACAGGGAGCTTTATAATTTATTCAAGAACTGTATTTAAGTGGTGTAGTAAATAAATTCTTGCACACGAAATATTTACATGGAGATAACCAGCAACATAAAGAGACAAAAAATATAATCTATGCTACTTGAGTTCCTAACGATAGCCTCCAAGGTTCAGTTGTATAGATCGTCTTCATCAGCTGCCACAGAGGTGTCGACAGCAGCCTCTGCCGCCTGGGGCTGCGCCGGGAAGCGGAACTCGGTGCCGAACCCTCTCGACTGCTGCAACGTCTGGGCAAAAGCCTGGTACTTCCTGATGTCGCCATCGCTCACGCTCCTCCTGGCAAACTTCATCGACTCCTCGAAGTGAGCCGCCTTGATCTCGGCCACCTCCTCTGCTTCCTGCCCGCAGTCCACCTCCATGCCGTCTTTCCCCAGCCTCTGCCTCTCAATGTCCTTCTCGATATCTTCCCTGATCGCGTACTTGCACGCCCTCTGGCAGATCTCCGTGATGTCTGCGCCGCTGAAGCCCGCCGTGAACCTCGCGAGCGCGCCGAGGTCGACGTCCTTGGCCACGGGGGACTTCCTGAGGCAGGCCTTGAAGATCTGGTGCCTGGATGCCTCGTCCGGCAAGGGGATGTAGATGAGCTGGTCCAGGCGGCCCGGCCGGAGCAGCGCCGAGTCGATGATGTCCGGCCTGTTGGTGGCGCCAATGATGAACACCGTCTTCTTGGCGTTCATGCCGTCCATCTCGGTCAGCAGCTGGTTCAGGACCCTGTCCGCGGCGCCGCCGGCGCCTCCCACGCTCCTGCCCCTCTGCATCGCGATGGAGTCAAGCTCGTCGAAGAATAGCACGCACGGCGCAGACTGGCGCGCCTTGTCAAAGATCTCACGCACGTTGGCCTCGCTCTCGCCGAACCACATCGTGAGCAGCTCCGGTCCCTTGATGCTGATGAAGTTGGCCTGGCATTCGTTGGCGATAGCCTTGGCCAGCAAGGTCTTGCCGCATCCTGGTGGCCCGTAGAAGAGGACGCCCTTGGAAGGAGACATGCCGAACTTCTCGAATTTCTCCGGATGCTCGACCGGGTACTGGACGGTCTCTTGCAGCTCCCTCTTGACGCCGTCGAGGCCGCCGATGTCCTTCCAGCTGACATTGGGCACCTCGACGACGGTCTCGCGAAGTGCAGAGGGGTTCGTGCCGCCAAGTGCTGTTTTGAGATGGTCATTGGTGACGGCCATGGAGTTCAAGATCTCGGCGTCGATGGTGTCGTCCTCCAGGTCGATCACGTCCATCTTCTCCCTGATGCACTGCAGCGCTGCCTCGGTGCAGAGTGCGGCCAAGTCGGCGCCGACGTAGCCGTGCGTGTCCTTGGCAACCACCTCGAGGTTGACGTCCACATCTAGCTTCATGTTCTTTGTGTGGATGCGCATCACTTCGAGGCGCCCGACCTCGTCCGGCACGCCGATGTCGATCTCGCGATCAAACCTTCCAAAGCGCCTGAGGGCAGAGTCGATGCTGTTCGGCCGGTTCGTGGCGCCCATCACGATGACATGCGCTCGGGCCTTCATGCCGTCCATGAGCGTCAGCAGCTGTGAGACGATACGCCTCTCGACCTCGCCGTGGGTCTTCTCCCTCTTGGGAGCGATGGAGTCGATCTCGTCGATGAAGATGATGGAGGGCGCGTTCTTCTCAGCCTCCTCGAAGGCCTTCCTCAGGTTGCTCTCGCTCTCTCCGGCCATCTTGGACATGATCTCCGGGCCATTGATGCAGAAGAAGAAGGCGCCGGTCTCGTTGGCCACGGCGCGGGCGATGAGCGTCTTGCCAGAGCCCGGAGGGCCGTACAGAAGGATGCCCTTTGGCGGCTTAACGCCGATGGTCTTGAAGAGCTGCGGGTGCCTGAGTGGCAGCTCGACCAGCTCCCTGATCTGCGTCATCTGCTTGCGCATGCCACCCACGTCATCGTAGCCGACGCCGTCGAGCCTCTCCTCATCCTCCCTCTTTACCGGCTCGCCGTCGCAGAAGATCTCCGTGTCACCCGACACGATGCAGTACTCGTCGCCGGAAGAATCGACCTCCATGACTTTGAACTCGACGCTCCGCATGCCGCCACGCACGAGGAAGAGGTCGCCCTTGCGTACCGGACGGTATGCCTCTTCGAAGTATGGCTTCAGGTAGGACTCGAAGAGATTGCCGGCGATGCCCTCGACGGTGTCGTCCACGGGGAGGATGTGCACGCGCTTCCCGTACTTGGCGTCGTGGCAGTGGTGCACGGACACGACGTCGGCGACGCGGACGCGCAGGTTTGACCGGACCACCTTGTTGATCTTCATCTTGTGCTCCTCGCAGGTCTCGTCGGGGAAGGCCATGCAGATGGTGCTGCGGCGGCGCTTGCCCTTGAGCAGCACGACGTCGCCGTGGAATATGGAGAGCCTCTCCATGGTGGCCGGGTGGAGGCTGCAGATGGAGTTGTCGTCGTTGGTCGCGTCATCCACCACCAGCCGGTTCGCGGCCTTCTTCGACGGCGCAGGCGCGGTCGTCATCGCGTTCGTTCAGCGAGCTCTCGATTGATCGATCCGCTGCGTGTTTCTTTCTCTCGTGCTGCTTGCGTTTGGCTACTGCTCGCCGATCAGGGTTTGTTGCGTTCGTGTTCTGGTGAGGAGGAGACGGGGGTCAGGCCGCTCTATTTGAAGCACGGCCAGCAACTTCGACTCCGCTCGTGGCTCACGTCCGACCCTGGCTCAAATTCGGAAATCGATTCGTGTAGTATACTAGCTCTTATTCCACTATGTCAAAAAAATAAAATTAGTTCTTATTCCAGTCTTTCCAGATGAGCCGGCGTCGACTAGAACTCCTTTCCCTATAT